>CAWUFW010006994.1:0-600000 GCA_963921515.1 Calotriton arnoldi
CCCTAAGTCTGGGAAGGTGCTGGACATTAAACACATAAAAATTATAATTCCCACTCCAGTCAGTATTAAGTCAGGGAAGATGCTGGACACTAAACATATAAAATTACTATTCCCACTCCAGTCAAAATTAAGTCAGGGAAGGTGCTGGACATTAAACATATATAAATTACTATTCCCTCTCCAGTCAGTATTAAGTCAGGGAAGGTGCTGGACATAAAACATATGTAAATCACTATTCCCACTCCAGTCAGTATTAAGTCTGGGAAGGTGCTGCACATTAAACATATATAAATAACTATTCCCACTGCAGTCAGTATTAAGTCTGGGAAGGTGCTGGACATTAAACACATAAAAATTACTATTCCCACTACAGTAATTATTAAGTCAGGAAAACTTCAGGACACTAAGGGGCCGATTCCGATCTCGGCCGGTAGGGCTCCGAATCGGATTCGGCTTAACCGGATCCGATTCGGAGCCCTAATTCCCGACCGATTCGTACGTGCGTCCGGACGAGCGAGTACGATGCGAAATCGCCGACCGACTCGTTCGGGCGTCCCAACCGCTCCGACCGACATGTTCCCGGGTCGAACCGCACCGACCGACTCGCTCGGACACGACTCGCACCGCGCAATGGAGACGTTCCCCGGCCGGGTAAGTACGATGCGTGCCGCGAGCAGTCCGACCGACACGCGCCGCCCGGCTCGAAAGAGCAGTCGGAGCCGTACTTCGGGGGTCCGTGTTGTACCCCCCTGTATGCGTAGCTGCGTGAGTCGCACACAGGGGGGACCCATGGGTCCCCCCTACCTGTGCGTGTACGGCGCGAGTCACTTCGCCACGTACCCGCTGTAGGGGGCGCCCTTGTTCGCCTCACACCCATTGAGGCAATGGGAGCCCGCGTACGCGTTGTACGACCCGGCTCCCATTGACTTCAATGGGAGTCCGACCGACTCGAGTACGATAGCATACGGACACATCGTACTCGTTCGGTCGGGCTACACGGGTCCGATTCGGTCGGAAATCTCTCCGGGTCCGGCTCGGTCGGAGAGATTTCCGGCCCGAATCGGAATCGGCCCCTAAATATATATATTTTACTATTTGAACAACTTCACCATTTTCCCCTAATAACCCAACATCCCAGTACTAAAAAAAAACTATAATTTCTATTTTTAATTAACTTTATTTCTTCAAATTAATTCCAAATTTTTAATTTAATAATTAATTTTAGAATAATATTTAAATAACACTCCTCACCCTTATTCCCTAATAACACAACATCACACTTCTAAAAAACAAAATATATTTCCTTTTTATAATTTCACTTTCTAATTTTTAAAAATTTGCTATTTAAACTTTTTTATTTAAATATATCAATTCATATAACTAATTTTAAAACACTCCGCAACCTTCTCCCCTAATAACACAATATCCCACTCTAAAAACAAAAAATAATTTTCCAATTTTAAATTTAAATTTCATATTTTAAATTATTTCCAAAATTCGAAATTTTAATTTCATATATAAATTTTATACTAATATTTTAAAAACACTACCCACCCTTAACCCCTATTAACACAACATCCCACTCCACCCTTATCCCCTATTAACACAACATCCCACTCCTAAAAGAAAACATTTTTTTTTTTTTTTTTCTAAATTTCGTTTTTGTAAATAATTTCTAATTTTAAATAAATTTTATTAATATGTAAATTTTATCCTAGTATAAACACTACCCACCCTTATCCCCTAATAACCCAACATCCCGCTCCTAAAACAAAACATATATTTTATATTTTTAATATAAATTTCGTTCTTGAAATTAATTTCTAATTTACATTTTTTTTAATTAATATCTAAATTTAAACTAATATTTTTAAAATACTCCCCACCCTTATCCCCTAATAACCCAACATCCCGCTCCTAAATAAAAACATATATTTTATATTTTTAATATAAATTTCCTTTTTGAAATTAATTTCTAATTTAAAAAAATTAAATTAATATGTAAATTTACACTAATATTTTTAAAATACTCCCCACCCTTATCCCCTAATAACCAAACATCCCGTTCCTAAAACATATGTTACAAAAATTTTTTTATACAATTTCAAACAAATATTCAAACAATTAAAATAATACAAAATTAATAACAATACATAGGGGCCGATTCCGATCTCGGCCGGTA
Source organism: Calotriton arnoldi (assembly GCA_963921515.1). Taxonomy (NCBI): domain Eukaryota; kingdom Metazoa; phylum Chordata; class Amphibia; order Caudata; family Salamandridae; genus Calotriton; species Calotriton arnoldi. The sequence goes on from CAWUFW010006994.1 coordinate 2,183, forward strand.
GTGCTCCGAATCGGATTCTGATTTACCGGATCCGATTCGGAGCCCTGTTTCCCGACCGAATCGTACGCGGGTCCGGCCGAGCGAGTACGATGCAGGCACCCGCGAAATCTCCGACCGACTCGAACGCGGCTTCAACACGCTCCGACCGACTCGCATGGACACGACTCGCACCGCGCTATGGAGACGTTTCCCGGCCGGGTAAGTACGATGCACGCCGCGACCACTCCGATCGTCTCGCGCCGTCCGGCTCGAAAAAGCTGTCGGAGCCGGACTTTGGGGGTCCGCGTCGGACCCCCCTGTACGCGTAGGCGCGCGAGTCGCACACAGGGGGGACCCATGGGTCCCCCATGGGTCCCCCCTACCTGTGCATGTATGCCGCGATGCGCATGGACGCGTACACGCTGTAGGGGGCGCCCTTGACCGCCTCGCATCCTTTGAGTCAATGGGAGCCCGCGTACGCGTCGTACGCCAGGCTCCCATTGACTTCAATGGGAGTCCGACCGAATCGAGTCCGATGGCATGCGAACGCATCATACTCGTTCGGTCGGACTGCTAGGGTCCGATTCGGTCGGAATTCTCTCCGGGTCCGGCTCGGTCGGAGAGAATTCCGGCCCGAATCGGAATCGGCCCCATAATATTTAAATATTAACAAAAAATGATATTTTACACTTTCTATATTTTTTTGTCGATATTTTTTACAACACTAACTATTTGATATTATCTATTGACGATATTACTTGTTCGATATTTTATACTTCGATATTTTTTAAATTAAAAAAAACGATATTTTTGACTACGATATTCATTAATACGATATTATGAGACATTCGATATTACAACTTCGATATTACTGCAATTCGATATTTAGGATTCGATATTATGTCTATTCACCATTTTGGGCATCAATAATGATGATTAATATGCCTTTTTGCACATGGTTTTACGTATATGGACTGAATTAACACAATTACAATTGAAACACTTTTCCAATTATGTGTAGAATTGCTTTTATTAATGTGTTTTAGTTATGTCACATTTCTGTGTAAAAACATTTTAGACAATATGGATGCTATATCTGTCAATCACTTCTGTTTTTCCCAGGCACATCCTTTCCCCACAGGGTCCGCACTACACAGCTAAATTGAGGTCATATTAGTTTATTTTCATTGCTTCATTGTTTTGCTCATGGTGAACTTTCTATTGTTTTCTATGGTGTGGATGTAAGATTGCAAACAGTTTCTCATTCCTTCACTGAATTTATTCATTGAGAGAATGTCTTATTGGGCCAGATGTACATACAACCTATTTTTGCAACCAGTGTGGTAAATTAGGAAGTGACCTATTTACTAATAGGTAGTTTAGCAAATTTCCGATTTGATTGGGTCGCAATTCGACTACCTAATGAATATTATTGAGGTGGGCCACAATTTGTGACCCAATGGGATTCGCTACCATCAGAGGGATGGGGGCATGTTGGTCTCAGCAAACCACCATGTCTGTGACTGCTTTTAAATAAAGCAATCTTTTTTTTATGGAGGCAGTTTTCCTTAAAGTAAAACAGGATGTGTTTAAAAATAAAAAATTAAAATCCCCACAAATGACAAGTGGCCCAGGCCATGATGGAAGTTCAGAAGCCAAGGCATAAATTGTACATAGTGTGAAAGAGCCACAGCCTGCCTTGCATTCCTTTAACACCCATCTTCCCAGCTTGTCTGCGGTATTACGACCAGGGGTAACAGAATACCCTCTCACTAGGATCGCAACCCCTTCTGGTCCTAGTCTCTTGTGTCGTATAGCAAACAGCCTTTAATCCAAAAGTATTCAGCAGGACCCTATCTTTTCTGGCAACATGGGTTTCTTGTAAACAGTACACATCTGCTCTTAAAAACTTAGCTCTTCTTGTACCCGCCTTCTTTTTGCTTTATCATTTAACCCGCAGATGTTAATAGATGCGATTCGCAAACTAGCCATAGCTCTTAGAGGCTGTCAACACCACCAAGAGTACCATCCAAGTAGAGAAAAAAACCTTACTCCCCCATTCTATCCTTGGCACAGGGCCTGCTACACCGCTAACTGCTACCCATCCACTTCCCAGGGTATGTCCATGTGCACAGTGCCTTTGTTCTTTTGACAGAAAAAAATACATCATCACAATTACAGTTACAACTGCATCCACTTGCTGTATATTGAATATCACATCATCACACCACCAACCTCCAACCCCTTCCGAACCCCCACCCCCTCTCTGGCACAACCCCCAACCCCACTCACCCCCCCACCCTCTCCAACCTCCCCCCCCTCTTGTGAAAGCAGCCAGACCAAACTGGTCTGTGTGATGGAGACCGGAGGTCAGCAACGCGGGGCTCCCCCCTCCCCTCTCAGATGTTACCCTCCTCGCTCCCACAATAGGACAGTGCCCCAAGAAAAAACACAAAAAGTAAAGAAAACCATAAGAAACCGATCGCTAATATTACAAAGGCTCAAGCCACTTCTTAGCAAATTCTTAGCTAGTATACCCATATTTATGCATTGCCACTGCCCATCGTAAACTGACACAAATATTCTTTGGCCTTAATTTCCGATGTAAAGAATTTAACAGAGCCACAGACAATAGTTTTCAGTCTGGCAGGAGCCAATAGATATGCTTCGAAGCCAGCATCTTGGAATGGCTTAATGGCCTGCCGAAGACGCCACCGGCTTTCGACCATAAAATGACAAAAGTCAGGGCGACCAAAAAATGATGAGCCTTGGTATGTCCGTCTTGCATCCGGACGGGCCTTTTCGAAAATAGCCTGGCGGAGCAAAAAGTTCCCAAAAAATACAAGGAAAGCCTGTGATTGCCTTGGGTTTCTACCATCCTGGACTGACTTATTATGGGTCATCGGGAACCTGTGTACTCTTTGAACTTCTGCAGCCCAATCCCATCCTGACAATTCGGGGAATGAAGTCTTCAAGAGATCCAGCATGTAAGAGTGTATTCATCCCCCTCCATGCCTTCATCTATCCCAAGAAACCGAAGGTTATTCCTACGCTGTCGGTTTTCCATGTCCTCAGCCTTCCACTGTACGTCGATTAATTGGGACTCATGCATCTTGGTTTGCTCTTTCATCGCTGTGACCACTACCTCCAAGGCCGTGGTCCTGTCCTCGATGTCCTTGTCGTTTGTGAGGATTTTAATCTAAATGGCTCAAGGGGGAGGCTATGTAATAGTGAAGAAAGTTATGTGGGGCGCAAGCTGCAATCATTTAAATCCCTGGGTTGCCTCCAGAAAGAACTAGGGCTGGTTGACGTCTGAGTGTTGCTGAAGGCACTCAACCCAGGATATACTTACTACTCGGCTCCCCATGGCAGTTTTGCCAGGTTGGATTATTTTTATGTATCACCCATATTGGTTAGGGGGCACGTGTTGAATTATTACCTAGAGCGGTGTCCGATCACAATCCAATTATTTTTGAGTTTGCCATTACAGGGCTGACTCGCGCACCTAGAAAGTGGACATTTGAGAGGGGACTGCTGCTGGATTCTGACTATGTCAAACACATGAAGTCCTGGATTGTGTTTTTTTTTTTAGTTAAAGCGAGGAAGTGCTGATATGGGAATAGTCTGGGACTCATTTAAGGCTGGGGCAAGGGGCGAAACCCTGAGTTTTAGCATCTCTAAACAGAAGAAGGCGCGTGGACACAGTAGAGAGCTTTATCAAATGTTAAGCAGTCTGGAAACAGAAATAATTAGTGCTGTTAAAAACGGGAAAGACTCTGCCCCTGTTTTAAACTTAATAGCTATCACTAAGGCATGCCTAAATGAACACTTTGCAGAGAAAACAGCTGGGAAGTATCTGTCCAAAGAGCAGGACCGCTATAGTACAGTGAGCGCATTGGGCGGTTTCTGGCAGCTAGGGCACAGCAACAGAGCACGGTTGGTTGTATTAGTAAAGTTAAGAATCTGCTTGGAAACATAGTTACAGATCCCGGCAAAATTAGAGAGGCTTTTAGGGGCTTTTATGCCGATTTGTATAAAGACTCCTCTAACCATGGCCCCATGCTCTCAGATAATGGCTTGGTAGATCAGCCCTGTACAATCACAGATGAGGAGAGGCTGATGCTAGGGGAAGTAATATTACCTGAGTAGTTACAGGCGGGTTTGTTTGCCTTACCTTCGGGGAAGGCTGCTGGGGCGGACCACATTCCTCTAGAAATTTACAAGGTATTCTTTACAGAAATACAGCAGGAACTGCTGTGTCTTGTAAATGAAGTAAAAACCGGGACCCTGCCCCCAAGGTCATGGGGTATTGCTAATATAATTATCTTTTTAAAGAAAGGAAAAGACCCCGCTGCTATGGGCTCATATAGACCATTCACATTGCTTAATAGTGATGTGAAGGTATACTCTAAAATCTTTGCCATCCAACTAGCCGGTGTTATTGTCAGATCAGCTTCCACCTGAATGCACAGGAGCAGAACGACGCAAGATCCCAATTCCCTTTTCCGACTTCCCAGCCACTCACTGTCTAAATACTGTGTGGCTGTAGAAACCAAAAGGGGTAGGGGACAGAGAAAAGACAGCTACGCCTTTCTTCGGGTTCCTCACAGCTAATGCTATTCTGGTTTGTGGTAATACTGCAAGTAAGAAAACCTGTAAACTTACATGTTATACATTTCACTCAAGTATTTATTACCTAACATAGATATTAATATACAGTTCTACTTATTGAACACATACCCAATTATGGCTGTAGCTATTACCTCTCTTCTATTGTGTTTTGATTAAAAATGTTTCTTGCCGTACTTCTCTTTAATTTGTGTTCTTCTTTTTTCAGGAGCCTTTTCTGGTGATTGAAGAATCGGAACTATTCCGTATCCACCACTCTGCGTTGGTAAGTATTCAAAAATATACCATAATTCCTTCACCAATCATTTCGGTGAAGGTATCGTTGTTCAGTTGTTACAATGCCTAGACACACTCATGCCTGAATCTCTTAACTGTCCTGTAACTTCACTGCTTGTGTGAAAACTGTATGCCCAACTGCTGCGCAAACAAAGGAGCCTCAGTCCTGTAAGTAGCGCTTAACCCGGGCCAATGTCAACTAAACACTCTAAAGTGTAATGCCAACTCGAGAACTGAAGAGCGACTCGAATTCTTGTTTGCGCACTAATCACTTGACTCGCGCGCGCACAGGACTACAATAACTAGCCTGCGCCTAAACGGAACACTGTTCCTAAATAACCTAAACAAACTGCTGTGCGCTCACCAAACGACCTTGCCCAAAACTCCTGCTCTGAAACGGAACGCTAATTGCCTCGAAACACTGTTTGTCCTGACATGCGCACTCCAAAATAATTCAGCAACTTGCCTGCCATGAAATTGAGCGCGTCTACCAGACACTCCGACTATATACAACGCGTCGAAGCTAAAACGACGGAGCAAAAATATTCGACGACACTACCCTGACTAACTATGCGCGCCGCAATAAGAATGCTGCCAATACCTCCAAGATCTCAGGTGAAGTGCGGGGATTCTTGTTCTTCAGCTCCCAACATTCTAAAGCTGCCTTCCTCCATTTAGAAACACTAGAATGCTGCAATAAGCTTTCTTCGCCCCTCCCCTAGCGGCCATCTTGGGATTTATCAACAGACTGAACCTAAGCCTGGCTACACCATTTCTAACCTAACAGCATGCCTGATGAGTGATTACATTGATTGACACCCGACTATCATTGACTGATGGCTTGGTTCTGACAGTACCCCACCGCAAAGGAGGCTCTCCCAATCTGGGTTTGCTGGGAAATTTTTTATTAAAAGCTCTCACCAATCTAGGAGCATGAACGTCTGACGCTAGCTCCCAAGACCTCTCTTCTGGACCATAACCCTTCCAATCAATCAAATAATAGAGTTGTCCCTTCTTTTCTTTGGAATCTAAAATTTGCTTAACCTCAAATTCTTCTCCTTCCTTAGTCTGTATTTGTCTTGGGGGTAAGATTGTTCTTAAACCTTTTGTAACTCTTTTTAACAAGGAGACATGAAAGGTTGGATGTATCTTTAATGTTTGTGGTAACTTCAACTTGTAAGTCACCATACTCAATTTTTTCTCGACCTCAAAGGGCCCAATGAATCTTGGTTGGAACTTCCTATTCCCTTTAAGTCTCAAATTTTTTGAGTTTGACCACACTTTTTCTCCAACCCGTAAATCCGGTTCTTTACTTCTTTTCTTGTCTGCATAGAATTTATAGTCTTGTTTAGCCTTCACTAAATTTTCTGTTGCAGCTTTGTGGATGCAAGTCATGTGTTTAACTAAATCTTTAACGGCTGGAACCTCTGCTTCTTGAATATTTACTGACTGATTGGGATGTCTGCCTGTGTTCAAATAAAAGGGGGAATAACCTGTGAAAGAGTTTTTTGCGTTATTGTGTGCAAACTCAGCCGCCCAAAGATAATCTGGCCAATCCCCTTCTTGATCTAGTAGGTACAATCTAAGGTATTGTTCTAACTCTTGGTTGGCTCTCTCTGTCTGGCCGTCTGCTTCTGGATGGTAACTAGTGGTGTATCTAGTTTCGATATTTAGTTTTTTGGTGAATGCCTTCCTGAAAAGAGATAAAAACTGAGAACCCCGATCAGAGACTAGAACCTTCGGAATTCCATGTATTCGTACTATGTTTTGACTAAAAGTATGTGCTAACTCCTTAGCTGTTGGTAATCTTTTTAGTGGAACAAAGTGGGCCATCTTTGTGAACGCATCTACACAGACTAATATAGTATTGTATCCCTGACTTGAGGGCAAATCAACTATTAAGTCCAAGGTTACTGTATGCCAAGGATGGGGTGGATTTGGCAGTGGCTGTAATAAACCTTTTGGGGATTGTCTTTCAGGCTTACCCCGAGCACAGATTTCACAAGTAACCACATGCTGACGAATATCACTTGTCATATTCGGCCACCAAAACCTTTGTTTAACCAAATCTTCAGTTTTTTGGATGCCTTTGTGTCCAGCTAACACATGATCATGACATTCTTCTAGAGCCTTCCTTTGTAAATCAAACATGGGTAGAAATAGCGCTCTATCTTGGAAGGGTAAATTGTCTCGAATCTCTCTAGATGACATCTGATCTGCCCATTCTTTCATTTCCCTTCCACTCATGATCTTCTGCACCGAATCTTCCAGTGAACTCTCGAGCACTTCTCCTATGACTCTTCCTTCTGCTATGATGTTTTAATCTTCAATTTCTTCTTGTACATTTTCAGTGCCTAACCTGGACAAAGCATCTGCTTTACCATTCTTTGTTCCTGGACTATAAGTGATTATGAACTCATAATCAGCGAAGTACAAAGACCATCGAAGTTGCCTAGGAGTTAATGTACTTGCAGATCTTAAAAATTTGAGATTTCGATGATCCGTGTACACCGTGACAATATGTTTCGCTCCAAGTAGATAATGCCTCCACTCCTTGAAGGCATCTTTTATGGCTAGCAATTCTTTCTCAGTAATGGTGTAATTCACCTCAGCCGGGGTCAATTTACGTGAACGAAATGCCACAGGACGAAGCTGGCCTGTCTTCTTGTGTCTTTGTGACAAGACGTCTCCCAAAGCAAAATTGGAAGCATCCGTTTCCACATAGAAGGGCTCAGACGGGTCAGGATGCAACAAAACCGGGGCCGTGGTGAAGGCCTTTTTTAGAAGTACAAATGCTTCTTTCGCCTCCTTGGACCATTCAAATGGAATTCCTTTCCTGAGTAATCTTGTGATGGGGTTCAATTTCTTAGAAAATTCTTGAATAAATCTCCTAAAGAAGTTTGCAAATCCAATGAAGCTTTGCACTTCCTTGACGGTTTGCGGAGACTTCCACTCAAGGACTGCCTCCACCTTGTGTTTATCCATTGTTATTCCTTCAGGTGATAGTACAAAACCCAGAAACTCTACAGATGTTACACTGAATGTGCACTTTTCCAGTTTCGCAAAAAGGCTGTTTTCTCTAAATTTCTGCAAAACTCCTTTTACATGATCCTCATTCACTTCTACACTATCCGAGTATATTAAGATGTTGTCTATATACACGAATGCACACTGATCGATATACTCTTTTAAGACATCGTTGATGAAGTGTTGGAAGGCTGCCGGAGCATTACAGAGCCCATAGGGCATGACTTGATATTCGAATAGCCCATATTTTGTCCTAAAGGCTGTCTTCCATTCGTCTCCTTCTTGGATTCGAATGAGGTGATATACCCCTCCGAGATCCAATTTTGTGTAGATTCTTGAACCCTTCACTTGATCCAGGAGAACTGATATTAGTGGCAAGGGGTATCGATTTTTGACAGTGATTCGGTTTATGGCTCTATAATCGATGCACGTTCTTAATTCGCCCTCTTTCTTTGGGATAAAAAAAGTGTTGAAGAGACTGGGGATTGGGAGGGTCGAATAAATCCGTTTTCCAAATACTTCTGGAGGTAATCTTTCAGTAGTTGGTTCTCCTTCTCCGTAAGAGCGTAAATTCGGCTACAAGGCAGATTAGCTCCTGGTTCAAGCTCAGTCTTACAATCGTAAGTCAGGTGAGGAGGAAGTTTCTCAGCCTCCTTCTCACTGAAGACGTCCTGGTACTCTGCATACTCTTTAGGTAATTCCACTCTATGTATTACACATACAGTCGCCCCTCCATTACAGAGACGGGTAGGGTAGCTGGAGTTCCCCTTTGATTCCGCATTGAATTCTGATAGCAATTCTCCTTACAAAACTCTGAGTCCAATTTGATTGTTCTAGAACTCCAGTCGATGGTGGGGTTATGCTCAGTGAGCCAGGGCAATCCCAAGATTAGCTGAAATTGCGGGGCATCTATCAGATTAAATTGCAACTTTTCACAATGTCCATCTGTTGATTCCAATTCCACCTGCTCTGTGTGACTCACAATGGGTCCTGAAGAAAGATTCGTGCCATTCACTGCCCAAACCGCCTCACTTTTCTCTTTCCTTAAGGCCTGTAAACCAATCCTCTCCACAAACTTCAAATCACAGAAATTGCCTGTGGCCCCTGAATCCACCATCACGGTGATTCCTTTCAAAATGCTTTCTCTGAACCTTAACGTCATGTGCATTATTAAGTGAGGTGAGGAGGATTGCAAGGTATTCGCCAAAGTGTGATCCTTAGGAGTTGTACCCAAGTCCGCACCCATCAGTCCAACTCCCTCTACTGATGGTGCTGCCAGTTTTCCTTCGGCAACTGTTTTGGCTTCTTAGGACAGTTTCGGACAAAATGTCCTCCCACCCCACAGTAAAGGCACTGCTTGTTCACGCTTCATTTTTCCTTCTCTTCCTTTGATAGTGGACCACGAATAGTTCCAATTTGCATGGGTTCTGTACCATGCTGCCCTTCAAATTACTCTTGTTACTTCGGTTTTAGCTTGATCATATCGCGGTATACTGGGTCGAAATTCTCTTCCCTTCTCCCCTCTTCTCTTGCTTTGGCGGAAATCTATTTCTAACACCAGATCGATGAGAGCCGAAATTTCCGTGGGTCGATTGGGTACTTGCGCAAGAGCGTCTTTCAATTCTTCTCTTAGACCACGATAAAATACTGCTGCTCGTTTATTTTCGGGCCAGTCCGTTTCCACTACCAGCTTAATAAATGGGCCAAATAAGCTACCAATTCACGATTTCCTTTTCTGAGTTTGAGCAACTCATTGTCCGTAGCTTGGGAGACTCGCCGACGATCAAATATTCAATGGAACTCTTTTTTGAATTCGTCTAAGTCATAAAGTATGGGATCATTTCTAGATACCAACGGCATCGACCATGCAGCAGCGTCACCACTAAGATAGGATAGTATGAAGGCTACTCGTGATTGTGCGTCAGGGAAGATTGCAGGCCGGAACATAAAATGTAAGGTACATTGCGTCCAAAATATTTGTGCCTTTTGAGGGTCTCCAATAAATCTTTCTGGAGGAGCCAACGGTATCACTAGTGACAATGAATGGATTACTTGAGTGGTAACCTTAGATTGTTGATTTGTAGTATCACTAGCAGTTTCTACTGGGGATGAAGAAAACTTAAAATTAGGTCCTGTGACTAGGCTATTCATTTTTTTTTTAAATATCTTTATTAAACAGCTTGTAAAACGAGGTACACATCACCCCAACAGTGGGGCTCAGCAAGGCATATTTGCACAGTCGATCAATACAAGCCAGTTTTCAGTTCAACGAATCAACCCGCAGTAAACAAGCCCGCCACCCACACCCCCCCGGTCCCGGCACTGTGAACATAAAGCAAATAGACCTTGGTAGAATACGGTGTGGCACTCAACATTACACAATACCAGTCCCATCCCTCCCCCATTCATACCTCAACTCTATCGTATAAGAGGTCAGCACAAGTCTGGATTCCCAAGAAGGTATCCCGTAAGGGGAGCCCAGAAGTCCTTGGGGCGCGAAGCCTCAGGCAATTCCTCCGCGTAAGTTCCCAGTTGTTCCTTACAGTACAGCAAAGCACGAATCCACCACTTAACTGTCGGGACAGATTTAGCACCCCAACACTGCGCCACCGCTCTCTTAGCAAACAAAGTGGAAATGGCCACCAGTCGCCTACTGCAAGGTTTAAGCTTCTGTACCCAGCCCAACAGACAGATTGCAGGCACACACCCAACAGGTTCCATTATAACAACTGTGAGCACTTGCGTGACTCGTAACCAAAAGTTATGGATACCAGCGCAGTGCCATGCTAGGTGCATAAAATCCGTGTCTGCTTGCCCACAGCGCACACAGCACGCACTTTCTCGCAAGCCGAATCTGCGCAGCTGAAGCGGGGTATAGTAGAGCTGATGCAAGTATTTGAAATGAATTATGCGGAGATTGCAGTTCGCCGTCAGCCGCCCAGTCAGCGCACAACAGAATTTCCAGTCATCAAGCGACAGTGGGGTGCACAAGACAGCTTTCAACTTAGTATACGAGGGGGACTCAATGAGATCCGTTTCCCTAAGGGATGCGTTGTACAGTTTTGTTATTAAGCCCCTACGATCTGCCCCTGCTAGCACTGCCTGCAGTTCCCGAAGTGTGCGCGGTTCGGCCGGATAAGCAGGGTAGATATCACGGATGGCTTGTCGCACTCGCACGTAAGTGAACCCCAGCATTAAACCCGCACCGTGGCCACGCTGCAGGTCCGATAGTGACTGGAACTGTCCCTGGCAGTATAAATTGCCGAGTCGGGTGATCCCCACATCTCCCAGTACCTTCAGGGTGGCCTGTTCTCGTGCAGCAGAGATGTCCGGGTTTGCCACCAGCGGCAGCTTTGGGCCATATAGGTTGTCCAAGTGCGCTCTTTTAGGAAGGGCGTTCCATGCCCAGGCGGTACAGTGAGCAGGACTTATTTCAGCCTTCGGTCCTCCCCCACCACCCATTAGTGCAGCGGCAACCAGCGGCGTCGGCAGTACAGAGTCCGCCTCAACTGCCGTGTGCGGTTGGAACCTCTGTGGGTAGTACCAGAAATGTGCATACTGCGCCTGAGCGCACAAGTAATAAAAGCGCATGTCAGGGGCCTCAAAACCATCGCGCTCAAATGGTTGCGTCAGCACACTCCAGCTACAGCGAGGTTTCCTCCCCCCCCAGACAACGTTAGCAGGACCGATCGCAACGTGTTGAACAGTGCGACATTCAAACGGATAGGGATGTTAACAAACAGATAAAGTAGTTTGGGTAGAAATGTCATTGTTATGATCGCAATACGATCCGCAAGAGAAAGAGGCAGATTAGTCCAGTGTGCAGCTTGATCAGTAATCGTGCTGACAGCTTGGCCGTAATTAGCGGTGATCACTACCTCAGGATCCCTGTGGAGCCATATACCCAAGTACTTCACCGGGTCGAACAACCATTGCAAGGGAAAGTCCAACTCGACCTCCGTGGTGCCGGCCGTCAGCGGAAACACAGTGGATTTAGCCCAGTTGATGCCCAGACCAGAGAACAGTTCAAATTTGACATACTCGCGCAGTAGTTCTGATAAGTAGATGGCGGGCTCGCGCAAGTAGAGCAGCATATCATCCGCATACAGCGACACTATTAATGGCCGCTGCCGAAACCGAAGCGCCGCCTGGGCATGCCGCTGACGCATCTTACAGGCTAAGGGCTCCAATGCGAGCGCGAATAGCATTGGCGACAGGGGGCAGCCCTGCCGCGTACCGCGTTTGATGGAAAAAGCGTCAGATACCGAGCCATTCACGCGGATCTGCGCCACTGGTGCGGCGTATAGGAGATGGATCCAATTCAGGAAGAATGGAGGCAGGCCCATCCGCAGCAAGACGGTAAACATGTACCCCCACTGAAGAGAATCAAACGCCTTAGCAGCGTCCAGCAGCTCAGCCACTGCCTGAAAATCCCGCTCAAAATAGTGTAATGTAGCAAAAAATAGTGCAGAGGTTGTGTGTTGTAGATCTGGCAGGCACGAATCCCGACTGGTCCGGAAGGACCAAGTTAGGGACTAACGGCTGGAGCCAGGTGGCCAAGATTTTGGCATCTATATTGATAATAGATAGGGGTCTGTAGGAGTCACATACATTTGCCGCCTTGTCGGGCTTCAAAAGCATTACAAGTAGGGCCTCCTTAAGGGAGGGGGGCAGCGTCCCCGAGTCGTATGCCTCAGCAAAGTTCTCCAGGAGTCTTGGTGCCAGGGCATCAGCATAGGCCTTATAAAACTCGCTGGGGAGGCCATCCAGACCTGCCGCCTTGCAAGTAGGAAGGGACATAATAGCCAATTTAACATCCTCGATGTCGAATGGCTGCGTGAGGTATTCCCGATGAGCAAGTGACAGCCAACCCAGCGCCACGTCGTCCAAGTAATCATTAATTTCGGCTACAGGTGGCTGATCACGTTCCCCATACAAGTCAGAGTAGAAATCCAGCACCACCCCGCTAATTTCTGAAGTGCTGAAGTGTGCCACTCCCTCGCGGTCCCGCATTTTGATAATGTAAGCCTGGCTACGAGGAGCCACCAGCTTCTGCGCCAACGAGCGGCTAGGCCGACCCCCCTCCCCATAATAGCGAGCTGTGCTCCGGCAAGATCTGTGTAACATCTCTTGATCCACCATCTCATTATGTTCCGAGACGATATCACGAATCGCAGACAGTGTTTCAGGGATAGGATTCTGAGCGTATTCACGCTCCAGAACGGCTATTTCCTCAGCGAGTTTCGTTATTCTACGGCGTAGATCTTTACGGACTCTGGCCTGTGCCCCAATACACACCCCCTGAATTGTAACCTTAAACACTTCCCAAAGGACCCCGGCATCCTCCACAGAGTCCGCATTTTCCCGGAAGTAATTATGAATTGCTTCACCGACAGTAAGTTTAAAAACTGGATCTATCAAAGAGGACAGCTGTAAACGCCACGAGAACGGGGGGCGCTCGCAACCAGTAACCCTCAGTTCAAGGAGTACAGGAGAGTGATCCGACAGGGTTTTGGCCAAATGTTGAACATCTACCACCCAAGTGCATACAGCCTCAGACAAAACCCAATAGTCCAAACGGGACCACGTGCCATGGACACTAGAGATAAATGTACTTTCCCTGGCACCAGGGTGCTGCAGGCGCCAAATATCATGCAAATTCCCAGCATCCAGGAGACCCAGAAGTGCATCAGTGGATTGCCTGTGTCGCGGAGCCCCGCTCCCCAGCCTATCTGCATTCTTGTCCAGGCAGGTGTTGAAGTCCCCCCCCCCAGACAATCTCAGCAGTGGGGAACGCAGAAATACGGCGCCACACATCAGCGAAAAAAGAGTGATCATCCACATTCGGACCATATACGTTCACCAATAGAACACTCGTACCACCAATCGTCCCGTGCACAATTGCCAGGCGGCCTTGCTTGTCTATCTCTGTGCCATGGACCCTGAATGGAGTGCCCTTCTTGACCAATATCATCACCCCCCCAGGAATAGGAGGAATAAGAGGAGCCTACTTTCACCCCCGCCCACCATGTGCCCACATTCTTCTCGGAGAGTTGAGTGAGGTGCGTCTCCTGTAAAAAGGGCACCTGGACCTTCAGCCTGTCCAGGTGCGCGATCACAGTGTGGATTTTCTTGGGACTATTGAGACCACATACATTCCAAGTGAGGAATCTGATGTTACTACCCATGTGCCTTTTGTACCAACAAATGTAGCCCTATGCGCAATCTAGCTGCTAGAGCCTGACGCCAAGGTTCATATAGAGTACAATAAAGAAGTGCCAACTGTACCCAGCTTACCACCCCCCCTCCGACTCCCCACCCACTTCGGCTTGTCCAACTTGCCAAAGCCATCCCAATCAAGGCTAAATAATCCCCAACAAAAACTACAAAAAGAGTACATAGTGTGGGGGTCTCCCATATAGGGGGTGCCAGAGTGCTACTGTCCTCCCACAGTGTAGGAGGTGGCTGATCAGGTCTTAGAGCCTGTGCGAAGATTAAAGAGCACATACACAATCTGACTGCAACCAATCCAACAAATATAAAAGTAAACAACCCCCCCAAGCCATACACATGTGACAAAGCAGTAGGCCGTGATTCAGGAAATAGCAGGGAAGCCCCTTCAACAGGCTGGAAACAAAGAGGCCTCATTGACAGCCCACAATTAACATCAATGTTCCTCCTCATCTTGGCTAGTCATGTCCTCGCGCCGGCGACGCTTCATCTGCTTGGCGTGCTCCATCGCCGCCCTAGGGTTAGTGAAGATTTTGAAGTTCCCCTCTGGCCCCACTCGCAGACTCGCAGGATATAGCATTGCGTATGGGACGCCCTCAGACTGCAGGAATTTTTTAACCGCACCAAACTCCCGGCGCGCGGACTGGACCGCGACAGTGAAGTCCGGGAAAAAGGTGCCCTTGTCTCTGGCCAGCCTCAAAATAACATTGCGGTCCCGATATTTCAGTAGTCGAGCAATTATAGGGTGAGGTGGAATGCCCAGAACCGGTCGCGCCGCTAAGGAACGATGGGCGCGCTCGATTATTAACATGGAGGACAAGTTCTCGGGGCCAAATATGTCCTTGATCAGGTTTTCAACAAAAGCCTCCATCCTACCAGTATTTGTGGATTCGGGAAGGCCCGTAATCCGGATGTTATTTCTACGGGACCGGGCCTCCAAATCCTCGTTCTTGGCCTGTATGAGCGCCAGTACCTTTTCCATATTGAGCGTCTTGCTGGCAACCTCACTGAGGCCATCCTCCACGGTAGAGACCCTCTGTTCCACCTCCCCCATGCGTGTGTTCTGTTTTTCCAACTTCGCAGCCATATGGTCCAGCCTGTGATTAATGGTGGACATGGTACCCTCTATGGATTGGAGGCTTCTCTGCATCGCCAGCAAGGTGGTTTCTAACTTGGTCGGGCCCTCTCCCTGCAACTCAGTCTCCGTATCCGAAGCTGCCTTTTGCTGGGTTCTGCCAGATTTTCGCGCCTCAAACGTGAGGCGAGGTTGTGATTGATCCGGCTTCCCCATAATGAATGCTGGTAAATGCAGGTATGAGGCAGCAGTTCCGACAATGGGGCAACACCCGCAATGGCACAAGGGAAGCGATTTCGGCACTGCCTCTCGAAGGCACCTGTGACGCAAATTCCAAGCAGCAGGCAAGGGAGGAAGGTCTAGCAGTGCAGTGGGCTAGTAGCAATAGGTATTCCTTGCCGCCCGTCAGACACACGCCTCCCGTGTACCCCAGCACGCAAAATGTGAGCCTCTGAATTCCTCTGTCAGATGCGTGTGAATGAATAGTGGCCTCCCAACAGCAAACAGGCCCGGTGTAGCAAGGGTCGGGGAGCAGTCTCCGAGTCCCCCAGGGCCAAAACGATTTTAGTGCCACCTCATGCCTCCCCACGCGGGCTCTATCCGCCACACACCACGCTCCCAGGCCGCAGCTCGCAGGACGCGGCCCCATGCTCAGGCCCACACCCGCCACCGCATCCATAGGCCCAAGCTAGGCCACGCCCCACTCACCGCCTCCTGCCGCAGGTGCCGATCTCGTCCCTCAGCGATGGCTCACACACTCCAGGGGTCCGGCGGCAGCGAGGCCCAGTCGCACCTCGACCAGGCTGGTGGGGCAGAGTCTGCACCGATATGTGCAGCGATTCGAGCAGCAGCCCACAGGCCACGGCCCCACGACCAGGTCCCCTCATGCAGCCGTTGGTTCATTCAAGGCCGCGCTTCATTCGCCATCGCCCGCCGAAGTTGCAGATGGCGCTCCGCATCAGTGGGCCAGGTGCCTGAGCTATAGTTGCCGCCTGCAACCCCCAGCACCGCAGTCACCGAAGTCAATCAGCTCCGGGCGCTGGCAGCCGCCATGTTGGCTCCTGCCCGCAATGTCATGAACATCAGCCTCTGGCCACGAAATGCCTCCAGGCAAACCAAAAGGTCCTCACCAGCAGCAGGGGGGTTGCACCTTGCAGGGCAGGCAGTGTTCGGTCAGCGATGCGTCGATTTTAGGCGGATTCTTAACGGATAGGGGATCAGCCGGGCAGAGCTACACTAAAGTGCGGCCATCTTGCCTGGCGCCCTCTAGCGCCCCCTCCTAGGCTATTCATTTTAATGGCTAATTCAGAGGTCTCTCTTCTATAATTTATTATATCTTGTTTTAAATCTCTATTCTCTTCCCTAACTGCGATAATTTCTTTTTGTATGCCTTCCAATACTTCTCCTAATTTTTTGAGGTCCAAACCATCTGCCATTCTGCTCAGGTGCAAAAAAAAACTATGTGGGCACTTCACTCAGTCAGATCAGCTTCCACCTGAATGCTAGGGGAAGTAATGTTACCTGAGGAGTTACAGACGGTTGTATGATGGAACAACTACCACTTGAACAACTACAGTCTAAACAACTACTCCTTAACCACTACTTAGTCTAAACCACTAAAGTTTTAACAACAACTATCTTTTACAACTACTATGCCTTTACCTCGCTTGCCTTTACCCCATTAATGTATCTATTTTACTGGTAAGTATAAACCCATATGTATATATATATATATACATGTATGTATGGGTAATGGTATGTACCTGTAAAACACTTGAATTTCGTGGTAAAGGCATGCATGCTAAAGATATATGCGTTGTAAAGTTAATATTGGTAAGTATTAACACTATATATATATACACACACACACACCCCTTTACTCACTATTAATGTTATAAAATCCCTTTCCACCCAAAAACCTACACCCACCACAAACCTTTAAAATTCCCTTTCCACCCAAAAACCTATACCCACCCTAAACCCTACAAATTCCTTTCCACCCAAAAACACACACCCACCCTAAACCCTAAAAATACCCTTGCAATCCCAAAAACCCATACCAACCCTAAACCCTAAAATTACCCTTGCCACCCAAAACCCATACCCACCCTAAAACTACCCTTTTCACCCAAAAACCCATACCCACCCTTAACCCTAAAAATATACTTACCACCCAAAACCCATACCCACCCTAAAATTACCCTTGCCAACCAAAACCCATATCCACCCAAAACCCTAAAATTACCCTTGCCACCCAAAAACCCACACCCACCCTAATCCCTAAAAATCCCTTACCACCCAAAAACCCATCCCTACCCTAGACCCTAAAAATACCCTTGCAATCTCAAAAACCCATACCCATCCTTAATCCTAAAATTACCCTTGCCACCCAAAAACCATGCCCACCCTAAATCCTAAAATTACCTTTGCCATCCAAAAACCATACCCACCTTAAACCCTAAAAATACCCTTGCCACCCAAAACCCATACCCACCCTATACCCTAAAATAACCCTTGCCACCCAAAAACCCATGCCCACCCAAAACTTAAAAAGTACCTTTGCCACCCAAAACCCATACCCACCTTAAATCCCAAAATTACCCTTGCCACCCAAAACCCATACCATACCTTTAATACTTACCAAAATACTTACATTTTAAAGTAATTTTTTTTACTGCGAGTATGCCTTCACCTTTAATGCATTTACAACGAAATTCAAACACGTTTTCACATAATAAACACTATTTTAGAAAACGGTTTCCTAAACTTATTTTGTTAAAAAAAAAACATCCACTCTACAAAACCATATAAAATACAGCCATCCACCTTTTTATCAATAGTAATACATCTTTCATGTACAATCCAAGAGTGCCATCTACTGGCCAGAGGTAATTGTAAATGCATTAGTGGTTAAAAGACTCGTGATTCAGGTTCAGTCGTTGTTAAGGAGTCCTGGTTCAGGCCCTTCGTTGTGAATGAGTCGTTGTAAAGGTCGTTTCCCGTTACAGACAGCTTTGTTTGCCTTACCTTCAGGGAAGGCTGTTGTGGCGGACTACATTCCTCTGGAATTTTACAAGGTATTCTTTACATAAATACAGCAGGAACTGCTGTGTCTTGTAAATGAAGTTAAAACCGGGACCCTGCCCCCAAGGTCATGGGGTATTGCTAATATAATTATCTTTTTAAAGAAAGGAAAAGACCCCGCTGCTATGGGCTCATATAGACCAATCACATTGCTTAATAGTGATGTGAAGGTATACTCTAAAATCTTTGCCATCCAACTAGCCGGTGTTATTGTCAGATCAACTTCCACCTGAATGCACAGGAGCAGAACGACGCAAGATCCCAATTCCCTTTTCCGACTTCCCAGCCACTCACGGTCTAAATACTTGGTGGCTGTAGAAACCAAAAGGGGGAAAGGGGTAGAGGACAGAGAAGAGACAGCTACACCTTTTTTCGGGTTCCTCACAGCTATCGCTCTTCTGGTTTGTGGTAATACTGCAAGTAAGAAAACCTGTAAACTTACATGTTATACATTTCACTCAAGTATTTATTATCTAACATACATATTAATATACAGTTCTACTTATTGAACACCTACCCGTTTATGGCTGTAGCTATTGCCTCTCCTCTATTGTGTTTTGATTAAAAATGTTTCTTGCGGTACTTCTCTTTAATTTGTGTTCTTCTTTTTTCAGGAACCTTTTCTGGTGATTGGAGAATCAGAACTATTCCGTATTCACCACTCTGTGTTGGTAAGTATTCAAAAATATACCATAATTCCTTCACCAATCATTTCTGTGAAGGTATCGTTGCTCAGTTGTTACCATGCCTAGACACGCTCATGCCTGAATCTTTTAACTGTTCTGTAACTTCACTGCTTGTGTGAAAACTGTATGCCCAACTGCTGCGCAAACAAAGGAGCCTTAGTCCTGATTAGCGCTTAACCCAGGCCAATGTCAACTAAACACTCTAAACTGTAATGCCAACTCGAGCACTGAAGAGCGACTCAAATTCTTGTATGCGCACTAATCACTTGACTCGTGCACGCACAGGACTACAATAACTAGCCTGCGCCTAAACGGAACACTGTTCTCAAATAACCTATCAAACTGCTGTACGCTCACCAAACGACTTCGCCCAAAACTCCTGCTCTGAAACGGAACGCTAGTTCCCTCGAAACACTGTTTGTCCTGACATGCGCACTCCAAAATAATTCAGCAACTTGCCTCCCATGAAATTGAGCGTGTCTACCAGACACTCTGGCTATATACAACGCATCGAAGCTAAACCGACGGAGCAAAAATATTCAACGACACTACCCTGACTAACTATGCGTGCCGCAATAAGAATGCTGCCAATACCTCCTAGATCTCAGGTGAAGTGCGAGGATTCTTGTTCTTCTGCTCCCAACATTCTAAAGCTGCCTTCCTGCATTTAGAAACACGAGAATGCTGCACTATGCTTTCTTCACCCCTCCCCTAGCGGCCATCTTGGGATTTCTCCATAGACTGACCCTAAGCCTGGCTACACCATTTCTAACCGTACGGCATGCCTGATGAGTGATTACATTGATTGACACCCGACTATCAGTGACTGATGACTTGGTTCTGACAGTTATACATCAATTGGTGTCTGAGCAGCAACATGGGTTCATCCCAGGCAGAGGGACCACGGATCACGTTCAGAGGGTCACATCTCTATTGGATGCAACTGAAGTTCTGGCAAAACCAATGGGGGTGGCCTTTCTGGATGCCGAAAAGGCCTTCAACCCGGTGTCTTGGGCCTTTTTGTGGAAAGTTCTGGAAAACAATGGCTTGGGAAGTAACTTTATTGGTGCAATTCATGCAATGTATAACAAACCAATAGCCCATTTGCAAATAATGGGATAAGAATCTGAGCCCTTTTCAATAGAGGGGGGTATGAGACAGAGTTGTCCTATTTCCCCTCTGTTATTTGCCTTATTTATTGACCCTTTACTCAGGAGGCCTATGCTGACGATGTGGCCGTAGTTATCAGCGAACCAGACAGGGCTTTGCGGGCGGTTGAGGAGATTGTAGAAGACTTTGGGATTAGATCTGGGTTTCTGCTAAATAAGGCCAAAACCCAAGTCTTGATTAACAGTCATACACTCGCCTCTGATAGCAGGATCACGAGTGAAGCTACTTATCTAGGTATATGCATTACTCTTAAGGTGGGGCGTATAATTGATTTAAATTTCATCCCCATTCTTGAGAAAGCCAAGCAGGATTTTAAACGGTGGGACAATCTGAGACTGTCTATAATGGGAAGATGTAACTTAGTCAAGATGATTTTCCTCCCTAAATTGCTATATGTGTTTCGTTCTGTCCCACTGGAATTCAACAATGAATGGTTTAAGAAAATTGTTAGATTGGTAGCAAGCTTTATTTGGGCATGTGGGAAAACTAGAAGAGCTGATATCTTTATGTGCTTAACCAGAGAAAGGGGGGGGGTGGGCGCTTCCTAACTTTAAACTATACTATCTTGCCGCTGCTATGCAGTGCTATAATATATTGTTTTACAGTCAGGCAATGGAGTGCTGCGCAAGCAATCGTGTACCCTCCATTTATGATCTACTGATCGGCAACGCAACCTATGGATGCCTAATGAAGTTTTTTGAGCCAAGCTATTTTAAGCGAACCCGTTTTAAGACTTTGGGGCCGATTCCGATTCGGGCCGGAAATCTCTCCGACCGAGCCGGACCCGGAGAGATTTCCGACCGAATCGGACTCTGGCAGTCCGACCGAACGAGTACGATGTGCACGCATGCCATCGGACTCGAGTCGGTCAGACTCCCATTGAAGTCAATGGGAGCCGGTCGCGGGCTCCCATTGACTCAATGGGTGCGAGGCGGACAAGGGCGCCCCCTACAGCAGGTACGCGTCGATGCGCATCGCGGCGTACATGCACAGGTAGGGGGGACCCATGGGTCCCCCCTGTGTGCGACTCGCGCGCCTATGCGTACAGGGGGGTCCGACGCGGACCCCCAAAGTCCGGCTCCGACAGCTTTTTCGAGCCGGACGGCGCGAGTCGATCGGACTGCTCGCGGCGCGCATCGTACTGACCCGGCCGGGAAACGTCTCCATAGCGCGGTGCGAGTCATGTCCATGCGAGTCGGTCGGAGCGTGTTGAAGCCGCGTTCGAGTCGGTCGGAGATTTCGCGGGTGCCTGCATCGTACTCGCTCGGCCGGACCCGCTTACGATTCGGTCGGGAAACAGGGCTCCGAATCGGATCTGGTAAATCCGAATCCGATTCGGAGCCCTACCGGCCGAGATCGGAATCGGCCCCTTTGTATGCTGCATATCGAAACTGGGCGGTGGATCTAAAGAAAATTGGGGTAGGCAGGTATAGCAGATATACTCCCCTGATCCAGAATGAACTGCCCTGCATATTTCACAACAGCTGCTTTGATAGATGGGGCAGCTGTGGGCTAAGCAGGCTTGGAGATCTCCTCACTGGGAATCTGTTCGCACCCTTCGATGTGATCTGAGGAAGATTTAATGCTGGGCCACTGGATTTTTTTAGGTACTTACAAATTAGGGTTTCTTTTATGAAAAAGACTGGGGGAATAGCTGGCTTTGACCAAATACCCTTGCTGGAAGTATTGGTAAAGAACACTAACCCTTCCATTTCTCAGTTATATGGATGTTTGTTGGAATTGGTCTCCGATGATTTGGAGAAACAGTGTGTGAAATGGCAGGATAGACTTGAGTTGGCTGACTCTGGCTTTTTGGAATCACTGGAGCTGGGAGGGACAATTATGTTTGCATCGAATTTGCAGTCACAACACTATAAGATGCTGTTTGATCTTTATATAATTCCAGCAAAGATTGCAAAATGGGGTGGCGTGGCGGGGACTAGGTGCCCCAGATGTCAGGCGATGGAGGCGGATCTGGTTCATATATTTTACTCCTGCCCCAGCTTAAAACTGTTAGAATTAGAAATCGTGGGCTTTTTGGAGGAGGTATTGAAATGTAAAATCACCCCATCACCGCAACTTATGTTATTGGGGGTGGACAAGACATTGACGGGTCCAGGGATGGAAATACTTTTTATTGCAATGACAGTTTTTAGACTGTGTATTTCTTCATCATGGCTAGATACTTTACCTCCGACCTTTCAGCAATGGAAGGGGCGCTTTCTACATGTATATCAATTTGAAATGGTTCTGTATGCTCGTAAGGGCATGCAGGCTAAAAGGAAGGCGAGGAAGATGTGGGGGCTTTAACGACATGGCTGGATATGTTTCATTAAGTACTCACTTTCATCCCCAGAGTCTGTTTACAAACTGGACTGTATAATGAATTAGTGCTGCTACTGCATTTTTTTACATAATTTATCTTGGCTAATTTTTTAGATCTACATGTTAGCTATATATGTACACTTGCTGATATTGTATTTGTATTATTTGATGAGAAAAAAGAAATAAAAAATGTAAAATAAAAATAAAACAATGTTTGTTTTTTATGTTTTAAGAGTAGGCAGTAGTCTTCAGAGGGGAAGAAGTCTCAAGGGGACCTCTTCCAATTTGCGAATGGTAAAGTAAGAATATATTGTTACTGCATCTCAGTCACAAAACATTAGTACATACCACAACGATTTGGTTTTTGGAAGGGAAGCCTAAACATGCCCCTTCCAAATATCAAATCGTTATTAGGTCGCTGTTAGAAATGGGGGTCTCTAGTTGGCAGAGGTTAGGTACCTTTGTCCAAATAGGGACCCTTGCTTCTAGTCAGGGTAAGAGGGATACACACTTTAGATAACCCCTGCTCACCCCCTTGGGAGCTTGGCACGAGCAGACAGGCTTATCTCAAAGGCAATCTGTAAAGTATTTGTACCAACACTCACAGTAACACAGTGAAAACACCACAAATTTGACACCACACCAGTTTAGAAAAATCAAATATCTTTATCTAAACTTCACAAGACCAAAACGACAAAAATCCAACATACACAGTTACAAATATGACTTTCAAAAGGTTTCAGGAACTTGTACCATAGAAAACTATGGATGGGGGATTTTTATACACAGTATCTGTAGTTGCGTCAAAATTCACAAGGTCAAACAGCCGCAGAGTCGGAAACAAATAGATGCGTCAACTCCTGAGATCTTGGAGAGGCGATGCGACAGTCCCGCTGCACGCAGAGGAAGGGTTGCATCGAATCCGGTCTGTATGGAGGGTTATGCATCGATTCTTTGTGATGGTTCTGGTGGTAAACAGACAGAATATCAAGGTTTTTGTTCGACCTACAAGAATATCGAGTTTTAAATATCGAGGTACAAGAATATCGACATCAAGAATATCGTGGTACATAATATCGACAGTAAGTTAAGAAATATCGTTTTTTTAATATCGAAGACAGTAATATCGTTTGTAAAAAATATCGTTGTTAATAATATTGATATTTATATTAGTGTTCTGTATTTTAGTATGTTTAAAAGTATGTGATGTAATTTTTTCGTATAAGTATAGCATTTTTTTATGTGTTCAATTTTTAGCAATAAATAATTTTATGTTAATTAATTTTTGCGTATTTTAGTTCTGTAGCGGGTTATTGGTTTATAGGGGAATAGTGTGGGAAGTAATTTAATTATAATAAGGTAATTATTAAGTTTAATTTATTACTATTTATAATTAATTTATTAATAATTAATTATTAATTGGACAATAATTTTTATTAATAGATTAATTGATAATTGTAATAATTGAGTTATTTATTTTAGGAGCGGGTTGTGGGTTTATAGGGGATTAGGGTGGGAAGTAATTTAATTATAATAAAGTCATTTTTAATGGTTATTTATTAGTATTTATAATTAATTTATTATTAATTACTTATTAATTGGTTATTAATTTTTATTAATTGATTAATTGATAATTAAAATATATTTTATTTTTAGGAGCGGGTTGTGGGTTTATAGGGGAATAGGGTAGGAAGTAATTTAATTATAGTAAAGTAATTATTAATTTTTATTTATTAGTATTTATAATTAATTAATTATTTATTAATTATTAATGGGTTATTAATTTTTTTAATTATTAAATTGATAATTAAGTTAAAAGTGTTATTTTGTTAAGAAGTGGGTTGTAGGTTTATAGGGGAATAGGTTGGGAAGTAATTTAATTAAAATAAAGTAATTAATATTTATTATTTATTAGTATTTATTTTATATTTCTATTTTATAGTGTTGTTTGTGGTAATTTATTTAATAATATTTAATTATTAATTGTTTGAAAAGTATAAATATTTAATTGGTAAATATGTTAATTCTGTCAAATTTGTATGAGTTCTTTGTGCGTTTATAGCGGAATATGGTGTGAAATAATTTATTTATAAATTATTAATAAATATTTATTGGATTATAAGTATGTATTTGTAAAGATAGTTGTTTGTAAAATGTTGTTTTAAAACTTTTATAAATTAATGTTTGTATTTAATTTTTTGTATTTTTTAATATTTAATTAATTTGGAATCTTTTGGAATTTTGTAATATTTTGATATATTTGTTTTGTGTTATTAACAATTTTTGTATTGTAGTTGCTATTTTTTTTATTTTATTTTTTATTTAAATTTTTGAAATTATTAATTTTATCCCTTTGCTATCCAACACTTTCCATGCTGTTGCACTCACTGGAGTGGGAATAGTAATTTTTACCCCTACGCTATCCAACACTTTCCCTACTGTTGCACTCACTGGAGTGGGAAAAGTAATTTTTACCCCTACGCTATCCAACACTTTCCCTACTGTTGCACTCACTGGAGTGGGAATAGTAATTTTTACTCCTACGCTATACAACACTTTCCCTACTGTTGCACTCACTGGAGTGGGAAGACTAATTTTTACCCCTACGCTATCCTACACTTTCCCTACTGTTGCACTCACTGGAGTGGGAATAGTAATTTTTACCCCTCCGCTATCCAACACTTTCCCTACTGTTGCACTCACTGGAGTGGGAATAGTAATTTTTACCTCTTCGGTATCCAAAACTTTATCTACTGTTTCACTCTTTGGAGTGGGAATAGTAATTTTTACCCCTACGCTATCCAACACTTTCCCTACTGTTGCATTCATTGGAGTGGGAATAGTAATTTTTACCCCTACGCTATCCAACACTTTCCCTACTGTTGGACTCACTGGAGTGGGAATAGTAATTTTTACTCCTACGCTATCCAACACTTTCCCTACTGTTGCACTCACTGGAGTGGGAATAGTAATTTTTACCCCTACGCTATCCAACAGTTTCCCTACTGTTGCACTCACTGGAGTGGGAATAGTAATTTTTAACCCTACGCTATCCAACATTTTCCCTACTGTTGCACTCACTGGAGTGGGAATAGTATTTTTTATTCCTACGCTATCCAACACTTTCCTTACTGTTGCACTCTCTGGAGTGGGAATAGTAATTTTATCCTCTCCGCTACCCAATATTTTCTTTACTGGTTAAGTTAATGTAGTGTAAAATGTATTTTAAAAAAATTAAAAATATATTAATATTTTAATTTATTATATATATATTTTATTTTTATTTTTATGTTATTGGTGTATGTGTATATATATGTATTTATATTTTTTAATATGTTTGGGGCCCATTACGATGTCGGGCGGAAGCACAACCGCCGTGCTGGCGGATGCAAAAAGCACCAGTTACCGCCGGCACGCAGCAGTCCACACGCCCGCCCAATTACGATGCGAAAAGTAGGCCAAACACCGCCGGCAAGCCAGCAACACCGTCCGCCATCAAAGTGCGCCCGCACACGTAGCGGCGCAGCACAACTGACACACACCGTCCGACGAAACACGTCCCGCCCGGCGCATAAATTACGATGCCGCAAACAAACGGCTCCCACGGCAAAGAGACACCGCACGTGAAAGAGAGGCGGAAACACGGACGCAGAGCACGGACAACGAAGAAGCGGCACCCCGGGCATGAATCCAGCACTGCAGGCCCTTCCCATGCTTCTGCTGATGCACCACCAAGGACGCAACGTACCGCGGAGACGCAGGTAGGCACACACACAACAAGTGCACGCAAACAGCGCACACAGTGCAAGGGCGGAAAAAGCGGACAACCCCCACCAGCGCGTGCACACTACACATCCACCATTGCATCCACATATGACACACAGGCCAAATCGTAACATCGCAGAACACATGTGTACACACCACCTGGGACTAGGAACCAACCACCCCGTCACGGCCCCAAAGCGCCGATGACGCCGCCACACATGCGCACAACGCAGAGGCCAACCGCAGCGCCATGCATGCGTCGCACACAGACACAGGGACACAACCAAGCAGCACACACATCAGCCCCACCCCGAACGCACATGACACGTGACAGGCCGGCCACAGACATGTCCCCAACGCCCAATTCACGGACAACACCCAACGCAACACAACCGACGCACACATGTCAGTTAAGTCACGCAACAGCAGGACACACCCCAGTGTAACAAACATGGCGAAGCACACAGCGGCGGCAACACCAACTAGGAGAAGCAGGGCCCCTTCGGGAAGAGGAACGCCAGTACCACACTGAAAAACCCATACCACCCTGCACATATGAACAAGACACATGAAACAGAACACCAAAGAGCCCGGGGACCGACAACAGGTGGCCCAAGAATTACATCCACACACAAGGCCCAACGCAGAGCGGAAAGGCAGCCTGCCGCCCACACAAGGGAGAGCAGACAGCACTGAATGACCTTCCATTCCAACACCGAAACCACAGCCCTACGACAGAAGCCGGTGAATACAGCCATTGTCCAAGAATAGACCAACACAGGCATGCCGAGGAGACCGACCACACGGCAGATAGCGCATATCACAGAAGCACACAACGGACGGGGAAGAAAGAAGAAAACACTCCCCCATGTCGGCCACATGCAAGTTAATTGGAAGGAGTCACACAGCACCGACCTTGAACTGTCTGAGAAGCATGTGGGAAGAGGGCCCGTGTCCTCCAAACAAGCCAACAGAACACAAGTCCTGTCTCCCCACGACTACACAGAGCTCACAGCAACCCCGGAGCGTGCACATTGCAGACTGCACACACAGCCGGAGCACGCCACCTCTACGAACCGCTGCGAAATGGCAACCGCAACACACCTACCCAACTACGCCGAAGAGCTCAAGCTGTACCAAACCAGCACGATACATACATTGGGATGCGATCTCCTGTCCCTGCTGAACGTAAGTTACCGACTGACTTACCGCATCACATTGTTCAGCTGCGTCATGCCCGTCTTCTACTGTCGGAGGTGTCCCTACCAGCATCCCGTCGAGATATGCCTCTCCAACCCGGCATGTCTGAAGGCGGACCTGCTACCACTACTCCTCCCTCTGGACGCACACGACAGGGCCTGCTCTGCCTATGGGGGCATGGCGTATGTGGCCAACATCGCACGTGCACTGAAATGGAACCACTGTGCCTCCACACGACGGATCATCGAGAACAGCTACATCGAATGTCACCCAGCATGCCCCATCATGGTCCTCCAAGGGACAACCTACGAACAACACCTTGACAGCCACCATCCGCTTCATTGGCTGGCAAACATGTACACCACCAATGACATGGAAGCCCTGCTGGACGGCATCGCATACCTGTCAACCTGTAAATACGTCGGACCACAACGCAGGTTCCCCGAGTGACCTATGAAGTCCAACCCCGCACCCATGCTCAGCTTCCGCACGGACTGGCCAGTCACCACCACAACAGCCATACCAAACGACCGGCAACTGTAACCACACCATCAACGACATCGCCATGACATCGGATATGACCGGGACATGCACACTGTTCCCCATCACATCCAGGAACACCGCATGCATCGTGGGAGGCAGTGGCATGGGCTCTGTGCATCGCACCCACATGGACGGAACTGCACGAACAACCAGGACACGACATGGATCCAGCGCACATGGACACACACACCGCTCAGTGGACATGAATAGGTCGCCTGGAGTCTGTGGGTGCTGCACCCCTCCCACCCCCGCCCCGGGAATCCCATACCAGGACCTTTGCATGGACGACAAGTGCATACAACAACAACACGACCCCAGTGACTGTGACATGTCCAGTAACCACCACAGTGCAACAACAAGTGGCACGCCGCTGCATGCACGCAAGCACATGCCCTGATGTCATCTCACATGCACGCGTGCATGAGGAACAACCGCAGCAAACCTGTCACATGGAACTGAGATGGACTGTGCCCATGATGCCGAGCGGTCTGGTAGGCTACATGTATACCGTCTGTGTCAAAGTCCGCAGCTCCGCAGCCATACGTAAATGTACATTAGCACAGCCTTGGCCAAGCATTTGTAACCCCACACCCTATCCCATTTGTAATCATGCTCAGTATATCCTCAACATGTATCCCGCTGCCAGTAGTGTCCACTATACTGCATCACAGAGGACAGAAGACTCAATATAATGTTTGAAACCAGAACTGTCTCCGCTGACTCATTTCACAAGTACGAATGAGAGAGGATGAGAGTATGTGAAGTACACGGCAGTCGTGACATGACCATGTAGTCCACTGGTATTGGATGTCAACGCAAATGAGTAGCACTACTGTGGAAGACACACATGTGTCGTGTGAAGTCGTATGGACGCAGTGCTCAGGTGGGTGGGTGCGACGGGTAGATGCGCACATGCCAAGTTGGAGCACGCCGTGTTGGGAGGGGTCATGAACAGTACACCACCGCTTCCCTGGGCATTGTGAGAGGACACCTGTCGGGGGGAGTGAACACGTGTGTGCACAGCAGCCGGGCACACGTACAAAGCGGTACCAGGCGCACCGAATGCCCACCCTCTGTGGACAAGCTGGATCCTGTTGTGCGCCCGCCATGCCCCTTGACAAGGCACACACAGCCCCAGTCGACCAGGTGTAACCCCAACATAGTCAATCCACACAGGCGATACAGGGCACGGGATGGCAGTGGAGCATGGTGTGTGAGAGGTCTCCTCGCGCTCCTCCTGGTCATATCACGCAGGCAATAGAACCTCAACGTCCAGCATGGCAAAAAGTCAAATGGAAGTGTAGGGGGGACGCACCACAGCACGAGCAGCACTGACGTCACGGGAGGTGGCTCGCACCATCCCATCCATTGCCCATCATACCAACCACGCCACATGCCATTGCGACTAAGTGCAAGCGCGTGCGCCACCACCCCCGAGCCCTCCCCAGAGAGGCCAAAGAGTGAATGTGTGGGCCATCAGCCACAGACGGACGCGGCCTGGCCGCAAGGGCAGCCACAGCCACTGGGTGTCGCAGGTGGCGGATCCGGAAGGCGAAGACTGTGATGCATAGTCCATGCAGGCCGGGTCTCCATTTGGGGCACCACGCAGGTGGACGGCGTCCCGCCACACATCATACCCTGAGACAGCCCACTCGTGCAACTGGACCCACACATGCACTCCTTGCCCTCTCTGGTGCGAGCTTGGGGCTGCCTGTGCAAGCGCTAGCCTCGCAGGTGAGCATGCATATTGGGGGGCGAGGGCAGGACATGAGGGCTGGGGCGAAGATGACTGTATCACTGTCAGTGAGTACAAGGGATGACCCAGATGTGGAAAGGAAGAGACGTGTCCCGTGTGTACTGCAACTAGTCGCCAATCCAACTACCCCCCCATGTCCGGAATGTAAGCCCGCACCTAGGCCCGCCCATCCGCCACATCGAACATACCACCAGCACGACAACCTTCCCATTCGAAACACTGACTGGGGGTGGCGACCAGTGAACAATCATGTGTAGCCTACCCACGCGTACATGTGGGCCCTCCATGATCCATGTCACCTGCGGCAAAGTCATGACATGCGCAATGAGGGAAGTGAGGAGAGCTGTCCGCCCCACGCACAGAAGGTGCATCAGCTCCACAGACCCAGCAGCGAGTCCAGCAGGGGTCACATGTGCAGGGGCAGCTGTGCCTGGTGTGAAGGCACATGCATATGGACAGCACATCGACCAATGTGTAGTCTGCCCACATCCACAGTCCATCATCATGCGGACATAGGAATTGAACACAGGGCAACACATCTTAGCTGGTGCACCCACCGTGACCAACAATGCGCAATCATCGACGTACCCGCCCTGTGCATGGCCCCCCACCCAACGGAGGCACATCCAGTGCCACCATCCCACACACACAAGCCTTCCACGGAACATGCTGTGTCCAATGGTCAGTACAGAGTCAGCGCCCATCTGGTGGATCCTGAACAGGAGACACATGCACACACATGCCAGCTCCCACTATGTACGACTGCCACCTGGCACGTGCAATGTAACCTCTCACCTGTGACGTGTGACTGCAAGCACACAGCCGTCTTGGCATGGGGCTGTCAATGTGGACACCAGTCAATGTTTCGGGAGCTGTGATCCGTACAGTGCTGTACATAGGGTGCAGTGCTGACACCTACTACTGTCTCATATCCCCTCGTGCCACAGGTCCCACTTGTATTGGCCGCTCAGCCCGTGCCCACATCGTCGTCGTCGTGTGCCATACTCATCCAGCCTCGGAAGCAGTACCATGCTCAGCAGACACTCATGTTGCCGTGGCGTTGCCGCTTGACGAATATGCAGTCAGTCCCCATCAGCACGCCCCGCAAGTCATTGGGGCCTAGATCCCCATGTGCATGCACATGGCAGTGGTATGTCTCACTTGCCATTGCCATTGTTGGGAGACCTGTGTAAGTGTATTGTGGCCGTGCCGTCCCAGCTTGACAGCTGGGCTGTGGCCCATGTGCTTGCTCAGTCATGTCAGTGATGTGTATGCGAAATTGCTATGTGCCGTGTTGCTTTGACATGTGTCCTCTGCCATTTAACCCAGGCGGAGACCGAACATTGACCGCCCATACCAATTGCTGGCGGACATGGACGATACAGAGGTAATCAGGAAGTTCCGGCTGGACAGGCCAACTCTGCATCGACTGTGTGCCATGTTAGAGCCCCATCTCCGTCCCCGCAGGGTGTATCCGACTGCTGTCACCCCCACGGCTAAGGTGATGGCCGCCATGCATTTCTTCGCCACTGGGTCATTCCAGCACACAGTGGGCAGTGGAGGAGGGATGTCCCAGCCCATGTTCAGCAAGGTGCTGAGGGATGTACTGGCAGCCATGATGCTGTACCGGAACAGGTACATCAGATTCCCCAGGGCTCGTGAATTGGCGGCAGTGAAGGGTGCATTCTATGCCCTTGGCAGAATCCCACACGTCGTGGGAGCCATTGACTGCACTCATGTTGGCCTTGTTCCACCACAGGCCACTGAGCACCTGTACCGCAACAGGAAGCACACGCACTCCCTGAATGTGCAAGTGGTGTGCCTTGCGGACATGGTGATCACCCACGTGTGTGCAAAGTTTCCAGGCTCGGCCCATGACGCACACATAATGCGCAACAGCATCTTGCCACGACTGATGGCCAATCTGCAACAGGATCGTGGCTGTATTGTCGGTGAGTATGTGGAGTGGTGTAGCGTGCTGGTTGTGCGATGCTGTCCCCTGTCCAGTTGGAATAGCAACGGTTCTCTGTGTCCCTCACACCCAGGTGACTCTGCGTATCCGAATGGGGCATGGCTGCTCAGTCCATTGAGGAATCCTCGCACCCCAGCAGACGATCGATACAATGAGGCACATGGGAGGACCAGACGTGTGGTCGAGCGTACCTTTGGCCTCCTCAAGTCCAGGTTCAGGTGCCTGGACCGCACCGGGGGTGCACTGGCGTACTCCCCACAGAAGGTGTGCCAGATAGTGGTGGCGTGCTGCATGCTGCACAATCTGGCCATTCGGAAGCAGATCCCCCTCATTGTGGATGACGGAGATCAACCAGGGCCCCAGCCCGCAGACCAGGACAGCTCGAGTGAGGTGGACAGCGGAGAGGAGGAAGCTGGGAATGTGCGCCAGCAGCTCATCGCCCGCTACTTCACTTGACGGTGAGTGTCCATGTACGACGGATGATGTGTCTGTATCTATGCAGGTGTGTGTGCTGTGTCAGGGTGGCCGTATGTTCACTGCGTGCAGTGTGTCAACGCTCCATGGCCAGGGTAGTATGCCACTGTTGGTGACTGTGGCATTGTGCCCTATTGCTCTGTGCGATGTGTGTACATTGCTTGTAGTTGTTGACATGTACTGTGTGATGGGTGTGTGACACACTCATTGAATGTGCTCCTGTTCTGTCTCCCACCCCTAGGTCCCTACAGGCCCTCCGGATTCCATTTCCATGCCACGCATCAGGTGCCTTTCCGCCCAAGGTGGCCGTTGTATTCCGTACAATAAAGACACAGGGCACAAACAGCAGTTAGTGAAAAAGGTGCATTTATTACAAACTGTGACATGTGAGTGTGTGTAAGGTGATGACAAAAGTGGTGCGTGCAGTGACAATGAGCTGTCGGTCATGGCTGCGTGATGATCAGGGTGTACCCACTGGTTCTATGTCCATAGTCCAACACACACATGCCATCCAGATGGCTGTGTGGAGTGGGATCGTAGAGCAAGTCAATGCAGTGGCTGGTCAAGGAAGGCTGGCGGAAGGCTGGCTGGCTGCCTCACTTGCGACTGGAGCGTGCGAAGTCCTCCCGGGAGATCTGTTTCCTCTTCGGACGGCCCCTTCCACGTTTGGGAGGGGGGTGTGTGGTGGCGACCTGCTGGTGGTGGGTGAGGTGTGCTCACTGGCTGTGGACGCAGGGGAAGTGGACACTGCTGCCCGAGCCTGCGCCCTAGCAGGTGGTGGCGGAGGTGGTGTTGCTGGCCTTGCCTGTGACCCCACCGCCACCACCAGCTGGCCCATGAGGTCCACGAGTTGGTCCATACGGGACACGAATTGGCCCATATGGGCGTCCATGGACCTCAGCACCCCCAGCACCTCCCGCGTGTCAGTGGCAGACCTGGCCCATTGTCCTTGGGCCTCTTCATAGGCCCCAAGGACTCTGGCCATTTGAGGCAGGGCATGGCTCCCAGGGGAGGCTGGCGTTTCCCTGACCCTGCTCCTCCTACCAGTCCTGCTGCCACCGGCCTGCCCACTAGCCACATTGCTCACCACGGTCCTCGCTGTGGCTCCCAGGGTGGATCCAGTCGGCCGGGCCACCACCTGCGCTGGGGCTGGTGCCAGCGAAGACGTGGTGGTGGTGGAGGCGGTGGTGGTCGGTGCGGTGATGGTGGCGGTTGCGGCAGTGGTAGTGGCCGCAATGACCGTGGGTGTGGCCGCAACGACAGTGGCAGCAGGGGACTGGGACTGTTCAGCATCCCTGGATGATGGGTTGGTGGGTAGGAGGGGTCCTGGGGAGCGGCTGGGCCCTGCCACGCCAGATGGGCCAGCTTGGTGGTCCGTGTCCGAAGAGGTGGACAGATCCTCCAGATCCGTGAGTCCTCGTTGGGGGCTTGTAGGCTGGCTGTGCTGGCTGCTGTCTCCATCCCCAGCGTCCAGCAGTTCGTCACCTGTGGAGAGAATGAGATTTGTTATTGTGTTGCACCTGGCGAAGTATGTATTAGTCGTCTGACATTGGCAGTTCGTGCAATCTCGTACATGGGTTTCCCGGAGGCGAGTGTGTGGCTGTGGCATCTGTAGGTGTGTGTGCTAGGCAATGGGACTGTGTGCTGTGCACATGTGGCATGGGACGGATTGGCCATGCCGATGGGTGTGTTGCTTTGCCCCTACTCATTGTGACTCTGGTGTATGCGGGCTCCTGGCCCATCCTGGGTCTGGTTTGTACTTTGCTTTTGGGGTTCAAATGGAACGCTTAGGAACGCATATGGCAACATGGGGGCCATGCCCCAGATTCGCATTTGGGAGGGTATATGCTTTTGGGGTTCAAATGGAACGCTTAGGAACGCATATGGCAACATGGGGGCCATGCCCCAGATTCGCATTTGGGAGGGTATATGCTTTTGGGGTTCAAATGGAACGCTTAGGAACGCATATGGCAACATGGGGGCCATGCCCCAGATTCGCATTTGGGAGGGTATATGCTTTTGGGGTTCAAATGGAACGCTTAGGAACGCATATGGCAACATGGGGGCCATGCCCCAGATTCGCATTTGGGAGGGTATATGCTTTTGGGGTTCAAATGGAACGCTTAGGAACGCATATGGCAACATGGGGGCCATGCCCCAGATTCGCATTTGGGAGGGTATATGCTTTTGGGGTTCAAATGGAACGCTTAGGAACGCATATGGCAACATGGGGGCCATGCCCCAGATTCGCATTTGGGAGGGTATATGCTTTTGGGGTACATGCTGTGAGCCATGGGTGCCGAACGTGACATGTGTTGTGGCAGCATGACAGTGCATGGTCTGAGGTGTGTGCATGCCTGACATGCCCTGCATATATGCTGTCTGTTGTGGTTACTGGACATGGCATTGGACGCATCGTTATGAGTGAGTGATAGTTGTGTGCCAGCCAACGTATTGCAGTTGTCCCATCTCCTTGGTGTGCGTGCTGCCCTGTGCCATGTGCATCACTGCAGTGCTCGGGGGGGTGTGGCCCATGTTGTGTGTTGTTGCTCACAGTGTGTCGTGCGCTTAATTGACTTCTGGCACATGGTTGGTCATGGGCATGTGTCTTAGCGTGACTGCTGTATGTGTGGCAGCTGTGCGGATGACATGCCTTTCATGAGACTGGGGCTGACGGATGGGATGGATGGTATGTTGTATGTGCATGGTGTGTCTGTGTGTTTGATGGGTTCAGTGGTGTTCGTGTGCATTTATGTTGTTCCGCTCTGTTGCGTCTAGTGTTGTTTGTCTTACATAGGCGTAGTTGTGGGGTGTGTGGTTGACAGGCAGTAGGGGCTACATGGACAGGACTTCAATGGTGTTTCGGTTGTGTGTGATGAGTTGCACAGTGGCTGCCGTGTGGGACTATATTCAGTGTGGCTTGTGCATGCAGACGTGGCTCCTTGGGTGTTGCTATGTCTGTGATGGGTCATGTGGGGTGTGAGTCTGCTGTTCATGTCCGTGTGCACATTGTTCACTTGTTCGTGACGGTGGGCGGTGCTGCGTGTTCGTGTGCTACGTGACATGTCCCATGTGTTGGTGGTGTTATGGTCCTCATGCCTCCAGTAATCCAGCCCTGTCCAGTTTCCCACCTGCAAGTTGTTCGTGCGTGCACTGTACTGGATGCCACATGGCTCTTAGCGGGGGTGTTCCATGTTGCAGGTCTGTGGGGGTGGGGGGTGTAGTGGGTCGTGGGGGTGGCTGTACACCCACTGACACCGATTGCTGTGGACCGTGATGTCTGCCTTTCGGCTGTCGTTGTGCACTGCGGTGGCTGACACGTGGGTGTGGGGTGTGGGGGATGCTCCTCCTTGCTGTGCTGTGGGACTGGGGCCTGGTGTGTGTTGTACTTGGGCTGTCCACCGTCCCACCCACTGCACTTTGTGTTCCTGCCACTTACCTGTTACTTGTCGGTTGGTGCAGCTGTGCCTGACACATGGGTGTGGGGAGTGATCCACCTTGCTGGTCTGTGGGAGTGGGGGCCTGGTGGGTGTTGTACTTCAGCTGTCCCCCTCCGACCCACTGCACTTTGTGTTCCTGCCACTTACCTGTTACTTGTCAGTTGGTGCAGCTGTGGCGGACACATGGGTGTGGTGGGTGCTCGTTGTGGCGCTTCTGGCATATTTGGGGACCTGTTGGTGGTTACGTGGCTGGCTTAGTGTACACATGTCCCCACGCATCTTACAGTTGTTCGGTTTGGCCTGTGTGTGGTAGTGTCTGTTGCATGTGCGTGTGATGTGTTGTGTATTGTGTGCTGGACATGGGGGTGTTTGTCCCTGGGAGCTGTGGCATGGTGGTTGCGCATGTGTGTACATAGCGGTGTGCTGGTATACATTAGTTTGTACTTACCAGCCTCCACTCCCCCTGCTAATCCGGCGAGGATCTCCGGATGGATTACGACTCGCACCTTCTCCTCCCACGCTTTGAAGGTCTTAAAGAGCGCGGGATTCCCTCCGCCAGTGACGGCAGCCAGCTCTCTGTTTTTGCCCTCCTTCTTCTTGACCAGGCTCTTTACGTCATTCCAACGTTTGTTTATCTCGGTTCTGTTCCTGGGCAGGGTCCCGACTGCATTGACCTGGTCTACGATCCGGGTCCACATTCTGTTTCTGGTGGCTAGTGGTGTGTGCTGGACCATGTTCCCATAGATTTGTGGGTACACCTTGATGATCTCGTCGACCATGACCGTCAGCTCCATGGGCGTGAACTTGGGCATCCTTTGTGGTGCCATGGTGTTTGTGGTGCTGGTGCGGTGTGTGTTGTGTAATGTGCAGGGGGTTTGTGGTGCCGGTGTTTGGTGGTGGTGGTGGTGGTGGTGTTTGGTGGTGGTGGTGGTGGTGGTTGTGATGTGTGCGTTTCTGTGGTGTGCTGCTGTCCTTGCTGTGTCACTGTGTCCTCTCCTCTCCTCTCTGGTTTGCAATGTAGCAAGGGGTTGTGGTCTGTGGGAGTGCTGCTTTTGTACTCACCTATGTGGGTGTGTCCTCATGGTCTGTTGTTTTCAGGTGTGTTGTGTCTGGGGTTCTGGCCTTTGTATTTTTTGTTTGTCCGGGGGGTGTTTTCGGGATGTGTACTGTGCTTGTGTATTTGTGCGTGCCTTGCTGTGTGGACTTGTTGGCCATGTTGTGTGCTATTGGTTTTGTGTGCGGATGGTTTCTGTGCAGGTACGTGGGCGCCATGGCTTCTGCCGTGTCGATTCTCATCGGCGTTGTTTGCGCTGGCGGGCGGTATATTTGTTGTTTTTCCGCGCTCATGGCGGTGCGATCGTAATTTCACGTGCGGTGTGTCGGCCGTGAGGGCTGGCGGTTTTGTGTTGTCGTGCGTGTTTCCGTCCGTGGCGGGCGGTTTGACTCCGACTCGGACGATGGCGGGCGGTATTTTGTATGATTTTTCCGCCGATGGCGGTTTTCAGTTTGTGTACTCATAATGGCGTGGTCGGTGTTCAGGCGGTGTGTGCGGGCGGAATTTTGCCGCTTCCATGCCTGGCGGATTTTTTTACGCCGGGTATCGTAATGTGCCCCTTTGTAACAAAATATAATTTATTAAAATAATTATTTATTAATATTATTAAGTAAATATATATATTATATTTTATATATATCTATGTTTAATTTATTTTTACATTATGAGGGTCATTACAATGGCGGGCGGACAAAGTCGCCCGCCACCGTAACAGTGAATGGGACCGTCCGCCATAGGAGCGGCGGTCCCGCCGTGAGTATTAGGATGCCACCGCCGCGGTGGCATCCCCTATTCCCAACATTGTGGCGGGCGGTGTTCACAGCACCGCCCGCCACATTGCTGAAAATGCACGTTGGGCATTCACATGCACAAGGAGACAGGCACCGCGCGGTGCCTGCCACCTTGTCCATGCCAATGCACCCCCCACCACCCCAACATCCTGGGGGCCCGCTACGGGCCCCCAACAGCGAAGACAGTATGCCTTTCCATGGTGGCAACGCCGCCATGGAAAGGCTGTTCTCCGCGATCATCATAATATGAACGGCGGTGTCTTGCAGACACCGCCGCCATATAATGTATGTGGAAAAGCGGCGGACGGTCTTTCCGTCCGCCGTGGACCCCCCAGCCATCGTAATATGGCGGGGGGAAATGGCATGCGGGCGGTGTGACATGGCGGGTGGATCGCCACCGCCATACGGGCGGTGGTGATCTGCCCGTCATCGTAATGACCCTCTTGATGTATTAATTATAATTTAATTTAAAAAATTTTTTTTTTAACAATGTTTATTTTAATTACATGTATTATTTAAATCATATTACATTATTTTTTAAACATTAAAAAAATGATATTTTTAATAACAATATTTTTAACAACGATATTTTTTTATCGCTATTTTTGTACTTACCCTAATGTAGATAGGATTTTGATATTCTGGACATCAATATTTCGGGTCCGATATTTTTGTCGTCGATATTCTGGTCGTCGATATTCTGTCAGAGATTCGGTTCCGGTCTGCAGGAGATGCGTCGGAAAAACTTGCCTCACAGCTGCAATGTGTGGAAATCCAGGATGCATCGGTGATCGATGCAGCGGCGTCGAGCGGCGCAGGGTCGGTCTTCTTCAGCCGCGATCCCTTGATGCGTTGATTCTTGCAGTGGCGACAGGCGTTGCGTCGGTTTTTGCAGTGGCACGGCGATGCGTGGAAATTCTTCTCGCGCCGTGGAGATACGGCAGAAAAACAACTGCAAGAAGAGCGATGTGTCGATTTTGCAGTTCTTCAAGTTTCTTCTTTCTTCCAGCTTCCAAACAGCAGCAGCAACCTCCAGAGGTCCAAAACTGGCACAGGCACCTCTCTGCAGGTCAGAACTCACAGCAGCAGAGTTCAAGGGAACTGGGAGAGAGGTCTTTGTGTCCCTGAGACTTCAGAACAGGAGGCCAGCACACACAGGCCCTTGGAGATCTCATTCAAGCACAGGACACAGCACAAAGCAAAGTCCTTCTCCTTTCCTTGGCAGAAACAGCAACTGCAGGCCAACCCCACACAGCACACAGCAAAGGGGCTGTACTTCTCCTCAATCTCTTCAGCTCTTCTCCTTGGCAAAGGGTCCTCTTTAATTCCAGGGATGATCTAAAGTTCTGGGGTCTGGGCCCCAGTATTTATACAGCAAAATCCTTTGTTCTCTGGTGGCAGAGAAGCCCTGTGCCCAGTCAAAACCAGTTCTGTCCTCTCTGGTGCAGCTTCCTGGCAGGAGGTGGAGACAGCATTGTGGGAGGCAGACCAGGCCCATTCAGGTGAAAGGAAATCTCCTCCCCCTACTCTGAATGCAGCCCAGGTCTATTCAGCCCAGCCCTGACTCATCCAGACTCTCTGGAGCCACTGCACACCCCCAGCCCCTGTCACTCCCAAGCCAGAAAGTCAATATACATCCTAGCAGAGGCACACTGGATGGCTAAGCAAGAAAATACCTACTTTCTAAATGTGGTATTTTCAAACACAGAATGTAAAAATCACCCTTACAAAAAGATGCATTTTAACATTCTGAGTTCAGGCATAGTAAACTTTATTTTCCTATCTTGTTCCCAGGAGTAGTTATGCTTTGAAGGAAGTGGCCCGAATAGGGCCACCCGGGTTTTCTACAACCTCCTAATCGCCTTCCACAAAATGAAGAGTCGGTCAGACAGTAGAGAATACAAAACAGTTGTTTATTACCAATACTCTGCAGAGGAGTCCAATGTGAGCTGCACCCTAAGATGTCTGCCGAGGGACTGACCCCCCAACAGTCTGCAACGCATAATCATTCCTCTCAAGGGCCTTCCAACCACGCCCGCAATGGAAAGTTACCGGCTTGGGCCGAACATGAACAAAGGAGGCACAGAAAGATGGGCTACCACCTGCTAGATGGGTACACGCTATCACTATCTCAAGGTTGCCGTGCTGGGTTTCGGCGCCTCCCAACGTGGGAGCAGAGCTACACACAAGGATAGTTATGCGAGGGCAGAATGGCCTATTCATTAGCAAGTCAGAAGGCAACCTCGAACAGAAGAGAAAATAATAGCTGAATACAGTGTTCTGCTGAGGCAAGCAATACGAATAATGAGGCCTAGTACAGGCACAGCCTAATAGGGATTACGAAATTCAAAATGGAGTCACACTCGCTAACTGAAGCTTGCACATTGCAGAGATAACTCAGTGGGTTGCATAACGTGAATACGAATTGTGTCTAATTTAGCCCCACACTGCTAACCTAATATAACGTAGAACAAGTGTATAACGAGAATGAGATTTTCAAACCTAACAGACCCTCCTTTTAGCAGTGGAGGCTAAATTCTTTATTGACGCTATCGGATAGGGTCTTTACAATTCTAAGCAAGGAAAAAGGAAATGCATAGTCACATTGATATCAAAGAAAAAGGAAGCAACAAATGTACGGTAAGATATGTTTAGTACTCAAAAATACCC
The DNA here is from genome assembly GCA_963921515.1 of Calotriton arnoldi. Classification (NCBI taxonomy): domain Eukaryota; kingdom Metazoa; phylum Chordata; class Amphibia; order Caudata; family Salamandridae; genus Calotriton; species Calotriton arnoldi. The sequence goes on from CAWUFW010006994.1 coordinate 42,330, forward strand.
TCATCTATCTGCATCATATCCTGTATTTGCTTGAACCCATCTAGCTGGTGGTAGCATATCCTGTATTTCTTGCATCATCATATTAGAGACTTTATCATTACGTCCTGGCAATTTAGGGGTAGGGGTGAGTTTACTCGCACAATAGGTGTATGGAGTATACATTAGGGGCGTGGTCTGGGATGTAAACGCAGCAACTGCTGCCTATGACGCGACAAGCTCTACCCCTATCTGCAAGGATAACGTTTAAAACCATCCACTTTTGAAGAGCAACGAGTCTGGTAGCCTGGAGCTCAGCCATGATGTTAGTGAGTATGCCTGCTGTGGTGTTGATAACCCCTTCAACAACCCTGGTGAGACGACGAATGCTAACACTGTTGTACATAGGTCCCCAGAAAGGGACAATACCCTTCATGGCATCCATGAATTGCTGTAGGGTGGTATCAGTTTGATCGATATCTGCTGTGTCAATAACTCTCCTTACCCGGGACAAGTACACGTTTCTCCGCTGCAGCCTATGGTCTTTGTGATAGTTGGACGGTGCAATGTAAACAGGAGGTAAAAGGAAAGAGACATAACACCGGCCAGACCATCCCCTAGGGAGCCATGTATAAGCCTGCAACCCACAAACAAAGTATACATTTGGGGGGGTGAGCAAAGGTGGGCTACTAGTCATGTTTAATCGATAGGTATAGTTGCAAATGCTCTGTCCCACTGGAATATTCCCAGAACCTTCGACACAGAAACTAGCTGCTGCATGAACCACAGGTACGGGCATGTCTTTATCTTCAGTGATATTTCGTGCATGGAAACATTTAAAGTATTCAGTAACATTGAATCCCTGAAAATCCAACATTTCATTTTGCAGCCATGTGGCATTCTTGTTACCTTCGTAAATATTCATGCAAGCATGTGGATGTAAGGTACGCTACTTTCCTCCTGTCCAAGGTGTATAACCCTGGTGTACCACAATATATTCCAACACTGCTTCATAGTCAGACTTCGTCATATTCATAGCATCAGTATGGTAATGCATATACACCATGGAAAGCAACAGGAACCATGCCTTACAACTACTTAGGTACGACAGGGGTAAGGACACCAGTAAATCGTTCTTGTGCATAACTGAGGGGAGTAACCCACACACCCAACAATTCGTGGCATTTGTTGTATTATGTACCTGGTGAAGCATTTGCAGGAAAACATTTTCAACATATGTTTGTCTATGTCTCTCTTTATGTGGGGCCAACGTAACGAACAGATGCTCAGGTGGAGACAGGGTAGTCCCTATCAAAGTGTGGACAGGATGCTGTTCTTCTAGATACCACACTACCCCAAACAGTATTATCATTACTATGAGAAGGAACACTACCACCACTATCTTACTCCTAGTAGACCAGCTAGGCCACAGAGGACTACTCTGCCCCAGTGGTGGTGCCACTAGGGGCTGTTCTTCTTCCATGACAGCACGGCCAAATAGGAACATGTGAAGAGCCTTAAGAACTGGAGCCACCAAAATACAACCGATCAGAGGGGCACTGTTTACACAGTGTCCTTTTAGAGCCTCGCTGGCAGGCTCCTATCGTTCATCAACGATGGTGCTCTGAAGTACTCCCGAGAGAGAGCCGCGCGATCACGGTCCTTGCTGGAAACAAATCCTTCTTCTTGCAGGATAGAGCACCCTCTCTCCTGGGCAAGTACCCTCAACGATCCTGTCCAGTGTCTCAGGCAGTGCACCAGTGTTGTTCACCCTAATCTGACGCAGGCACTGCAGACATAGTACCTACACCCTAATCTCAAGTCCTTCCCTAACTCCTGGACTATCCCTCTGGGGCACTGTCCTTCTTTCGGGGGCGCAAGTTATACCTGTCAACTCCAGGCACTGTTTCATCAACAAAAAGGGGGTGAAACTCAGGCTCAGAAAGGCATGGGGACTCAGGTGCCAGTGGATCAGATGGGGCAGAAACCGGGGCTGCCCTTATCTCTGGAGCAAATGCCTCAAGCAGGGCAGTGTCACTCTCTGCTTCCGTCCATGTCCACCTTAGCCGGGCGTCAGAGAAGGGAACAAAGTGGGGCACCCTTTCCCCTTCCTGGTCAGCAATGCCGTCGAGCACCCACTTGTCGTAGGGAAGTGGGAGTGGAACCCTCTTGCAGTGTGTACCATGCACCCAGTTTTTCCGGCCATCAAGTTTCACCGCTGTTCTAGTGGCAAGGAGGAACAACAGGGGGCCCTTCCAATGGGGCTCCAGGCAGCTCTTCCTCTGGAAGTTCTTGACGATTACATAATCTCCGGGCTATAGCTGATGCCCGGGCCCCTCTGGTACCGGCTGCAGTGTCTCCTGAATCTGTTGATGAAGAGAACGAAGGGGCATATTAGCAAGACCGGCGATAAAATTATCGCCGTTTTAGCGGCAGGACACTGTCCTGCTGTCTGCTTGTAAACTCATCCAATGCATTATTGTACAGGACAAACACTGTTAAACTGTATCTCCCCTATCACATTGCAGAGGGAGAGACTGCACCTCCTGGACGGCAGCCTGGCCCAACCTTCAATGATGACGAGGAGGAATACCCCACCATCGATCAGGAAGCACTGCAACACCTGCTAGACTCCTTCAGCACCCCACCTCCAGGAGCAGGGCAACCCAGCAGCATTGCGGCAACCACACCCCCTGCACAAACCAACCAGCAGCAAGCACCTCCCACCACACCTGCCTCCCCGGACCTCCAGGACCCACAGCTGGCCTTCCAACGCCGTGTGCTAGAGGTCCAGCGGGAGATGGCAGAACAGGTGCGGTTGGGGTTCGAGCACCTGGCGGACAAACTTGAGGCCATACGTGGGTGTCTGAGTCCCATCCGGGACCACATGCAGAAGATTACAGACACCCACAGCCCGCTCGATGCCCTCCAACGGTCCATGGCTGACATTGCTGGAGTCATGATTCTGAGACAACAACAACTGTCTGCTCAGAGTGGCTCCAGCAATGTCAGCCAGGATTTGGCCAACATGTGTCGGATAATGGAGAGCATGGAGCGGATGCAGGCACAAGATATGGCTGCCAGGGCCGCACACCAGCGCGAGGGTGCTGGGATCTATCATGCCCTGCACCTGCTCATCACCTCATTGCTGCCACAAGGTCTGGCACAGATGGATGCTGCTGCTGCCTCCACATCCTCAGCTCCGCCACCTGATGTGTCAGTGCCTCACAGTGCTGCACCCACCCTACCACCACCCACATGTGATGCACATGACACATCAGAGGACGGAGATGAGGATGAAAGTGCATATTTGCTAAGGAGGAAGCGGTAGCATCCATCTGCGCCAAAAGGCCAGTTACCTCCTTGGTGCCGGGCTCAGTATCATGCCATGGAAAATCTTCTTGCACTGTCTTCCACTGTCCCCCGACAATCACCTTGGACCTCCACAGGGACTGACATATCACTCCTTCCTTGCCAATGCCACTGCAATCAGCCTGCGGACTGAACTATGCCTCTTCCCTTGGACCTGTTACCACCAAATGACTCTGTCTGGCCCTCCAACGGGCATCCATGCAATGTGGGCATGTATGGCCAAGCACTGGTCCAGTCTTCATCCTCTGAATGTCAATAAAAAATCTAACTCACACAGATGTGTGTGGTTCTTTACCAATCAAGTATAGGAGTATGTAAAAAGTGTTAGGACACTGATTCACACAGAAGGTACACCAAGGGAAATACGAGCAATGTACCTGTTTCACCTGATACAGATAGGCAGTGAGATGGCGGAGTATGTGTGAACTAGCGGTGCCCCCATTGCCCCAAAACAACCATCTAGCAAAACACAAACCTAGCCCCACGTCCCTTCATGAAAAGGCATGTGTGCTAAAATGTCCAAGTCTGTTGCAGGCCACGAGTTGTGTCCTCCTTAACACTTGTAAACAAATATCTCTTGGCATATCTACTCACACACTACGTGGGGGACAAAGGCTGTTGTGATGGTGCACATTGCATGTCACATCCCAAAATACTGGACAGCATCTCCACAATGATGAAGACACAGAAGGGCACATGTACACCATACACATACGGGACCACAATGTCTGCCTCAGTGAAGTAGATTGGCAAATAGGGCCTCAGCCCAAAGTGCAAGCCGTCAGTCAGCCCCTCCCTGTCGACAAACGATGTAACCTAAGATATGCCCCTCTCATGCTGTGACCACTGCAAGCGTATCGGGCAATGTGTGTAGGGGTGTGTGTAGCACCGCACTCAGCATATAGTCCGATGCACGGACAACATTTCAAGGGCGTCATCAACATGAGCCAATGTCAGCAGTAACAGCTGGGACAAGTCTCCATGACACTGTCACTACAGGGAGCAATGCAACATTTCCCCCTTGTGTGCAGCAGAACAGTGTGCCACCCCCCAAACGTAAGCTCTGACTAAATATAAACTTGACTAGTCCAGTGAGTCACGAAAGGCATTTAGGAGATGCCAACTCTGTAAAGCCAAATGCACAACTCACAAAATACATTTGTGAGTAACGTAAAATGTGAAGTCATCACTTACTCTCAGATTACTTTGGTAAATCAGGAACACTGCTGTTCCATGTCCTGTACACAATGCACACAGATATCTGACAAATCATGCACGGTCTGGAGAGTGAGCTTACATGAACCGGTACATATCTTGCAAAGGGAGCGGACACACTGGCACTACGCAGCAAGTGTGGCTAGGTCTGTGCAATGTAGATGGACTCTGCGGCAGGAGTATCTAACATGCAGGTGTGTGACGGAATCTGTCGAACATGGCGCCTACATCCATCTCCATGATGGATAACAGAAGCTAACTGTATTCACTTGCCATGCCATCTTACTAGGTCATGTGCAAAATGTGCAACAATGTGCTGTTCAAATCCGTGAGTCACACAGAAGATGTAGAACGTCACAGATGACTGTCCCTAGACTAGGGCGTCAATCCAAATTGACACACTGTCATCAATTTAAGTCCAGTGTGCTCACATCTAAGGTATCCTGACACAATACATCATGCAAACTTACATGTCATGAGCAGACTTAGCGAATCAAATGGATAGTCCAGTGATGGCCAAAGTTGCATACAATGGAATGAGACACACTCCACAACCTCATCCCTGACAGAGGTGCAAGCAGAAATCCAAAGTTTCAAGATTTTAATAGAACAGTATAGATTTTCAAGTGACCTAAACTAACACTAATCACTACAACTACTACTAAAATCTAAACTAACTATGAAACATTCTTACTTACCTTAACTATCTACCCTAACTAATCCTAGACATGCAACAACACATCAGTGGGCCCGATTCACAGAACTAACTTAAGACAAAATCCTAAACTTACTACCATTTTGGTATTCACAGAAGGCACTTACTCATTTTGGTATTCACAGAAGGCACTTACTTACTCATTTTGAGTAACTTACTCATTTTGAGTAACTTACACATTTTGTGTAACTTACTCATTTTGGTATTCACAGAAGGCACTTACTCATTGATGAGTAAGTGCCTTCTGTGAATACCAAAATGAGTAAGTTACTCAAAATGAGTAAGTTACTCATTTTGGTATTCACAGAAGGCACTTACTCATTTATGAGTAAGTGCCTTCTGTGAATACCAAAATGAGTAAGTTACACAAAATGAGTAACTTACTCAAAATGAGTAAGTAAGTGCCTTCTGTGAATACCAAAATGAGTAAGTGCCTTCTGTGAATACCAAAATGGTAGTAAGTTTAGGATTTTGTCTTAAGTTAGTTCTGTGAATCGGGCCCATAGACATCAACCCCCCTCCCACCCTTAAGGCACACCACGAGACAGGACAAAGACATCTAAGCTATACATAAACTAACTAAACAGGTAACCTACACAAAGATTTGTTTTTTTTCCGTTATATTTTTAATGAAGAAAAAACACATCAACCCCCCACCCAAAGGAAAAGGAAACTTATCCCCAAATACGGATGACTAATTAAAATCTTATACCTACCTAACAAGCTAACACTAACTAAAATCTGCACTAAAACTACACTACCTAACAAATAAATAACTAACCTAACACTACATAATATAAGATGTCAAACATTGGAGGAAGGGAGAAGAGGGGGATGGTGTCCAACAGGTCCACCCATCATGGCAGTCCCAAGTGTTGGTGTATGTCCGCCACCTGTCTGTTGACATCAGACAATTCACACCTGAGCTCTGCCAGCGAAAAAACAATGACCTGAAGCAGCCTCCTGTCCTGCAATGTGAACGTGACCACTTGATCCCCAGTTGCAGGTGGGACAGTGCCTTGGGGTGGGGGGGGTGCCGTAGGGACACACCACTGACGCCTGAGGGGCCTGGGGGGGCTGTGTGACATCCAGGGCATGCTCAGGCAGCGCCTTCCATGTTCCCTTCTTACGTTCCTCATGGTACCTCCTGGACATGTTGCGGTACCCCTTCGCAACCTTCTTCACATGTCGGTACCGGTCCTTCCACACCTCGAAGGCATGTATTTGGCCAGGCGTCATGTTGTCTGTAAAACATACACAAAGTCAAATTAGAGTCCCTTAGCCAATTACAATATCCTCCATACACATCTGTAATACAAGTTCACCTCAACATGGGAGCATACACTACGGCGTAACTATGTGAAGTCAGCAATTGACCTGGACAACGATATGTTGAAGCATGGATCAGTGACTACATGCTGGGGAGACTGACATGACAGTGCATGGCATGGTACATGCACTGTCACCAAGTAATCTGGCTGACACTGACAAAAGGTTCTGCCATTTCATACACGGGCAGAGGGTGACAAGTACAAGCAATCGGAGGAGGAAAGCATTACCCCCCTGTGTGTAGCACCACCCTCATCCTCACCAGTGACACAGGGCTGCATGATAGGTACAGAGCCCATGTGCAGGCATGTGTGTCCCCCAGCACATGTGTGCGGTTCATCACGACTGCGCCAACACAGGCAATCTTGCACCAGAGTACTAATGTGTCTGCGAGCAGGGATGTTTGTCCATATGTAGGGAGGACTCACTCCCGCCACATGAACAACCCAAAAATGCCATATTGTAAATATCATGTGTGCAGCGTCGTGCAGCACGAATGGAACTTAGGAAATGGCTTGTTTGTCTACAGTTTGTTCATGTACAGGTATGGACACCTTCCTGTACATGTCTAAACATGGCATTTTGCTATTCTCCATGTGTGCTGCACAAGGCAGCACACATGTACAAAGCAAACATGATGATCCAAATTCATTCCTGCTCATATGGCCAGGATACAACCGGGATGTAACAGTTGGTAAGTTGTGCGCTGCTAACTAGAAATGCCGCACTTGGACATCATGGGCAGCATCTGATACAATGGGTGTTGGCATGGAACGCCAAACACAACCCCCAATGCACGCCCCATTCACACTCAACACTGCGTGACAGTGTACCTCATTGACAAGTAAGCGTCAATGAATGTGAAATGTTTCAACGCTGCTCAGATTATGATGCTAGGCCCCTATTGACAACATGATCTTGATGACAGTAACGTTGACTTAGCGATATGGGCTTGATGATATGCACCTCACTTTCAATGTGTGTCACTGCCTGGGGATGGGCCAAGTCACAACTGTGAGACCAATGCATTTGTCCAGAGTCACCTGCCGATTACTGCACACTGCTGACTCCAAATACACATCATCACACTGTAGGCAACTCAGACGTGATACGCAGCCATACTTCATACTGCAATGGTGATCATGTGACCCAGACATACATGCCAACGCAACATACTAGTCACTTAAGTTCCAGCTCACCTGTGGCGTGTGGGTCCTCGAAGCTGTCAATGTCCCCCTGTGTAATTGGCGGTTGTCCATCTGTGAGACAAGGAAAGAAATATGTGTTGGCATTAGACTTCAATTCATATGTGTCGTATACCTCATACCAATCATCACCATGACAGCAAATGCTATGTAACTGTGGTGTGGCGTTTCATGTTGACTACATGATTGGGTCAACTTTGACTGCCATTCACACCAGACCTGTGACAGCTTATTTTGGACAGACAAGACTGTGATGCCAGATGACATGCCCATAAACGTAGTGTGAGTCATCCACAGGGAAACATTACTACATGCATCCTGATGTTCTATAGGCACTATGTACAATTGAGTAGCTGCAGATTGCACAAAGCAGTTACACAGAGGTTGTTGGTGTATGACAATCTGGGGATGTCCACTTCCCTTAGACCATTTGTCCCTAAACCAAAGTCTTTCACACAGCAACTATGTTCACAGGGCAGTGTAGCTGACGTAACACACATCATGAGGACAGAATTTTGTCACTACCTTTTGGCCAGCACACAGTTCACATGGATTTACATTTACATTTTACATTTACATGGACAATTCCATGGTTAGTTAATGTACAGTCACCCAGGCCGTACACACACAATCGTCTGCCTGCAAGCACATTTTGCGCAGGTGTGCCAGCTAGGGCAGTACAGTGCTAAGTGTTGGTCCAGTGCAGTGGGTGACACAGACTTGCAACATATGCTTGTCAATGTGATGCTGCGTTGTGTCTCGGATGTGCCAACAATATGCGCAGACGCTTAGCGTCTCACACCTAAATCAGCAAACATTTCTCACTTTGTAAGCAGTGTCACACACGTCGTGATTTTCATACCTTACAGTCCACAGAAATAAATGTGGAGTTTGTACATACCCCCCTGTACGCCTGTCATGACTCCCATGGAGTCCAAGAGGTCTGCCTCACGTGCAAGCATGTCCTGCCATCGGTGCTTCCACTGGCGCACGTTGCGCTCCACTCCGAAGAACCGTGACATATGCACCCGCACACGCTCCCACCTGATCTTCCGCACAGACACATTGTACCCTTGCAGGATACGGCCTCCCCTCTCCAACATCAGTGGCAGGTGGAATTTTATGAGCCACAGGAACCCCCCCAATGTCCCCTCGGACATCCTGCCCTCCCTGCCCACACCCGGCATCTCTCTACACACCTATGAGCCCACAGCCAGAAATAAAAGAGGCCCCGATAATATCCCCAACAATAATTTAAATGCACTACCCCAAGACAGACACCCGACACAATTGAGGACAGGAGACAGTAAGACACAATTAATGAGTACACAACACTTCACAGACACTATACACAGGACACAGGACACAGCAACACTCTCAAAATCACTAAACTGCAGCACACACCAACAGAAACCTCCCGCCCTCCTCAATCACCAGCAATGTGCTCAAAAGAGAAACTGAGAGTGCAGAACACTACTCCAGTAGATAGGAGCATGCAGACATCACTTCCTGTCTCTTTGCGGCCCGTTTTTGAGTTAGCGGCGAAATTTTGCACGCAAATAGTCACATGAGTAACTTTTTAATGGCAAAAATTGTCGCGCGATGTATTCTAACATTGGGCGTATGAAAAATATATTGCTTTTTCGTGTTAGCGGCCAGATCTGCACGCTAAGGCCAAATCATTACACTGATGTACAGTCTTGTTGCAAATTGAATGTCAGAGCTCTGTAACAATATGTTGAGGTTGTTTGGCACTCAGATGACAACATGTAAATGATGTTTCACTACACATGACACCGTAACTTGCAACATTCAACACAGGTCACACCATTACTGCATATCTTACAACAGAACCATCAATCAATCATGGATTTCCTAAGTGTGCCATTCACCCGTGGGGGTCACCAGACGTAGGGGCATGACTTTCGGCACACTTCAAGTTGTCTGTGTACGTGCATGTGTTGAAGGTGATGTTGATGTTGCATTGTGGTTCGTGTGCGATGGCAGATGTGGCACTGTGGTAGTTGTGTGAGGGCCAGGGGCCTGTGTGGGTCCCCGAGTGGATGCCTTTCCTAGCAGAGGAGGTGTCTTCAACCGTGACTGGTGTCCATTTGGAGATGGCGTTCTGGTTGTTGTCTCAGGGGTGCTGGTGGTCCGTCTGCTGCATCAAGGTAGTGGTCCACATACTTGTTGTGGGTCTTGTTGATCTGGAGGTGGTCATGGCTTCCAAGCTAATTGCTTCTGACACACAGGAAAGCATGTTTTACCCCATTGCACGCCCTATTTTCATATTTTACCCCATTGCACGCCCTATTTTCATATTTTACCCCATTACACGCCCTATTTTCATATTTTACCCCATTGCACGCCCTAATTTCATATTTTACCCCATTGCACGCCCTATTTTCATATTTTACCCCATTGCACGCCCTATTTTCATATTTTACCCCATTGCACGCCTTATTTTCATATTTTACCCCATTGCACGCCCACAGTTTCATTGTTTTACACAACGTACACACTCCAATTAATTTTTGACCGCTGGCAACAGACTACAATTGTGTATTTATTCACAGTGGGCAACCTGTATTAGCTGATTTGCACAAAGGACACGCAATAATTTAGGATGGGGTAGCCCAATTTGCACCATGAAGACTCTAGTCTTACACATTTGACACTCTGAAAAGCTTCTCTGGACTGAGGAGACATTGCCAGCATGAATGTAGTTTTGTTATTTTCTTTGCACGTATTGTGGTACGTACCCTTTTCAGAGTGATGTACCCATGCTGGACAGTAAAATGCAGACAGGGTATGTGTGTATGTTTATTTATTGGCACACACCATGATTGCGGTTATTTTGCTTTGAGGTACATTGGAGGGGGACTGTCACAATGTGATGTGCTCAGTTGAAGAAATTGTTTATTATGCTGTCCCTTCGGGCAGTTCCTGCTGCATTTACTGTGGGGTGTGCGCCACCTGCCTCATCTTCATCATCATCCTGTTCATCGTCCGGTGCAGCAGGCACTTGAATCCATGGAGCATTGGTGCGCACACATATATTGTGCAATACACAACATGCAAGGATGATTTTGTTGACCATTTCAGGGCTGTACAGCAGTCTGCCACCTGTGATGTCCAGGCAACGGAAACGTGACTTTAGCACACCAAATGTGCGCTCCACAATGGACCGGGTGCGTCTGTGGGCCGCATTATACTGCCTCTGTGCCTGGGTGGTGGGATTTCGGAGGGGTGTCATCATCCACGGGCATAGTGCATATCCTTGGTCACCTGTGACATATGTAAGCAAGATGTTTACATTAGTGGCTGGGCTGGCTGTGTTGTTGGTGTAGATCGTTTTGTGGAGTGTCATTTGTGTTGTGTTGGATTTCATGTTAGCCATGTGTTGCTTCTGACTGATTACAAGCATCACTGCACATACTTTAACTGTGAGTTGGGGGACACGAGTGACTGAGCTGCTCACTTTTAAAATTACAGCGTTTTTATTGTAATTCGTTTTTAAACTGCTTATGTTGAATCTGATCTATGAAATAGGAACCTACTCTGTTATTGGACTTATAATTGAATGATTTAATTTTGCGTTTTGCACATTGGGAAAGTGTGTATCCTACCTTCATTGCTTTCGTTCTCCGGAGCCACGCACAGGTTACGGGGACCACAATTACTGTTGCACTTCCTACCAACAGGAAGAGAAGGGGCGGGACATAGAACAGACGGGAACTCTGGTTGGGGGATAAAAGCATGGGCGCTGAGCGACCGCGCAGCGGACGCGTGCAGCGGGCGCGCCGCGGGCGCGCCGAAGGCGCGCCAAAGGCAAGCCCGTCTGCGCCCGTCCGCGCTCACTCGGCGCCAGGGGCCAGGAATCCTGTTGGATTTGATAATAAGAGTCTCTCTTACACGTCAGAACAACTAAAGGGTTGGATGGGCGCACCGCAAAGTAAGTGCCTACACCATATGTTGCCCGATAGTGAGACCAGTACCTGTCCACACTGTCTGTTCAGATTTTGTCCATGGAATAGGCTTCCCACAGTCACCAATAATAATTTGGGGCTCAAAATGTTCTTAGTGAATTGTCGATCTATGTCAAAACATGCACTAGAAATTCAACTTCTACTTGAGGAAGAGAGCCCAGAGGTGCTGTTTTTAACTGAAACATGGCTCAATGGTGAGGCTAATTTCCCTATTGTTCAAGCACTCCCGGCTGGTTATGCTATCCAAAGGCTGGACAGGGGTATAGGAAGGGGCGGTGGTCTTGCGATTATTCACAAAATGGAATTTGACTGTCGCACCACCGCAAGTCCGTTAACCGACTGCGAAAGCCTTGACTTTGCAATTTGGATCTCTCATGTCTGCACATTTTCGGGGATCCTGATCTATAGACCTCCAGGACCCCTTAATCGATTTAATAATGAGCTCCTTGAGACAGCAGCTAAACTGGCCAATAGTAGTGCTAACCTCACGCTGTTAGGGGACCTCAATCTCCATTTCAAGAATATCCTTCATTCAGATGTGCATGACCTCACTGAGGGGCTAGCTGTTTTCCAACTTACACAAAAAGTAGCAGGTCCCACCCATATAAAAGGCCACTTATTGGACCCCATTTTCTCCAATTTGGAGAATCTTTTAGCTGGAGATCCTGTTAGGCTACCTTGGTCTGACCATTTTTTAATCCCTTTTACTTGGACTCCGCAAGTGACCTCCACAGTGACCATGGGGCATAGGAAATGCTCACGTACATGGTCCAAACTACCAATTGACTCATGGGTAACAACGTTGGAATTGTCCAGGCCCACTTCCGATCCCGACCCTGTAACTGCCAACCATAAATTTAACTATTGGGTAGAATCTTCATTGAACTCTGTCCTTCCAAATAAAATGACATTTAATAAGGCAGAAACCAAGCGTAATCCATGGTACTCCCCAAAACTTCGGGTACTTAAGAAAACTTGTAAGAGAGCTGAAAGGAAATGGAGGAAGGATTTTTCTGCCAGCTGCAAACAAATTTATAGAGAGGCCATTAAAACTTATAAAACTGAAATTCAACTTGCCCAAACGCTATATTATGAAGAGAGAATTCTGGCAGCTGCTAACTCTCCTCGCGAAATTTTTCGCCTCACTAAGGGCTTGATTACCATCCCTACCCCCCTCATTGTATCTGAAGACACTTCAGCACGATGTAATGCTATGGCAGAATTCTTCTCAAACAAAATCCAAGCTATTTACTCCTCCTTCCCTCAAAGAATACCTCAACAACTTATCGGAGATCAGGAAAACTTGGTCAATGGGAGAGTTAGTCTAATTGAGGAAATTCCCCACTTACCTCGTCCACGCTGCTTGATATTTTGAGTAAATTAAAATCCGGTTCCCCCACAGATCCTGCCCCCCAATATCTTAAATCAGGCTTCTGAAATCCTGTCCCCAGTAATCCTTGACCTGATAAATGCCTCTCTTTCCTCAGGTATAGTCCCTACACTGTGGAAACAGGCTATGGTTAAAGCCTTATTGAAAAAACCTACCCTGGACTCTGAAGTCTGGAGTAACTATCGCCCTATCTCCCTGCTGCCGGCTATCAGCAAGATCACAGAGAAATATGTGAATTCTGTTCTATCTACCTTCCTGGAGAGCAATAACTGTCTCCACTTCTCCCAGATGGGTTTTAGACCTCAACATGGTACTGAGACGGCTCTTCTGGTGGTTGTGGAAGAGGCGAGAAAGATTCTAGACACAGGAGGCTGCGCGGCTATCATTCTTCTAGACTTAAGCGCAGCCTTCGATACGGTCAACCACCAGCTGCTGATAGAAAGATTGGGTGAGGTAGGAATTGCGGGGACTATGCTCAATTGGTTCCAATCATTTTTAGAAGACCGATCTTTCAAAGTTTTTGAAGACGATATTTTTTCTAAACCTATACCGCTGATTTGTGGGGTGCCTCAGGGCTCCTCCCTCAGCCCACACTTTTTAACGTGTATCTGAGGCCCTTGGCAGATATTGTGCTATCATTTGGGATTCGGATAATTACGTATGCTGATGACACCCAGTTGGTTGTTTCTGTCAACCAGCGGGATCCTTCCAGTCCCGGTCTTGCCCTTTGTCTGGAAAAAGTATCAAGGTGGATGGAAGAGTCATTTTGAAACTTAATGGAACAAAAACAGAATTAATGCTCTTAGGGAACAAACAAAATCTAAACTTTGAGCTACTCTGGCCCAGCTCCTTTGGTCCTGCCCCTACCCCCAAACATCAAATTAAGAGTCTGGGTGTTTGGCTCGACCAGAACCTTGATTTTAAAGAACAAGGGCAAAAGGTAGCTGCAAGCTGCTACGGGATCCTCCGAATGATCCGTAAAGTGCTTCCACTACTTCCTTTCCCTGCAAGAAGAGTCCTAGTTCAGGCTCTCATTTTGTCACGACTTGACTATGCTAATGCTCTTTATCTTGGAGCCCCTGGCTCATCGATACTGAAGCTACAGATTGTTCAAAACTGCGCTGCGCGCATGCTCATGAACATCCCAAAGCGGTCCTCCGCTAAACCAGCTTTGGCATCCTTACATTGGCTTCCTATCCGTGAGCGCATAGAGTTTAAGGCTCCATGTATAGCCCACAGGTCACTCTCAGGTAAGGGATCCCTGGTCATTCAGTCCCTTATCCATCGATACCGTCCTAACAGAGCCCTTAGGTCAGAAACTAAACTTCTACTGTCAACCCCAAGAATAAAGAGAGCACGAAGTGGCGGCCGCCTCTATTCGTATAATGTGGCCAAGATCTGGAATGGCTTGCCTCCGCAGATCCGTGACCAACCTAATTACCTCATCTTCCGGAAGCAGATTAAAACATTACTCTTCCCAAAATGAATAGCTTTCAGCTTAAGTGTGTTAGCAGGCAATAGCGCGGGGATGCCCTTGGGTAACCAGGCGCTTTACAAATCTTGTTTTCATTTCATTTCATTTCACTGCACATTAATTTGACTCACTGTTGATACTCCCTCCCCCACACATCATCAATTGTGTGCGCTGCGCGGTTACATGACTGGCTCTTCTAACATCTAGCGATGGCACTAAGCACCTCTCCTCACAGTCTATGCCATGTGAACCTTGAAATGGCAATGGGCCACACCAGACACAGTTCACGTTCAGTTGTGCTGCTGTCGCTGCTGCCAGACCTGCCCCAATGCACAGCACATGCTGTTTCCTGTCACGAGCGGCCACATATCAACAGTCATCAGCCCCCTCACATGCAGGGCCCATTGCAGGCAGGTACGCTTCACCCACACCATCAGCATCATCAGACGCAACACTGTCCACTCCGTGGACTAAGTACTCATTCGGGAGTGTAGCCTCCAACTCACATGCCACGGCTACTCAAGATTCATTTGACTGTGGGAAAGGTTAGCTGACATCAGACTGTCCCAGATCTTCACCACACTGATCCCCAAGGCAGGGCACAACTTTGACGGCTTCTTTGCATGTGTTGACTTGGTCCAGTTCATCGGCCACACTAAACGCACATGCGTTGGCCACTTACACATGCACCACCTTGTTGATGTACCCCAAGCCAGCGTTGGCCACATGCAGGCCCCCACAAAGTTGGGGTAGATCATTCACAGAGGAGATGCTACACACCACCATCAACTGCAGTCATCAATGATGGCGCATGGCCACATTTTCCAAACATGTATCTCCAACTGCGCATGCACCCTTGTCCCACTATGCAACTGCGACATACGGCAGGCAATGAATGCCACCTCAGTCTGCACCAACCTCTGAGTTGGCAAATGCATCTGCTGACACATGGAGTGGAGCTGGTGCAAGCTTTGGGATATCAGTATACAGCACCACCAACACGAACGAATGCTCATATTCACCATCACCAATACGCCCACACACCAAACTGCTCTTTCATGTTGGATTGCTGTGAGTTGCAACATGTATGATCAACAGCTGGAGCATGCTATATGCAGGGGACACATGGGTCCTCATCCTCTTAACAGTACAATCAGCATGTGGCATCACCTGGTGGTCCAACACCTTCGGATGCCCCCACCCCACATCTAGGTACTTAGGCCCCATTTTTCACTCCTCCATCTCCAGGTACCTATAGGTGTACGCAGTGGCCTGTGGCTGCTTCGCCAGCCTATGCATCCTCCACGCAAGATTCAGGTGGATCCCCCCATTGTTGGGTATGACAGTGACCCACACAGTCATTGTCATCAGGCGGGGCTACAGTAACACGCTATATGCCAACATGGGCACGTCTCCGGTCAGCTTACTCCCGACTGTCCAGCACAACACCTACACACTGGGCCTTGTGTTCCTACTTTCAGTATTGATCATGTGCCGCCATCGCACATACATGGTTCCCACCTCTCACCACATTTGCGTATGGGTGGCCCAGGGGCTTAGCATTTGTGGATGATTTGTCTACATATCTAGCCACAGTTCCCACAGTTCTTGGTGTTGTTGTGCATGGTATGTGGGCATGTTAATTGACATGTATATGTGATTGAGACATGTACATTCTCACACTTCTAATTTGCATCTCTGTGAAGATGAGACATGTGGTGGGTCACGTTAGTACTTACCAACTAGCACTGCATTTCCATATGTGCCATCCTGGAAGCGCTGGTTTATGATGGACTGTCGGAAGATGTAGGAATCATGCACACTCCCTGGAAACTTGGCTATGACATTGGTGAAGAGTCCCCTGTGGTCCACTATTGCCTGCACATTCATGGAATGGGTGTGCTTTCTGTTGCGGTATATGTGTGCACTGTCCACAGGGGGCACAAATAGGACATGTGTGCAGTCAATTGCGCCCAACACCTGTTGGAATCCGGCTATGGCGTAGAATCCTTGCTTGGTCTCAATCTGTTCCTGCACAGTGTTGGGGAAGTGGAGGTGCTGGGGTATCAGGCTGAGTATCCCATCCAAGACAGTTGGGAGGAAGTTTGAAAAGGCTGCCTGTGAGACTCCCCCGACTCTGGCCGTTGTTGGTTGGAAGGTCCCAGAGGCCAACATATGCAGCACAGCCAGCAGCTTTGTCTGCAGGGGGATGTTGGTTATCTGCTGTGTTTGTGGCATCAGCCTGTGGGCTAACCGGTTCAGGATGTTTTGGATGGATGTACTTTTGAGCCTGTAGTGGGCACTGACATCCTCTGGCGTCAGGTCTGTGAGGCTGGTACGTCTGCGCAGGGCCCGCTGTCGTCTTTGGCGCAGCCTTGGTGGTGGTCCTGGGGGAGGTGGCAGTGGCGGTGGTGGTTGTTGCCTTCGTGGGACTCCAAGCTGAATGATTAGTACCTCCATGGCGTCTGTGGGTCTTCAGGTGAGGGTCTGGGCTAGTCTCCCTTGTATGCCTCCATTTATCTCCATTTTTGCAATTTTTAGACCTGTATTTTTCAGGTCTTATTTCCCTGCAGCTAAGGGGCCTTAGCGGGACTTTTTTTATCGCTTCGCGGGTCTGGGACATCATTGCTAATAGTGCGATGGTGTGTTAGCGACTTTTTTCATGAAATTTTGAGAGGGAACGCCTACTTAGCATATCATTAGCGGAAACTATCGCTGCCATGCACGGCGATAGCAAAAACGGTAGCTATCGCCGGAAAGCTGTCCCTAACGCTTGTTAGCGACATCTTGGTAATATGGTGATATAAAAAAAACGCATTAGCGGCACAAAAGTGCCGCTAACGCAGCGATATCTGGCTTGATAATATGCCCCATGTATCAATGGGCCATTCTGTATTCGTAATCCATGTGATGTTAAGAACCCTCTCTCCGCCTAAAGGCGTCCAAAATTATGGGCGACCCCAAAGGCGTACTAGCTGTCAGTATAAATACTGACAGCCAGTCCCTCACTCAACTCACAAGCCCGAAGAAGGGCAACCAGCTCTGCAGCTTGGGCTGATTGGTATGGGACACGGGATGTCTCAACTATAGTGTGTAACGTTGTAATTGCATATGCTGCAGTGGTGGTGCCATCTGATAGTTTGAAACAAGAACCATCGACGTATAGTTCCCCTTGGGGTTCAGATAGGGGAACATCAGTCAGGTCTACCCGTCCCTTTGTCTCCTTTTCCATTCTGTACACACAATCATGTACATCTGTGTCATTACTCGTCGAAGGGAGGGGTAGTAACATGGCTGGGTTCAGAGTGGCACATCTTTTGATGGTAATGTGTGGAGCAAACAAAGTTAGTTCATATCCAGTCAGACGTGCACTAGTAAGGTGCTGTGTCTTTGTCTTATTCAAAAGCGTATCCACAGCATGGGGTACCATTACCGTGAGAGCAGTATCAAGAACGAGCCCCGCCGATTGTCTGTTAGAAACTGCCACCGCCGCGGCAGCTCTCAGGCTGCTTGGGAGCGATCTGGCGACGTTATCCAGCATAGCAGAAAAATAAGCACAGGGTCTTTGCTTACCACCAAAACCCTGTGTTAAAACAGAAAGCGCGCAACCGTCCGCCTCATTTACGTAAAGCACAAAAGGCTTCTGGTAATCAGGAGTACCAAGCACAGGAGCAGAGCAAAGCGCAACCTTTAATTGCTCAAAAGCTTGCTGGCATGCAGATGTCCATGGTAGGGGTTCATGCACTTCTTTGGTGGTCAGGTAAAGGAGGGGTTCTGTAAGTAAGGAATAATTGGGGATCCATTGTTGACAATACGAGGTAATACCAATAAATGCGTGTACTTCACGTTGAGTCTTAGGAACAGGCATATTAGTGATAGCAGCTACGCGCTCAGGTGTTAGTCTGCGACCCTCCTTCGACAGTAGGTGACCTAAGTAGGTGACCTCCTGTCGACAATATTGAAATTTGGAAAGGGACACCTTATGGCCATGGCCCGCCAAATGTAACAGCAATTTAATAGTGGCATCTTTACAGCCATCCTCAGTATCAGAGGCCACAAGGAGGTCGTCCACGTACTGCAATAGCACATTACCAGTGGGAAGTACCAAAGAATCCAATTGAGTTTTTAAGGCTTGACAAAAGATACTAGGACTTTCTGTATAGCCTTGAGGAGACCGACAGAATCTAAAGCTCCTACCGGCTAGGGTGAATCCAAACAGATATCTGCTATCTGTATGAATAGGAATGCTAAAGAAAGCATTCTTCAAATCAATCACAGAAAAGAACTTTGCTGATGGGGGAATCATTGTCAATATCGTGGTGATGTCTGGGACTACAGGATATTGGTGTACTACAATTTTATTGACCTCTCTGAGGTCAATTACAAAGCGATAAACATCAGGATGAGCATCAGAAGAGTCCAAGGGTGTCTTCATGAAAATCGGAAGGATAGGGCTATTGCACACATTCGCCACTGTCTCCTCAACCACGCCAGACTTAATCAAATCCTGTATTATTTGCAACAAGGCCTTTTCTCCTGCTTGTAAAATCTTGTACTGGGGAATACGTGGCAATACAGCATTGTCTTTGATCTGAATAGAGACCGGCGGGATCTGGAGTAACCCCACATACGTGTCTCCTGCTGCCCATAAACTTTGGGGCACCTCTTTGAATTCAGCGGGTAGGGGTGCATCCTTTGCAAAGCATTGTTTAGCACGAGCCACTTGTGGCCCAGCGGTCATGTAAACACCATCTGGAGAACAAAAGATGGTGGCATGCAATCTCGTCAACAAATCCAATCCCATCAAATTCTCCCCACAATTTGTCGTTAACAGAAACGGTGAATCCACTGTAAAGGGACCAATAGTCAGAGCAAGAGGTTTGGAAATGGGGCTAACAACCGGCATGCCTGAGAAACCTACCGAAACATTGTTTTGGCCAGACAGAGCTGCCCCTGGGACCAGCGAACGAGAAACAGAGCTATTCATAGCACCCACGTCAAGTAAGAACACCTTGGGCGTGCCCTGCAAATCCGTAGTGACATAAGGTCCCCACTGATCTACAGGCACTGGAACCAGTCCCTTACCCTGTCCCTGGCTGTCCTAGCTGTGGGACATCCCTGTCACTTCGTCCATGTCATAGTCGTCATGATAGTACTGCCTTCCCCGGGGTTCGTCGAAATAGTTCTGGCTCTGCTGAGCATACGATGTATCCTCAAACTGTCCCTCTCTTCGGCCCCCTCCCCCTCTATCACGTCCTCTAAAACCCCTACCTCTCGGGGCCTCATCTTTCTGCAGTAACTCCAGACACTCACTTCGCCAATGCCCCTCCTTTTTACAGTACGCACATTGGTTATACCTCACGGGCACACCCGGTGTACTGTTCCGGTCAGACCGGGACCCCCGCTGGGCCGGACCCAAACCCCTTCCTCTTCCATTTCCCCTCGCCACTTGCTGCATCAACACCCTTGTCTTCAACTCCTTTGACTTTTTCTCCACCTTCTCTTTGTCCTCATTCTCTCTATGCTCGTAGTACTGTGCCATACTCAAGATTACTGATGGGGAGGAGGTGGTCCAAGTACTTTCCGAAGCCTGCAACCTAGTCGCAATCTCGGGAAGCAAATTAGTAACAAACCTGTTGACAAACAAACGAACACCACCCTCCAGTGACAGATCTTGGCCACTAAAATCCAGAAACACCCCTTCAAACCTAGTAAAGAAATCGGACACACTTTCATCCTTCTTCTGACGACACGCAGTCAACTTGTACCAATCCACTCGTTTCGGCGGGATAAGGGAATGCATGTAAGTGATAATACGCCCCAGCAAGGCTAATAACTCCGCTTTCGGTTTCTCGTCGGGCTTGCGCTCCTTATCCCATGCCCTAATCTCATCCCATGTTCCATCCAATTCCACCACATGATCCTGCATATGCACCTGTCTCCATATGTCTACCGGTACCAACAGACCGAAGAACAACTCTATATCAGCTAATGTCATCACTGTGGAGGAGGCCGCCTCCGTCAATTCTTTATAGTACTCAGTTGGATTTTTCCGAGGGTCCGGCAACTGTCCTTTTAGGGATATTACCTCACTCCTCTTCCAAGGAGTGTAGATCCACTGTTCCTGGAAATGGGCCGCCACTCGTGGGCGAGTAACAATATTATTCCCATCTCGCAACTCTGGTATTTCGGGGTGGTAAATGGGATGAACTTCCCTCATGGGGAACTGTGATGCTGCCGTCGAGACCGTCTGGAGTAATCTACCCCGATAACCCACCAATGTCTTCACATTACTGAAAACCTCATTTGGGGCCATATCTGTAGTATATACCCTATCCCGAATGTCATAAATTATCTGCGGTGCAATACCCATGAAACACTGTTCCCACAATCCTATCAGCGTAGCCGACATATGCTTAAGAGCATGTTGCTGTATAAACGGCTCATAATCTTTCATCACACTCCACACATCTTCCACACCATAAATCGGATTCCGGGCCCACTGAGCAGCCTGGTCAGCCACCATTCTCTTTTACTCGTCACCAACAGCAGAGCGCACCAGCACGTTTTCCATGCGTTCACGTGCCACTGCCCAATTCACTTCATGCACTCCACGCACAGGCGTCTCGGCATTTCGCAATGCCTGAGGTAACACACTCAAAGGGGAAAGAGCAGAGGAAGAAACAGGTACCATCGCACACAAAGACTGTGTTGCAGGAGTAAGAGGAGGCGTGACCACAGGTGCGGAGCTGGGAAACAGAAGCAGGTGGGGCCGGGGCCGAAGCAGTAGAGCCAGAAACAGGAAGAGTAGGAATAGCAGAACCAGAGGCCGAAGACTGAGGTGTTGGGATTATGGGATATATCCGCTCGGGGGCATAAGGAGGTGGGGGTCGAGAATCCAATAACTCTTCAACGAAAACATCACCTTCCTTTCTAGCAACATAACATTTATCACTCTGCAATCGAAACTTCCTATCTGCGCACTCTATACCTTTCTCGATCTTTTCTCTTTCATACGCTACTGCTTTCTGCGTTATCGTTTGCGTCTGTTCCCTCTAAGCTTGCTTCTCTGCCCTCATACGTCGGTGCTTCGCTTCCTTCTGCAATGTCCTCAGAGAATCAAACATCGACTGCCTGCTCTTTTTGGCGAACAACTTGTCCTGCAAGTAATTCAACTTTTGTTCATCAAATGTGCCAGTAAGCGGCCACTGTAACTCAACATTGTCCCTCGTATATTTATTCCACAACGTGCTAAACATAATAGGGCCAATTCCATGCTTGACGTTTACATCAAAATTTGGGGTACCCTCCGGAGGCGCCGGCTGCCTTTCTTCCAATCGAGCTTCGGCGGAACAACACCGACATCCAAAACACCCTAACTTACTTAGACAAGGCATCTTAATATAAGACAAATACACTGTCCCCAATGGACAAATAGAACACCAACAAACAAATGGTCCAAGAACCAAATCAAAGCGGTCCAAAACCGCACAAGACAGTCCGCAGACTGTACCAAGACAAGACAGTCCGCAGACTGTACCAAGACAAGAAGACAGGCTCTAGCCCCAGACCTTTTCAAGAATAAGCCGAATTTCCAGTTGGCCTGGCAGATTGTTCGCAAACAGCCCCAAACCTTTTCAAGAATGGGCCGAATTTCCAGTTGGCCTGGTAGACCGTTCACGAACACTCTGTGTCTTTTTCAAGGGTCCGCAAACCCACCAAGTTCAAGACAAGACAGTCCGGAGACTGTACCAGACACAGCCCGTAGGCTCGTGCCGTTCAACCATGGCGCCACATTTTCCAAGAATTCAAGTCACTCACCTGGTGCACTCAGGTTGAGCAATATTATTCTCCACTGCCGACTCTTCGGACCAAACGGTCAAATCCAAGGTTCCACCTTCTCAGGACCCTGGCCTGTGACCACTAGACGAGGAGTCGCCCGATCAGACGAGCGGGGCAGCCAAGAGAACCGGGCTCTTATTGTGTGGGGATCCTCGATCCGCCCGACCGACCGGATGCCACCCCGACCCTACAACCTGATTACGGGCGAGTCGGGTCACCTTGTGGAGTCCCTGTTCACGTGCCAACTGAAGGAAGTGGCCCGAAAAGGGCCACCCGGGTTTTCTACAACCTCCTAATCGCCTTCCACAAACTGAAGAGTCGGTCAGACAGTAGAGAATACAAAACAGTTGTTTATTACCAATACTCTGCAGAGGAGTCCAATGTGACCTGCACCCTAAGATGTCTGCCGAGGGACTGACCCCCCAACAGTCTGCAATGCATAATCATTCCTCTCAAGGGCCTCCCAACCATGCCCACAATGGAAAGTTACCGGCTTGGGCCGAACATGAACAAAGGAGGCACAGAAGGATGGGCTACCACCTGCTAGATGGGTACACGCTATCACTATCTCAAGGTTGCCGTGCAGGGTTTCGGCGTCTCCCAACGTGGGAGCAGAGCTACATACAAGGATAGGTATGCGAGGGCAGAATGGCCCATTCATTAGCAAGTCAGAAGGCAACCCTGAACAGAAGAGAAAATAATAGCTGAATACAGTATTCTGCTGAGGCAAGCAATACGAATAATGAGGCCTAGTACAGGCACAGCCTAATAGGGACTACGAAATTCAAAATGGAGTCACACTCGCTAACTGAAGCTTGCACATTGCAGAGATAACTCAGTGGGTTGCATAACGTGAATACGAATGGTGTCTAATTTAGCCCCACACTGCTAACCTAATATAACGTAGAACAAGTGTAGAACGAGAATGAGATTTTCAAACCTAAAAGCTTATAAGATGTTATAAGCAAACTCCCCATTCTATCCTATGGGAACAGATAGCCTTGCAATAGTGAAAAACGAAATTGGCAGTATTTCACTATCAGGACATGCCACACACACCAGGGCATGTACTACCTTTCACATGCACTGCACCCTGCCCACAGGGGTACCTTGGGCCTACCTTAGGGGTGACTAACATGTAAGAAAAGGGAAGGTTAGGGCCTGGCAAGTGGGTGCACTTCCCAAGTCAACATGGCAGTTAACAAACTGCGCACAGGCACGTTAGTGGAAGGCCTGAGACATCTTTTTAGGGCTACTCTTGTGGGTGGCACAATCAGTGCTACAGGATGTGAGGAGGACTGGGATATCACCCCGCCCATGGCTCCGCCCATGGCCCCTACTAACCCTCCTAGGGTAATGGGAATGCCTTTCGCTAACCCGATTCCAGCCCGGAAAGAGTTAACCTCATTCAGCTCCTCTTACATGCAGGACAAAGAACGCCCTCACCGGTGCAACAGCCAATGGCAGGACACTTTGTGGACTCAAGGGTCGGAGCTTTTTGCTGAAAGGAGAAACCCGGAAGACGCCGGAGAGAGCGTGGACGGAAGGAGAGTGTCGGAGGAAGAAGCGTGGAGTACAACGGAGAAGACGGGACCGAATCATACAGAGCCAGGGCGAGAAGCAGACGAGGATCCCCAGCAGAACGAAGAGAGAGGCGACGCCGAGCGGGAGGAGTGGTCCGAAGAGTGGTGGACACCCCCGGAGGACGCCTCAACGCCGCTGCAGCTCAGGAGAGTTGAGGCCCCCGCGGTATGTGAAACGGGGCAAGGGACAGTGCAATACGGGAAGGGGGAGGCGAGTCTAAGGGAATCAGGGTACACGGGATAGTGTGGTGGTCACGGTTTTCTCCCTGTTTTCACCAATTCTACCCCCCTTTTCACTCCCGCTCACATCCTGAAATCATCCTGTACAGCACTCGAACCAGTATAATAGAATAACCTATGTTAACGGCTGTAACCCCGCATATCCTTAGGGGTTCGCTTAGAAATAGGCAACTCCTGACAAACAAGGAGTCCCGTGTATGAAAAAGACCTGAGTAAAAGAGGTCGAATCTTTATGTTTGTTCTGTGATTATTTTTCCCCGCGCCCTCAGCTTCACCCGGTTCTCTGCCTATTTCTCCCTTCGCACCCCCCGCCCCCGAGGTTTCCTTGATATTAAGGTGGTGGAACGTGATTTACCTCACGTTAGCCTTCCCTTATGGGACAGCCGCATTGACGGTCTTCTCTCCTTTGTTTTTGCACCCCGGGGTTGTGTCACCAATGCCCTGCGAGGAGGAGAAGACCAGCTACCACCAGCCTAGCGGAAGAAGACGACATCCGAAGCACATCCTGATTGATTCTCCTGTTGGATTGTTTTCTGTCTTTGGGTTTTGTTAATAAATGAAGCCATCATTCAGCCACACATAAGACCTCCTCGTTTCACTTTCCGCCCATCCCTCTCACACAGGCCCACTAGTAGCATTTGATTTACCAGCCCTGGCACACTTAGTGCACTTTACTAGGGTCCTAGTAGTAAATCAAATATGCCAATCAGGGAGAACCAATCATAATAACAATTTACACAGGGAGCACTTGCACTTTGACACTGATCAGCAGTGGCAAAGTGCCCAAAGCATCTAAGCCAGCAAAAACAAAATCCAGCACAGCATCAAAAAATACAGGAGGTAGAGGCAAAAACTCAGGGGAAACCACTCCAAGGATGCCAGGTCTAACAGTCGCAAACCCAATTGCGATTCGGTAATTTGTTACCGAATTGCAAGTTGGGTTCGATACATTAGAAAAAGCCTTTTTGCATTCACAAATGCCATGATTTTGCAAATTGGGCCGTTTGCGACTCCAAAAAGGCTTTGTACATGTAGCCCATTGCTACATGTTTCATATTTTTCGAACATCTCTGGAAGACATTAACATAGAGGGTGTTATATAATTATTCAGAGTTGGGATGCTGCTTATGTGTTAAGGTAATAATTCTTGTATTCTAATTTGCTGAAGAAATGATACTTTTGCTCACATAGCAGCATTGCTAATATTCTATGTAAGAATTGTGTATAAAAACTCCTTGATTTTGGGGCTGAGCCAGAGATTTTCTCGAGCTTTCTATGCTGCTAGTGATACTGCCTGATTTTCTAATATTTTTATTGCTCACTGTGACTTAAAATACTTCCAAATGTTTACATGATCTGTATAACTTGCATCTGAGTGCCTTCATGGCATTGCCTATCTACCACCTATTTTTACATTTTTGTAATAAAAAGCTTCAACTCATTGATCTAGAACTCAGTTATTGAGTGCACACCATTACATTTTTGAACTGTTTACTCTGCTAATTTAATATTTGTGGATGTGCCATAATGTGGGAACACATTGTCTCATGAAATTGAGGTTTAGCACCGTCTCTGATACAGTAAACTGTGGGAGAAATAAATGAGGTAAGTTTGGGGTGTCAAAATGTTGGGGTACAGTTATGTTCTCACTGATTTACAAGTCCTGAGCTGCAAGTGAAGATCATGAAGTTGTTGAGCTCTGTGTGACCATAGCCAATGCAAATCCAGCGATGACCTGATCTTGTGGCAGCTCTGAGATCCAGCTCCAATGGCGACAGTCCGCATTGACCATCAACGAGACTCTCCAGAATTGATCGACTCTTTGTACTGAACAGCTACCGTCTGCGACATCCGACCTGCTCACGACAATGATCACCTGGCGTTGACAGCCAACACAAAGCTCGGTTGCAGTTACCCGCTTGGACTTTGACCCAAAGAAAGTAAAATCTTCAGGGGGGTAACCTGGTCCCTGTATCCAACCTGCGCTCCAATGTGGTGGGTCTTAACTTGTGACTTTGGCCCAATCAAATACCCACAATTGCCACTTTGCGCTTTTTGGTGCTATTTCCACTAGAAAGTTTAAAAATTCACAGCTCTGGTTTGACCGATTTGATTTTTGTCGTTTTACTGTCCTCCTGTCTGCCCTGCTTGGTCAGCTTGCTGCCTTAGCCTCCCTTCCCCTGCACTCCTTTGTGCTTGTACTTGCCCCTGCCCCCCTCCTGCTCCCTATGGTCCATTGTGATGCCACTGCCCCACCTCCTACAGCATTTGTAAGAAATTGGCTTATTAGTTGAGAGGGGTTGAAGCCTCTTTCAAATAATAAGCATAACTTGTCAGGGTGAATCACAGTCACTAAATAAACCTGCGCTTAACCCATTGGTTAGCTTAGTGCAAAGCAGTCAGGCTTAACTTAGAGGTAATGTGTAAAATATTTATACAGCGCTCAAGCAGTAATAAGAAAAATAGAGTTAATTTTAATAAATTAAATTACGATGGGAGGGGCAGTGTCAGTACAATGGACCA
Organism: Calotriton arnoldi; assembly: GCA_963921515.1. Classification (NCBI taxonomy): domain Eukaryota; kingdom Metazoa; phylum Chordata; class Amphibia; order Caudata; family Salamandridae; genus Calotriton; species Calotriton arnoldi. The sequence continues at coordinate 69,183 of CAWUFW010006994.1, forward strand.
TTGAGAGCAGGAGGGAGAGGGCAGGAGCATGCAAACAGACAAAAAAGGGCAGGGGGAGGAGGCAAGGACAGCACACCGACCACAGAGGGGAGGCAGGAGGGGCAGTGGCAGCACAAAAAACCAAGGAGAGCAGGAGGGAGGGGTAACATTTATACCAACAAACCACAAAGGGCAAAAGGGAGGAGTTAGGGGCATGGACTTGGAAAATGTAGGGCAGGGGGCAGGGACAGTGGCAAGGTAACAAGCTGACCACACAAGACTTGCAGGAGGGTCAGGGGCAGCACAACGGATTATGCAGGGCAGAAGGAAGGGGGTGTGGCAACACAACGCACTATGGAGTTCAGAAGACAGAGAGTTGGGGCACAGGCTTGGATAATGGAGGGGAGGGAAGGGGACGGGGAAGCAAGCTTACCACATGGGGCAAGCAGGAGGGGCAGTGTCAGGGCAAGTGGGAGGGGCAGGAGCAGTATAACAGACCATGGAGAACAGGAGAGAGAGGGCAGAGGCATGCACTACAACAGTGGGCAGGGGTGAGGGAGGCAAGCTGACATTGCAAGGCAGGCAGGAGGGGCAGTGGTAGCACAACAAACCATGGAGAGTGTGGGGGCCCGCAGATGGACAACGAAGGACAGGGAGAGGGAGTAGAGGCAGAAGCATCAAGTTGATCATGCAGGGCAGGCAGAAGGAGCAGTCAAAGCACAACCCACCATAGAGAGCAGGAGGAAGAGTATAGGAGCATGCAAATGTACAATGGAGGCTAGGTGGGAGAGGGCCAGGGGCAGCAAGATGAGAATGTAGGGCAGGCGGGGGGGTTAGTTGCAACAGATAGACCATGGTAAGCAAGAGGGGGGAGGGGAATGTACAAAGGACCATGGAGAGCAGAAAGGTGCAGGTAGGGACTGGACTCAGTCAACAGTGGACAGGGGAAGGAGGAAGGGGGAACGAGCAGGGGCAGTAAGCTGACCAGGCAGGGCAGGTAGGACAGGCAATGGCAACACAACAGATTGTGCAGAGCAGGAATGAGGGGCACTGGCAGAAAAATAGACAATGCAGGGCTGGAGTAAGGGGGCATAAGGCATGGACCTAGACAACGGAGGGCATGGGGAGGGTCAGCGACAACAAGCTAACCATGGAAGTCAAGCGGGAGTGGCAGCATATTGGGCCATGCAGGGCAGGAGGGAGGGGCAGGGGCATGGACTCGGAGAACAGAGTGCAGGGAGGAGGTGGGTAGGGGCAGCAATATAAGCATGAAGGGCAAGCGGGAGGGCCAGTGGCAGCACAAAACACCACTCAGGCCAGGAGGGAGACGAAGGGCACATACTTGGACAATGTAGGGCAGGGAGGAGGGGGCTAAGGCAGCAAGTGTACCAGACAGGAAAGTCGTACATGGGCAGGAGCAGCAGAATAGACCATAAAGGGCAGTAGGGAAGGGGCAAGGACAGCAACACAGAGAACAAAGGGCAGGGATGGTGGGTGAAGGCAGCAGGAGCAGCAAGCTGAATACATAGGTCAGGCCAGTAGGGGCAGTTAGCTGTCCACAGAGGGCTGGCAGGATGGGACGGGGCAGGGACACACAGATGGTGAATAGGGGACAGACAGGAGGAGGGCAGCAGCAGCAATATGACGTTGAACGGGGAATGGGCTCTGACGATGCTAGACAGTGCGGCAGAAGTAACAATAGCTTGCCAGAACCTGATGGAATTTCTGGTGACAGTGGACTTGAATGATTAAACACCAAACACAAGGGTGAGCGCCCCACATAAGTTACACGAAATAACACTCCAAATGGAGGGGGAAAAGCCCAGGAAAGTTAAAGGTCTCTTTTGGGAAAATCTGTCATCTGGGTATGACATCCTATTAGCAGAACAAGATTGGCCACCAGCATTTGTTATGGAGTGCCCTAGGGGAGAAACAGTAATTTTTCCAGCATTCTCTGACCTCGTTCCCAGACATCTTAAACATGCATATGCACAGGAGTGGGCGGTTGCCCTAGCTTCAGCACTATACAACAATCATGCCGGTTGGGATGAGGATTCAACCCTCCACGTGATCCCGTTAAAAGTTTCACCAAATGTTCAGAGGCAATACCCAATAAAGCAAGAAGCTAAAAAACAGGTCAGGGAGATCTTAGATCAACTTGAATACCAAGGGGTGATTTAAACATGCACCTCACCAATGAACAACCCTTTGTTTCCAGTATCAAAACCGGACAACTCATATCGTCTAGTTTTAGATTACAGACATTTAAACTCATGCACAAAGACATTCGCTGTCCAAAACGCACACAGTGCCGCAACAATGAATAACATTGTGCGGAAAAAATACAAAACTACACTTGATATCTCAAATGGATTTTTCTGCCAAAATATAGCTCCTGAAAGCAGGTATTTGACCGCATTCCCAACGGCAATTTTGTCGTCTCCCCCAGGGGTATAAGAACAGCCCGGGGGTATTCTCAGCAAGAGTAACAGAGTTACTCCAAAATTTTGATGAGGAAGCATTGTCCTATGTGGATGATATTTATCTGATAGACGATGACTTAAAAAGCACTTGACCAGGGTGAGCACCATTATTATGGAATTCTCCTCTGAGGGCTACAAATTTAATTTTAAGAAATCAAAAATAGCCCACCTCAATGTTCTGTTTTTAGGATACAAGCTTTCAAGTGAAGGAAAAGCCTGGCAGTTAACTTTTTAGAAAAGTGTGCGCTGCTCCAACCACCAAAATCATAAAAAAACTTACAATCGATACTGGGATTCCTAAATTTCGGCAGAACATACATTTTAGATTACGCAGAAAAAGTAAAACCTTTCTGCGACTTAATCAAACCTGGCTTTTCAGTCAGATACTGGACACAGGATCACACAAACATCCTACGTTCACTACAAGAAGAAATGATAGCTTCCAAACACTTATAGACACGCGTCAACATACGCAACCTAGTGATCCGTGTAATAGCGGGTCAATGCGGGTACACTTACTTAACCTTCAATGAAGGCGAAACGGTACCAATCGCATACAAATCACACCTGTACACAAGCGCAGAAATGGGTTTAACTTCAATAGAAAAAATCCTGACAGCAGTTCAGACCGCTGTAGCAAGAGGAAGAGCACTGGCTCAGGGGAAACGCATAATTGTCGTAAACCCAGTACCAGCTTTAGAAGCTGTTACAAAGGCAAGCTAAAGCCTTAAATCCAAGATGGATACAATGGGCTAATTCTCTTACTGCACCGGACGTTGAATACAGATTTGACCCAAGTCTAACAACACAAGCATTTCTGCAATACGAACAAGAATATCCTCTACCAAATGAAATATTGCCTCTCGATCAGTATGAATATATTATTTACACTGACGGATCTGCTCAACCGGCCATAGGGAGTAAGCAACAATACAGCGCAGCATGTGCTATTGTTAAAGGTCGCATGCGGGATGGAAAGTTCCATCCGAGTTGCACCAAAACGCAATCTCTAGGAGACTGCACGGCTCAGTTGGCAGAGTTAAAAGCACTGATACTGGCACTTGTAAATACGGATCACGAATTCCTCACACTTATAGTGTGTGATTCCTTTTACTGTGTACAGTCATACAATGAATATTTGTATCATTGGGAACAAAACGGGTTTAAAGATGCAAAAGGTGGCACAATTAAGCATAAAATGCTATGGGAACAGGTAGTTGAGTTAAAAAACGAACTACCAAGGGCTCACGTTATCCACACACTGAGTCATCAGCGTGATGGCGTTCACGTTGAAGGGAATTCATTGGCTGATGAAGCTGCGAAGGGGGCTGTACGCACAGCGTCCGTAGCTGCAATCACTTGTTCAAAAACGAGGATAGACGGTGAGATTATGGTGGCTGTTAATGCTTCAAGCAAAAACAGCTGTGCAGTACCAAAGAAATTTCCACTCAAGTACTCCTACAAGTTAGATGCGAACAACATTCCATATGCTCAGATTCCTGGAGTGGGGGACAGAGTAATACCAAATATGGATCGTAGGTTAGGTTTAATACTAGCAGCACAAGAGGGTTTGGCCTCCGCGCATACAGGCTTTACAGGTACTATTTCATTGTTGAAACAGAGCTACTGGTGGCCAGGTCTAACAAAACAAACTAAAGACTATGGGGCCGATTCCGATTCGGGCCGTAAAATGTACCGACCGACTCGGTCCGGGAATAAAGTCCGACGACACGTACCGGCGCCGTACGACACTGGTAGTACGATGAAATGCATGTGAAATCAGACCGACTCGGACAGAATACAAAACGACCGACCGAGCCGGACGGAAACAAGCCATCCGGCCGGGAAATCACGCGAAACGAACCGACCGACACGCACCCGGATTGAACCCGAACGAAACGTACCCGCGAACTCCGACCCGCGTAGTACGATGCTGTGCGTGCAAAACACGACCGACTCGCCCGGAGCACAAGCCGTACGACCGACACGCATACAAAACCCAGCCGAAGCAACCCAATACTACGCGACCGACTTGTACGCCGCATATGAAACCTAGCTGACACACAGCGGGAACGAGTCGGACAAGATCGCACCAGACAACTGCAGCGTCCTACTCGGACACAAGAACGACTCCTACATGCACCAAAAACACCAAGGAAAAATTAGAAAAAAAGGGCCAAACAAGCAACCACAAAGCCAATAAATACAGGGAGGAAAAAAAAATGGAACAAGGACACACCTCCAACTCCACCTACATAAAGGCCACAAATCCCTACCATGATCCTTTGCAAATTCCACTGACCTGCCAGCACACAACACCATCACACAGCAACCACAGACACACTCACAGCTCATACATCACACAAGCCACACACCATTACCACACCTACAAATAGCACCTCACACACACCCAGCTAAACCTACACTCACACCCCCCCACTTGCACACACACACATCAATCACCACCACCACTCATCACCATGCCCCCAAAGAAGAACCATAAGTTCCTAGATAGTGAATTGGAAGTCCTGGTAGACGAGATCCTGAGGGTAGAGCCACAGTTGTTTGGTACATTGTCGCAGAAAACCAAGATGTGGGCGAGGATTGTCGACAGGGTGAACGCACAATCACCATGTTTGCGCACAAAGGAAGACATCCAGAACAGGTGGTATGATGTGCGCAGGAGGGTCCGGGACCTACTCAAAAAGGACTACCTCCTCAGCCAGCACACCGGCAGTGGCCCTCCTGCAAAACCAGTATACCTCAGGCCCTGGGAGGAGAAGGTGCGGGCCATCCTACCACCAGTGAGCGTATACGGACTAACAGACATCCCAGAGCCTGGTGAGTACACAACTAATATACACAATATGGTGTGACAACACACACACATCACAGTCAAGGGGATAGGCAAACCATGCACCCTCAGCAAATACACAGCAACCAAAAAGATATTCATCCCAAGATGTGAATGCTAGTCATACAAACACAATACCTCCCATCTCATAGTGATATGTAACTGTGTCATGACATGTACAAACCTAACAACAAATACAGCAAGACAGTGGCACAAATAGAACCAACAAACACTCCCAGATATTTAAACACCACTAGAACACCACCTCACAAGGAAGCTCACTGAAAGGAAGGAAGTCTGTGTATGCTGGTCAAGTCAGTGTAGCCAATAGCATGATGGGAGTGGTAGTCACAGATATTGGTCACACCCACAATTGGCCCATCAACACCACTCTGAACCATGCTCACATCACAGGGAGTGGAAAACAACTGACAAGATGGCTGACACTGGGTACTGCTGGGGGGAGCACAAGGCCCTGCTGGGAACTGTGCAACAACCAACAGCAGGACACCACTGACTGACATCCTGAAAGACAACTTGCACTCCCTGCAATGGAAGCACGTTCCATGGTGGGATATCTGGCTGGGTGGGAAGGAGGACTCACAGCACTGACCATAGTTACAAGCACCTCCACTCACACACCCCCTCAACACTAACTCCACATAACCCACCTGGGAGATGCAATGCCTCACATCCTAACTGAAGATCCCACAAAGAACCACCACCCTGGGTTATGCTGAGTGAAGCACAGGGACACTCTTGGGACTTGTAGCCAAACAACTGCCAGGACAACACTCCCAGCCATCCTGTCAGCACAGGCACCCCACCCCACCGGGAAGCAGAGTCAAAAGGAAGGAAGGATGGGCATGCTGGGAAGGGGGGTGGAGGCAATAGCATGATGGGAGTGGTAGTCACAGATCAACATCTCACACCCACATGGCCCAGCAAGTTAGCACTGAAGCATGCACACCTCACAGGGAGTCAAAAGCCACTTCAAAAATGTCTGACATGGGCCACAGCTGTGGGGAGCACAAGGCCCTGCTGGGAACTGGGCACCAACAAACAACAGGACCACACTGCCAGCCATCTTGCCATTGCTGTCACACTCCCACACAGTGAAGTCCACTCAAAAGGAAGGAAGTATGGGCATGCTGGGAAGGGGGTGTAGGGAATAGCATGATGGGAGTGGTAGTCACAGATGTTGGTCAGCCTCACAATTGGCCCATCAACACCACCCTGAACCATGCTCACATCACAGGGAGTGGAAAAGGACTCACAAGATGGCTGACACTGGGTACTGCTGGGGGGAGCACAAGGCCCTGCTGGGAACTGTGCAACAACCAACAGCAGAACACCAATGACTGACATCCTGAAAGACAACTTGCACTCCCTGCAATGGAAGCACGCTTCATGGTGGGATAACTGGGCTGGGGGGAGAAGGAGGCCCGGATGGCAAGCACATACCACCAATGCTGGTCAGGCACACACCTCAACATTCACATTGACATGCCACAGGTTGGCAGGACAATGTACTACACCAATATCACTCTCTGACTGTCACAGTTTAGGAGAATGCAATGTCCAGGCCCACATACAGAGGTACAGTCACAACTGTCAGGTGTTTGAACAATTGATGCCAGTAGAAACATAACATACAATCTGTGTCTCTCCCCAAAACAGGTGATGATGGGGACACAGCAGCAGACGAGGAGTCCCTGTCCCAGGCTCCATGGAACACTGAGCTCACTGGTGTGGATCAGCCTCTGCACTCCTCGGATGGCGAAGAACCAGCTGGACCCTCCGGTGTGAGTCATCATGCAGCACCAGCAGGACCAACATCTGCACCCCCTGCACCCACCCCTCCAACAACTGCCAACACACAGGCCACCCCTGCCAACACGGACAGACCAAGGACCACAGATGACAACAGCGCAGGGACCCAGACCCAAACTGGAGCTGGTGACAACGAGCCCAGGAACAACACCCAAGTGGGCCCACGGTCACCTGTGCGTGCCACCGCAGGTCCTGCACGTGTCGCCAGGGGTGGTGGGAGGGGTGGTAGACATAGGTCGCTCTTTGCAGAGGGGTCTGGACTGCATGATGACCCACAACTGGCATGCATCGCGGATGCGTACCAGACTAGCACCGGAGAGGTCAGCCAGGTAGTGGGGATCCTCAAGGACATACAACAGCAGCAGGCTGCCCATCATGCCCACTTGGACTCCCACATGTCCCGTGTCGAGACACACATGTCACGTGTCGAGACACACATGTCTGGCATGGAGTCCAAGTGGGACACATTGGAACAACTGACAGCGGTGCATAGGGACATACTGACATGCCTCCGCCAGATCAGCACCAACATGGCCACACCTCCCTGTGTGCCCACAACATCTGCTGCTGAAACAACTGCAAATGCCACAGGGAGGGAGGAGGACTCTAGCAGAGAGTCCCCTGCACCACCGCAGCCTGCACCTGAGGGTCCCCCCCAAGAAGAGGGGCCGTCCGAGGAGGCCAAACTGAGAGGCCGATGGCCATCTACATCCCCCAGGAAGCCAACACCTGTTCTGGAACTTTTCCTCTGTGTGCAAACTGCACGCCCTGTCGAAGCCAACCCAATTCTCCCACATGACATGGGGAGCTCTAGTTGGCCAAATTCATCAGATGACTGTGGACTTTACTCTGGACATCTCAGCTACCAAGACTTCCAAATCACATGGGAACTTTGGATTCCAATTTCTATGTACAGCACCCACCATCCTGTGCACCATTCTCACACCTGTATGTAAATAAACTCACCAATACACCATATCTGCCTCTGTTGTGATTCCAACGTGCTCTCTGTCATGGAGATGGTGATCAGAAAAATGACACTGTGCATGCTAACTGCTACAGCAAGTCCAACACCGTCATGTCAGTCATGGCGACGTGACACATATGAGGGAGACACACCACTAGGGCCACACAACACATACACACCAGGGCCATCAGACTCATCACCTATACTGATGTTGCAACTAAATACAGTGGAATGCACAGACACGCCACCTATTCACAGTCTGTCAACTAGACTACAGGTGCAGTAAGCAAATGTCAGTCAGATGTGTGACCACAGACAACGCACATCCCAAAGTGAAGCACAGGTTTATTACACATTTGCAACATGTTGTTTCCACTACAAATGCTAGCTAATCCAACCTGGCTGTGGCCACAAAGTCAAAAAGTGTAGAAGATAGAAAGTCCAGGGGTGTGTGGCACATCACCTGTAGGGAAATGACTGCTTCCACCTTGCAAGTTGATTCATGGATTCGTGGGATCCAAGTAGATCAAACAACTCCGGCAGCACCCTGTGAAGGACAGACATGACACACAGTCAAAACCACTGAAGAACAGCACAGAACGGCAATACTCATGTCTAATACATGTCATGAGATAACTACACAAAACCAAGTTAGCATGTCAACACTGTTGGGCAGTACAGACCACCTGCAAGAACACATCGCTGCACGCATCCAGTCAAGTAGCACATGGCCACACTCAAACAGCAACAGAGCACCACACACACATATCATGCAAACTCAAATCATTGACATTACAACCCTCTGGAGACTCACATTCAGCTGAAGAAGTTGGTGATGAGCTGTGTGCGGACATCACCATCATCATCTTCACTGGCATCGTGACCCAGGCCAGGATCTTCCACAGGTGGCGGACGTTGGTCATCGTCATCCAGGATGAGAGGCAACTCCTTCCGCACTGCCAGGTTGTGCAGCATGTAGCAGACGATGACAATCTTGCACACCTTTGCTGGGGCATATGGGAGGGCCCCTCCTGTCTTGTCCAGGCAGCGGAAGCGGCTCTTCAGGAGACCAAAGGTCCGCTCAATCACCCTCCTCGTCCGACCATGTGCCTCATTGTAGCGCATCTGGGCTGGTGTCACAGGGTTCCTGAGGGGTGTCAGCAACCACGGCATGTTGGGGTATCCCGAGTCACCTACAGACAGACAATTGCACATTAGCCGATTTGAAAATGTGTGCGGAAAACAACATAGCAGAACACACACAATGGTACAAAGTCAGTACACACCAACAAGCCAGGCACGCTGGTTCGGCATCTGTGACATCATCCTCGGGATGCGACTACTCCTCATCACGTAGGCATTGTGTGCCGAACCGGGGAAACGGGCACACACATGTGTGATGGTCATATCTGCAAGACATACCACCAGAGCATTGATCGAATGGTAATGTTTACGGTTCCGGTATGCCTGCTCATGTGCCTGTGGTGGTATCAAAGCCACATGTGTCCCATCAATTGAGCCAATTACATGTGGCATCCTCCCCAGGGCATAGAAGTCACTCTTGACGTCAGTGAGTCGTTGACGTGTTGGGAAATAGATGTACTGGTTCAGGTAAATCAACATTGCCCCCAAAACATCGCGTAGCACACGGCTGAACATAGTCTGTGACATCCCACCGGCAGTCGCCACAGTGTGTTGAAAGGTACCGGTGGCAAAGAAGTGTAGGGCTGCCATCACCTTCACCTTGGGGGTCAGCGCTGTAGGATACGGACGGCCAGGCTGCAAATGTGGGTCCAACCGCACTGCCAAATCCTCAATAAGCTGCCTGGTGAAGCGGTACCGTCGGATGCTGTCACGTTCCACCATCGTTGCCAGGTCTGCGAATGGTCGATGGACAGCAGGAGCCCTGCAGTGCATAGGTAAAGAGAGCAAGATTGTCAGTCACCCCAACTATGTGCCGTTCACCATACTCAATTTCACATGATACATCATTAACAAACACAAGTACTTGATGTGTGTGTCGTTCTGTTTGGACATATATGGCACTTACATGGACATCATCTAACATCTCTGTTCAACAAGTGTTGACAACAGGTTCCAGGGTGTGCTATGGGAAACCATTAGGCTGTGTCACAGTACCCATTTACTGCTCTCACGTTCCACACACATACCACAGTGACATGTCTGGACAGATGCTCCACAGGCATCACAGCTCATTGACAGGTAGATTCCCAGGGACCCTGTCTTGCAACATGGACACTGGCATGACATTGCGTATCATGTACACGTCAGAGAAACTAACATGACACCCACAGGTAGTGGCCCCTGTAGCCTCTGCAGGACAGACATGGACGTCTGTGACACACACACACACAACATCAAAGTTCATGCACAAACCACGTGGATGTGGAGACTGTCTCCCATTGTGCACATGGAGTCAGAGACATGCGAAACACAACATGCACACAGACTGCGGAGGGACAACACTATTGTGGCAATGGGCCACCCTGTGACGTACATGCCTTCCCACATGTGAGCCTGGGGGTATGTGACATGTCATACACATACACAAACTAGAAATGTGACCATGACACATGCCCATAAATGAAAAGTTGCACACCACAGTGGTCAGGTGCACAACACACAAAGGACCCTGTCCTCATGAACACGTGCACAGCCTGGGTGTGTCTGCCCCCAAATGCCACCCCAAAAACCACATGTTCACCCCATACACAGATAAGGTTATGCTGCCACACATGCCTTAGATACATTGTGGACTGGGTGTGGTGTTGTAGGTGTGCCCCTGAGTCCCTGGAAAGTATATGTGGCTGGCATAGGTTCACCAGTGACCAGCATGGTGACATATGCGTGTGACCTGTCCAGGGACGCGTTGAACACCAATGGACCGATCGGTGTGCCCGGCCGGCCCATTGCATTGTATGTGAGCGGGTACGCGTTGTATCCCGGGTACGCGTTGTACAGCAATGGACCGATCGGTGTGCCCGGCCGGCCCATTGCATTGTATGTGAGCGGGTACGCGTTGTATCCCGGGTACGCGTTGCACAGCAATGGACCGATCGGTGTGCCCGGCCGGCCCATTGCATTGTATGTGAGCGGGTACGCGTTGTATCCCAAAATACGCGTTGTACAGCAGTGGACCGAATGGTGCGCACACATTGGCTGGGGCCTGGCATGGCAACGGACGCGTTTACGAAGCTCCAACGAGTCTGATGCAGTGAATTCAGTTGGCCAGCCACAACAATGTTGCTAAATCATGGGTGTCATGAAGTTGAAGATTTGAAGGATGCTGTGGGCGTGTATTAGTGCTGCTATTCCATGGATTGGTCAGATTCAGAAGATGCAAACGACTTGGACCTATCACTTTGGACACATGGGACAGTATCTGCCTCTGCAGCACACATATAATGCTGGCTGTTCCCCTGAGAGCTCACTTGCCTGCACTACATGCTCCAGGACGACATCTGCCACCAACACTGCTGCTGTTTATGCATCCTCTGGCTCCTGCAATGGCACGTACTGTGGAGAGAGCCCCAGCCTTCAGCCTTGAGGAGAACCAGGCCCTGCTGGACAGCCTCCTTCCACAGTACAGCAAGCTGTATGGGAAACCAGGGGAGCAGGTGAGTGTGCTGTCCACTGCCTCACTAATTGAGCATGTTGTCTGACTAGCAGGGCTTTCAGTGTGCACACCACTGGCTAGCATGCCCACTGAGTAGTTGTCACACCCCAAAGTGTGTAGTTACATGCACTGAACTGGTACAGTGCAGTAACAGTGCATTCCAACTAGGTTTACTTCCCATGCAATGATACCATGTAGTGACTGCTGGCAAACTGTTCATAGCCATTGTTGCACTGCCTGTGTACATCATATGCCCCTGTGATTGAGACATGTATATCCAACTGTGTGATGCACGTATATGTTGCATGTGTAGTAATGGCCTTTTCACTTTGTCATCCTCACAGGTTGATGCCCACCAGAAGCAGGAAATCTGGCTGACCATCGCCCGGAAAGTAAGATCCGTGGGGGTCTAAAGGCGCAGGATCCGCAACTGCCAGAAGAGGTGGCAGGACCTTCGTGGCTGGACCCGGAGGATCGCAAGGGTCCAGCTGAAGCTGTCGCCTCCTCGCAGAAGGGGCAGACACCGGACCCCCCACATGCTCCGGATCCTGGCGGTGGTCTTCCCTGACCTGGATGGGCAGCTGAAGGACAGACAGCAGCAAGGAGGGGGTGAGTCCATGACTGCACTGTGCACTTTGTCTGACATGCTATGTGCCCTCCTCTGGCCTGGTTAAACTTCCACAGTACATCAGTCATGTGGTCCAGGACCCATGTCCCTCATTTGTGACATGCCCACTTCTCCTCTGATAACCATATGTGTGGCCCTTATAGTCAGGAAATTGTGTCATTTGGGGACTGTGTCATTGCATTTAGCTTTGCTCAAGCTGGGGGACAGCATTTGTTCCCGTGACTATGTTGTGCGATTCATGGGTGGGTCAATTGCTTACACAATGCCTAAGTTCTGACATGTAATCTGGGTGTAACTTTGATATGTGGTCCGCTTGCTGCTCTGACTCACCACATGTCCCTGGGGAATTTGGCACACACCCATGCTGCTGGTGGGAACAATGTTTGGGCCTCAGGAGTATGTGTATCCAGTGTGTCACACATGCTTAGCCACCTGCCTACTGTCCAGGACTCATCCCTCTTACAGGTGGAGCTGGACAGTCATGCCTACTCCAGGTCATGCAATGCACTCTGTACTCCCACTCCCGTGTATCATCTGGCATGTTGTGATCAGTGTAATGTACCCTCAGGTGTCTGCCTCTGTCTCATTGTGCTGTGTCTTCGTTGTCAGGACTACTGGTATGTTTATCGGTTAGGGCTCAGCATGCCATCTGAGATGTGATCATGATAGACGATACTTCTGTGACTTATAGGTGTCTGATCACTTGACTATGCACACAGGTGTTTGCGACTGTGACTTTCAGTCAGCTGTATTGTCATTCACAGCACACTGTGAGGTGCTCATGTTCAGAGAGTTGTGTTTCATGTCCCCCATATGTCCAGTTGGTATGACGTGGACAAATAGTAGTACAGATGATGTGGTATTTGGGGGATGGACATGTGCACTTGTCAGTCACATAACTTGCATTCCCCATGCCCTCGGATTGTGACACAGTGCAGACTGTTGTTGGCTGGCTGCCATGGCCATGGGACTTGAGACAGTAATGTATGACTTTGCACGCATTCCTGTGTCATGGCATTCAACTTCCTGAGACTGATCCTGCAGGGGAGTGACATGTGCAACATGCACCCCATTGTGGCATTGACTATCCGGACATGGGTGCATCATGGTGTCTGGTGCTGGTATGCATCACATGCATTTCTATTTAAACTCTGGCCATCCCTTTATCCCGACACCTGCACTGACTCAGTGGCAAGAGATGTGATGTGTGCATGTTCACATACTTCACCATGTTCCCCGCAATGTCCAACAACTGTGTAGGTGGTGCATGTGTCCACACTGGGGTCTTACCATCAGACAGGCACCGGACAGATGGGTGCAAGGGCAGGAGGGGTGTGAGTCCCATGGTTGACCATCAGACTGACAATTGGCTTCCCCGAATCTGTGTGAGGACTTTAGGCAATGTTCAACTAAGGATGCCAGGGCTTGCTCTGTAATGTGCTGTACTTACTGTGGTGTGTGCGGTCAGTGCAGGTGACTGATGTTTGTCTGTTTCCCTAATTGTTTGCAGATACATCCATGGCCACAGGAGGGGACAGCTCCACGGACCAGGAGGAGCAGCGGAGCCAGACTGGGTCAGCATCGGATGAGTGGTCAGAGGGACCCAGTGGCACGGAGGGCGAGGGGAGCCACACCGAGGAGTCCTCAGCACCATCCACCTCAGCTGAGGACCACAGCAGCTCGGAGGATGACTCCCTTGTGGAGGCGGGTCTCAGCAGCCACCAAAGGCCAGCTAGTCTGTCTGGTCCTGCCACCACCACCACCACCACCGCCCTCCCATTGGCTCCCATTCCTGAGGTCCGTGGAGGCTCCCGTACTCGGGAGCGTGTCTCCTTCATGCCAGGCACCGCAGCCCCTGCCCCTGTGTCCCCTGCTGCCCTGAGTGAGGAGTCTGTGTACCTCCTTCGGCAGCTCCATGTAGGGCAGACAGCAATGCTGAGTGTCCTCCATGCACACACCACTCTGTTGACACAGCTGGTGTCGTTCATGGAGGGCATCTCGACGGGTATGTCTGCCCTACAGAGGAGCAATAGGTCCATGGACTCCTCCCTGACGGCAGCAGTGTCCCTCCTCCAACAGTCCCTCACCCCTCCCACCTCTGCCCCATCCACACTTCCTTCCCACCTACCTGTCCAAAGCACATGCACACCTGCACAGTCACCCAAACACACAGACACGAGCAGCACAGACACACCCAAGAGAAAGGCAAGACGTGCACACACGCATCCTCAGGGGACTGATACCACAGACACAGGGGACGGGGAACACACACAGGCATCCATATTAACTCCGCAGTCCTCCAAATCCTCTCCCTTCAAGACCCCTTCCCTTGCCTTGCCTGCTAACACACCTACACAGCAGATCTTCCTGTGTGACCTCGGCCTCTTCCCCTCCAATCCTGCTGATCCAGCATACCGGGGGAAGAGGAAGTCCACCCACACAGAGGGGAGTGCCCCTCGCCCCCGGACACCCTCCCCCAGGCGCAGGCAGAATGAGCCCCCCACCCACAAGTCCCCCCGGTCCCGGAAGAGCAAGACCCCGCCACCGCCCTGCAAGTCAACCACCCAGTCTCTCACCTCCATCCCCCAGGCCACCACTCCACAGGTTCCACCGCCACACCCTGCCCCAGGTTCCCCCACACACCGATACCGCATCCCCAAACTGCTTAGGCCCTCCCCCCTGCCACTTGCTCTTCCACCCCCAAACCAGACGCTCTGCCTGTTTGTGCCACTGGTGTGGAGACCGTGTCCCCCCTCTGTCCTGCCCAGCTCTTCTGCCCCCCTTCCACTACCTTGGAGTCATGCACTGCGGTGGAGTCCACAACCACCCCGTCTGACTCGGGCACTGCATTGGGGACCCAGTCCACTCCATCTGACCAGCCCACTGCAGTGGTTGCAGCACCAACTCCATCTGACTTGAGCCCTGCGGTGGTGCCAGCCCCCTGAGTCAGACACCTCCACTGCAGTTGCCAGTGACACTCCTGCACCCACCTCCCCTTCACTGCCTCCTTCTGGCATCCCCTGATCCTGTCCCTGCGGTGCCTGGCCTGCCCCTCGTATGCCCCTCCAAGGGGGATGTCCCCTGTCCGTGCCTGTGCAGGCAAGCAATTGTTGACAAGTTGTCACACATCACCCTGTTGGGACTGTATATTTGGACTGGCCATTGGCCTTAGTTTATTTTGGACTTTTGATTTGAGTTGCACACTTGCTGAATAAAGCCTATTTTTGTTTACTTGTGGTTAATCTTTGGAGGTACATGATGTAGATGTGTAGAATCATGCATTTGCTGTTGTAATAGTGTTCAGATCAGGTAAATGAAGTTTTGCTGTGATCGGCTCCATGTGGTCCATGGGATATGTGTCCTAATCTAGTCTGGATCTATAGCATCCTTTGCCGCAGTCTGAGGGTGTAATGTTTAGCATTTGACACAGGGATGTACGTTTAGCATTTGTAGATTGCCATCTTTGTCCTACACTGATGCACATCTGGTGGGCTTACCACTGTCCAATGTTCCTAATACCCTGACTGTGTGCCCGTCTCCAATGGACATGCAGTTTAGCACATCAAATTTGGATGACTCATCTGTGTACACAGTGCAAGTTCCTTGACACGTGTCTTGGGTGTATGCAGATGACTGACGTGACACTCCCGGGCCCAGGCTGATATGAGCAGAGCCTTCAGTGTGTTGTAGTTGTTGACTCACTGACCGAGTGTTCTGCTGACATGTTTGAGTCATGCACAGACAAGGTTTGGCACAGCTGACCTTCCACAGGAGTGGAGTGCCCTCATGGCAGTGCGTGATTCCGTGATATAGGCTGTGCCCATGTTGTGTGTTGTGTAGGCATGTCTGTGCGTGTTCCCTTCTCCTTTTCCTACACAGGCTGTGTCGCTACGGATGTTCCTGTTTGTGATGCTTGCTGAGTTGTTCTGTGTTCATCCAGCATCTTGGACCTGGTTACTCCGGGATGTGGGTGCATGGCAAGCTAATGTTCATGAGGTTGTCATCCCTAGTTGTCTTTGTTGTCAGGGCTGGGGATGTGGGCAAACGCAGATGGGACACAGTCAGGATTCCTCTTGGCACTTGTTGGTTACACGAGTAATGTGATTTTCTGTTTGTGTATGCTTTCAGTGATTGTGACACGTTGTGTGTGTGACTGCTGCCACTCCTCAGGGTCAGAGCTGCAATGTTGGAAGTTGTCTATGTGTGTGTCCTTTGTGGGTCAGCTTGGCTTCTTCATTGGTGTGTGACTATGGCCAGGATCCCATTGTTTGGGGTGGATTTCACGTCATGCCCATGTACGGCATACTGTGCAGTGTGTCAGACATTCACAAGTATTGTTGACTGGCCATGTGTGATGGGTTTCTGCACCTTATTTCCCCCACCACCCCTGGGATTGTCATGGGTGCATGTGCAATGTCAGCAGTCCATGTGAGCTTCAACGCTGCACATTGGTGGAGTTCAAGGTGTGTGGCGTTGAGTGTGTGCAAATGTGAGTTGTTGCACGGCTGGGGCACTACCTCCATATTTTCCTTGGCTGGCAGGCCGTGCTGAGTGCTTTGTGCTTGTATAGGTGTGATGGTAGTTTGTTGCTCAGGACACATGGCTGTGGTTCACAGTGTGGATGACATCTACCTTTGTCATCACAGTGTGATTGTCATGCAGGCTAGTGTCACCACAATGTGGGGTCCCTGGGGGAGTGCTGTGGTGGTTCTGTCTCTTGCTGTGTGTGTTGCTGTTCCTACAAGCTTGTGTGACATGTGTAATTTGGGCTCCCTCTCATCTCACAATGCCTGTTTGCCCACATAGGGGAATCCAATCCATGAGTTACTTTTGTATGTGACTGTGTTGACATCTGTGTATCAGTGAATCTGGCCTCCTCATGTGTTGTGTGTTTGCCTGGGGACACTTCATGGTTGCAGTGGATTCTTGCTCAAGATTCCTATGGGTTTGGCCTCAGCGCTCAGCCGACGCTGGAACTGTTATAAAAGATTTGCGAGTCTTTATCGGGACATACGCAGTTGGCACGTTACATTCTGACCATGGCCCGGCGTTTAGCTCGCGGGCTTACAAAGAGGCCATGAAAAGTATGGGCGTTGCACTGCGGTACTCCTCTCCATACCATCCTGAGGGAAATTCGGTTGTGGGAAGGAAAAACCGGGACTTAAAGCAATCTTTAACAGCTAGGGTATTAGGCAAGGGCGGTAGTTGGGTCAGTCACCTTTATGTGGTACAAAGAGCAATTAATAACCAGCCAAGAAACTCTCTAGGGGGTGTCACTCCATTTGAGGTCCTATTTGGGATGAGATTGTAGGTACCTGATCTTGATTATGAAGGTGCAGTGGCGGATGAAAAACCATTTGATATCCATGATCGTTTGGCTGTTTTACAGGATCTAAATGAATCCAGGACACAACAAAGCGACGTTGTCCAGAAACAGACCGCCACTGGGGAAGTCAAGGCAAACAGTGAAGACCTGTCTGGATCCCAAAAATCGGGGATCTGGTTAGAGAGAAAATAGCGGACAAAAAAGAATTTGGACCATCATACAGAAAGCCTGTACCTGTCCTAGCAGTTCAAGGAACAAGAACTGTACTTTTGCCGCCTCTTGCCAGGAAAAAGGAGAAAAGATTTGTCTCAATCGACTTAATCAAACCACACTATGTAGCCGATACTGAATAGTAGGCCTCGTGGACTCCACAGTAACAGACGCCCTCCTCTAGCTACAATCCAAGAAGTTCAAACAGAAAGACTCATCACGTTTGAAGAGCCTCCTGTGCGGAATGAAGGACTAAGCAATAATGCTATGGAACTCGTTCTCCTTGAACCAGAAGTTCATCTTCAAAATTCAATTCAAAACAACACACAAGTTGCAATCAGACCAAATACAGACGTCTACGTCAACATGCCTCGACAAGAGCAAAATGCGATTTCGACAAATCCCGATGCAATTCCTACAATTGATCGAACGGCCTCTGGCTACTTCATGAACTTTGATACGTTTTCCTTGGATCCAAGTGAACCGGAAACGACGCCAGCCCAAAAATCACTTAAACAGCAAGCTAAAGACTTTCTAAACTTTCTTAAAAAGACTTACCTGGTATCGCCTTGGTTAGAACTCTGGGTAATTAATGGGATTCTATTTTTTCTTTTCTGACTAGGCTTAGTTATAACTTTTAGCACGCTTATTAATGGACGATATCTGCAACAAAGCTCCACAGCACAAAAGGTTAATTTGATTTTAAAACCACATCAATTTTCACATCGTGAACAAAGAGACTTGTCAACAGTGAACATCACAGCGGCTCCTATACCGGACGGTATAATCTGGGACAAAGTTGATTTTGATATATTCAGTCTGACTGAACTTTTAAAACTTTCACATGTATTTAAAATTTCATTAAGTGATATCATTACCTCCAGTACATTTTCTGATGATTGGGACTCTGAAACTGTTAATAACATGTTGTCTGATCTAGAAAAAACTGCCGCATTTCCGAACACCGAAATGTTAGAAGGTAATTCAGACTATGACACATTGTACTGTTACCAACAATATGGTCATCATTTCCTACACAAATCTATTTCGCCTAGAAATGTTTTTGAATACCATCAGTGGGAACATTGCCCTACACCACCAAAAGGTAGTTTGCATACATATGCACAGAAATTTGCATATTTTTCAGGTTTTAACACCACTGACCCGACCTCATATTATTATAAGGTTACACCAACATCGGCACTGAAAATTATGTTGACTAACACCAAACAGATATACTCAGCTTCCTTTATTGCCCAATTGTCTGAACAAGGTTTTGACCTATGGAAGGACACAATAGACTTAAAATCAGTCTGGGGTTATAGGGACTGGCAAGTCCAGGGAACCGAAGCGCTATTTAGAGCATGCCTCACTCCACAGCAGATGATATTTCTAAATGACACTGTGCAACACACATCCTGTCTTGGACTAGCCAAGACCAAGGACCTGAACACACCACGATTTCCAACACCATCACAGATGGGGGGGAGGGGGGTGGCAAAATTTGACTTCAAAGGAAGGGGCAACAGTAGATGACATTTTAAAGTACAATAGATCAGACCCTATTTGGAAAGAATGGTTTGTTTGGCCCTTAGACACGAATGAATGTCAGAAACGATTCTTGGGTATTACCGAAGGGTACAGTATCCACAGGCCAGACCCACGTTATGTACAAAGAGGACATCCAGGGGTAGTGACATACTACAATGTTGGAAGTTGTGCCTTAATTGGCTAGAAATCTCAACACTCACAGAAGTGAATCACACTTACCTTACTCTCACAAGACAGGGATCTTAGGGATTTTTTACTAGGTCCCAGGAAACCTCATCAGAAACGTTTCATATATGCTGGCATTTATGCTGCCTATAATGAATACTGGAAAATATCCCAACAAGAGGCCACAGAGAGAATACGGGAAATAGACCGTATTAACTTGGAGAAATCTCTAGCAGTGGTAGACAACGGGTTAACAACTTTGACCTCCAGGATATATTCCTTAGGCAACATTGTATCTTCTGAGATAGACATACTGGATCAAGATTTAGCCATATTACAACACGGGCAATCTCAGCTACGTTCTGTTATGTTATTGAGCTGGACGCTGCAATCTTTGCGTGCAGGCTATGTGCCTTGGCGTTATATCAACAGTACGTCTCTGTTTTCTGAATATAATCTAACAGATAAACAGATGGAAATGGCACAAAGGGGAGCAAAATATACAATGCTGCGTATTGAAAAACTGGACAGGTTACCATTCACTGTAGCGGAATTTCCGTCTACAGAATGGCTTATCCATGGCCACATCACCCTACCGGTCACCACTTTTCAGTTTCAATATTGCCTTGAGCAAAGGCAGGCGGGCAAATATGAAAAGATGGGTTAGGAATACATAAGGAATCTTGGGAGTTACCATACAGTTTTCGATGCCGGAGTGGGGATCGAGAAGTGTTTCTAAGTGGTACAAACTGCAAGAACGCATTAAGCGGTTCTCTCATGTGCCAGGACATTTCACTGCACGGAGCTTGCAATGGTTCAATAGCAAACTTGTCCTGTCACATGAAAGGGACTCCAGCAGCCGTGATTACACCGGTATTCGAGCTACTCTCGAATGGGAGTTACTTGATGCTGAACCATCAAGGTTGCTGTGGGATGATTCCAGGCGCTGCCTATCTGGTCACTGTGAACTCCAGGGTTACTTGCTGTATGCAAGTATTGTTTCCCCGAACAAGTACAGTCAGGGAGGCGCCGTTATGGCCTTCGTTGAATGTTTCCTTTATACAATTTGATACTTTGAGCAGACTGAAAGCCATGCTTTTGCAGCAATCCGTACCCTTAACCTCCGCTCGAGAGACCTTTGATCTTCAAATCGCAAGGACCTCGACCGAGATACAGGCACTTATACGTACAAACTGCCCCTTTCATTTTGCAGAAATGGTGGGTCGTATCTTTAACATGTCTGATACGAGTGGTATTGTACACATGTTTAAGACCATAGGGTCAGGATTTCTAAGCACCTTTCAGACAATCCTCGGAGTTATTCCAAATTTTATACACTCCGTTTTGGGAAGCGTTTTTGGAGGTCTTCCGCTGATCCTGCTTTCTATCGCAGGGATCCTGGTTGTCATTTTTCTGCTCCGCAATGGACGGCCCAATTACCAACGAGATGGCAAAACCACTCCTTGAGCGCAAATATCGTGAGTGCATGGTGCAACATCTGGGCACACCTCGCCTACGGGAACTGAGCGCCTCTTGGTTCCTATCGTTTAGACCAGTCTGGATGGACTGCATCTTACCTGTTCTTCGATGCCTGTTTTGCGGTTAAGAATGCGTGTTGGACCTCTGTCTGACACTTGCAACGGACACTCCTGCGGACTTGAATAACCGGCTGGAACCCCTGAGGGCCCACGCCCGGTAATGTCCCCAGCGTATTCCCATCCTGATGGCTGCATTCCTCGAGAATCCGCAGGTGCCTTTTACAACTGGGTTGAGCATCAGCTCCACCGCTAGCACCACTAGCACCGAGGTATCGACTACAGCACCGGCTGCCTCTACACCAGCTATTGGCAGTACTGAATATCATCTGTGCTCCATTGACGTACTTTGCGAGGTGTTACAAGGACTGTCCCCTGCAGCAGTAAGCAACGATGATGTTGCATCTCCCAGCCAGGACACTAAACCTATAATTGGCTCATCGTGTGCTGGGAAAGAATTCAGTTTTCCCTTTTTCTAAAACTCGACTAAAATTGGAACATTTCCTTTAAATTGACACTTTCGCTGGAAAAGCATGGCCTTCGAATGCTTGTAGTGCTTCGACTTATATAAACGAACTCAATTAGGACTTCGGCTTAAGTATCAATCCCAAAAAACTGATTTTTTAAGTAAACAGATTTTTTATCTTTAGATTTTTTCACCTTTTAAAGCAGTTTTTAAATGATTTTAAGACAAATGTTTTTACAACACTTCGTGATGGTTTTAATGGTTTTAATGCGCTACTACCTCATAGTGGAAATGGTTCACCGGCATTGTTATGATTATTGACTGTTCGGAAGAGGAGTGGGTGTTATGTTTCATATAGGCCCGGTAACATCATACCCCTTCACCTACATTACCTCCCCTACACTACACTGTAACGGGCCTTTTAGGATTGAACCTTTACCTAGTTCTAGTCCTGGGTGCAGAAGGAGGGTTTCTCCTAAACAAAAGAGTCCTATAACTCCATCAATAGACTCACACTGTATGAATGAATATTCATAAGGGTTCTTAAAAACCAGGCTGGGGGCTACACCACCTTCCTCCCCATATCTACGTACACGGTTCATCCCAGACATCATCCTCACATCCAACAATGGCTAATACAAGCAACAAGGGACAAAGGAACCTTAGACACTTTCTGTATAAATACAGCACCTCTTGCTAGTGTTAGTTAGAGGGAACCGAGACTTCCAGGCCGACACACTGACCAGAGACGCTGAGGCTCCTGCATGCAGACGCTCCAGCTGACAGTGGTCTGAACATCCCTTGTGGGGTGTCCAGCTCGAGACCAAGAAGGGCTCCTACATTCTCACTTCAGGTAATGGGGTTCGACTAAATCCTAGAGGGATTGTTGGCTTCACACCTACTCACATGCTAGGTACACTTAGGTACATCTAGATAGGCATCGTAGGAGTATGCGCTTTCTTTTATCAATGCATTTTATATTCATGTATTTATTCATACGTAGTGCAAGATGGTAGAACTGTACTATCCATTTATATTCACTGTACTGCTAATTATATATTTCTGCTACTGTCTAATGGTTGTTGCAGCTCATATATTCTACACAAGAATAACGACTGTTCAATAAACCCTTATTGAAACGCCCAGGCTGTTTATTCTGTGTATCGCTGAGACAAGATAAGTGAGCACGAGTGACTGAGCGAAAAGTAGTACATTGTTTCCACAATCCTGAGGGATCAGGGTTGTCATGTTCTGAGATTGCCAGAAAGTATTTTCTCCCCAATAAGAGGAGGCACTAGTGGCACTGTGAGCTAGCTTCTACAAACAGGCTAACATTCTCGTGGGGGTGATCAGAATCAGAATCAGTCTGCACCAAGCCCGCAGTTTATGTTATCCGAACGCGCAGGTCCTGTATGGGTAATATAGGAACTACACGACAGGCATGCACAATGGGCCATGGAGGAAAGGAGGGAGGGTCAGGGGCATGCTGATGGAAAATGGAGGGCAGGGGGTGGGGGGCAGGGTTAGCAAGCTGACCACAGATGGTAGGTGTTGGACTTGGCCCTTTTTGAAGGGTCATCCCTGAACTTTTTGCCTTCCTCCTGTATTTTTCTGACCTGTTGTTGGCTGTTTTATGACTCTGGGCACTTTACCACTGCTGATCAGTGCTAAAGTGCATATGCTCCCTGTTATAAATTGATGTATGGATTAGTGATTCCATGTTTGGCCTGTTTGATTCACTGTCAGACCCTAGTACAGTGCACTGGTTGTGCCCAGGGCTTGTGACTCGAATGCTGCTGGTGGGCTTGCAGCACTGGTTGTGCCACCCACAGAAGCAGCCTGTAAAAGTGTGTCTCAGGTCTGCCATTGCAGAGCCTGTGTGCAGTCTGGTACTGCCATGTTGACTGGGCAAGTGCACCCACTTGCCAGTCCCCAAACCTTCCCTTTTCTGCATATCAGTCACCCCTATGGTAGGCCCAAGGGCAGGGTGCATTGTAAGGATAAGGAAGGACATGCCCTGGTGTGTGTGGCATGTCCTAATAGTGAATTACAGCCATTTTCGTTTTTCACTATTGCAAGGCTACCTGTTCCCCATAGGCCAGAATGGGCAGTTTGATTATTACATCTTATAATCCTAACTGACCCAGGGAACATGGTAGAAAAACGAATTTAGTATGCCTGACCTCAGAATGATAAAATACATCTTTTAGTGAAGTTGGTTTTAACATTCTGTGTTTGAAAATACCACTTTTAGAAAGTAGGTATTTTCTTGCCTAACTATCCAAGCCTGCCTCTGCTAGGTTGTGTATTCCTTGTCTGGGATTGTGAGTGACAGGGGCTGGGGGATTCCAGGAGACAGGGTGAGTCAGCACAGGGCTGAATAGAGAGATCTGCATGGAGATGGGTGGGAGGAGTTGCACCTGGGACCTGAATAGGGCTGTGCCTTCCCTCCACAATGCTGGCTCCACCTCCTGTGGTGTGTCTGATGTCCCTGCCCTACACTGTGAAAGGAAAGAAGGAGGCTTGTCAACAAAGTGCTCCAGAACTGACCAGAACTGGTTTGGACTAGGCAAAGGCCTCTCTGCCTTCAGGGAACAAAGAGAATATGAGTATAAAAGAGGGGACCCTAACCCCAGAAGATCAGATCACTTTGGGAAACAAGAAGAACCTTTGCTGAGGAGAGGAACCAGAGAAACTGAGGAGGAGACTATCCCTATGCTGAGTGCTGTTTGGGGGATTGGCCTGCAGTGGTTGCCTGACTGCCAAAGAAAGGAGAAAGGAATTTTGTGTGTACTTTCATCAACTTGTACAAGATCTCCAAGGGCTTGAGAGAAGAGCTTGCCTCCTGCTGAAGTCTCAGGGACAACAGACTTCACCAACCAGCTCCCCAAGAGTCTTTCTGGAAAGTGCCTGCTGCTGTGCTGGACTTTCTGAGGGATTGCGTGTCGCAAGGAGCTGGAAGCGCGACTCACGAAGAAGAAGCGTCGTCGCCGCAGCCGAAGCGCCTCGCATTGCCGAAGAAAAGGATCGACGTCGCATCAGATGCCGCCGCATCAACGGAGAAGAGTGTCGCCGCCGCTGCCGCTGTCGCATCGTTGCCGAAGCGCCTCACATCGCCGGAGAAGAAGACCGACATCGCATCAGACGCCGCCGCATAACCGGGAAGCGTGTCGCAGGGCCTGTCGCGGCTCAGAAGAATCGTTGAGTCGCCGCACGGCCGCCGCATTGTTGCCGAAGCACCTCGCATCGCCGGAGAAGAGGATCGATGTCGCATCAGACGCCGCCGCATCACCGGGAAGCGGGTCGCAGGGCCTGTCGCGGCTCAGAAGAATCGTTGAGTCGCCGCACGGCCGTCGGGCATGCACGCATCGTGTCGCATCAAGAAGAAGACGCCATCTTTGTTCATTGCACCGGATCTTCATCGCATCACAGGTTGCTGGTCGCATCGCCACAGAAGCGCAGTAAGAAACCGATGCATCACCTCCCCACGCCGAGAAGAACCGACGCATCCCCTACGCATCAGTAGGGACCCGACGCATCACCGTTCTTGCGTGTAAGGAACCGACGCATCACCTTCCCTGCAACACTTTCGTTGTATAGCGTTACGCATCCTAAGGTACATTGATCTCAAAGTGTCGCATTTACTATCTAAAGAGAACTGAGCTAATTCTACCATTTTTGAAGTACAGTATTGTGGATTTTTGTTGTTTGTGGTCTTGTGTTAAATCTATATAAAAGATACTTATTTTTAATAATACAACTGGTGTGGTGTCCATCTGTAGTGTTGTCACTTGATTACTGTATGTGTTCACAAATGCTTTACACACTGCCTCTGAGATAAGCCTGTCTGCTCGTGCCAAGCTACCAAGGGGGTGAGCAGGGGTTATTTTAGGAGTGTACCCCCTTACCCTGACTAGACGCAAGGGTCCCTATTTGGTCAAATGTACCTACCTCTGCCAACTAGAGACCCCCAAATCTAACAGTAGGCCAGCATAATAATAAACCATATTTGTAAAGCACGAACATATCACCCCTTATGATTTCAAGACGCTGGAGGCCTTCAGTGAAATTAAGTGAGCTATTGCCCAGAGTCACATGGTGCTGAGCTAAGCTGCCGCTGCACCACACCTCTCCCTCATGGCATGGCACAGGGATTGCTAAATGGGCCACGGATGGCAAGTGAGAGGGGGCAGGGGCAAACACACACAGAACAGAGGACAGAGGCGAGGGGACAGCGACAGCAAGTTGATGAGGAAGGGCAGGCAGGAGGAGCTGGGGTGTGAAGATGGAAGGCAGAAGGTGGCAGGGCCAGGAAGCTGACCAGGGAGGTTGAGGCAAGGGCATGCAGATTGGGAATAGAGAGCAAGTGGGAGGGGAGAAGAGGTTGGGGCAGCAAGCGCCCTTTGAGGACAGGCTGCTGTGTGTTGGCCACCGGCAGGGGATTGGCTCGTGCCAACCCTGTGTTGAGAATGGTTTAAGATCGTGCGCAGAGGAGATGTTGGCTGTATATATTCAAACAACCTTAGGAATTCATGAAAAACCAAAGCTTAAATAGACCTTATAGTCAGGTATGGTAATAGAAATTCACTGAAAAAGCCCAAAGGTTAAAGTAACGTTATAGTTAGGTGTTGAAATGAGTTAAAGAGTAATGCTTGAAAGCAACTGAAATTAGCCAGTTATAGTACTGAGAGCTAACTATAACTTGCACACCCACCATGCACTTCGTATTACTTCACATATTACATTGCTCATGACATGTTCAATGACATCATTCATGACATCACTGATGACATCTCAAGTGACATTGGATGACACCAATGAGTGTGAGCGTTTTCTATACAGTTTTCACTCTGAAAGATATTTACTAAGCTTCATCTACATCAAATTTTCAATACCTTCAGTACTGCCTATAAGTGTAATTCATTTCAACATGCTTGGCCCCCTAACGAGGCTTGGATGTTTGAAAAGTAGAGTTTCTTTAAAAAGCTCTGCACAAAGCGAAGGCTGTAAGTGGCACAGTCAGTGGGTGGGCACCGGCAGTGCATGGTGGGTGGTTGGATGCTCATGGGGGTTAAACGCAGGGCCACAGGCCAGGCCCTGCATCCAACCCCACGCCATGCACAGTGATGAACATCTCACTTTACGTGAATATAGCCATAAGAAATTCACTGAAAAAAATAAAGATTAAAGTGACGTTATAGTTAAGAATTGTAATAATATCTTTACAATAAAAAAACTTAGAATGCACTAAAAACAAAGTTTGAAGGGGTGCTATGGTTAGGTAAAAATGTCAATTAAAACATACCTTTTTAAACTAACAAAACCACTGAAATTCACCAGTTAAATTTATCTCAAGTAGCTTTAACTTGTGCCTTAATGTAGCTATCACTTGTGCCCTCGCCATGCACTACTGATTACCTCACATATTACATCAATCATGACATGTTCTAAGACATAATTGATAACATCAATCAATCAAACAGCATTTGCAGAACACAGCACTGACACCCCTAGGAGCATCTGGGCACTGTGTCTCCGTCGAAGAGCCAGGTCTTGAGTCTCTTTCTGAGGTCTGCCAGCGAGGGGGCGGGGCTGTACGGAGCTGGAGGGGAAGGTCGATCCAGATCTTGACTGCGATGTAGGAGAAGGAGCGGCCACTGCTGCGGCTGTGATGGATGTGCAGGTTGTGTGCAAGGGCGAGCGCAGAGGAGTGCTGGTGTCTGGCGGGTTGGTGGAAGTTCAGTCGATGGTTGAGGTCGGCAGGTCCTAACTCATGGAGGGATTTGTAGGTGTGCATGAGGAGATGAATTGCCATCTTTCCTGCATGGGGAGCAAGTGGATGTTGCCCAAGTGGGGGGGGATGTGGGTTCATTTGCGTAGGTCGAGGATGAGTCTGATGGCAGCATTCTGTATGGTCTAAAGTCTTCCGAGGAGCTGGGTGGAGATGCCGGCATAGAGGGCATTGCCGTAATCGAGGTGGCTGGTGTTGGTTGGGATCCATCTGAAGATTCTGCGGAGCATGCGAAGTGTGTGGAAGCAGGAGGAGGTGACTACGTTGACTTGTCATATCATGGTCAGTTATCTGTTGAGTAATGATGATGAGGGTGTGTGCATGGACGGTAGGTGTGGATATGGGTCCCAGTTCTGCAGGCCACCAGCTGTGGTTCCATGCAGAGGTGTTCTTCCCGAAGATCAGTAGTTCAGTTTTGTTGGAGTCGAGTCGGAGGCAGTTATCTCTCATCCATTCGGCTACATTGGTCATGGCATTGCAGAAGCTGGTTTCTGGCGTTGGAGGGGTCCTCGATGAGTGAGAGGATCAGTTGAGTTTCATCTGCGTAGAAGATTATGTTGAGTCCGCTGGATCTGATGACGTCTGATAGGGGGGTCATGTAGATCCACTTGACAGCATCTTGCTCTATGCCTGTGTTGTGGAGTCTGTTGATGAGGGTGTTGTGGGAGACTGTGTCAAACACTGCAGAGAGGTCGAGCAAGATCAGGGCTGCGGTTTCTCCATGGTCGAGGAGTGTTCAGATGTCCTCTATTGTGGCAATCAGCACGGTCTCAGTGCTTTGGTTGGCACGGAATCCTGATTGAGAGGCATCTAGTAGGTGGTTTTGTTACAGGAATTTGGTGAGCTGCTGGTTGATGGCTTTGTCAAGAACTTTGGCCGGGTAGGGGAGCAGGGACATCGGACAGTAATTTCTGAGACCGGTGGGGTCAGCGGAGGCTTTCTTCAGAAGCGTTCTGACGTCTACGTGTTTCCATCTTTCCGGGAAGGTTGCTGTGGAAATTGCGGTGTGAGGGAAGCTGGTGAGTTGCGTGCTGATTGGGTTCATTGCGAGGTTGTAGAGGTGGTGGGGGCAGGGGCCAGTGGATGCCCCAGAGTGGATGGAAGACATGATGGCAGAGGTGGACAGGGTGGTGAGCGGCGACCAGATGGAGATTGTTTGGCTGGTGTTCGGTGGTTGGTTGAGCTTGTCGGGGTAGAGGGTGCAGGTTAGATGTTGAAATTGTTGTAGATATTGGTGATTTTGCTGTGGAAGTCACAGAGTTCTTGGGAGGGGTGGATGGTGTTCTCTATGGCTGTCAGTTTGGAGAATTCCTTGACTATTTTGAAGAGTTCCTTTGCGCGGTTGGCTGCTGAGTATATGCAGGTGATGATGGCTGCTTTCGTGATTTCTTTGATGTGCCAGTGATAGATGCTGAGGGGTGTTTTGAGAGCACTGCAGCATCTGAAATGACATCATTGATGTCAAAACTGTGTACGGTAGAGACAGGATTTCTAGTTTATTTAAGGCACGACTTAAAGTTATAGTTACTTAAGATACATTTTGCTGGTAAGTTTCAGTGGTTTTGTTAGTTTAAAATGGTACGTGCCTTATAGGGAAGGTAATTGAAAGCTGTGTTTTGCTAAACTTTCTCAGATAACAAATTCCTACGTAATTTCTTAGCAGAATTCAGATGGCTTGCAGCATGGAGACCACCCTTCTGCAAGTTGTGGATGATGCACTGACTTCCTCAACTCAGGACATTCTTGCATATGTGCTCTCGACTTATCCACTACCCTTATAAATGGAAATCATATTACACTGATCTGATCAACATCCCTCCAGTTTGTGTGTTGACACTGTTTTCTTAAATTCTTGTTGTATCAATCGCAGTCTGTCAAAATTGTGGATTCACTTTCCAATCTTGTTAGCCTGCAACATGGGGTTCCTCAATGTTCCATACTTTCAGCCTCTATATTTGAACCCTTTGGGTCATCCTTTGCAAATCAATGAGCCTTGATCATTAAAGTGCTGAGGACACACTGCTTGATCTTACATTACCTTCGCCTAACAATATGTCTACTTCTCACAAATCATGGAGACCATACAAGAAAGCACCACTTGAAACTCAACCATTTGAAAATGGAGTTGCAGCTAATGCTACAAAGTCCAACTAACCAGTGCATTCATGTCTTAATCCCTGCAGCAACTTGGATTGCAAAACTGCTATCCTTTGCAACTCAAAATTGTTGGGTTTTCTCCTTAATAAGTGATTTAACCCTCACTCTGATATTAATACCACTGCTATGCTAGCACGTTATTGACTTTGACTGCTATAGGCTATTAGACAGTTTATACCAGAACACATTTTTAAAATCCAAGTACAAGTGCTTATTGTTTCTAGACTTGATCATGGGATTTCACTCCTCACTGGATTTCCAAACGTTCATCTTGTACTACTTAAAGCAATACTATACATGGCAGATTGCTTTATTTCTGGATGTGGATGAAAGTAATTTGGCAACACCATACATATAACCTCTGTGTGATAATCGCTGTAATGGTTGTTCATTAAAGTGAGAGCTCAGTTTAAGACAGTTTGCATTACAAAGTCTTTCACATGGCCAGTTCAACATATTGAACTGAAAAAATGACAGTTTTGGGGACCAACTACTCTTGCACAGTGCAAACTCTTTTCTATTGCTTTCAAAAAGAGCATTCTATAATTGTTCTAATTGTTTTCTGTTTGAAATACCTCCTACTCTTTTGTAATGTTTAGAAAGGAGCTGAAACTCCTCCTGTTCCATTATATTATTATATAATCTTATAAAGTGCACGCTACTCAAAAAGGGTATCCTGGCACTGAGCAAAACAAAAGAAATCCAGATTAGGAGTTTAAAACAACCAGGTCTTCCGACCCTTACACAATGCAAGCAGAGATGTGCAATTCCTCAGAGTCTCGGGAAGGGACCCACGACTGTGAAAGAGCGCCCTCCCATACAGGCCAAATGAAACATAGGCACAGTACATAAAGCCTGGTCTGCTTTTCTGCTTGTTGCCCTGCTGCCTGCTGCTCCCTGACTCTCCTGAAGGAGAACTGGACTCTGCCTTCCCTCCAAGTGATCTCCAAGGTCTTGTTGGCTTGGCTCCTGTTTTCTGAAGTCTCAGGGACATAAAAGACTTCCTACAATCCTTTTCGAGCTGCCTTCTGTGAGTCCTACCCTTCCATGAGGTGCCCCCTCCAAGTTCTGGGCCTCAGAAGTGAGTTGTGCAGCTGTTTTGCTACAAAATTGATGCGTTGTCACCACTGCGCTTATTGGAACCAATACAGTGCCTTTTGACGCCACTGCAGTGTCAATCCGGAGGCAGCCCGCGCGGCTTGATGATGACGCTGGATCTGACTGCAATATTTGATGACGACGCAATGCCAATCTGAGGTACCATCCATGAGACTCGACTTAGATGCAGCAACCTGACTGCGGGGATCAAGAATGATGCTGGGTAGGTCTGAGGTCCCGACCGCGAGACTTAACTGCAATACATCAACCCACCTGGGTGAATCCGACCCGACGCATTGCCTTCACTGCATGAAGAAGATCGACGCATTTCATTGCTTTCGACCAGGAAAGGTACTTTGGGCTACATGTATCAAGCTATTTAGAGTTCGCAAACGGGCCGATTCGCATTTGCGAACGCTAAAAAGGCTTTTTACATGTATCAAAACCCATTTTGTGATTCGGTAACCTGTTACCAAATGGCACAATTGGTTTGCGATTTGCTATTAGGGAGGGGTGTCTTTAGGGCTATGAACAATAATCGCAGAACATTTTTCTGCGCTTTAAATTACTTACATTTTTAAAAAAAATCGTTGTATGTTTGTGTTGTCCATGTAACAGGGCCACATATGGCGAACGGTATATCCTGTGCCACGAGTACTTATGACACAGTCTCTCAGTCACCCATACACATATAGCCCATTCATTCACACATGTTCACACATTCCCACAGACTATGCACTCACTGACGTACATGGCAGCCCTATCATAGTACCCCTGGTCACCGTATTTTGTTCAAACCATAGTATCGGGCTCCATGGACATTAGGTTTAAAGTCAATGAAGCTGGGCGAGGGGGGGTCTAGCACCAATGCACGAGTTACTTGGCCTTCAGTAATTCACCACAATTTTCACTGATCAGAAGTAGCTCTCTCTACAGAAAAGGCTGGAGACCCCTGACCTAAAGTAACCTTTTTAGTTCTACTTGCTTCTAAGGGCTTTACTGCATTTATTTCTTCAAAATTCAATATCTCAACTTCTAAACATTGGATTTTTGTCATTTTGATCTTATTTAACTCAGAAAAATGTTGAGTCGTTTTGTGGTGTTTTCACTATATTAAGTAGGAGGTATTGTATTCATACTTTACATATTGCCTTCTAAGTTAAGCCTGCCTGCTCTGTGCCAAGCTATCAGAGAGTGAGCACAGGATAATTCAGGGTTGTATTGTGACTTACCCTGACTAGGATTGTGGTCCCTACTTTGACAGGGTGCATACTTCTGCCAACTAGAGACCCAATTTCTAACTGTGGTGATCAGTGGTGAGGATAAGACTTGTATTTGTGCAGTGCAAAAATATAGTTATGTGTACATTAAACATCCACATCTAGGACCACTTCAATTTTTTTTTCATTTTTCCCTGCTTTGCATTTTTGATCCATCCTCTTCATCATGTATCTGGCTGGTTCTGCAAGTGGAGCCATGGAGTTTGAGTTGGCCAAGTTGGAAGATTATACAGTGGTTCAGTTGAAAGGCTTCTGCAAGGAGATGGGGGTACCTGCCCATGGAGCCACCAGGAAGGCGGCTTTCCAAATGGTCTGGAGGGAATGGGCAGGGTCCCACTCCCAAGAGAATGATGCATTGGAGGAGCTGGTATGGGCTCTTCTGAGGCGCTACCTGCAGCAGGAAACCCCTGGATTTCAGCGTCCTGGGAGAGCAGAGGGTAGTGTATCCTCCCATGGCCTATCCCTAGAGGAGATGAGGGAGACGAGGGAGAAGACGCAATTCAAGCTGCAGATGTGTTAGAAATGGGATCTCTAGTTGGCAAGGGCTTGCACCTTTGTCCAAGTAGGGACCCTTCTTCCTAGTCAGGGTAAGGGAGTTACACTCCTAAAATAACCCCTGCTCACCCCTTGGTAGCTTGGCACGAGCAGTCAGGCTTATTCTAGAGGCAGTGTGTAAAGCATTTGCACATAACCAACAGTAATACAATGTAAGCACTACAAACTGACACCACACCAGTTTAGAAAAATATCCAATATTTTTATATACTTTAAAACAAGACCAAATACGATAAAAATCCACAGTACAGTACTTTAAAAATCTTCTGTTATCAAAATGTCCTTAAAAATAGTTCCTTGATGTTGATAGCTCCGTCCAGGGCTATCACGGCGTCGTGAACAAACAAATCCAAACAGTTCTGGCTGACCGCGGCGTCGCGGGTCAGCTACGGTGTCGGGAAGACCCGCAAACAGTACCTTTCAGAAATGCAGGGCGTCGATGACCTCGCGGTGAGCTTCCGAACACACGGCGTCCACAGGCGTCGGTTCCGGAGGTCGGTGCGGCGTCGTCGGGGCCCTCGAAGTCACAGGCGTTGCAGATCGATCTCCTCTCTGTTGAAGTCAGGAGCGCTGGCGTCGGCCGGTGTCGGGTGCTGCGGTGCGAAGTGCAGCGGTGCGGCGTGCGGTGCCCTCAGGTCGCGGTGCGAGCAGCGGCTCAGTGGCGGCGTCGTATGGCGTCGTCGGTGAGACCAGGGTCGCGGTGTGAGATGAAGGCGGTGCTCGTCACGGGGCTGGCAGGTCACGGTGCAGCAGCGGTGTCGTCGTAGCTGCAGCGCTGTCGTCGGCTGACGAACTTAGAGTCGATGGCACCGGCGTAGGTGGGCCAAGGCTGTGGTGCGGGATGAGGGCGGTGCGTCGTGTAACTTACGAGCGGTGCCCCCGAACCACGGTGCAAGCAGCAGCGTCGAGTCCGGCGTGGAGCGTCGTCGTCGGGGATACCACGGCGTCGTCGTGAAGCGAGGCGGTGCGAAGTGCGGTGCCCACAGGTCGCGGTGTGAGCAGCGGCTCGGTGGCGGCGTCAGCAGGCATCGTCGGTGAGACCAGGGTCACGGCGTTGCGGCGGTGCCCTCTGCGGTGCCTTCAGGACACGGCGTCGGCAGCGGCATCGTAGACGGCGTCGGGCTTGAATGCTTTGCTGTTCCTGAGACTTCTTGAACAGGGGGCAAGCTCTACCTCAAGCCCTTGGAGACACTCACAAAGTAGATTGCAGAAAGTTCAGTTCCAGTCCTTTCACTGCCCAAGACAGAAGCAGCCACTGCAGGCCAACACAGCAAAGTGGTAGTTCCTCCTCACAGCTTCTCCAGCTCTTCTTCTTTGCAGTCTTCTTGATCCCAAAGAGTTCCAATTTTCGGGGTTTGGGTCCCCCTTTTATCCTCAATTTCTCTTTGTCCTCTGAAGGCAGAGAGGCCTTTGCCTAGTCCAAACCAGTTCTGGTCAGTCCTGGAGCACTTTGTTGACAAGTCTCCTTCTTTCCTTTCACAGTGCAGGCCAGGGACATCAGACGCACCACAGGAGGTGGAGCCAGCTTTGTGGAGGGAAGGCCCAGCCCTATTCAGGTCCCAGGTGCATCTCCTCCCACCCATCTACATGTAGATCTTGCTATTCAGCCCTGTGCTGACTCACCCTGTCTCCTGGCATCCCCCAGCCCCTGTCACTCACACTCCAGACAAGGAATACACAACCTAGCAGAGGCAGGCTTGGATGGTTAGACAAGAAAATACCCACTTTCTAAAAGTGGTATTTTCAAACACAGAATGTTAAAACCAACTTCACTAAAAGATGCATTTGATCATTCTGAGTCCAGGCATACTAAACTCGAATTTCTACCATGTTCCCTGGGTCAGTTAGGATTATAAGCTGTAATAATCAGAACTGCCCATTCTGGCCTATGGGGAACAGGTAGCCTTGCAATAGTGAAAAACGAAATAGGCTGTAATTCACTATCAGGACATGCCACACACACCAGGGCATGTCCTACCTTTCACATACAATGCACCCTGCCCACAGGGGTACCTTGGGCCTACCTTAGGGGTGACTAACATGTAGAAAAGGGAAGGTTTAGGGACTTGCAAGTGTGTGCACTTGCCAAGTCGACATGGCAGCCCCAGGCTGCACACAGGCTCTGCAATGGCAGGCCAGGGTTACACTTTACGGGCTGTTTGCGTGGGTGGCACAATCCAGTGCTGCAGCCCACCAACAGCATTTGATCTATAGGCCCTGGCACTCTCAGTGCACTTTACAAGGGACTGACACATAAATCAAATAGGCCAATCATGGAAACACCAATCCATAACACATTTTATACAGGAGCACTTGCACTCTCCCACTGGACAGCAGTGAGGAAAGTGCGCAGAATCATTACACCAGCAAAAACAGAGTCAAAACCAGGAGGTCAGAAAGCAAAAAGTCAGGGGAAACACGCCAAAAGATGCCAAGTCTAACACATGTCCCATCCAGCTGAAAGTAGGGAGAACTACCCAACCCCATTGGAGTTCTCTTCACTAAGGCGGAAGAACCTGGACAGACCATCTGCGTTGGCGTGTTCTGTACCAGGACGGTGTTCCACTGTAAAGTCCATTCCCTGTAGGGAGATGGACCACCTCAGCAGTTTTGGATTCTCACCCCTCATTTGCATCAACCATCTGAGGGGCCTGTGGTCCGTCTGAACCCGGAAGTGATTCCCAAACAGGTATGGTCTCAGCTTCTTCAGTGCCCAGACCACAGCAAAAGCTTCCCTTTCTATGGCACTCCACCTCTGTTCCCTGGGGAGTAGTCTCCTGCTAAGGAAGACTACAGGCTGATCCAGGCCCTCCTCGTTCAGTTGTGAGAGCACCGCTCCCACACCATGCTCTGAAGCGTCAGTCTGCACGACGAATTCCTTGGAGAAGTCAGGTGCCTTGAGCACGGGCGCCGTGCACATGGCGGCCTTCAGGGCATCAAAAGCTTTCTGGCAGGACTCAGTCCAGATCACTTTCCTGGGCTGCTTCTTAGAAGGCAGCTCTGTTAAGGGGGCAACGATGGTGCCATAGCCCTTAACAAATCTCCTATAGTAGCCGGTGAGACCTAAGAAGGCTCTCACCTCCGTCTGGGTCTTGGGGGCTCCCAAGCCAGAATGGTGTCAATCTTGGGTTGTAGGGGCGCCACCTGGCCGCTTCCTACCTGGTGTCCCAAGTACACCACAGAATCCTGCCCGATCTGGCACTTACTGGCCTTGATCGTGAGGCCTGCACCTTGCAGAGCCCTCAACACTTTCTCAAGGTGCTGTAAATGTTCTTCCCAGCTGGAACTGAACACAGCAATGTCATCCAGGTAGGCGGCACTGAAATCCTCCAGCCCAGCCAACACCTGATTGACCAACCTCTGAAAGGTGACACAAAAGGGGATGATGGACGGAACGTTTGAGCCAATCAAACACTCACCCCCAGTCAACCGATCTGGGTTCAATCCATCATCATTCTTTAGCTCACTCCACCACCCCAGTTCAGACATGGCCATATGCAAATCAGTCTGACCCTGTGCCTCATGGGAACAGTCCAGCCCGAACTGCCAAGCCATGTCTTCCCTGGACCGGAAACAAGCATCCTAGGACCGGTTTCTGGCATTCCAGCCGTCATCAGCCAGGCTTGCTTGAATCCAGTGGCAAAGTGAGCAAGGGACCCACGTCTGGGCATACCCCCGCCAACTTAGGGCAAACAAAGCGACACAAAAGGGGATGATGGACGGAACGTTTGAGCCAATCAAACACTCACCCCCAGTCAACCGATCTGGGTTCAATCCATCATCATTCTTTAGCTCACTCCACCACCCCAGTTCAGACATGGCCATATGCAAATCAGTCTGACCCTGTGCCTCATGGGAACAGTCCAGCCCGAACTGCCAAGCCATGTCTTCCCTGGACCGGAAACAAGCATCCTAGGACCGGTTTCTGGCATTCCAGCCGTCATCAGCCAGGCTTGCTTGAATCCAGTGGCAAAGTGAGCAAGGGACCCACGTCTGGGCATACCCCCGCCAACTTAGGGCAAACAAAGCGACACAAAAGGGGATGATGGACGGAACGTTTGAGCCAATCAAACACTCACCCCCAGTCAACCGATCTGGGTTCAATCCATCATCATTCTTTAGCTCACTCCACCACCCCAGTTCAGACATGGCCATATGCAAATCAGTCTGACCCTGTGCCTCATGGGAACAGTCCAGCCCGAACTGCCAAGCCATGTCTTCCCTGGACCGGAAACAAGCATCCTAGGACCGGTTTCTGGCATTCCAGCCGTCATCAGCCAGGCTTGCTTGAATCCAGTGGCAAAGTGAGCAAGGGACCCACGTCTGGGCATACCCCCGCCAACTTAGGGCAAACAAAGCGACACAAAAGGGGATGATGGACGGAACGTTTGAGCCAATCAAACACTCACCCCCAGTCAACCGATCTGGGTTCAATCCATCATCATTCTTTAGCTCACTCCACCACCCCAGTTCAGACATGGCCATATGCAAATCAGTCTGACCCTGTGCCTCATGGGAACAGTCCAGCCCGAACTGCCAAGCCATGTCTTCCCTGGACCGGAAACAAGCATCCTAGGACCGGTTTCTGGCATTCCAGCCGTCATCAGCCAGGCTTGCTTGAATCCAGTGGCAAAGTGAGCAAGGGACCCACGTCTGGGCATACCCCCGCCAACTTAGGGCAAACAAAGCGACACAAAAGGGGATGATGGACGGAACGTTTGAGCCAATCAAACACTCACCCCCAGTCAACCGATCTGGGTTCAATCCATCATCATTCTTTAGCTCACTCCACCACCCCAGTTCAGACATGGCCATATGCAAATCAGTCTGACCCTGTGCCTCATGGGAACAGTCCAGCCCGAACTGCCAAGCCATGTCTTCCCTGGACCGGAAACAAGCATCCTAGGACCGGTTTCTGGCATTCCAGCCGTCATCAGCCAGGCTTGCTTGAATCCAGTGGCAAAGTGAGCAAGGGACCCACGTCTGGGCATACCCCCGCCAACTTAGGGCAAACAAAGCGACACAAAAGGGGATGATGGACGGAACGTTTGAGCCAATCAAACACTCACCCCCAGTCAACCGATCTGGGTTCAATCCATCATCATTCTTTAGCTCACTCCACCACCCCAGTTCAGACATGGCCATATGCAAATCAGTCTGACCCTGTGCCTCATGGGAACAGTCCAGCCCGAACTGCCAAGCCATGTCTTCCCTGGACCGGAAACAAGCATCCTAGGACCGGTTTCTGGCATTCCAGCCGTCATCAGCCAGGCTTGCTTGAATCCAGTGGCAAAGTGAGCAAGGGACCCACGTCTGGGCATACCCCCGCCAACTTAGGGCAAACAAAGCGACACAAAAGGGGATGATGGACGGAACGTTTGAGCCAATCAAACACTCACCCCCAGTCAACCGATCTGGGTTCAATCCATCATCATTCTTTAGCTCACTCCACCACCCCAGTTCAGACATGGCCATATGCAAATCAGTCTGACCCTGTGCCTCATGGGAACAGTCCAGCCCGAACTGCCAAGCCATGTCTTCCCTGGACCGGAAACAAGCATCCTAGGACCGGTTTCTGGCATTCCAGCCGTCATCAGCCAGGCTTGCTTGAATCCAGTGGCAAAGTGAGCAAGGGACCCACGTCTGGGCATACCCCCGCCAACTTAGGGCAAACAAAGCGACACAAAAGGGGATGATGGACGGAACGTTTGAGCCAATCAAACACTCACCCCCAGTCAACCGATCTGGGTTCAATCCATCATCATTCTTTAGCTCACTCCACCACCCCAGTTCAGACATGGCCATATGCAAATCAGTCTGACCCTGTGCCTCATGGGAACAGTCCAGCCCGAACTGCCAAGCCATGTCTTCCCTGGACCGGAAACAAGCATCCTAGGACCGGTTTCTGGCATTCCAGCCGTCATCAGCCAGGCTTGCTTGAATCCAGTGGCAAAGTGAGCAAGGGACCCACGTCTGGGCATACCCCCGCCAACTTAGGGCAAACAAAGCGACACAAAAGGGGATGATGGACGGAACGTTTGAGCCAATCAAACACTCACCCCCAGTCAACCGATCTGGGTTCAATCCATCATCATTCTTTAGCTCACTCCACCACCCCAGTTCAGACATGGCCATATGCAAATCAGTCTGACCCTGTGCCTCATGGGAACAGTCCAGCCCGAACTGCCAAGCCATGTCTTCCCTGGACCGGAAACAAGCATCCTAGGACCGGTTTCTGGCATTCCAGCCGTCATCAGCCAGGCTTGCTTGAATCCAGTGGCAAAGTGAGCAAGGGACCCACGTCTGGGCATACCCCCGCCAACTTAGGGCGAACAAAGCGATACAAAAGGGGATGATGAACGGAACGTTTGAGCCAATCAAACACTCACCCCCAGTCAACTGATCTGGGTTTAATCCATCATCATTCTTTAGCTCACTCCACCACCCCAGTTCAGAACAGTTGACTGGGGGTGAGTGTTTGATTGGGAGTAGTCTCCTGCTAAGGAAGACTACAGGCTGATCCAGGCCCTCCTCGTTCAGTTGTGAGAGCACCGCTCCCACACCATGCTCTGAAGCGTCAGTCTGCACGACGAATTCCTTGGAGAAGTCAGGTGCCTTGAGCACGGGCGCCGTGCACATGGCGGCCTTCAGGGCATCAAAAGCTTTCTGGCAGGACTCAGTCCAGATCACTTTCCTGGGCTGCTTCTTAGAAGGCAGCTCTGTTAAGGGGGCAACGATGGTGCCATAGCCCTTAACAAATCTCCTATAGTAGCCGGTGAGACCTAAGAAGGCTCTCACCTCCGTCTGGGTCTTGGGGGCTCCCAAGCCAGAATGGTGTCAATCTTGGGTTGTAGGGGCGCCACCTGGCCGCTTCCTACCTGGTGTCCCAAGTACACCACAGAATCCTGCCCGATCTGGCACTTACTGGCCTTGATCGTGAGGCCTGCACCTTGCAGAGCCCTCAACACTTTCTCAAGGTGCTGTAAATGTTCTTCCCAGCTGGAACTGAACACAGCAATGTCATCCAGGTAGGCGGCACTGAAATCCTCCAGCCCAGCCAACACCTGATTGACCAACCTCTGAAAGGTGGCAGGGGCATTCTTCAACCCAAGGGGCATCACCCGGAATTGGTAATGACCTTCTGGGGTTGAGAATGCTGATCTCTCCTTGGCCCCATCGGTTAAGGCAATCTGCCAGTACCCAGACGTTAAATCAAACGTGCTGAGGAACCGGGCAGCTCCCAACCGATCAATGAGCTCATCAGCTCTGGGGATGGGGTGCGCGTCAGTCCTGGTGACGGCGTTGAGCCCACGGTAGTCCACACAAAACCGCAGTTCTGGAGTGGCACCGGGTGCAGCAGCCTTTGGGACCAAGACCACTGGGCTGGCCCAAGGACTGTTGGAGGGCTCAATCACCCCTAACGCCAACATCTTAGAGACCTCCTCCTTGATGCTGGCCCTGACCCGGTCAGTCAACCTGTAAATCTTGTGCTTCACAGGAGGGCTGTCACCAGTGTCCACGTCATGGGTACACCAGTGAGTAACACCGGGGGTCAGAGAGAACAGGGGGGCGAACTGTCCCAACAACTGGTGACAGTCCCCCTGCTGTTCCTGAGTCAGAGTAGGGGAGAGGATCACACCCTCTACTGACCCATCATGCTCCTTGGTAGACAGGAGGTCAGGGAGAGGCTCACTCTCCTCTTCCACCCCATCATCTGTCGCCAAGAGCATACTCACTTTGGACCTCTCGAAGTGGGGCTTGAGGCGGTTCACGTGAAGGACCCTCAAAGGGTTCCTTGGAGCCTGCAAATCCACCAGGTAGGTGACGTCACTTTTGCGCTCCACCACCTCATATGGCCCAGTCCACTTGTCCTGCAAGGCACAAGGTTCCACTGGGGCCATGACCCACACTTTTTGCCCAGGTTGAAATTCGACCAGAGTGGCATTCTGGTCATACCACCTTTTCATTTCTTCCTAGCTTGCTTCCAGGTTCACCTGAGCGAGTTTCCTGAAGTGGGCAGTTTGGTTTCTAAAGGCCAGCATGTAACTAAACACATCCTGGGGAGTTTTCCTGGGAGCTGCCTCCCAGCCTTCCTTTACCAAACTCAGAGGTCCTCTGACAGGATGGCCATACAGGAGCTCAAAGGGGCTGTACCCAAGAGACTTCTGAGGCACCTCCCTGTATGCGAAGAGCAGGCATGGCAAGAGGACGTCCCACTTACACCTCATGGGTTCTGTTAGACCCTTGATCATGCCTTTCAAGGTCTGGTTGAATCTCTCCACCAGACCGTTTCCTTGTGGGTGGTAAGGAGTGGTGAACTTGTAGGTTACACCACACTCCTTCCACAGGGATGTCATATACTTGGATATGAAATTGGTCCCCCTGTCAGAAACCACCTCTCTGGGGAATCCCACACGGGAAAAGATCCCCATTAACGCCCGGCCCACCACTGGCGCCGTCGTTGTCCTGAGAGGGATTGCCTCCGGGTACTGGGTGGCATGGTCCACCAAGACCAGGATGTACCTGTTGCCCATGGCTGTCTTGGGATCCAGTGGCCCCACAATATCCATCACCACCCTTTCAAAGGGTGTTCCAACAACAGGAAAAGGTTGGAGAGGAGCTTTGACCTTCCTCCCACTCTTACCACTTGCCTGGCAAGTTTGGCAAGACCTACAGTGTGCATCTGACTGCCTTCGCATTTGGGGCCAAAAGAAGTGGGTGACAAGCCTGTCAAAGGTCTTGTCCTGCCCCAAATGTCCTGCTAAAGGCACGTCATGAGCCAGACCCAGTAGGAAGGTCCTGAAGTGCTGGGGTACCACCAGCACACGGGCTGACCCAGGCTCAGCAACCTTAGGCTCACTGTATAGGAGACCATTCTCCCAGTAGATCAGATGTGACCCGGACTGATTACCAGCTGCCTGGTCTGCAGCCTGCCGCCGCAGACCCTCCAGAGTAGGGCACTCGTTCTGCTCCCTGCAGAACTCCTCCCTGGTGGGACCCCCTTCTTGCTGCCAATGGGTCAGCTCAGAGATGTCTCCCAGTTCGGCTACCTGCTCCCCTGTAGGCACCGGGCGTCCCCTCGAGGTCCGCCTCCTCCCGGTCCGTGGGAACTTTGGGGGCCGGTTTCCCGCGCCCCCTGCCCTTCCTCTTGGCAGGGACTTGGGCCATTGTTCCAGGCTCCAAGTCCTCTTGATCACCCTTTCTGGCTGCCATTGACCGAGTAGACAAGCATGCCCACTCTGGCAACCCAAGCATCTCCAAGTGAGACCTGAGCTCAACATCCTTCCATAAGGACTGCTCCTGGTCGTTACCTAGCAGACAATCTACAGGCATAGTAGGGCTCACAACCACCCTCAAGGGACCTGAGACCCCCCCCCATTCAAAGGGAACCTGCGCCACCATTCACTGGCGCTCAGAGTTGTCTACAGCAACTACTTGGTGGAATGCCCCTGGGACTACCTGCTTCTCAGAGACCAGGTGACACCGGACTGAGGTCACACTGGCTCCAGTATCTCTGAGAGCCTCTACCCTGTTCCCATTAATGGTCACCCAGGTGCTATATTTCTTTGTGTTAGGGGGCACCTGGTTTCCTGGGACCATCTCACTGTCCCCTAGTGAGACAAGGGTCCTTTCTGCGGGATCCCCACCCTCCTGTGGGCACCCCTCCTCCCCAAGCGCTACACTAGCCAACACTTTGGACTGTCCACCGGTGGGTGGCTGTGTCCCCTTTGGGCACTTGGGGGTCCCCCTTAAAGTGACCTACCTGGTCACAT
Source organism: Calotriton arnoldi (assembly GCA_963921515.1). Classification (NCBI taxonomy): domain Eukaryota; kingdom Metazoa; phylum Chordata; class Amphibia; order Caudata; family Salamandridae; genus Calotriton; species Calotriton arnoldi. The sequence goes on from CAWUFW010006994.1 coordinate 111,471, forward strand.
GCATAACACTTGCGGGGGCCGGTCTCAACAGGCTTCCCTGTAGAGACCCCTTTCTTCCTATCACCGTGGGGCTGGGAACCTTTACCCTGGGTACTAGTTTGGGGCCCTTTAGAGAACTCCTGTGCTTTACCCTTGTCCCCCCCCACCTTTCTGCTGGGGACCCTGCCCACCTTTGGCTGAGTCTCCCCCAAACGCTTTCTTGTGGACCCTGGTACTCACCCAGCGGTCCGCCTCCATAGCAAGCTTCCTGGGGTCAGTTAGCTTACTATCAACTAGGTGCTGGCGCAGATCTGCAAAACATAGACTAGACAAGTGCTCCCATGCAATCAAATTGTAGAGCCCCTGAAAATATGTTACATTACTGCCCTTCACCCAACCATCCAGCGACCTACAGAACATATCCACACATTCCAACCAAGTGTTGGCCTCAGACTTTTTACTGGACCTAAACTGATCCCTGTACTTTTCAGGAGTGAGCCCATACCTAGTGAGGAGAGCGTCTTTCATGTCAGCATAGGTGAGGTCCTGCCCCTTACCCAAAGCTATCAGAGTATCCCTAGCTTCCTCTGGAAAGAGAGGCCACAACCCCGCTCCCCAGTTCCTCTCAGGGACCCCATTCATATGAATAGACGACTCGTACCCTTGAAACCACCTTTGTTTGTCATCACCCTTTTTGTACTCTTTACCTACATTCTTGGGGATGTGTACAATCCTGTCTGTGTGTGCTGAAGAATTGCTGCCACCATCTGAACCGGATCTACTCTTTAGCTCCAGCTCCTTGATCATTCTCTCATGATCTAGTATCATTTTCCTTTCCTCCATGGCTATTCTTTTCTCTTCCCTCTCACTTTCTATTCTGAGTTTCTCCAATTCAAACCTCCTTACTTCCCGCCTGTCCTCCAGCTCCTCTGGGGACAAACTACTGCTGCCTGGCCTGGAGGGTTCCCCCCCTCCCAAAAGCACTTCCACCCTAGGAACAGGCTCCTCCACCTCTCCATTGAGATCACCAGATTGCCCACTGGCATGTCTGGCTGCTACCCAGGCCCTCAGCGCCTTTTGTAGCTCCTCCTTCCTGGTGAGGCCTCTGACCTGGACTTTCAGGTTCTTGCAAATCGATTTTAACTCCTTGACATTGTAGGCTTCCAATCGATCCTCCTCAAAGGCAATTTCTACTGATGCAATTGATGATACTATAGATTCAGGCATGTTGAAGTAGCAAGTTCAAACTGGCAAGATCAAAAATAAGCCAAAAAGAAAAAGAACCTGTAAGTGGTACGTAATGGTCTGCGATATGGTAGTAGTGCACACCAATCACTGTAAGTCAAGTGCAAACACAAGTCCTATCCTCACCGCTGACAACCAATGTTAGAAATGGGATCTCTAGTTGGCAAGGGCTTGCACCTTTGTCCAAGTAGGGACCCTTCTTCCTAGTCAGGGTAAGGGAGTTACACTCCTAAAATAACCCCTGCTCACCCCTTGGTAGCTTGGCACGAGCAGTCAGGCTTATTCTAGAGGCAGTGTGTAAAGCATTTGCACATAACCAACAGTAATACAATGTAAGCACTACAAACTGACACCACACCAGTTTAGAAAAATATCCAATATTTTTATATACTTTAAAACAAGACCAAATACGATAAAAATCCACAGTACAGTACTTTAAAAATCTTCTGTTATCAAAATGTCCTTAAAAACAGTTCCTTGATGTCGATAGCTCCGTCCAGGGCTATCACGGCGTCGTGAACAAACAAATCCAAACAGTTCTGGCTGACCGCGGCGTCGCGGGTCAGCTACGGTGTCGGGAAGACCCGCAAACAGTACCTTTCAGAAATGCAGGGCGTCGATGACCTCGCGGTGAGTTTCCGAACACACGGCGTCCGCAGGCGTCGGTTCCTGAGGTCGGTGCGGCGTCGTCGGGGCCCTCGTAGTCACACCCGTTGCAGATCGATCTCCTCTCTGTTGAAGTCAGGAGTGCTGGCGTCGGCCGGTGTTGGGTGCTGCGGTGCGAAGTGCAGTGGTGCGGCGTGTGGTGCCCTCAGGTCGCGGTGCGAGCAGCGGCTCGGTGGCGGCGTCGTATGGCGTCGTCGGTGAGACCAGGGTCACGGTGTGAGATGAAGGCGGTGCTCGTCACGGGGCTGGCAGGTCACGGTGCAGCAGCGGCGTCGTCGTAGCTGCAGCGCTGTCATCGGCTGACGAACTTGGAGTCGATGGCACCGGTGTCGGTGGGCCAAGGCTGCGGTGCGGGATGAGGGCGGTGCGTCGTGTAACTTACGAGCGGTGCCCCCGAACCACGGTGCAAGCAGCGGCATCGAGTCCGGCGTGGAGCGGCGTCGTCGGGGATACCACGGCGTCGTCGTGAAGCGAGGCGGTGCGAAGTGCGGTGCGAGCAGCGGCTCGGTGGCGGCGTCAGCAGGCGTCGTCGGTGAGAGCAGGGTCACGGTGCGGCATTGCGGCAGTGCCCTCTGCGGTGCCTTCAGGACACGGCGTCGTAGACGGCGTCGGGCTTGAAGTCTTTGCTGTTCCTGAGACTTCTTGAACAGGGGGCAAGCTCTACCTCAAGCCCTTGGAGACACTCACAAAGTAGATTGCAGAAAGTTCAGTTCCAGTCCTTTCACTGCCCAAGGCAGAAGCAGCCACTGCAGGCCAACACAGCAAAGCACACAGCAAAGTGGTAGTTCCTCCTCACAGCTTCTCCAGCTCTTCTTCTTTGCAGTCTTCTTGAGCCCAAAGAGTTCCAATTTTCTGGGGTTTGGGTCCCCCTTTTTATCCTCAATTTCTCTTTGTCCTCTGAAGGCAGAGAGGCCTTTGCCTAGTCCAAACCAGTTCTGGTGAGTCCTGGAGCACTTTGTTGACAAGTCTCCTTCTTTCCTTTCACAGTGCAGGCCAGGGACATCAGACGCACCACAGGAGGTGGAGCCAGCATTGTGGAGGGAAGGCCCAGCCCTATTCAGGTCCCAGGTGCATCTCCTACCACCCATCTACATGTAGATCTTGCTATTCAGCCCTGTGCTGACTCACCCTGTCTCCTGGCATCCCCCAGCCCCTGTCACTCACACTCCAGACAAGGAATACACAACCTAGCAGAGGCAGGCTTGGATGGTTAGACAAGAAAATACCCACTTTCTAAAAGTGGTATTTTCAAACACAGAATGTTAAAACCAACTTCACTAAAAGATGCATTTGATCATTCTGAGTCCAGGCATACTAAACTCGAATTTCTACCATGTTCCCTGGGTCAGTTAGGATTATAAGCTGTAATAATCAGAACTGCCCATTCTGGCCTATGTGGAACAGGTAGCCTTGCAAAAGTGAAAAATGAAATAGGCTGTAATTCACTATCAGGACATGCCACACACACCAGGGCATGTCCTACCTTTCACATACAATGCACCCTGCCCACAGGGGTACCTTGGGCCTACCTTAGGGGTGACTAATATGTAGAAAAGGGAAGGTTTAGGGACATGCAAGTGTGTGCACTTGCCAAGTCGACATGGCAGCCCCAGGCTGCACACAGGCTCTGCAATGGCAGGCCAGGGTTACACTTTACGGGCTGTTTGCGTGGGTGGCACAATCCAGTGCTGCAGCCCACCAACAGCATTTGATGTATAGGCCCTGGCACTCTCAGTGCACTTTACAAGGGACTGACACATAAATCAAATAGGCCAATCATGGAAACACCAATCCATAACACATTTTATACAGGAGCACTTGCACTCTCCCACTGGACAGCAGTGAGGAAAGTGCGCAGAATCATTACACCAGCAAAAACAGAGTCAAAACCAGGAGGTCAGAAAGCAAAAAGTCAGGGGAAACACGCCAAAAGATGCCAAGTCTAACAAGATGACAGAGCTAAAGATAGAGGCTGAGTACAAAAAGACTGAGAGGGAAGGCAAACAGTCTAAGACTGACAGAGCCTTAGCAGAGAAGAAACTTGTGTTGGCTCATGAACTGAGTCTAAAGGAGCTGAAGATCAAGGCCAGGCACTCTAATTCCAGCAGTGATGGTGGCAGCATACATGCAGTACTTGATGGAGATAAAAGGGTCCGTATACCCAAGGATCTGGTGCCCAATAATGTAGTGGGGGATGACAATGAAAAATGGTTTTCTACTTATGAGGTTGCATTCAAGGTACAAAGTGTTCCTGAGGAACAGTCGGGGGGTGGTCTATGGAAACACATGCCTACACTTGGAAGGGACACACTTCCGACATTAGAGGTTGGAGACCAAACTAAGTACATTCACATGAAAGCTATTTTGATAGCTAAATTTGGTCTGACTCCCGAAAACTATCGCCAAAGATTGAGGGTCAGCCAGAAGCTCCCCAACCAATCCTGGGTAGATTTTTATTGATTACTCCAATAAGGCACTGCATGGCTGGGTGAGAGGCAGCAAAGTTAGTGATCTTAATGGGTTGTATCATTTAATCATGAGAGAGCACATGCTCAGTATCTGTTTTAGAGAGTTGTGCCAGCACCTACTGGACAGTAAGCTGACTGACCCCTGGAAGCTTGCTGAGGAGGCAAACCTCTGGGCTAGCACCAGAGGGTCCAATAAGGTATCTGGAGGGGACATCCACAAAGGTAGTTGGGGTTACCAAGAGGGGGGAGAACAACTTAAAACAAGTAGTTCTCAAAAGGCCCCCAAAATAATTCCCATGTGAATAGTGCTATTCAGTCCCAGCCTGATTCTAAAAAGAAAGGTTTCTTTGACCATAAGGCAGGGAGGTTTGTACCCAATATACAGAGTGCTACAAGTATGAGCACATAAAGGGCAACTCCAAATGTCCCAAGAGGGCATAGTCCCATTGGTGGGCCGACACCAGGGTTGGCCAGTGTAGCGCTCAGGGAGAAGACAGTCTCAGTTAGCTTTGGGGCATTTACAGAGATGACACTTGTTTCCCTTGGGGATAGAGAAATGGTGCCAAAAGCCCACGAGTCTTCCAATACTCCTAAGTATAGGCAGGGTGTCATCATTAATGGGCAACAGGAGTAGGCTCTGCGTGACACAGTAGCCAGCATGACAACTGTCAAATGTCAGCTGGTATCATCAGAGCAGGTCCTACCAAACACATTCCACCAAGTCACAGGCTTCCAATAATTGTGAGAGTCATCTACAGATGGCTCTGGTTCCCTACGAGTGGGGGGAGGTTCCTCTGGTTTTCTGAAAGTTGCTAAGAGCCCTGCCATGCCTGGAGCATACTGCCTGGAGGGAGTCAAAGCTCAGGTCTCGCTTGGATATGATGGGATTGCCTGAGTGAGTTTGTGCGACCACACAAGCCATGGCTGCCCAGAAGGGAGTCAATGGAGTCTGGAACAATGGCCCAGACAGCTGCCAAGGAGAGGGGCAAGGGGTGTGTGGAACCAGTCCCTGAGGTTCTCGTGGTGGAGGTTGAAAGGGTCCCTGAGGAGGAGGCCTCTGATCCAACTGGGGAAGACATTGCACGCCCTAGGTTAACTACCTGAGCTTGCCATCTGGCAAGTTGAGGGTGGGCCCACCAGGGAGGAATTCTGCCAAGTGCAGAATAAGTGTCCCACTGTTGATGGTTTGAGGTGCCAGGACTCAGCCCATGCAGCAGGCGAAGCCTCTGGGGATCACCTGATCTATTGGGAGAAAAATCTCCTCTATAGCAAGCCTAAGATTCTTGGTGCTTGGGCAGCCCATGTGCTGGTGGGCCCCAAGTGTTACCGGTCCTTACTACTGGGTTTAACTCATGGCATCCCCCTGGCAGGACATTTGGGGCAAGACAAGACCTTTGTTATATTTGTCTCCTACTTTTATTGGCCCCGAATAAAGACAGCCTCAGATACATTCTACAGGACCTGTCCCTCTTGCCAGGCCAGTGAGATATCAGGGAAAAAGCTAAAAGTTCCCCTGATCCCACTTCCCATCATTGGCACCCCCTTTGAAAGGGTGGGCATCAACGTCATTGAACCTTTGGAACCCAAGACAGCCCTAGGCAGCAGGTTTGTTCTGGTCTTGGTGGACCATGTTACCCCCTACCAGAGGCCATCTCTCTGGGGACAATGACTGCACCCGTGATGGCAAGAGCTCTGAATGGGATCTTTTCCCGAGTTGGGTTCCCCAAGGAGGTAGTGTCAGAAAGAGGCACTGACTTCACGTCAGCATACATGAAGTCCATGTGGGTTGAGTGTGGTGTAACTTACAAGTTCACCACACCCTATCACCCCCAAATCAATGGTCTGGTTGAACGATTCAAAAAGACCTTGAAGGACATGATTATGGGCCTGCCTGAACCCATAAGGCGTCAGTGGGATGACATCTTGCCATGCCTTCTCTTTGCCTAAAGGGAGGTGCCACAGAAAGAAGTAGTGTTCAGCCCCTTTGAGCTCCTCTATGGACACCCTGTTAGGGAACCTCTACGCCTTTTCAAGGAGGGTTATGAGCTAGCTCCCAGGAAGCTCCCCAGCATGTGGTCAGCTACATGCTGGCCCTCTGGGACTAGATGCACCACTTATGGAAGAAGCCTAAAAGTAACCTAGAGGCCAGCCAAGAGGTGATGAAACTCTGGTATGACCAGAAGGCCAAACTGGTAGAGTTTCAGCCTGGTCAAAGGGCATGGGTCATGGAACCAGTAGAGCCCAGAGCTCTCGAGGACCGCTGGACTAGCCTATATGAGATCAAGGAGCGGAAGGGGGAGGCCAGCTACCTGGTGGACCTCCATACCCCTAAGACACCTAACTGTGCTCTATGTGAACAGATTGAATCCTCACTTCGAGAGATCTGAAGTGAGCATGCGTCTACTGACAAATGAGGGAGTGGAAGAAGAGAGTGCACCTCTCCCTGACCTTCCCTCTGCACAGAAATACGATGGGTGAGAGGACCCAGGAGCAGCAAGGAGACTGTTACCAGTAGCTGGGACTGTTTGCCCTCATGTTATCACTCACCCCTAGACTTACACATCTGTGAATCCATGATGTCAACACAGGCGACAGTCTTCCTGTAAAGAACAACATTTACAGATTGTCAGACAGGATTAGAGCCAGCATCAAGGAGGATGTATCGAAGAAGTTAGCCTTAGGGATGATTGAGCCCTCTAACACTCCCTGGTTCAGCCCTGTGGTATTGGTACCAAAGGCATCCTCGCTGGGCGTTCTTCCATCACCAGGACTGATGAACACCCAAGTACCCAGAGCTGATGAGCTTATTGATCGGTTGGGTGCTGCCAAATTCCTCAGTACCTTTGATTTTACATCAGGGTACTGACAGATTGTCTTAACTGAGGGGGCCAAAAAGAAGGTCAGCATTCTCAACCCCAAAGGAACATTACCAATTCAGGGTGATGCCCTTTGGATTGAAGAATGCCCAGGTCCTGGCAGGTAAGGAGGCTTTATGTGCCACCTACTTAGATAAATTACTTCCAAATGGAAAATGAACCCGCACACTCTGTGTCTTGTCTGGTATTTGTGTAGACCAGAATTGTAATATGTTCGTAGGTGCTGATTAGGTGAATCCTCCTGAGTATGAGGATAAATTAAATCAAAGACGTGCACTATCCCCTGATGGGGGAGCGTCTCCTAGTCGCACTCAAATGATAAAGTTCAATAAATTCAACGAGTTCAATTTCAAACGTTTTTATTCTTCTTCATTTCTTATTTTTCTTCCATCTTATTCATGAATTATTACTTCCTTCAGTACTATCCACAATTTTTTTACATATAATCCTTTAGTTCTGCTCAATGCATTTCGGGCCGTGCCCTTCGTCAGGGGCCTTTCTCTGAAATCATAGAGTTTAACGTTCAGCATAATATGGCTACTACATATGGTAAAAACATGATGCATGTTGTAACAGTACTGCTCGTAGATATTCGTGATACATGCGTGGTGTTTACAAGCTTCAAAGTGGTGCTAACCATATGACTAACATAATGTTAACAAATAATATCTGTCATGCTTAACGATATTGCCGTAAATGGAATATAGCTGTTTACGAATGGTAACTCCATGGTGAACGACACGCGTTTTAAGAATAGTAATACGTGCATTGTGCTTGCGAGCGTTAAAAAAGTGCTGGCCGTGTGGCTGATAAAATATAAACAAAATAGTATGCAACATGCTGGCGCAAATGTGGTAAATAAACGGTGACTCCAGTAAGTGAACGGAAACGGTGTACGTGGGTTCGTCGAATTTACAAAATGAAACGGGGTGAATTTGCAAGGTGCCCAAAATAGACGTGAAAAAATCATCCATGCGAAAACCAACTTACGGGAATTTTTAAAGTTTGTCAGTATTCATTTCAATACGTGGATATACGCGAACATTTCACAGCCTGCGAAGGCGAAATGAAGTTAGTATTTTTAAACTAACGGTCATACAAAAGATAATAACATGAAATGGTTGAAGGATATAGCCTACCGTATCTTACGGCGTGTACCTGCGGATATGCTTATAAGGGCAAAACGGAACACAAAATAAAAACACGTTTAACGGAACACAAAAGTAACATTCGTACCAAAAATTCAAAATCTCCGGTGGCAGTTCATTTCAACGCTCACAAACACAACACAAGCCAATTAAGATTTTTGGAATTAGAGTGTGTACCTATCCTCCCAGGAAAAGACAACACGCAATACTTATTACAAAGAGAAATCTTTTGGATCAACCATCTCAACACGGTGAATCTAAAAGTACTTAATGAGCAAATGGATTTAAGTTGTTTCCTATAAACTTTTACAAACTTTCATTCAACTTGGGAAATGTTATACAAAGTACAACTAAATGTGTATATCGGCATGGTACTTTGCAATTGATAAGTTTATGTATATGATGTTTCATTCTATTATAGATTGATTGCAGATTTATTACATCATGGAAAAAGATAATTCATCCAATAGAATCATGGTTATATTCATTGGTTTATCTGGTTAAAAAAAAATTCTTTGCCGATCATCCATGAACGTTGTCCCACAATTCTTATCACACATTCACACCAACGCGTTTTTTAACCTATGACGGTTTTATAGTTGATTTTGCCCAGAATCGTAATCATACTCACCTCGGTTTTCACTGTTTACTATATAACTTTATTACACCTTCACATCATTGCGTTTTGTCATCAGCATGACCGTTTCACAGTTTCACAGTGTGTTTACCCTTTTTATCACCGCGGTATCACATGATATTGCATTTCCGGTTTTTAAACATCGAAGCCGGGAACATAGACACACACTGTCGTGGAGAGAAGTGAAGCGCGGTACACGCCGTAAGACACGGTAGGCTATATCCTTCAACCATTTCACGTTATTATATTTTGCTTGACCGTTAGTTTAAAAATACTAACTTCATTTCGCCTTCGCAGGCTGTGAAATGTTCACGTATATCCACGTATTGAAATGAATACTGACAAACTTTAAAAATTCCCGTAAGTTGGTTACCGCAAGGATGATTTTTTCACGTCTATTTTGGGCACCTTGCAAATTCACCCCGTTTCATTTTGTAAATTCGACGAACCCATGTACACCGTTTCCGTTCACTTACTGGAGTCACCGTTTATTTACCACATTTGCGTCAGCATGCTGCATACTATTTTGTTTATATTTTATCAGCCACACGGCCAGCACTTTTTTAACGCTCGCAAGCACAATGCATGTATTACTATTCTTAAAACGCGTATCGTTCACCATGGAGTTACCATTTGTAAACAGCTATATTCCATTTACGGCAATATCGTTAAGCATGACAGATATTATTCATTAACATTATGTTAGTCATATGGTTAGCACCACTTTGAAGCTTGTAAACACCACGCATGTATCACGAATATCTACGAGCAGTACTGTCACAACATGCATCATGTTTTTACCATATGTAGTAGCCATATGATGCTGAACGTTAAACTCTATGATTTCAGAGAAAGACCCCTGACGAAGGGCACGGCCTGAACTGCATTGGGCAGAACTAAAGGATTATATGTAAAAAAAATGTGGATATTACTGAAGGAAGTAATAATTCATGAATAAGATGGAAAAAAATAAGAAATGAAGAAGAATAAAAACGTTTGAAATTGAACTTGTTGAATTTATTGAACTCTATCATTTGAGTGCGACTAGGAGACGCTCCCCCATCAGGGGATAGTGCGCATCTTTGATCCACCTACTTAGATGACATAGTTGTCTATAGTTTGGGCTGGGAGGAACACCTGCATCACCTCCAGGAGGTGCTTCAGGCTCTGCAACAGGCAGGCCTGACCATCAAGGCCAGTAAGTGCCAGATTGGGCAGAGTTCCGTGGTGTATTTGGGACACCTGGTAGGTGGAGGCAAGGTGAAGCCCCTCCAGGCCAAGATTGAAACCATCATGGTCTGGAAACCACCTAAACACCAAACAGAAGTGAGAGCCTTCCTACCATTTTGCCCCCTAAACTGAGCTGACTTCTAAAAAGCAGTCTAGATTGGTGATCTGGACAGAGGTTTGTCAGATAGCCTTCGATTCTCTCAAGGAAGTCACATGCACTGCACCTGTGCTTGGTGCCCCTGATTTCTGCAAGGATTTAATTGTGCAGATGGATGCTTCAGAGCATGGCTTAGGGGCAGTCTTATTACAGCTGAATGAGGAGGGCTTAGACCAACTGGTAGCCTTCATTAGCAGGAAGTTACTTCCATGGGAACAGAGGTGGAGTGCCATTGAAAGAGAAGCGTTTGCTGTGGTCTGGGCACTGAAGAAGTTGAGACCATACCTGTTGGGACTCACTTCCTGGTCCAGGCAGACCACAGGCCCCTCTCATGGCTCATGCAGATGAGGGGTGACAATTCCAAACTGTTTAGGTGGTTCATCTTCCTACAGGGAAAGAACTTTATGGTGGAGCATCGACCGAGGACTGACCACGCCAATGCTGATGGTCTCTCCCGATTCTTCTGCCTTAGTGAAGAGAGCTCTCAAGGGAATGGGTAGCTCTCACCACTTTCTGCTGGGGGTGGGGGGCACATGTTAGACCTGACAGCCTTAGGATGGTCTTTCCCCAATGTTTTGTCTGCCTCCCTCCACTTTTCTGACCACGGTTTTGCTAGTTTTAGGACTGTAACCAGTGCTAAAGTGCATGTGCTCTCTATCCTTAAACATGTTATGATTGACTTACACCTGTTTGGTATATTTAATTTACCTGTAAGTCCTTTGTAAAGAGGCATACCATATACGCAGGGCCTGTAAATGAAATGCTACTAGTGGGTCTGCAGTAACACGCAGCAATGTCTCAATGGGAATCAGTAAGGGAATATGAAATTAAGGGTAAGTCAATTACAACAGAAACAATAACACTGAGTCCCAGTTTGAAGATTAGATGCATTTGTATTATCAACAAAGGCATACAGAATATGCTTCACAATTTAAAAGGCAGCAACAACTATGTTATAAAATTATGTTCTAAGTGCAAGGTGAACACATTATGCTTGAGAAGAAATAATTAAACGGCACAAGCAAAACATGTGAAAGATGAAAAATACTACAGCGTATCGGAAAATATTCTAGACGATCTTATGCATGAATTAATACAATACAGAAACAATGCAGAATCATGTCATAGTTCAGACTCCAGATTTAGCTGGCACAAGTCGCTGACCTTCATCATCAGGACTAGGTTGACACAAGGTAAGGTGATTACTGCCCGAGAGGATCCCAAGGCACATGGAGAGATTCTGCCAAGGGGTGGGAGAACTGGGGTCTAGGCCAGCGCAGTGGGAAGAACACCCAAAGCGATACATCTGTGCCCTACGGTAAAACTTCAAAAAGGCAAGTGCCAGGAATTGGCAATGTGGTAAGCTCCCCCCGTGGGGGTGAGAGTATCAAGGCGAGTGGAGGAATCACAATGGTCCTTGTGGGAGGAACCTGAAATGCAAAGAATGAATCAATGTAACATGCCCCCAGGACACAGAGCGCAGCATGAATCCTAGTAATTGAAGCTGTAAATTACTTACAAATGGCAAGTAGCAGGGAGCGGTGGGGATAAAATTGCTGGCCAGGTACAAAGCTGAAGCGGCTGCTGTGGTGATGAACCAGTGCATGAAACGAGTCTTCTTAAGCCGGAAATCAGTTACAAACGGCCATCAACAGAATGCAGCGCAGCCAAGAATGTATAGCCAGGTCCATGACTGAAACGGCTGCTGCTGCATGCTTAGGGGGTTGCGAGTCCTGACTGAATCAGGTGCTGCTAGTTGGCTGGCAGCACTGATTGTGCCACCCACACAAGTAGCCTTTCATTCCTGTCTCAAGCCTGAAATTGCAGGGCCTGAATGTGCAGTTTACTTGGTATTTAAAACTACTTGCCAAGCCTTAAACTCCCCTTTTACTACATATAAGTCACACCTAAGGAAGGCCCTTTGTAATCCAAAAGGCAGGGTGCTATGTAAGTAAAAGGTAATGACATGTATATTTATGTTTTGCATGTACTCGTAGTAACAAGCAGCCTATTTCGTTTTTCACTACTGTGAGGCCTACTCCTCTCATAGGCTAGCATTAGGAATTCCTTTATACATTTTTAAGCTGTAATTCCTGATCAGAGAGGAGTAGCTTTTTCATGTTTCATGTTTGGTATGGTCTTGATAAATCCTTTTTACTGGCAAAGGTGGATTTCACATTACTGTTTTAGGAATGCTACTTTTAGAAAGTGGAAAAAGAACAGTTGATGAACGTAAACAAGCATCCTGGAATTGGTTTCGGGCTATCACCCCTCTTTAGCCAGGCTAGCTTGACTCCAGTGGCATGGTGTGCACGGGACTCATATCTGGGCATACCCATCCCACTCAGGGTGTCAAATGCCAAAAGAACAATTGATGGACGGAATGCTGAACAATGTCAAACATTTACCCCCAGTACAGAGATCTGGGCCTAAATCCATCCTTTTTTTGCTCACCATGCCATTCCAGTTTGGACCCAGCCATATGCAAATCAGCCCGAACTGTCCGGCCAGGTCCTCGCTGGACTGGAAACAAGCCTCCTGGGACCAGTTTCGGGGTGGAGTGGTGTTAAAAAAACCATTGGATTAAACCTAGATTTGTGACTGGGGTGAATGATTGCACTGTTCAGCATTCCGTCCATCATCTTTTCTTTTTACTTTTAGAAAGTGGACATTATTGCTCTGCTCTTAGCTCTTTTGTGCCTTGCAGCCTGTCTCCAATACACACCTGGCTTGTGTGACAGCTACACTTTGTGCATTCCCTCTAGACAGCCGCAAACACAGGAAGGTGAGGCTCATCTGCATTCTGAGCACTCATCTTCATTCTGATGGGTCTTCCTGGGCAGGGAGGAGTGGGAGGGGCGTGTACATACACTTCAATAGGTAGTGTCTTGTCCACACACAAAGCACTGACTTACCCCCCCCCTGACCCCGCCCAGGGTTAGCCTGGCAGACAGAACTGGACTGAAAGGAATTGTGTGCACTTCTGAGGCCAGTCTCTGATGTCACCTTCACTACAAAGGCATGTTTGGGTATAAGTACTGGGTCCCTGACCCACACAAATCAGACACTTCTGGATCTTGAACTGAACCTCTGTCAGAAGGATTGCTGTGCTGCTCGAAGGACTCAACTGGACTGATTTCTTTGGAAAGACTGCTTTTCTGCTTGTTGCCCTGCTGCCAGCTGCTCCCTGATTCTACTGAAGGAAAGCTGGACTCTGCTTTCTCTCCAAGTGATCTCCAAGAGATTGCTGGCTTGCCTCCTGTTTTCTGAAGTCTCAGGGACACAAAAGGCTTCCTACAATCCTGAAGGAGCTGCAGGATTCTGCCTTCTGTGAGTCCTACCCTTGCCTGAGGTGGCCCCTCCAAGTTCTGGGCCTCAGAAGTGGGCACTGCAGCTGTTTTACTATAAATTTGACACACCATCACCATTGCTCAAATAGGAACCAACACAGTGCCCTTTGCCGCTGATGCAGTACCGATCCAGAGACCGGCCTACGGCACTCGGAGACAACAGAGGATCTGACTCGAGATTGCACGACATCACAGTGCTGATCCGAGGTCCCGATCGCGAGGCTCGACTTTGGCACATTGACACGACTGCAAGGTCAAAAGATGATGCAGCGCTGATCCAAGGTTCTGACCGCCAGGCTCAACTGCAATGCATCGACCCACCTACGTGAATCGTACCTGACGCAGTGCCTTCACTGCATGGAGAAGATCAAAGCATTTCCCTGCTTGAGACCAGGAAAGGTACTTCGTTCAACGGGGCCTGCATTAGTCCTGTAGCAGGACGGCACACCATCATGGCTGGCCCGAACTTTGACTTTGCCATGATCCAGCGCGACCTAAAGTAACCTTTTTAGCAATACTTGCTTCTAAGTGCTTTACTGCATTTATTTCTTCAAAATTTAACATCTCAACTTATACAGATTGGATTTTGTAGTTTTTGTCTTATTTTACTTAAATAAATATTCTCTATTTTCTAAACTGTTGTGGAGTCTTTTTGTGGTGTTTACACCATGTTAGTTTATGAGTTACTGCACAAATACTTTACACATTGCCTTCTAAGTTAAGCCTGTCTGATCTGTGCCAAGCTACCAGAAGGTGAGCACAGGATAATTTATGATTGTGTTGCGACTTACCCTGACTAGGATTGTGGCCCCTACTTGGACAGGGTGCATACCTCTGCCAGTTAAAGACGTAATTCTAACACTGCCTATCTCATATTCATATTGATTGCTTCTTTATGGTGAAGCCTATTGTGTATCTGGACCTTTCCGAGACTGGAGACTCTGTTATTTCTCATAACTACCCAAAGAGTTCTCCTGGCAGGCAGAATCGGCTCTATCCTATGTGGATGACACCAGAGTGACAAGAGAGCATAGACTTTCCATCTCCAGGTACATGGGCCAAATACAGGCCTCCTTCACCCCATTTCCCATGCTGAAGAGAAGAAATAATTTGGTGAGGCACACAGTCCAAAGCCTCTGTCACTTAACCAGAGCAAGGAGCAAACTGGATGATAAAATCGGGTTGTATGATTCTAGGGCAGAGTTAAGATAGCTATCGAAAAAGTAATGACTCATGGAGCTGGCAAAGGATGAAGCTGTGGAGCTCTCAGCAGGATAGTATCGCCAAGGAATAACCAGGGACCACTCATGGGATAATGTCCCTACACCAACAGCTTAAATGCAGCATTGTTCCACCAATGAATTAGAGCTGTCTAGGTTATTGGCTGTCCAAAATTAACTTCCACGGGGCCAGTTCACCAAGGCCTAAACGAGTATGTGAAGCACTGCTCCTTCATAAATGCCTCTGTGAATTGGCCCCATGATCTTTAAGCTAACCCTAAACTGATGTTGTGGTTTGGTGGCTTCTTTTTTATGATCATTGTTTCAGCACACAAGACTTATGGGGGCATATCAGCAAGGCGAGGCGATAAAATTATCGCCGCTTTAGCGTCCGTTTTTAGATGAAAAGCGGCGATAATTTTATCGCCCTATCAGCATGGACACCTAACGCGTGAATCCATGCCTTAGCGCCTGTTTACTGAACGCCCAGCTTTGCATCTCTAATGAGATGCAAAGTGGGCGTTCCTTCCCGAAATAACTGGAGAAATGTCGCTAACCGACATTTCTCCAATTATCAAGGGAATCGCTAACAAGCATAGCGATAAGAAAAGTAGCGCTAACCACGGTTATCGCTACTTTCCTTACGCATGCTTTAATTCTGACTTAGCCATGTAATCCAATGGGAGGTGGATTACATGGCTAAGACCACCCTGCCCTATCAGCAAGGTATCGCCGGTCACAGTGCGATTATCGCTGGTTTCCCAGCGATAATCACACTGTTTTCCAGCTATCGCTTGCATTTCTATCGCTTTGGAGATAAGCGTTGCTGATAGCACGCTATCTCCGCGATAGAAAGCAGCGATAGCCGGCGATAATTATCCTAGGGCTAAGTGCGCTTAGCGATAATTATCGCCGGCCCTTGCTGATATGCCCCATGGTTTTCATATTCATCTATATTGCAAACTATGGGGCCATTTTACTAAGACATTTAAGAGTACATGAAGTAGTACTGAAGGGTCATTATTACTTCAAGAGCTCATTAATTCCTTTCTGAATCAGCCTCTACTTTGGGGAAAGTGATAATTGTATTACTGCTGCATTGTGTGAAGACACCCTAATTCTGTAAACGTTATTGTAAATTCATTTGTGATCAATTCATAATTTGCATTGCGCACCTGTAGTAATATCTTACTAGCAGTATATAGCTAGCTCTTCCGCAAAACTTTGCAGAAAGTTTCCAAACTTTTAAATCTTGAAGCTTCTTGCATCCAGTGAGGAAAATAAGGGTCCACTAGCTCGGTCCAAGGGTTAAGAGATTCTGGATTGCATCCAGGCGGCTAGGACTCAATTTTCTACAATGCACCTGCACAGTCCATGAAAAATCCAGTTGTAAATGGTCAGCTGGGGTGATCCTCTCTTTGGGCTTGCAGGTGACTTCTTCCAGATCTGTTGTACCTGTTGCTGATCAGGGAGTCCACTTCTTTGAGTCAGGCACAGCCTTTCTTTGTGGAGCCATGAGAGTGCACCAGGTGCAGTCCTTTTGAGTACAAACCTTTCAAGGGTCCAGCAGGGCACTCGTTCTTCTTTTGTTCCAGGCAGTGTTCTGAGGAGCTCCTGCAGCTCTCCCATATTTGTCCTCCATTCAGGGCTGGCAAGAGTGAAGAGGCACCCCAACCAATAGGGGTAAAGTAAAGTTACCTTCCTCTGCTCTGACCACTTCCTGCGAAGGGTGGCATATTTTTGACCCAGAATGAACTGTTCTCCAAAAATCAAAATGGAGAAAATCTCTCATTGGTGTGTGTCTGTGTAATCCAATCCAAAGGTGTGACTAACATCTGACTACACCCCGCTTCCAACATCTCTCATAATCTAATGTGAGGGTCTCCCACTTGGATGGGGATCAATGAAGTGGGAGCTGGCCTGGGTCCTATAACATCTGCTTTCCTGCCTTTCAAGTCCAGCTTATCTCCCCAGCCCCCTTCCGCTCCCTGGCTTCTCCAGGAAGTAAATCTCCTCCGATCAAATGGCTGCATTGTTTAAGCCCCAGGACTCTTCATGCCTACTCAGGGAGCAGTTTGGCTCAGACTGTCAAAAGTTAGCCAATGAGAAGAGGTTGCTACACGGCTGCTTTTGGTAACTTCAGGAGAGTAAGTTCTAAAACTACTTTTCTGTAATAGTTATAAGAAATTAGACCATGGCAATTTTGGGGGTTTATTGTAACCATTATTTTATTACTTTGAATGAAGTTGATAGCTAGCTCCCAAGCAAAGATAGACTTTATTACGTTTAATAAGGCCTTTCCATGTTAGCCTATGGGGCTAGCAACACTAAAATAGGGAAAAACATCTTTGGCTGTTTTTCCCTTCCAGGGCATATAAAATATCTGTTATATTGTCCCTGCTTTTTAAAACCATACACCCTACCCTTGGGGCATCTAGGGCAGACCTTAGGGGTGACTTATAAGTAAAAAAGGGTAGTTTTGGACTTTGGAAGTACTTTCAATTCCAAAGTTGAATTTGGACATAGTTGTATTATAGAACCAGTCCTCAAGGCAGGCCTGGCTTTAAAATGACACCAGCCACCACTGCAGTACTCACTTAGGTGCATTAAGTTCACAGGAATCCCTAAACCTACATGCCCTACGATAAAACAGGGACTTGCAGGTAGGTTGTCCTGGCCAATTAGAATTATACCAATTATCATGTACCTTTAGAGGACAGAGCACTGGCTCTGGGCCTAGTAGGCAGAGCCCAGGGCACTTTCAGAGACAGTCACCACCAGCATCAGTCAAAAAATGGGAGTGATCAGGACAAAAAGGATGACCTTCCTACAGCATCTTAAAGGTCAAACAAATCTGCATTTCCATGTGCTTTACACTCATTCACAGAAATGTGATCTGAGGACATGTAACACTTATAGAAGGAAGATTTTCTGTAAAATTATTATGAGAACCCAGGTGAGGGATGCAGGCTCTGTTGTTCCAGCGAATTACTGTGCATGAGAACTTTGCAACAATTAAAATTGCGATCTCTGCTAAAACAGGTGTTTTCACAGGGATGGCAATAATCTCTACTCCTTGTAATCAGGGCCTTCGTGTACGGGTGGAAAACTGAGTATATCCAATGGCTGACGGTGAGGAACTTTGAGGACATTCATATTCCGTTCTAGTCCTCTTTTTCTACCCCGTTCTGCACATAGATGCAAATTGGATGGAAATGCTCACCAGCAGGAACAATATTTTTGGGAAAGTTAGAAAAAAACTGTGTTAATTCACAGGTCTACCACATCTACTTTGAAGGACTGTCTGCTCACCCATCTTTTGTTAATAGAATGGTGAATCAAATCCCCTTTTCTTAACTGTGAAAATATTGCCCTCGACTTCTTCTAAAATAGGGAGAACAAGAAGAACTAAGAGTCTCGCATATTCATGAGCTATGTTACCTTCTTGTCTCTGTGAATATATTGGCATATTTACAAAGAATCACACAATGCAGTGCAGCAAGTAAAGTTGCTGCACTGTGTTGCATTAAAGATAGAGAACAGAACTATGCTATATCTTCAAATAAATCGGGCAGTTCTGCTCTCTCCTTGTGCTGGTACACTCTGTGCTGCTTAGCACCAACATTGGCATTGTTCCATGAAAGCTTGTTCCCCTTCGTATGTGTGCAACAGAATGCAGCACACATGCAAAAAGGAAGTAGCGAAGCGAAATAAAAATATTTCTCCTGGTTACCCCAGCCTCAGGCAGGCGCCCCATTTTAGTGCAAACAAATGTCTACATCTCTTTAGAAATATGGGTTTGTGTCACAATTCACATATGGATGCAGAGGAACACCTATGCACCTCCCATGGAACACCTTCATAATGCAAAGTAACACAAGGAAGCACAAGGAAGCCTTGCGTTGCCTTTTCTTTACAAAGCCATGCTATTCGTCATTTACTTGACTTTGTAAATACCAAAAAGGATTTGTGTTGGGCTGTATCAAAAAAGCAATGTAA
This sequence comes from Calotriton arnoldi, assembly GCA_963921515.1. Taxonomy (NCBI): domain Eukaryota; kingdom Metazoa; phylum Chordata; class Amphibia; order Caudata; family Salamandridae; genus Calotriton; species Calotriton arnoldi. The sequence goes on from CAWUFW010006994.1 coordinate 130,446, forward strand.
CCCTGATGCAAAATCTTTGTAAATCTGGGCCATAGTTCAAAATAAACTAGGGTTCAGATTTACCAACACTTTATACTGAGTTTGTGTCACTTTTGTGACATAAAACCAGCACAAATTTTTAGGGTAGAATTTACTATTGAACGCAAATCTTGATTTCTGTTTGATAGTAAATTCCACCCTAACAAAGTGCCACAAAGTGGCACTTTGCACTGCTTTGCATTACTTTACATCAAGAGGACATTCCATGTGTGATGCAGGGCCATATCCTGCAACCGGCCATAGGGATTGATGCAAATCCCTATCTGCAAACATTGTTAGACAGGGATTTGAGCCAAATTCTAACACTTTTTTTGAGGGAGGCCTAACAAGGAGAAATGTTTTAATTTCTCTGTGTTTTTCAAACTTTGCTTGCATTGTGCATCGTACAGAACACATACAAAGTGGGAAAAGCCATAAAGCATAGTTTTTGTACTGTGAGGAACTTCTTCCAATGCAAAACCTTTGCCTCAGAGAATGCACACACTCACTCTTGCAGCAACTTTGGTGCAGCATTGCCTTGTGTCAAAGAATTGCTTCTTCAACAGTTGCATTATTCTTTGAAAGCGACAAAACAGCAGTAGAAGGAAGAAAAATGGCAGTCCCCATGGCTGACATCGAAAAGCCAGGAATACATTAACACACCCCTACACTTTCTTTTTTTTTGCGGTCATAGGTTCAAGGGATTATAGCGCTTTAAATAAAAAACAGACCACATTACATTTTTTAAGGTACAGGGAGATTAAGGCCCAGATATAAAATGATTTTTGGTTGGGTTGCTTCATTTTTGTGGCGCTACCCTGAGGCAAAAATCATTTTAGTATTTACTGCGCCACGCCACTTTGCATGGACTTTTTTCTTTTAGTTTTATATAGCGCAGACTAGCCCTGATGGTATCAGAGCTCTTTACATGACCACCAGTCGCGTTACAGATTGACACATTAATTTTTGCTGGGCACAGTGAGATTTACTGATTTGCTCAGAATCACAGGATGTTGAGCGTCCCTGCCGAGACTCAAACCCGGTTCCCCAGCTTCTAGGTAAACTGCCCTAGCCATTAGGCCCCATCTTCTCCCCTTGTTTGGTTTAGTAAATGGAAAGTAACACAAGGCAGCCCATAGTGCTGCCTTGCATTAATTTGCATTGGGGTGGTGTTACATGGCTTGAGCATGAGGGTTCCTGTGCATCTACTCATCTATTTTGACACAAACGCAGATTTACAAAGACTTATGTAACCTGAGCTTGGGCCAAAATAGTGTGCCTATACGACAAAGGCATAATGAGGAGAACTATCTTTATGTCTCCCTTTACTGCCTCTTTCTATGTGGGCTGCATTCTGCAGCACACATAAAAACAGGAATATGACTATAAGGATTGTTTTTGTGCAGGAAGGTGTCCCTTCTTGCAGAAAAACAATCCAGCACATAACTCAGACACCCTTTGTAAATATGGAGCATTTCTCTCTCCCTTTCACTCAACGCAGTGCAACAAGCTCCTTTGCTGTGCAGAGTGGAATAATCCCACTGTTAGCATTTTAAGTGTACTGCAACCTATAAGGAGGAATAGGGCCAGGCGTCGCTGGCATCACTCTGGTCTCATTCTCAGTGCTATGAGCAGGGCCGGACTGGGAACCAAAACCGGCCCTGGCAAAGTGCTCGGCCGGCCCCCGCGGGGGTTTGGGGTGCGGCCGAGCTGTTTGCCAGGGCCGGTTCGGCCAATTTTGTTACAGGGGCCGATATTGCAGCTACGCTGCAAAAACGCCCCCCAGGGGCCAAATCCGGCCCCCACCCTGGCGGCCCACCGGGGAAATGCCCTGTGCCCGCTATGGCCAGTCCGGCCCTGGCTATGAGTCACTCGCTTTCATTAGTGATTCGTAGTAAAACTGCGTTCCTATGCATAAAACATCAGCCCTGCTGGAGCGCTGAACTACTGCAGCCAGCAGACTTGGTGCTGAATATCTTAGCACCACCGAAGTCAGTTCAGTGAATTACACATGCAAAATATTTTTTGTTGTTGCAATTTCTGTGATATAACGAAGGTGGTCTGACAACTCAGATACTAATATAATAACTGTAATGATGAAGAAAGCGAGTAGAATATGGTGTGACCTAAAGGCAAGAGTTTCAGACTTTGCAACTGGGGAATCAGGTTAGCATCACGGTATCGGCTCACTATCCTATGATTCTTAGCAAGTCACTTAGGGGGACATTTGCTATTAAACACACACTGAATGCCTAGTCATTGCTCATCCGCTGTATATCCAGTACAAGGTTTACCAAGAAACCTGTCGAAAATTGAAACCGCATAGTAAACTGTGTAAATGTTAAGGCCCTCCATTTCACAGACAGGGCAGAAAGGAACTGCCTTGCAGAAAGCTGTGTGCTGGATAGTAACATAGGATGCACTAAAAGGCAAATAGTTGTGCCATAGGAGAATCAGTGCCTGATACTGTGTGCCAATAACTGTCCCCAAGCCAGTTATTAGTACACCAAATGCAATATAAGGGCCATATTGATGACCTGGTTTGCATCGCTCCTACAACACGCAACGTGGTGCAAGAGCGACGCAAACCTTAAGTCAGATTTTTGAAGCCACTCAAAGCCACTTTGCGTGGCTTTGAGTTGCTCCAAAAATCTGGAGTAACGCAATGCAGCCTAAATCGCTGCGTTGTTTACTCTGCCCTAGGTAGGCATTCCATGGGCATTGCGTGGGTGTTCCCATGCAACTCCCATGGTTTTTGGCACATTTCCAGATTTACAAGACCTTGCAAACCTGAGAATGCACCAAAAAGAGGCGTAACAAGGATTAATATCTTTATTTCTCCTCATTACTTTATTTATTTCTTTTATTTTAAGGGTTTTATAAAGTGCAAACATGACCCTTTTGGGTGACAGAGCACTTTACAATAATAACGAAAGGAAGTTGCGAACAAAAAGATATGCTATGCACATAAAATGCAGTAGGATATGCGGCAAAAATGTTACAAATGTAAATAATAAAGTCAAAATAATGCAAGTGGAAAACAGGCACACATAGTCATTGTCATTCGACGTGCCAGAAAGGGCAGTGTATGATAGGTGTTGCAACAGTGTGAAGATGGTAGGGCAACAGGCAAATAGTGTGGATCTTGAGATGTGGACGTGAGTGATAGCTGGAGCCTCACATAGGCAGGTAAACATCGCATTTGAGGAGAAGGAGGTATGGTCTCAATGTGAGAGAAATCCTTTGGCTAGTAGAAGTTGTTGTACTTCTTCTCTGAAGAGGGAGGAGGAGGGGTTGCAACTGGTCTCCGGAGGAAGTGAGTTCCAAATTTTGAGAACCATTCCGGAAACGGATCGATTGTAGGTTTTCTTTTTGTTGGATTTTTGTGGTTTAAGTAGTAAGGAGCTTGTGCATCCCTGATCTAGAAGGTCTGTTTCCTCCAGATAGGGTCAGTTTCTGAGACAGGTAAGAAGGGGTGTTGTGGTGAAGCGTTTTATGGGTTATACAGTCTAATTTGAGATGGATCCTGGCCTCATAGGGTAACCATTTCAGAGATTGAAGGTCAAGGGAGATATGGTCTCTTTTTTTTGAGCCGGTGATGAGCCTCGCTACTGCTTTGAAGGTAGCCTTCAGCGGGGCAGTTTTGCTTTTTGGAAAGCCCACAAGGGTAGCTCTGCTATAGTCTAATTTTGATATCGCAAGAATTTGAACCACTGTTTTAAGATCTGCAGTGAATGGGAAAGGTTTTAATTTGCTTAACCCCTTGACCGCGATCGGAATTCCGCTCGTGTGCTGGACATTCCGATCGCGGGTGTGGTCGTGACGAGCTCAGCTCGTCATGCGCACAGCGCTACCGCGCAGCATGACGAGCTGAGCTCGTCACGAGCATCGAAGGGGTTAAAGTATGTAGTTGATGGTTAGCTCATCTGGTGGCAGCACTGAGGTGCTTTTGCATGGAAAGAGTATTGTCCAAGATTATTCCTAGGTCAATGAGTCAATGATGTGGGGGGGTACAGTTAAGGACGGTAAGATGTGGAAGCCAGGTTTTGAAGTTTGGGGTGATACTGGGTGGTGAGATCAATAGGAATTCTGTTTTGAGGGCATTGAGTTAGAAGCAGTTACGAGTCAGTCAATGTTGCATTTTTGTCAAGGTGTTATTGAGGATGCAGATGTCATCGGGCGAGGTAATTTTCATGCAGAGTTGAGTATCATCTGCATACATGTGGTAGGAGACGTGAGAGAGTTTGAGGATTTCCGTCAAGGGCTTCATGTAAAGGTTGAACAGTGCCGGGGGGACAGTGGAACGTTGGGGATGCCTAGTGTAACTGCCAACTGAGCAGAAACAGTGTGATTGAGAAACACGTGCTGAGATATGTTGTGGGGGAAGGAAGAGATCCATTTTAATATGATACCGGAGAGACCCAGCCTGTGTCCTAAAGGATTTCATGATTCACAGTGTTGAACACCGCTGATAGGTCAAGAAGGACTAGTAAGCAGGATTCATTCTCATCGAGTGAACGTAGGGCATCATCAACAATGTTGACCATGGCAGTTTTGGTGCTATGACCTGGTCTGAAACCGGATTGACATTGGTCAAGGAGGTGGAATTGCTCAAAGTGGTTGCGAAGCTGTATGTGCACACATTTTTCTATTAGTTTGGCTAAAGTTGGGATGCTGGAGATATGGCGATAGTTGTTGGGGTCAGACTGGTCGGCGCTGTTTTTATTTTTAAATTGGAGTAACCTGTCCACTTTATAGGCATTCAGGTATAGAGCCTAGTATAAGTGAAGCATCGATTATCCTAGTCCATAAGGGGAGTATGAGGTCCATGGACTCGTTGAGGATTTGGAGGGAAGGGAATCGTTAAAGTGATTGGAGTATTTCAAAGAACTTAGGAGTTTTAAGATGTCACTTTCATCAAAGGTTTAAAAGCTGGACCAGGCGGCATTGTTTTTAGGTTTGCGGGAAGAGGCTAATGGGTCTGCTTCCTGACCATGAGTGGGGTATGGGGGAGTGCAACCGGTAGGAGTTTCAGAGCATTCCGGATCTTGGTGTTGATTAGCCTGGTTTTCTCGGCAAAGAAGGAGGCAGAAAGTTTTGGTGCCTGGGGCAATGCTTTCCCTATTAATTTGGTTTTTGACAATTTCAAACAGTTTTTTGGGATGATTAATTGCTTGATCAAGTTGATTTCAAAAGAATGCTACTTTTGAATTTCGCATGTGCCTGTTGTAGGTGCTTTGTCTTTTCCATAGAAGTTTGAGGTTAGACAGAGATGGGGTGTTTCTCCATGTTCTTTCAGCACGTCTAAGGCTTTGGCATTCCTCGTTGAAGTTATGGCTGAACCAGGGGTTGGATCTTTTTGACGGGATTCTTTTTAGTTCTTTGGGGGCAAGGGTGCCCATGATTTTTATCATGGAGTTGAAGTAGTGTTCAGTGAGGTTGTGAGTGTCATGCATGTTGGAGAAAAGCAGGCTGCAGTTCCTACTAGCGGACTGAGTGAGTGGGTTAATGTTACAGGCGTCTCTGACCCCTGTTTGGCATTCATAGGTCAGCCCTTAGAGGTAGCTACTCTTTCAGATATGAATAATGTGATGCAGTGGTGGTCGGTCCAGACACAGGTTAGGAAAGATTCAATTCAAATGGTATTTTCTTTAGCAATGATTAGATCTAAGGTGGCCCCTTTGTTATGCGTGGGGCTGTTGCAAGCTTGGATAAGCTTGAGGTCCTGGAGGAATGATTTAAAACTGTTCATAAGAGGGTCGATGGTGTTCCAGTGTATGTTGATGTCAACAAGAAAAGTCTAGTTATTACAATCTTCATTATTGGAGGAGATGGTTTCCATGATCTATTTAATTAATGTGTGGTTGTCTCTGGGAGGGTGGTAAATTGTGTGGAGAGAGCACGTAGAGTTGTCATCATTGGTTATATTGATCCTAAGATATTCGCAGGAGGGAAGAGATAGAGAGCGTGGTTGTTTCATAGTTAACGTGGACTGTGTATACATGCTAGGCCACTCCCAGTACAGCTTGAACAGTCAAGTCTGATGATGTCGTGACTGTGAGGGACAAGTATGTCCGGAATTGGAGATGCAGAATCGTTCAAACCAGGTTTCGGTGAGTATATGATGTCAAGGTTAAGTATGAAAGCAGCAATTTGGGCCCCATGTTTCATTCCTGAGTGACAATTGAGTAATGCACTATTAAGGGGATGTTTAGGGGGTAATAGTAGAAGTATGTGAGATCGGTACTTGTTTGAAGTTCTTTTTAATGATATACCTGGAGTTAGGGCAGGATTCCTTGAGAGGGCGGGTAACAATAGTCAGACTTTTCCCAGCTGCAAGTCTCACTTGGTCAGTTGGAGAACAATTGTAAGTGGTGAGGAAGGAGAGGATATTGTTATTCGATAACTGTATAACTAGCCTATTGGGTTGCGAGGAATGGTCAAGATCCAGTTTGCAACTCCAGCTAGATTGTGAGGACCAGATAGTTGCAGGACTAGGAGCAGTGTGGCATTTGGGCATAGGGATGTCAAGATTCTGGAAGTGGGTCATGTGTAGGGACCAGTTATGCTCCAGGTTGGAGGTGATATGCATAAGTTTAATGATGTCGTCCCAAATCAACTGCAATTCAGATTTTATGTTATTAAGTGTAGCGTGTGTGTGGTGAGTCCTAGTAGGTTTCTGGCTGGTGGAAGACCTGGGATAAGGAGATCTGCCCGAGTCTGGATGGATAGAGGGGCAGTCGTGGGTGTGGTCCACATGATTGTATAAGCTTTTTGACTAAGATAGGTTGATAGGGAGTGGAGTAAATATTGTCCTGGTTGATAGGGGAGCTAATAGTTTCTGCTTTGGAGGGATGAATGGGAGCTTGATCGTCAGAGAGTTGTTGTTGTCGAACAGCTGTGTCTGCATTGTCAGAGGAGGTAGGGGTATGATGGTCTGCAAATATACCCGAGGATGCATGGGTGTCTGCCTGGGGAGAGATGACGGAAGGGGAGCATGAGGGGAGGGGTGGATGAGGTTGTAAAGCGGAGGGGAGTCAGACAGGAGTTATGATGGGGAGGGATGGGCAATGGTCGAGTTTAGCTTGTACTTGATGTGAGAGAAGAGAGTAGAGAAGAGGTCAAGGTTGTGATCAGAAGATTGAATAAGCACGATGCTGTTGTTGTATATGGAGATGGTGGCATCGACCTTCCAGAGGCCATCTTGAATCTTGAATTCTGAAGCACACATAGAAAGATGAATATGCCTCTCAAGATTGTTTTCATGCAGAAAGGTGGCCCTTCCTGCACAAAAGCAACAATGCATTCAACACAGGCACCCTTGGACCGTGGGGCAAGGGTCACTGTGTTGGCGCCAGGCAGCCCATTGTGCACCAGCACAGCGGGAAAAGTGTCAGGTATGAGTCGTATGCCTCAAATATGATGCAATCCTGCCCTTCCCCAGTGACTAAATGCAGTGCCGCAAGTTGACTTGCTGCGCTGCACTCTGCCACTATTTCATAAATATGCCCCTTAGTTCCTAAAGTATTAATAATGTTCTACAATTAATGCAGAAAATCGAGTGTTATTTGTTACACTCACGGTTAAATGCCTGTAGTTGCCATAACATACCAGAATCCTAACATTATCTGTCTGTGTTGCTTAAATATACTATGGTGTTACTCAAATATTCTGGGGTTATGCTAATAGCATTATTTTCAATGCACCTGTCTTTCATGGATGTTCCTCAATTAGGAAAATGCTTGGGGGGGTTGGGCTGCTTTTTTTGGCTGGAGTTTCTCAGATTGTCAGGGCTACTGACTATTAAAGAGGACCGTTCTGTGAAATTTATTGCAGTGTCAAAAGTAGTTTTAATGGTCATTTTACAGACAATATAGCGCTCGCTGCCAGGCACGCTTCCAGACTCCTGCAGTGTGCGCAATATGCAGGTAACTTGGATTAAGGCAATGCCAGTGGAACTCAAGGTATGCTACAGACAGACAAGATACCCACACAGTGTTATAATTAGTTTATTAACACTCCACTCAGCTCTAAATTTGAGCCAATGATTTCTGGTGTTCGGCACCGGCACTTAATTATCAACACAAGGACTTATGACAGTCTACCACATGGTGGCAGTGGATATCTAATTTAAAGATGAGGACAACAGCAGTTGTTTATTCGTTCAATATACAGTAAAAATGACTAATACCTGCCGGTTGGGCCTCTCTTATAGCATTGGGAGCATAAAGTAGTCTGAATTGTAACACTTGTAAGAGTGTGATAGTTAGTAGTTGTGCTTGTACTGTCATTGGCAGTGCTGGCAGGGGCAATAGGTGTCACAAGCTGCAGTTGACTCCTTACGAGGGCCCTGGCACTTATTTTATTACAAATTAAGCACTGAATCCACTTCTCTTTATTTGCACACTTTAGACAACAACGTGTCTTTCTGCATAGGTGAAGAGATTACCATATTTACAGATAGTGCGGGTTCACTGACAGAATATCGAACACAAAAATATAGATGTAAAAAATAGAGGGAAAAATATAGAATACAAAAATATCGACTAAATATACTTAAAAAGGTAAGTACAAAAATATTGAGAACACAAACTATCATTTACAATAATATAGTTGTATTAAATATCGATTTTAAAATATATATAATTTAAATATTAAAATTAACATAAATTAAATACTAACTTTAATTTATTAAAAAATATAATTAAATGTATATTTTAACAAATACAACAAACTTCCTTTTAAAAATGTAAACACACACACATATATATATAAAGATATATATATAATTATACACATATAAAAAATATAAACTAATGTTTTAATTAATAATATAATTAAAAAAATCTTAAATAGCATAATATTATCAAAAATATATGTAAACATATTTAAATATACCAAAAACGTAAAATATTAAAAAAGGAATCAATTTAATTTAAAATAAAAATTAAACAACACACATATTTTACAATTTAATTACAAAGAAGTTGCAAACAATAAATATTTCAAATTATAATATTATTATTATAATAAATCAAACACATAATTATATAAATTACAACATTATTACAAATTAAAATAAATTTCCCACCACATTAAAAAGAAAACATTTTTATACTAAATAAATATAAAAATAATTGCTCCCACCTAATACAACAGTAACAAAATATTTTACATCACACAAAAATAAGATTTACTATTCTAACTACAATAAATATAAAATACATAAAATATAACATTACAAAATACTACAATTTACTATTCCTACTACACTTAACATAACAAACCAATGTATAATTAAAAAGAAAAAAGCAATTCCTACTCCAGTCAGAGCAACAATAGGGAAAGTGTTGGATTCGGAGGGGTAAAATGTACTAATCCCTCTCCTTTCAGTGCAACAGTAGGGAAAGCGTTGGATTGCGGATGGGTAAAATGTACTATTCCCACTCCACTACATAGAACGAATTAAAAAACGATATTTTAAACAACTATATTTTTGCAAACGATATTAATGCCTTCTATATTTTTAAAATCGATATTACTTACCTTAAAATCGATATTCTTGCCCACGATAAACTTGCTCACAATATTTCTGTGTCACGATATTTCCAACTCGATAATTGTGTCAGTCGATATTACTATTTTGTCTGAATACCATAGTGCATTTATTTTTCTAAAATTCATGTCTGGCCTCTGAATATGAACATGAGCTATGTTTATCATCCCTGTGGGGCAGGGGTTGACCAAACTTAAAATTCTCATGGGGGTCAGAAAGGACAGCTGGATAAACATTTTGATCAGCAGAGCAATCCAAGGTGAAATGGGCACTTGCAAAACAGGCATAGGGCTATAATTGCAACAAGATCACACTGAGCAACAGGTCTGCCAGGGATTTGTTAAGAAGTATGTTCGCAATTTGCCAATACATTTTATGATATGTAAGCACTCTGGGGCCGATTCCGATTCGGGCCGGAAATCTCTCCAACCGAGCCGGACCCGGAGAGATTTCCGACCGAATCGGACTCGGGAAGTCCGACCGAACGAGTACGATGCGCACGCATGCCATCGGACTCGAGTCGGTCGGACTCCCATTGAAGTCAATGGGAGCCTGTCGTACAACGTGTACGCGGGCTCCCATTGACTAAATGGGTGTGAGGCGGACAAGGGCGCCCCCTAAAGCATGTACGCGGCGAAGCGATTCGCGCCGTACACGCACAGGTATGGGGGACCCATGGGTCCCCCCTGTGTGCGACTCGCGCGCCTACGCGTGCAGGGGGGTCCGACGCGGATCCCCAAAGTTTGGCTCCGACAGCGTTTTCGAGCCGGACGGCGCGAGTCGATCGGACTGCTCGCGGCGCGCATCGTACTTACCCGGCCGGGAAACGTCTCCATAGCGCGGTGCGAGTCGTGTCCATGCGAGTCGGTCGGAGCGTGTTGAAGCCGCGTTCGAGTCGGTCGGAGTTTTCGCGGGTGCCTGCATCGTACTCGCTCGGCCGGTCCCGCGTACGATTCGGTCGGGAAACAGGGCTCCGACTCGGATCCGGTAAATCCGAATCCGATTCGGAGCCCTACCGGCCGAGATCGGAATCGGCCCCTATGTCTCACATTTTCTCACCTTTTTTTGGTGAGCCTGCCTCTAACTCTACCTTTCTCATTATTCATCTCCATCTTTGCCTCATTTGGTAGCTCGTCTTCTTATTTCCCTCTTTTCCATTATTCTTTTCACTTGCATCTTTCTCTATAATACTGATCAATCAATCAGGGTTTTGTGGAGCGCACTACTCACCCGTGAGGGTCTCAAGGCGCTGAGGGAGGGGGTGTAAGCAGCTCTGTTGGGGTCATTCGAAGAGCCACGTCTTGAGGTCCTTTCTGAATTGGTGCAGTGTCGGGCTTCGTCAGAGGTGAAGGGGTAGTTCATTCAAGGTCTTGGCTGCGAGGTAGGAGAAGGATCTTCCACTAGCTCTGGTCCTGTAGAAACAAGGGACGGTGGCTAGGGCGAGGTCGGCTGAGCGGAGGTTTCTCTTGGGGGCGTGGAAGGAGATGTGGTCGTTGCGGTATTGGGGTCAGGTGTTGGTATCGTTACCTGCCTCCTTTCCTCACCCTGTCTTGCTTTCTCTTATCTCTTGATTCCCCCCAACTCCATCTCTTATTTTATCCTCTGCTTCAAATTCAAGTTCTCAATTGCATTTACTTATCTAATTCTCACATCTCTTTCTCATAGCACCTTCACCTCTCATTTACTCACTCTTATACCACTCGTACCTCTACTTCTCCCCTCTTTATTTTGTCAATAGAATCAGAATAAACCTTATTCGGTCTAAATAAATAGACCATAAAAGTACAATAAAAAGGCATTACATTAAAATGCAAGGACATATTTACAAGGATTCAACGCTGCTGTAGCATAATTTTTTTGTGACTATGGTGGCTTTTTTATCGCCTTATTTACAATTTGCTGCAAAACCCTGTTGGCTACATTATTACAGGGTTATCATAATTTTTTCACAGCACCACTTCACTTAGTGTGACTTACTGAAAATGAGTTGCAAGGTAGGTGTACCCGCAATAAAACTCCTGCAAAATACACAACGCAATATTTACAAGGATTTCCTTGTACGTTGCTAAATTAGAAAAACTGCCACTAAGTCCTATTGGCGATAGGTTTTTACCAATAGGAATTGCCTGGTCTTAAAAATGACGCTAACACACTTGAATAATAGGAGAACTCCCCACATTCATCCTTGGCATGTCCAACGACACCATGGACCTCCTGCTATTGCAGTTAGGAGCACCAAGGAGACCACCACCAGGGCAGTGACAGAGAAGGGAGCGGATCTGACGCCAGAAGATCAACCTCATTCACCTCTGGCAAGAGGAGGTCATATCTCACTACAGGCTTACGAGGGGGTCCATGGTCTGCCTCCTGAACCAGATAGCACCTGGGCTGCAGCCCACAACCCAGTGCTGCACCATCATCCCTCCACAGACCAAGCCACTCGCTGTCCTCCACATGCTGGCATCAGGAACTTTTCAACATACCACCGCCAGAGTGGCTGGAGTATCACAGGCATCCTTTTCCAAGTCCCTCCCCACTGTCCTGGATCCAAACATAAGCCTGACATCTAACAAAGACTCCAAGGGCATATCATGAGTGTCATAGAGAAAATCTGCACTGCTATTGCAAGTGCAGACACACAATGAATGGATACCAAATACTGTCAAAGCCCCAAAGTGTGTTGCACTTGGCCGCACTAAGTCCATAGTGGAAAGGACTTTTGGTGTCCTCCAAACCCGTTTTAGGTGCCTGGACATATCCGGCGGTAGACAGTTATACTCAGCACCCCTGATATGCAAATTCATTCTTAACTGTATATGACACAACATATGTGTCTGCACTAATGCACCTTTGCCCGAGGACAATGTTGATCAGAAAATTCCAGAGGATGGAGGGGACGAAGAAGGGGACCAGAGGCAACCTGCAAGTACAGCAGCAGCAACCCAGAGGAGGGATGGAATCATCAATAATTTCTTTGCAGATTGACACATTACTTTAATATTCACTTCAAAATAGGGACTAATTAAAATCATGAGTATGTATATAAATGAACAGTCACTTAACTAACATCTTGTAAGCTCTGTCTATCTTATTTGAACATTACACTTCTGGCATACTGTAGTTGACCAATCATCTAGCGGAGTATACAACACTGCCTATGACACAACTTGTTACCAGTAAATATGTAGTGCTTGTCAACTACAAAATGCAGATGGGCCACCATTGGGGAGTAGTATGTGATTGGAGTGTTGTGCCCCATGCAGCACCAGGTCCATCATTCATTTGAGTTTAGGAGTCAAGATACCCTGCTTCCACTGCATCGATTTATCTAGGGGAAGACTGCTCTTCTCACTGCCAAAGATGTGTGAAATCATCTTGGTGTGCTGCATCTCACATAACATATGCGTGCAGACAGAAGTCCCATAGCTGCATGACAATGGTGTGCAGGATCACCTGGAAGGTGGGGAGGCTGAAGAAGAAAAGGATATGGTGGTGTTGCAAAGTCAACCTGTGCCCTGGGCACCCCCAAATTGTTTGCTGACTGGTACTCATGGTAACTGACTTTGACTGTCCCTGGGCTCTGCCTAACCAGGCCCTTGGCGAGTGCTATGCTGAAAACACTTCGGATACAGTGAAAACACCTATATACACTAGGGTACACCATGGGTTAGAGTGCCCCTATGATTGGCATGACCTCCTTTGTAAGGCTGTAGTACACAATAGGGCATGGGCATTGAAACTACCTTTATGTCCCTCGTATATAATAGGGCATGGCAGTTTAGAGGCCAGCAGCCTTTCTGCACTCACATGTGTGCACTGGTGAAGCCTGAGGTCAGTTTAAAAACAGCCCTGGGTGTGCCCCTTTGCTGGTGCCAAAAAATCTGGGTAGTACAAGTGCACGCACAATTGTGCCATGTAGCAAGGGTGACTGCGCTGCATGGTTATTTTTTCTCTGCATGAAGGGACACCTTACAGCACAAAAATAATCTAGAAAAGGAAATTGCCTCATCCATGTGTGCTGCAGCATGCAGCACGCATGGAATGAGCTGAAACACACAATAACTAAATACATGTCTCCAAGTCTTGCCTCTCTAACGTCGCATTTTCAGAGTTGTCAAATTTGACACAGCCCCAGATATGTGAATCTGGAGCCACATCAAAAGCTATGGATGTTGTGGTGGAACGTCCAACCCAACACCAATTGCCCACCCCTTTGCTTTAGCGGACTGCTGTGGTAAGGCAAATATGAACAAGGTGGTGTAAATCCATGTCAACTGGCTTTGAGGAACCCTGTAAAAATGGGGTTGTTTTTAACACCATAAGAATATAAACAAAAGTGATGTCCCAGTGGCGTTTGTGCCTTGTATGCATGCCTCCAATTCTTTGACACAAGTAGGAAATGATTGGATGACACATTTGTGTGTGTCTCAATCCCAGGACAGTGGCACACACCTTACTGGAATGGGGTGCGTACTTGCCACATATATAGACACACATACAACATATGGAAAACGGTATAACTTGTACCATTGCATGAAATTGCCAATCAAACATTGTGAAGTATGGCGCAGCATGACTCTGTGAAGGTTTGCATGTTGACAGCCTTGACACTTTTTGAACCAAACACATGCATGTGGCATGTGCACAACATATGTCACATGCCATAGCCATAGACTTTTGCCAGGCATGCAACACCCAAACAAATGCTACAAATACAAGTCAAATACCACTTTACTTTAATTTCTTAACCATGTTACACGTTAGCGTGAATAAAATAAAACTTGCAAAGTACATGAGTTATCAATAGAAATTCATCTCTTAACCGTTTGCAGCATAAAAATTCAAACAAACTACACTGGACTGCCACCTCCAGTCTGTAATGCTGCCTGTCAATTGCTTGCCAGTTTTAGCTTAGTTATGCCCTTGGCATCATGCCAGCGTTTCTTGCAGTCCGCCACTGTCCTCTTGTCTTCTGCAATGGAATTCACCTTGTTGACTATGGACTGCCATATAATGTTTTTAGTCCCCAATGACACCTTGGAGGTGAAGAAGGGCTGGTGTTGATGCTCCGTCACCTCGGCAATCAGGATCTCATTCTCCTCCTGACTGAATCTATGTTTTCTCTTCCTCTTCCCCTGGGACTCTGGCTGGTCATCCTGGCTGTTGGCGGGGTTGGGGTGGGGGGGGGGAGGTGTTGTCCTGTGCTGAACTTGGGCCTGGCTGTTTCATTCTGCATTCAGGCAATTTTTTTTCCTTAGGGTATTTGTAATCTCTTTTTGCCGCTAGATGCTGAAAAGTGACGTTAGGCTGACTAGCGTGAACTTTTTTACTGCTATTTTGCCAGCCATCACTTTTTTTCATGCTAGCGTGCATTTTTTTATCACCTTGATGCTAGAGTTAGTGTAATTTTTTTGCGGCCAGTAGCTGATCCTAGCATCATGTAGCAACATATTGTAAATAAGTCTCAAACATAGCGTTAGGATTTGGCGATCGGCAGCGGTAAAAAAAATTGGCGCTAAGCAGCGTGAAAACTACTTAGCGGCATTTCTTGTAAATATGCCCCACAGTTTGTTTCCAAAAGTGTCATTATAATGCATTATAAAGCAATTAATAAAAGAGCAGTCATCTCTTGCCATTCCCCACTCCGTGACACCCAGATAAGAATGTTACATATTTGAATTCAAATCAAGAGAACGTTAAGGAGGGCAAACACCTCAACTAAGGGTCCACTATCAGCTTCTGCCTCCCTAGGGCCTGATTCTGATATGGTTAGGAAGGCCTCCTAACGGCATTTGCTCCATCCAAATTGGATCGGGAACGTGTCTTTCCGACTGACTCGGAAATGTTTCCGACCGACCGAGTATGATGCAAGTTAGGCATTAGGAATATCCCAATCCGAACCTGACGGCATTTGGAATGACCGAGCAGTACGGAGCTGAATCGTACATCTGTACGGGCAGCGTTTCCGAATGACCAAGTACAATGGTGGATTTGGACTGCCTTTCTGAATCATGCCATCCGTTCTGAATCAGCAGTCGGAATCAGACTTTGGGGGCCCGTAGTGGGCCCCCCTGCACCCAGAGCCTTCCCAATTGGGCCCGTGGGGTACCCATGGGTCCCCCCTTACCAGCCATGCACAGTGTGGCAGGCACCAGGGGGTACCTGCCACAGGGTGCCCGATTTTCCCCAGCCACCCCTTTCTTCAATGGGAGCCTATGCATTCGGTCGGAACAAAGGCTCCCATTGAAGTCAATGGGAGTCCAACTAAATCGTATCTGGAAGCATCTGGATGCATCGTACTCGGTCAGTTGGACTCTCCCGATCCGATTTCGTCAGAAACCATTCCCAAACCCATTTGGTCGGGAAGCTTTCCAAACTGCATCAGAATCGGGCCCCTAGTTGTGAGAGTGCTGAGAGGAATGCCACAAAGCCAGATCACCACAGATGTTAATTCCACGAGGTGTAAGTACCGAGCTTGACCAGGGTTATCACCCTCATTAACCCCTTCGATGCTCATGACGAGCTGGACTCGTCATGGCACACAGTGGTCATGTGCTCATGACGAGTCCAGCTCGTCATAAGACCACCCACGGGGGAAGCGCTGGCGCTCCCCCGTGGGAATCCGATCGTCGGGTTATTTTGGGGGAAGGCAGGGGAAGGGCTTCCCCTGCCTCCCCCCGCCCCCCACCCTCAATGACGTCAGCGCGCGAGGCGCGCTGACGTCATTGGGGGTTTTCCTTTGTTCCCCGACGAGCTGGAAGCCATTTGCTTCCAGCGCGTCGGGGAATAAGGTTAGTTTTGGCCTCCGGGGAGGGGGATTTCAAACAGAAGAGGCATCGAGGGAAAGGAAAACCCTTTCCTTTCCTCGATGCCTTCTTGTGCATTCCTGCTGCACGATCATGCGATCGTGCAGCAGGAATGCACACTAGACACCAGGGAATTAAAAAAAAAACGGAAAATACTGTTTTGGGGAGCGGCCCCTTGGGCAAGGGTCGCTCCCCTTTGGGGTCCTTATGTTTTTGGTGCTCTACCCCCTGGGGGGGCAGTTTTTATATATAGCGCGGGGCTTTACCCGAAGGTGTCAGAGCGCTTCAAATAGGAACAGTAACATTACATGAGGAGAAGGTTACAAGTGAGCATAATACAAAAGCAAGCGTTACATTACATGAAGAAAAAGTGACAATTGTGCATGATACATGAGATACAAAATACAAATAGAGGTATAATACTGCAATAAGTGGCAGTCACTCAGAACACAGTGGGAAGGCACTTCTATAGGCATGGAGTACAGAATTTCCTATAGTGGAAGAACTTCCTTGAGGGAGTAGAGAGGGCGTGAATTAAATGAAGGGTACACAAATCCAGCACAGCACGCAAGGGTGAGGAATGTACAGGAAAAAGTACAAATTTACAATGAAGAGCGAACTTCCTAGAGGGGGCTGAGAGTGAAAGTAGTAGTTCTGAAAGTGTCTTTGGAAGAGAAGAGATATGAGGTCAGCTTTGAAGATCCGGGTAGAGGAGGTGGCACGGAGCAATGGGGGAAGCGAGTTCCAGATTCTCACCGCATTGCCTGAGAAGGATTGCGCCATCGATCTTTCCCTTTTGAAGACGGGGGGCTCAAGCAGAAGCTTTTCCGCATTGCGAGAAGGGCGAGAGCCACCGGACAATTTCAATTTATTCGCCAGGTAACGAGGGGAGGACGTGTGTAAGGCTTTGTGTGTGATGCAGGCAGTTTTGTAAATAGATCTTGCCTCGATCGGAAGCCATCAAAGAGAGGACAGGATAGGAGTGACGTGGTCGCTTCGTTTAGACCCTGAAATGAAGCGAGCTGCTGAATGGAGGATGGATTTGAGAGGGGAGAGGTGGGATTTGGGTAGGCCCGTCAGAAGAGAATTGCAATAATCCAGTCTTGAGAGAACCAGAGATTGTACCAAGGTTTTTAAGTCTTTCTCCGGGAAGAACCGACGGATCCCCCATAGAAGGCGCAACTGGTAACGTGCGTTCTTAGCAATAGAGTTGATGTGGGAGATTAGGTTGAGTCTTTTGTCAAGAATGACACCTAGGGATTTAGCGCTGTCGACAATGATGGGTTTGTTGTTGAGTAGGTTCAGCTGATCCATCCAAGATTGAACAGGAGGAGGTGAGAGAGAGGTAGAGAGGAGGAGGAATTCAGTTTTGGCGGGATTCAGAATGAGTTGGAGAGCTAACATCCAGTTGTGAATAGAGTTGAGAGTAGAGTTGAGTAGTGAGAGATCGTGTGTGGAAGATAAAGGTATCTTCCCACTAGTCCACCAGGCATTTATTTGTGGAGAGTGACCCCTTGGGTGGCAGAATAGCAGTATGTTTTTAGGCCCATCTGCCCCCAAGGAGGGCAGAAGCCACTAGACACCAGGGTTTTTTAATTTTTGTGTTGGGGAGTGGGCAAAAGGGCAAGGGTTGCTCCCTTTTACGGGAGTGAATATTTTATTTATACTCTTTGGCCCACCTACCCCTTAGCTTGGCTGGTGGATTGTGTGTGGACTGGTGCATTATTTGCATATGTGATTGTAATGTTTTTTTCTCCTTTTTATTCTAGTGTAAAGCTTTTGATTCCTGTTTGCAGTTTCGGCAGTGGTTGTTCTGCAGTTTTGCGTAATTGCATTTATTTGGTAAGAAAATATTTTTGTTGTGTGTACTCCAAATGAGTATTATTGTCATGCATGAATGAATTTTTTTGTAAGTGGTGTCATAATGGCAGCATATTTGTTAGTGTTCAGAGCTAAGGCTGGGCGTAGTTCGAGTAGTAGCGCTACGCGAAGCTACTCGAAGTGCACTTCGCACTACGCGAGCTACGCATAGCTACGCGAACTGCGTAGTGCACTGTGCAAAATGCTGTTCGCACTGATTGCACAGTGCCGGATGCTTGTCCGCACTGTGCAATCATTGCAAACGGCTTCTTGCACAGTGCAAGCGAGTCAGTTCTGCCGCTCGAGTAGATTTCTACTCGAGCGGCAGCTTTCTCAACGCGGACTGGTAGTTTCTCATCGCGAGCGGTCGCGAGCATACGCGACCACTCGCAATGAGAAACCTGACCTCTCCGCGTTGAGAATCTCGCCGGGAGGTTTATTTTCCACGCTCGCGATCGGCAACTTGATGTTGCTGATCGCGAACGAGGAAAAAGTCTCGCTGGGATGTCATTTTGCTTGCTCGCGGTCGCCAACTTGACGTTGAGGACCGTGAGCAAGCAAAAAATGACCGCTACGCTACGCGTGTTTGCACTGTGCTACGTGCAATTCGCGTAGTGCAAAGTAGCGCAAACTTCGCAAACTACGCGAGCGTAGCGTAGTACTTCGCCCAGGCCTATTCAGAGCATGAAATTCTTTGCGATGTTTTGCATTGTCTTATGTGTAATTATTTTTTTCTTCTTTTATAGTGGGATATTGTTGATCCTTACTGTGCCTGTGCAGAGTAGGTGGTGGTGAGTCTAGCTGCTTCTGTCACGTGAGTGGTATAGTGTTGGAGTATATAGGTCTTTGTGATAAAGCTACATTTTGTTTATTTCTTTTTTTTTACAAAGGGTTTGTTGTTGTTGACTTGTTTGACAAGTAACCTTTATTAGTAAGCATTATGGCTAGCCGTAGAATGACTGCTCAGCAGGTGGTTGGTTTGCTTCTTGAATCTTCCTCTGAGCAGGATTATGAGACTGACAGTGCGTCTGAGGGAGAGGCGGGAGGGGAAGATTCAGGCAGTGAGTTTTCTCTCACATGGAATCATCGGATGATGAAGGTACTCTCAGTGCAGATGAAGTGCCTGTTTTAGAGGAGGATACTACTGTGCCGATGGTGCAAGAGGCATCTGGATTGCAGCCTGGGGCTGCTAGGCTTCCTACTGGAAGTGCTGGACTCTGGGTTGATCCAAACATGGTGCAGCCGGTGTTGCCTGCCTTTAGTGGTTATGCAGGGTGTAGAGTGGATTGTGAACATTATTTGCCTATACAGTATTTTCAGTTGTTTATGGATGATGTATTTTTGGGTGAGATTGTTGAGCAGACTAATTTGTATGCTGAACAGTTTTTGAGGGACAACAGTGCCAGACTTAGGCCCCATTCTAGAGCTACCCGGTGGAGTCCCACAAATCTGGAAGAGATGAAGAAGTTTTTGGGTTTGACTTTTTTGATGGGTTTGATAAGGAAACCGTCCATGGGTTCATATTGGTCTACCAGTCCCTTGATGGCAACGGCCATATTTCCTGCAGTTATGACTCGTGATCGGTATTTACTTTTGCTTCGGATGCTGCATTTTGTTGATAATGGTTTGGCGTTGCCACGAGATCACCCTGAATGTGACCGTCTTTTTAAGATTCGGCCTGTTCTTGATCACTTTGTAGATCGATTTTCAGAGATCTATACTCCAGGGAAAGAAATATCTATTGATGAGTCTTTGGTCCTGTTCAAGGGCCGTTTGGTTTTAGGCAGTACATTCCTAGCAAGAGGGCACGCTATGGAATTAAGCTGTATATGTTGTCTGAGAGTAGGACAGGATATGTTTTTAATTTGCGTGTGTACTCTGGTAGGGATTCCACTATTGACCCCCCTGGTTGCCCGTCCACTTTTGGAGTTTCAGAGAAAATTGTGTGGGATCTTGCTAGAGGACTGTTTATTAGAGGCCACCATTTGTACCTTGATAACTTCTACACTGCTGTGCAATTGTTTAAGGAATTGTTCAAAGTGGACACTTTTGCTTGTGGCACAATCCGCTCTAACCGTAAAGGTTATCCAAAAGAGCTTGTTTGCAAAAACTTCAGAGGGGACAGTGCAGTGCCTTGCGTAGTGAGGAACTGCTAGCTGTGAAATTTGTGGACAGGAGGGATGTGTACATGCTGACTACCATCCATGATGAGAGTACTTCACCTGTGGCTGTTTGGGGTCATATTGCTGAAGTGCGCAAACATGTGTGCATTTTAGACTACAATAAGCACATGGGTGGTGTTGATAGAGTAGATCAGAGGTTGGAACCTTACACTGCTATTCGTAAGGCTTACATTTGGTATAAGAAGTTGGCCATCCATCTCTTCAATTTAGCAACTTTCAATGCTTTTGTTGTGTTCAAGGAGTGTTCTCCTGCATCAAAGTTGACTTTTGTCCAGTTTCAGCAGTCTGTCATAGGCAGCCTTGTTGTTGTGGAACAGGCAAGTGTTCCTAGAGTTGGAGTGGTGGAGGATGTGGCTCGATTGAAAGATCGCCACTTTCCTGATCACATTCCTCCTACACCCTCAAAAGACTTTCCCACTAGGAGATATAGAGTCTGTTGGTGAAGAGGTACGTGGAAGGAGACTCGTATGTACTGCCCTGAGTGTCCTTCTAACCCTGGGCTGTGTGTGCCTGCTTGTTATAGAGCGTACCACAAGCAAAAAGAATTATTGGGAGCAACCATGAGTGGTAAAGTGAACTGCCTGGTCTGTAATGTTTAAGAATTGTTGTTCTGTTTCAAGGTTGGCATTAGTGCAATGTATTTAGTTTCTGATTTTGTGTTAGTAGATTTGTATCTATTTGCAATTTGTTTGTGTTTTCTTTTTTGTATAAAAAAATCCTAAATGTGATGGTGGTGTGTGTAGGCTGGTGCTTGGCTGGCGGTGTGCGTGGAGTGGCGCTTGGCTGGCGGTGTGCGTGGAGTGGTGCTTGGCTGGCGGTGTGCGTGGAGTGGCTCTTGGCTGGCGGTGTGCGTGGAGTGGCGCTTGGCTGGCGGTGTGCGTGGAGTGGCGCTTGGCTGGCGGTGTGCATGGAGTGGCGCTTGGCTGGCGGTGTGCGTGGAGTGGCTCTTGGCTGGCGGTGTGCGTGGAGTGGCGCTTGGCTGGCGGTGTGCGTGGAGTGGCACTAGGCTGGCGGTGTGCGTGGAGTGGTGCTTGGCTGGTGGTGTGCGTGGAGTGGCGCTTGGCTGGCGGTGTGCATGGAGTGGCGCTTGGCTGGCGGTGTGCGTGGAGTGGCTCTTGGATGGCTGTGTGCGTGGAGTGGCGCTCGGCTGGCAGTGTGTGAGTAGTGACTTGCTCCTGGTCACTACACACACTGCTAGCCGAGCGACACTCCACGCAATCCATCAGCTTGTGTGGTTGCTGTGTTAGGAATGTGGGAGTGTGAAAGTGATGGGCCCTTGAATGGCGCTGTCTGCTGTTGTGAGTGTTGTAATGTGATGGGCCCGTGGCTGGTGGTGTGAATGGTTTTGTATTTGTCACACGTATGAAAGGTGTATGAATGGCCTGTAAAGAGGTTGGTGCCTTGTCGTGGCTTTACAGCTCACGAGCTGTGAGTCAATGGTTCAGTTTCTCGTCCTTTCAATTATTAACAGTGCATTTCATTTTTGTGAAATCACTTGTTAATACAATTGTATATACTGAACCATCACTCACCCTCGTGCCAAATCCAACCAGTATGTGTGTGTGGAGGATTAGATGGCTGTGCAGTAATATTTTTTTTTGTCTTTCTCAAGCAGGGTGTACCTTGTCCCTTTTTGTGAATGTTGTAATGTGTTTGTTTCGTGCCTGGTGGTGTGAATGGTCTTGTGTGTATCACGTATGAAAGGTGTGTGAATGGCCTGTAAAGCAGTTGGGGCCTTGACGTGGCTTTACAGCTCACGAGCTGCGAGTCACTGGTTCAGTTTTTTGTCCTTTCAATTATTGACAGTGCATTTCATTTTTGTGAAATCTCTTGTTAATACAATTGTATATACTGAACCATCACTTGCCCTCGTGCCAAATCCAACCAGTATGTGTGTGTGCTTGAGGAATAGATGGCTGTGCAGTAATCTTTGTCTTTTTAGTCTGTCTGCCAAGGTGTACATTACGTCTAAGAATAACCTACCAACTGTAGATATTGTCGTAAACGAAACACCCATGGGAGTACATGGTGATATCTCTCTTGTGGATCCCAACAAGTTATGGTACCCACAATGTCCTGCAAACCTCAAAATGTCTGTCACATTTTCCTTGCAATATTGTGCCAAAATTTTCACGCTGCAGAAATAAACAACACATTATCTCAAAATGACCTGGTTTTGCAAGGGGGTCACCTGGGCTTTTGGCCCGGGGCTCGGCGGCCACCTAGGGAAACCTACCAAACCCACACATTTCTGAAAAGTAGACACCCGGGGGATTCCAGGGAGGTATGGCTTGCGTGGATCCCCCAACGTTTTCTTACCCAGAATCCCCTGCAAACCTGACATTTTGCTGAAAAAATCCCTTTTTCACACATTTTTGTGTGGTAAAGTTGTGGCATCACCTTGCTGACACAAATTTCCTACCACCCAGCGTTCCCCAGGTCTCCCGATAAAAATGGTGCCTCACTCGGGTGGGAGGGCCAAGTACCCGCGACAGGCAAGGGCCCACAACGTATTGAGGCGACCTCAAAATGGCCTATCACAAAACGACCTGGTTTTGCAAGGGGGTCCCATGACGTTTTGGCCCGGGGCTCGGCGGCCACCTAGGAAACCTACCAAACCCACACATTTCTGAAAAGTAGACACCCGGGGATTCCAGGGAGGTATGGCTTGCGTGGATCCCCCAACGTTTTCTTACCCAGAATCCCCTGCAAACCTGACATTTTGCTGAAAAATCCCTTTTTCACACATTTTTGTGTGGTAAAGTTGTGGCATCACCGGGCTGACACAAATTTCCTACCACCCAGCGTCCCCCAGGTCTCCCGATAAAAATGGTGCCTCACTCGGGTGGGAGGCCCAAGTACCCGCGACAGGCAAGGGCCCACAACGTATTGAGGCGACCTCAAAATGGCCTATCACAAAACGACCTGGTTTTGCAGGGGGGGTCCCATGACGTTTTGGCCCGGGGCTCGGCGGCCACCTAGGGAAACCTACCAAACCCACACATTTCTGAAAAGTAGACACCAGGGGGATTCCAGGGAGGTATGGCTTGCGTGGATCCCCCAACATTTTCTTACCCAGAATCCCCTGCAAACCTGACATTTTGCTGAAAAATCCCTTTTTCACACATTTTTGTGTGGTAAAGTTGTGGCATCACCGGGCTGACACAAATTTCCTACCACCCAGCGTCCCCCAGGTCTCCCGATAAAAATGGTGCCTCACTCGGGTGGGAGGCCCAAGTACCCGCGACAGGCAAGGGCCCACAACGTATTGAGGCGACCTCAAAATGGACTATCACAAAACGACCTGGTTTTGCAAGGGGGGTCCCATGACGTTTTGGCCCGGGGCTCGGCGGCCACCTAGGGAAACCTACCAAACCCACACATTTCTGAAAAGTAGACACCCGGGGGATTCCAGGGAGGTATGGCTTGCATGGATCCCCCAACGTTTTCTTACCCAGAATCCCCTGCAAACCTCACATTTTGCTGAAAAAACCCTTTTTCACACATTTTTGTGTGGTAAAGTTGTGGCATCACCTTGCTGACACAAATTTCCTACCACCCAGCGTTCCCCCAGGTCTCCCGATAAAAATGGTGCCTCACTCGGGTGGGAGGCCCAAGTACCCGCGACAGGCAAGGGCCCACAACGTATTGAGGCGACCTCAAATGGCCTATCACAAAACGACCTGGTTTTGCAAGGGGGTCCCATGACGTTTTGGCCCGGGGCTCGGCGGCCACCTAGGGAAACCTACCAAACCCACACATTTCTGAAAAGTAGACACCCGGGGATTCCAGGGAGGTAGTGGCTTGCGTGGATCCCCCAACGTTTTCTTACCCAAAATCCCCTGCAAACCTGACATTTTGCTGAAAAAATCCCTTTTTCACACATTTTTGTGTGGTAAAGTTGTGGCATCACCGGGCT
Organism: Calotriton arnoldi; assembly: GCA_963921515.1. Classification (NCBI taxonomy): domain Eukaryota; kingdom Metazoa; phylum Chordata; class Amphibia; order Caudata; family Salamandridae; genus Calotriton; species Calotriton arnoldi. The sequence goes on from CAWUFW010006994.1 coordinate 154,788, forward strand.
GACACAAATTTCCTACCACCCAGCGTCCCCCAGGTCTCCCGATAAAAATGGTGCCTCACTCGGGTGGGAGGCCCAAGTACCCGCGACAGGCAAGGGCCCACAACGTATTGAGGCGACCTCAAAATGGCCTATCACAAAACGACCTGGTTTTGCAAGGGGGGTCCCATGACGTTTTGGCCCGGGGCTCGGCGGCCACCTAGGGAAACCTACCAAACCCACACATTTCTGAAAAGTAGATACCCGGGATTCCAGGGAGGTATGGCTTGCGTGGATCCCCCAACATTTTCTTACCCAGAATCCTCTGCAAACCTGACATTTTGCTGAAAAATCCCTTTTTCACACATTTTTGTGTGGTAAAGTTGTGGCATCACCGGGCTGACACAAATTTCCTACCTCCAGCGTCCCCCCAGGTCTCCCGATAGAAATGGTGCCTCACTCGGGTGGGAGGCCCAAGTACCGCGACAGGCAGGGCCCACAGCGTATTGAGGCGACCTCAAAATGGACTATCACAAAGCGACCTGGTTTTGCAAGGGGTCCCATGACGTTTTGGCCCGGGCTCGGCGGCCACCTAGGGAAACCTACCAAACTCACACATTTCTGAAAAGTAGACACCCGGGGGATTCCAGGAGGTATGGCTTGCATGGATCCCCAACGTTTTCTTACCCAGAATCCCTGCAAACCTCACATTTTGCTGAAAAATCCCTTTTTCACACATTTTGTGTGGTAAAGTTGTGGCATCACCGGGCTGACACAAATTTCCTACCATCCAGCGTCCCCCAGGTCTCCCGATGAAAATGGTGCCTCACTCGGGTGGGAGGCCCAAGTACCCGCGACAGGCAAGGGCCCACAACGTATTTAGGCGACATTAAAATTGCCTATCACAAAATGTTGTGGGACCTTGCCTGTCGCGGGTACTTGGGCCTCCCACCCGAGTGAGGCACCATTTTATCGGGAGACCTGGGGGACGCTGGGTGGTAGGAAATTTGTGTCAGCCCGGTGATGCCACAACTTACCACACAAAACTGTGTGAAAAAGGGATTTTTCAGCAAAATGTGAGGTTTGCAGGGGATTCTGGGTAAGAAAACGTTGGGGATCCACGCAAGCCATATCTCCCTGGAATCCCCGGGTGTCTACTTTTCAGAAATGTGTGGGTTTGGTAGGTTTCCTAGGTGGCTGCTGAGCCCGGGTCAAAACGTCATGGGACCCCTTGCAAAACCAGGTCGTTTTGTGATAGGCCATTTTGAGGTCGCCTCAATACGTTGTGGGCCCTTGCCTGTCGCGGGTACTTGGGCCTCCCACCCGAGTGAGGCACCATTTTTATCGGGAGACCTGGGGGATGCTGGGTGGTAGGAAATTTGTGTCAGCCCGGTGATGCCACAACTTTACCACACAAAAATGTGTGAAAAAGGGATTTTTCAGCAAAATGTCAGAGTTTGCAGGGATTCTGGGTAAGAAAACGTTGGGGGATCCACGCAAGCCATACCTCCTGGAATCCCCGGGTGTCTACTTTTCAGAAAAGTGTGGGTTTGGTAGGTTTCCCTAGGTGCCGGCAGAGCTAGGGTTCAAAAACTACAGCTAGGCACTCTGCAAAAAAAGGGTCATTTTTCACTGTGAAAATGTGGTGCGTCCACGTTGCGTTTGCGCTGCTTCCTGTCGCGGGCACTAGGCCTACCCACACAAGTGAGGTACCATTTTTTTGGAAGACCTTGGGGAACGCGGGGTGGGTGGAATTTTGTGGATCCACGCAGATTCCAGAACTTTCCACCACAGAAAAGTGAGGAAAATGTGGTTTTTTTGCCAATTTTTAAGGTTTGCAAGGGATTCTGGGTAACAGAACCTGGTGAGAGCCAGTCAAGTCACCCCATCCTGGATTCCCCTGGGTGTCTACTTTTCAAAAATGTATAGGTTTGCTAGGTTTCCCAAAGTGCCGGCAGAGCTAAGGTTAAAAACGACAGCTAGGCACTTTGCAAAAAAAGGGTCATTTTTCACTGTGAAAATGTGGTGTGTCCACGTTGTGTTTTGCGCTGCTTCCTGTCGCGGGCACTAGGCCTACCCACACAAGTGAGGTACCATTTTTTTGGGAAGACCTTGGGGAACGCGGGGTGGGTGGAATTTTGTGGATCCACGCAGATTCCAGAACTTTCCACCACAGAAAAGTGAGGAAAATGTGTTTTTTTTGCACATTTTTCAAGTTTGCAAGGGATTCTGGGTAACAGAACCTGGTGAGAGCCAGTCAAGTCACCCCATCCTGGATTCCCCTGGGTGTCTAATTTTCAAAAATGTATGGGTTTGCTAGGTTTCCCAAAGTGCCGGCAGAGCTAGGGTTCAAAAACTACAGCTAGGCACTTTGCAAAAAAAGGGTCATTTTTCACTGTGAAAATGTGGTGCGTCCACGTTGCGTTTTGCGCTGCTTCCTGTCGCGGGCACTAGGCTTACCCACACAAGTGAGGTACCATTTTTTTCGGAAGACCTTGGGGAATGCGGGGTGGGTAGAATTTTGTGGATCCACGCAGATTCCAGAACTTTCTACCACAGAAAAGTGAGGAAAATGTGTTTTTTTGGCCAATTCTTTAGGTTTGCAAGGGATTCTGGGTAACAGAACCTGGTGAGAGCCAGTCAAGTCACCCCATCCTGGATTCCCCTGGGTGTCTACTTTTCAAAAATGTATAGGTGTGCTAGGTTTCCCAAAGTGCCGGCAGAGCTAGGGTTCAAAAACGACAGCTAGGCACTTTGCAAAAAAAGGGTCATTTTTCACTGTGAAAATGTGGTGTGTCCACGTTGCGTTTTGCGCTGCTTCCTGTCGTGGGCACTAGGCCTACCCACACAAGTGAGGTACCATTATTTTGGGAAGACCTTGGGGAACGCGGGGTGGGTGGAATTTTGTGGATCCACGCAGATTCCAGAACTTTCCACCACAGAAAAGTGAGGAAAATGTTTTTTTTTTGCCAATTTTTAAGGTTTGCAAGGGATTCTGGGTAACAGAACCTGGTGAGAGCCAGTCAAGTCACCCCATCCTGGATTCCCCTGGGTGTCTACTTTTCAAAAATGTGTAGGTTTGATAGGTTTCCCTAAGTGCCGGCAGAGCTAGGGTTCAAAAACTACAGCTAGGGACTTTGCAAAAAAAGGGTCATTTTTCACTGTGAAAATGTGGTGCGTCCACGTTGCATTTTGCGCTGCTTCCTGTCGCGGGCACTAGGCCTACCCACACAAGTGAGGTACCATTTTTTTCGGAAGACCTTGGGGAACGCGGGGTGGGTGGAATTTTGTGGATCCACGTAGATTCCAGAACTTTCTACCCCACAAAAGTGAGGAAAATTTGTTTTTTTGCCAATTTTTTAGGTTTGCAAGGGATTCTGGGTAACAGAACCTGGTGAGAGCCAGTCAAGTCACCCCATCCTGGATTCCCCTGGGTGTCTACTTTTCAAAAATGTATAGGCTTGCTAGGTTTCCCAAAGTGCCGGCAGAGCTAGGGTTCAAAAACTACAGCTAGGCACGTTTGCAAAAAAAGGGTCATTTTTCACTGTGAAAATTTGGTGCATCCACGTTGCGTTTTGCGCTGCTTCCTGTCGCGGGCACTAGGCCTACCCACACAAGTGGGGTACCATTGTTTTCATAAGACCTTGGGGAACGCGGGGTGGGTGGAATTTTGTGGATCCACGCAGATTCCAGAACTTTCTACCACAGAAAAGTGAGGAAAATGTGTTTTTTTGCCAATTTTTAGGTTTGCAAGGGATTCTGGGTAACAGAACCTGGTGAGAGCCAGTCAAGTCACCCCATCCTGGATTCCCCTGGGTGTCTACTTTTCAAAAATGTATAGGTTTGCTAGGTTTCCCAAAGTGCCGGCAGAGCTAGGGTTCACAACGACAGCTAGGCACTTTGCAAAAAAAGGGTCATTTTTCACTGTGAAAATGTGGTGTGTCCACGTTGCGTTTTGCACTGCTTCCTGTCGCGGGCACTATGCCTACCCACGCTAGTGAGGTACCATTTTTTTGGGAAGACCTTGGGGAACGCGGGGTGGGTGGAATTTTGTGGATCCATGCAGATTCCAGAACTTTCCACCACAGAAAAGTGAGGAAAATGTGTTTTTTTTGCCAATTTTTAGGTTTGCAAGGGATTCTGGGTAACAGAACCTGGTGAGAGCCAGTCAAGTCACCCCATCCTGAATTCCCTCGGTGTCTAGTTTTCAAAAATGTATAGGTGTGCTAGGTTTCCCAAAGTGCCGGCAGAGCTAGGGTTCAAAAACGACAGCTAGGCACTTTGCAAAAAAAGAGTCATTTTTCACTGTGAAAATGTGGTGTGTCCATGTTGCGTTTTGCGCTGCTTCCTGTCGCGGCACTAGGCCTACCCACACAAGTGAGGTACCATTTTTTTGGGAAGACCTTGGGGAACGTGGGGTGGGTGGAATTTTGTGGATCCACGCAGATTCCAGAACTTTCCACCACAGAAAAGTGAGGAAAATGTGTTTTTTTGCCAATTTTTAAGGTTTGCAAGGGATTCTGGGTAACAGAACCTGGTGAGAGCCAATCAAGTCACCCCATCCTGGATTCCCCTGGGTGTCTACTTTTCAAAAATGTATAGGTTTGCTAGGTTTCCCTAAGTGCCGGCAGAGCTAGGGTTCAAAAACTACAGCTAGGCACTTTGCAAAAAAAGGGTCATTTTTCACTGTGAAAATGTGGTGCGTCCACGTTGCGTTTTGCGCTGCTTCCTGTCGCGGGCACTAGGCCTACCCACACAAGTGAGGTACCATTTTTTTCGGAAGACCTTGGGGAACACGGGGTGTGTGCAATTTTGTGGATCCACGCAGATTCCAGAACTTTCTACCACACAAAAGTGAGGAAAATTTGTTTTTTTTGCCAATTGTTTTGGTTTGCAAGGAATTCTGGGTAACAGAACCTGGTGAGAGCCAGTCAAGTTCCCCATCCTGGATTCCCCTGGGTGTCTACTTTTCAAAAATGTATAGGTTTTCTAGGTTTCCCAAAGTGCCGGCAGAGCTAGGGTTCAAAAACTACAGGTAGGCACTTTGCAAAAAAAGGGTCATTTTTCACTGTGAAAATTTGGTGCGTCCACGTTGTGTTTTGCGCTGCTTCCTGTCGCGGGCACTACGCCTACCCACACAAGTGAGGTACCATTTTTTTCGTAAGACCTTGGGGAACGCGGGGTGGGTGGAATTTTGTGGATCCACGCAGATTCCAGAACTTTCTACCACAGAAAAGTGAGGAAAATGTGTTTTTTTTGCCAATGTTTTAGGTTTGCACGGGATTCTGGGTAACAGAACCTGGTGAGAGCCAGTCAAGTCACCCCATCCTGAATTCCCCTGGGTGTCTAGTTTTCAAAAATGTATAGGTTTGCTAGGTTTCCCTAAGTGCCCGCAGAACTAGGGTTCAAAAACTACAGCTAGGCACTTTGCAAAAAAAGGGTAATTTTTCATTGTGAAAATGTGGTACGTCCACGTTGCATTTTGAGCCATTTCCTGTTGTGGGCACAAGGCCTACCCACACAAGTGAAGTACCATTTTTATCGGGAGACTTAGGGTAACACAGAATTGTAGAGCAACTGTTATTACCTATTGACTTTCGATGCATTTCTGCCTTCCAAATGAAAGACAATGTGTAAAAAATAAGTCATTTTGAAAAATGACCTATAATTCTCATGCTAGTATGGGTACTCCCAATTTCGGAAATGTGCAAATATCTACTGTTTCTAAAATCTACATTTTGTTCCCATTTCAGAAATACATAGGTGTCTTTCATAACAATTTTTCCATGTATACATTTTCCCAAAATAATTGCTATATACCCGGTACATAATAAAAAACCATTGCAAGATGCTGCTCAGTTATTGGCTCTGGGTTCGTCGGGTTCTTGGTGAACCTAAAAGTCCTATATATCCCCACAACCAGAAAGGTCCAGCGGATATAACGGTATATTGCTTTGAAATAGCTGTCATAATTAGAAGAAGTTACAGGTGAAAACGTTGACACAAATAGCTGTTTTTTTCAACTAATTTTCAATTTTTCCTTCATTTAACTGTTAGTTTCTATAAGGAAAACTTTAAGGATCTACACAAATGACCCCTTGCTGAATTCAGAATTTTGTCTACTTTTCAGAAATGTATGGCTTTCTAGGATCCATTATTGGTTTCATACCCATTTCTACCATTAACTGGAAGGAGGTTGAAAGCACAAAAATAGAAAAATAGGCTATGTCCCAGAAAAATGCCAAAACTGTGTAAAAAAGTTGGTTTTCTGACAAAAGTCTGCTTGTCCCTGAAAGCTGGGAAGATGGTGATTTCAGCACCACAACCCCTTTTTGATGCCATTTGCAGGGAAAAAACAAGACGCTTTCATCTGTAGCCCTTTTTCGCATTTTTCCCCCAAAAACAAAATTTTGCTGTATTTTGGCTAATTTCTGGGTCCCCTCCAGGGGAATCCACAAACCCTGGGTACCTTTACAATCCCCATGATGTTAGAAAAAAAGGACGCAAATTTGGCGTGGATACCTTATGTGGTCAAAAAGTTACAGGGGCCTAAGCGCGCACTACCCCAAATAGCCAAAAAAAGGCTTAGCACAGGGGGGGAAAAGGCCTAGCAGTGAAGGGGTTAATGGCACCATATGCGGGCCACAACATCAGAGCTCATAACCGTAATCTCACTCAACAGAACAAGGTAACAAATTCCAGAGGCATGAACCCTGTGTTGCGAGAGGGGCTAAGAGGGGCAGCAAGGGGTCGACTGACTAAGGTGCAAAGCCGTACAAAATAATACATAAATACATCTTAAAAAACTGTTATCTCTGTCAAAACACAAATCTGGGGAGGGAAATAATGTTATAAAGCACGTAGTCAAGATCCATGAACCCTTCCCCTGTGTAAAAACCCACGGAAATTCCACGGAGTGCGCCAACACGTAGCTATGTATAATATATATTATTTTGCCAATATTAGGCGTACCTCTATTTTTATGGTTTAGTCGCAAGTTTGTCTGGTATTCCAGTGGTTGCCCTCACATCAGGCCCATCCATTTAGATCAATAAAAATGCAGGACAACTGCATGCAGAAGATTTCAACTAGAAAACAATTGCAGTGTCTAGCAGAATGTGCAAGCAAATTGCAGCATCACTGAATATGCACTCTCAACCCAAAGAAGGAAATCACCGCAGGAATCACTAAATTCATGATGTAATAATATTACACCCAGAAATTCAGAAACTGGGCAGTGTAGTGATTTCCAGGTGTGACATTAGAACACTATTCAGCACTTACCCTTTGGAATGTGGACCTACGTGACATGGTTTATCTGCATTGATTTTGCATTTTCGGGCATCTTTCAGAATGCACATTATATTAAAAAATATAGCAAGAAACATATACGTAAATGTGGCCAACCAATGAACAGTCATATCCCAGTCCCCAGATCAACTGGATATACCAGCAAAGAAAAAGCAGCTGAGCGAAGAATCTCTATGAAGGAGTTCTTGTTCATAGAAGGGTCTAGAATCTACTTTAATATCAACAAACTGTCCTGAAGATGGTCTCAAGTACTTATAGTGCGTTTATTTTTCTAAAATGTATGTCTGACCTCTGAATTTGGCATGAGCTATGTTTAGAAAACACTGCTGGGCAGGGGTTGACCCAACTTAAAATTAAAGAATAGCACTTCAATGAATTATTGATGAGCGGTTGGGTGGTTGTCCTATCTGTTCACTCTATGAGAAACGTAATTTGCATGATCACTGTTTGACAGGGGGCTGGTGCTGCTATTATGCCCCTGTGTATATATTTAAAATACTTGTTGATTGTTGTTCATTAATTAAAAACTGTTTTGACTACTCAAAAGGAGCACAACTAACATTGATACATACTCGATGTAGCTATTGTGTTTTGAATTAATTTGTCTGTGGGACTGGATTTTTTGACAACACCAAATTCTTCTAAATGAATAACTATGGGGTCTATTACGATGGCGGTCAGATGTCCACCGCCGGGCCGGCGGTGGCTCCCGCCATACCGGCGGTGGACATCCGCCCGCCATCGCAACCAGGAAAACCACCGGTCACATTAGGATGGCGGTGGTGACCGCGGCGGTGGGAAATTCCAACCGCCGCTTTACCGCCGGTTGCCATCCGCACTCCTGCCTAGCGGACGGAGCAGGACCGGGATAATGGTGGTGGTGGTGGTGCAGAGCAGGCTCCGCCGGCAGGATTATGATGCCGGCGGTGGCCAGCCTTTCCTCACGGTCAGACCGCCATTGAAAGGCATGCGGTGATTGTCTTCCGGGGGCCCGTTGCAGGCCCCCAATGTGTTGGGGGTGTGTGGGTGCACTGGGGGGGTACCCATGGTCCCCCCTACATTCCCCTGTACCAGGTGGCAGGCACTGTGCAGTGCCTGCCACTAAGTGCAGGGAAATGCAGGACATGCTCCTTTCGGCATCGCGGCGGTGCTGCAGGCAGCAGCAACCGCCGCAATGTTAATGCCCGCGATCCGACCACCGCGGTCGGATTTCGACAGCGGGTCATCGTAATTCGACCGGCGGTGATGACGCGGTCCATGCAGGCGGTCTTTTCCCGCTACCATGGCAGTCGGGGAGGTTTCCTGACCGCCATCGTAATTGGCCCCTAAGTTTCTCTGAAAGGGGTCTTGCCTTGCAGTTTGGGATGAACTATTCCCATGAAGAGCAGGGTCAGTACTGATTTGTATAAGGTGGACTTCTATCTAGAGTGGTATAGTTGATGAAAAAGTATGGGTTGGAATGCTATTCTGAGTGATTGCTAGCGGTTAAAACTATTTGAAGCCTTGTTGTTAGAAATGGGGGTCTCTAGTTGGCAGTGATATGCACCCTGTCCAAGTAGGGACCCTTCCTTCTGTTCAGGTTGAGTAAAGTACACACCTAAGTTTGCCTGTGCTCACCCTCTGGTAGCTTGGCACAGAGCAGTAAGGCTAAGATACAGCGCCAATGTGTAAAGCATTTGTATATAACCCACAGTAACACAGTGAAAACACCACAAACGGACACCACACCAGTTTAGAAAAATAAAGGGGCAGATTTACAAGAAAGTGACGCATCCCTAGAGATGCGTCACTTTCCCTGCGCCACACTGAGAAACCCTTGCGCCACCATGGATGCGCCGTATTTACAATACGGCGCACCATGGCGCTAGGATTGACAGATGCGTCAGAAATTCTGACGCATCTGTTGGGGCAAAAGTCACGCATTGCTGGAGTCATGTCGCAAGCACGACACAACTCCAGCAATGCTTTTTGAGGCCTATTCCCACTACACTGCATCACTCCTTACGCCTGCTTCAAGCAGGCGTAAGGTTTTGACGCAGTGGGGTCATAAAAGTGCCGCAGTGAAATCTTGTAGATTTCACTGCGTGACTTCTACAAGGCTTTTTGCGTGGAAACGCCCACCTTACATACATTATACCTGACGCAGGTATAATGTGACGCAGGGCTTTACAACGTGACGCATCTCCCTAGATGTGTCACGTTGTAAATGGGCTGCATTTTTACGCCTCTGCTGCGTCACAAAAAGTGACGCAACGGTGGTGCAAAAATGACGCAAGGGGCTTGTAAATCTGCCCCTGAGTATCTTTATCTAAACCAAACAAGTCTAACACGACAAACATCCAACATACAGATATCAGACTATCGCTTTTAGAAGGTAAAAACAGTTCTGTCCATGGGAAACTATGGATGCATCACTTTTAGCATGAAGTTCCTGGGAAGCGTCAAACTCACAAGCAAAAACATCTGCAGGGAAGGTATTGTGTTAGTTCTTTATGCATAGGGAAGGTGAAGTGTAGGTTCCTTGCTCCAGGGGAGGTGATGCGTCAGTCCCTTACTGCCACGCAGGGGAGGTGATGCGTGGGTTTCTTACTGGAGAGGAGGTGAGGCGTGGGTCTCTTACTGTGCGGGAAGTTGATGTGTCAGTTTTTTACTGCAGCCCCAGCATTGTTGTAGATTCAGGGCACAGGTGCGATGCGTGGAAAATCCGGACGCGCTGGAGGTGATGCGGCGAACCAGGTGCTGTATAGATTTCTCCAGCCGCCGACTGCCGATACGTCGATTCTTCTTGCCACCCAGAAGGGCCTGAGTTGGAGTCTGTGCAGTGATCTTTGACATCGCAGATTGGTGTTCGGAACTCAGCGTGTGGCAGTTTCTCTGGTCGCTGGCAGGCGCTGTGTCAATTTTTCAGATGCATGGGGCTGTGTGCCAGGAATTTCTCCCGCAGAGCAGTGCTGCGCTGAAAAATTCACCCGCAAGGAGGGAAAAGCGTCGATTTGCTTCAGATCTTTAGTCCGTGGAAGCTGCCTGTAGCAGGAACAACCTCCAGAGCCCAAAGCTGGAATAGGCACCTCCTGGCAGGTCAGAACTCCCAGCAGTGGAGTTCCAGGAAGCTGTGGGTGAAATCTTTGTGACCTTGAGACTTCAGAACAGGAGGTAAGCACACACAAGCCCTTGGAGAATCTTATCAAGTAGGTTTCAAAGCAAAGTCCAGTCTTTGTCCTCTCCTTAGCAGAAGCAGCAACTGCAAGCCAGCCCAAAGCAACACACAGCAAAGGGGCAGTACTCCTCCTCACAGCTCTTCTTCCTTGGCAGAGGTTCCTCCTGATTCCAGAAGTTATCTAAAGTTCTGGGGTTTTAAGTCTGCTACTTATACCCCATTTCCTCTTTGTAGTCTTTATTTCAAGAGTCTCTGGGCTCAGTGAAAACCAGTTCTGTCCTCCCTGGCCCAGCTTCACTACAGGAGGTGGAGACAGCATTGTGCAGAGCAGACAAAGCCTATTCAGGTGCTAGTGAAAACTCCTCCCACCACTCTAAATGCAGAAAGGTCTATTCAACCTGGCTATGAGTCACCCAGGAAAGGCAGGACACACCTCAACCCCGCTTGTGACTGTCTACAGTGAATGCACATCCCCTGCTCTTGTTATTTCAAAACCAGATGGTGAATACACAAACAGGCAGAGGCACACAGGTAGGTTAAACCAGAAAATGCCCACTTTCTAAAAGTGGCATTTTCAAACACACAATTTAAAAACCACCTTTACTAAAAGGTGAGTTATTAAATTCTGAGTTCAGAGAGCCTAAACTCCAAATCTCTATCTGTTCCCAATTGAAAGTTACACATGTAAAATGTTACAGTGCAGCTCCAATGATAGCCTATGGGAGAGCTAGTCCTTGCAACAGTAAAAAACAAAATACACAGTATTTCACTATCAGAACATGTAAAACACACCAGTACATGTCCTACCTTTAACATACACTGCACCCTGCCCATGAGGGTAACTTACCTGCGAGAAAAAGGACGGGTAGGGCTGCCAGGTCGACATGTAAGGTAAAATTACACATGCAGACACAGCGGTGGCAGGTCTGAGATACATTTGAAAGGCTACTTGTGTGGGTGGCACAACCAGTGCTGCAGGCCCAGTAGTACAGTTTTACAGGGCAACCCAGTTTTCCCCAAGGAACTGGGTGCTATAGTCTATTGACAACAATGTTCCTTAAGGAATTCTTTTAATTAATTCAATCAAAAGCAGGCATATCAAAATAAAGAAAGTGCATTGTACTTATATATGTTTAATCCATAAATTAAAATCAATTTTTCACCTTCAAGCAGTACAAACAAATAATCATACTGGCACCACTTCAAAATCCTTATACTCCCTTGGTATTGTTCAAATCAAAGGATCAGAAGAAGCGCAATCAATCCTCTTAACAAACAATGGTTACAAAGATCATAGGTTCCATCAGCTGAATTATTTACATTTAAAATGATCCACAGGAACTTGAACAAAAAAACCCAAACGTAACATGTAATGTTAAGGAGGATGCAGTGTCGACGTTTCTGTCTCAATTGGCCATATAGGTCCGCGAGACCATCTTCAGGACTCAGCGTTGGCAGGGAATTACACATGTAAGTACTGACTCAAAATCAACTCGATGTAACACAACCATAAAAACGACAACTAGTCAAGAGCACCACACCTGACTAATATGTGCATCGCCTTCTTACAATAAAAACACCACACCAGTGGCCACACTCTTTTGTGTAAACCATAGTGCAACCAAACTCATAAAACCAAAATAATAAATCCCAGTGAAAAAATCCTGATTGCAACCAAATTCATAAAATCAAAATTATAAATCCCAGTGAAAAAATCCTGATTGCAACCAAATTCATAAAACCATAATAATAAATCCCAGTGAAAAAATCCTGATTGCAACCAAACTCATAAAACCAAAATAATAAATCCCAGTGCAAAAATCTGCAACCGAACTCATAAAACCAAAATAATAAATCCCAGTGAAAAAATATGCAACCAAACTCATAAAACCATGCAATCAAGTAGTAGCATTTGATTTACAGGCACTGGGCACACATAGTGCACTCTACTAGGGACTTACTAGTAAATCAAGTAGGCCAATCATGGAGAACCAATCAGTATTACAATTTACACCAGGAGCACTTGCACTTTGGCACTGATTAGCAGTGGCAAAGTGCCCAGAACACCTAAACCAGCAAAAACGAAGTCCAACACCCAGGAAAAAATACAGGAGTCAGAGGCAAAAAGTCAGGGGAAACCACACTTAGGATGCCAGGTCTAACACTTGTTCTTATCACCTTTTGTGTGTTTGATGTAATCCTCTAAATTGACAAGTGTATGCATAGACCCTGGTTCATTGCGTGCTGTGCTACAGGACCCAACCTCTAGCTCATTGAGAAACCAAAGAAGGCTGAAACAGGTCTGGGATTTCATTTATTCCTGTCTGGAAGAGCCTTGTCAGCCAGTTTAGGATGGACTGTTCCCATGAGGAGAGGTGTCAGTACTGAATTGCATTATGCTGGACTATGTCTAGAGTGGAACAGTGAGTGACAAATGAGAGTTTTGAATGTTACCCAGAGTGGTTGCCAGCGGTTTAGACTACTTGCAAGCATTCCTTACATCAGGTTTTGTGTGTATCATTCCATTTCCCCTGTTTTTCTGGCAAAATGTGTGCTGCCGGAAAGAGTGAGGTGATCTTGCATTGCTTGTAAACCTGTTTGGCCGTAACTTCTGTTACTAGAAGATAGGGATTACTTCGGAACCTGGACTTATGCCATACTTCAATTCCAATTTCTAAGTACAAACTCTGGAATTTCTTATTCAGGAACACAATGTGCACTTGATACACAATCTAGAAAAGGTTAAAAAGATGATGGCTATTGAAGGCACCATGCAAATCAATAGGAAAGGAACATCTTAACTTTTTAGTAAGTATCTAATGCCTCACCTATCACACTGTTCAAGATAATGCAGGGTTCTAAATTATCTGTTTTATTTACATTTCTTAAAGATTTGTGTAGACAATTGGTGTATTGGTTGAAGGAGATGAGACCTCGCCTAAAAGAATAATCACCAACCTTGTCAGGATGTACCATAAAATTATTTTAAAAATCTGTGCCTACCCCTCTGGTAGGTTGGCACAAAGCAGTCAGGCTGAACTTAGAGTCAATATATAAAGTATTTATGCAGTACTGAAACAGGAACCAAGGGAAAACACAACAAAATAAAAATCCTAGACGAATTTAGACAAGTAGAGAAAATTTTAATAATTAAAAAACAAAAATCCAATCAAAATAACCAGAGTTGTGAATTTTTAAATGATAAGGTTTAAAATAGAGTCAAAAAGCAATGAGCACCACTGTGTTCATCTGGTTGTGCTTGACCTGGACAAAACTTAAGGTGGACCACGATGGAGAGCGGGTCAGATACAGGGACCAGCTTCGTCCCAGTGAAAAGTTTTCCTTTTGGACTGAAAAATCCTGAGCAGGTCAAGCAGCAGGTTGTAGCCTAAAAGGGCTCAACAAGGGGTGGTGATAAATTCTGCTCCACTGGCAGAGTTGGAGGAAGTTTGGCCAATTCGTGTTACACAAGTAAGGTGGAGTTCCGGCCAAATTCCGCCAACTGCCGCATGGAAGAGTTTTTTCTTGCATGCAGCTCGCCAACTGTAAGTTGGCAAGTGCGAGTTGGATTTGGCGTCCCCTAACATGATTTTCGGTTGCTATGGGGGCACATGGTGAGATTTCCCCAATGCAGGCATTCGTAACAGTTCAAGGTTAGAAAGCTGCAGCTCGAGTAGAAAATCTACTTGAGTAGCACCACAATCAACTTGAGAAGCAGCACCCTCTGCCACGCTGTGTGGTACCCTTCATGCTGATTTTTCAGTGTGGAAGGAGCTCCTGGCGCTAAAGATCAGCGTGAGCAGCATGACATGCCTAGTTCTGCCCGTTCCGGGAATTCTGCAGAGTAGAACTCCGCCAGGTCCACCCACCCCTAAACTTAACATCATCCGATAGCCCCTGGACAAGGCCTTGGTGAAGCCATTGATATTTGGTGGGAATCTTCAGAGTGGTATAAGTGGGAGAAATTTGAATTTCATGCACAAAAACTGACCCCTCAGTGGCTGGATACTTTTTGTGCCTTCACCTGGTGAAGATTTCTACCTTTGGACTTAGTGGCTATATTGGAGATCAGATTTTTCCAGTGGGGCAAGGCTGCAGGCTGTAGCTGAAGAGGGCTCAACTAGGCCAGATACCTTCTCCATGAGATTCTGCTAAATTGCATTTGCTGCTGCGGAGAAGAATCTAGCTAGATCAACCTGAATCTTTGGCCCAGGGGTTCTCAGGGCAAAAAGTTGGCAAAAAGATTCTATATCCCAAACGACGGCTAGGCTCCTGAGACGGCTGCAACGCATCCAGAACGCCTCTGCACGTCTTATCCTCGACATCCCCGACGCAGCCACATCACACCCCACCTGAGAGACCTGCACTGGCTCCCTGTCAACAAGAGGATAACCTTCAAGCTCCTCACCCACGCACACAAAGCACTCCACAACTCCGGACCAGCCTACCTCAACAGACGACTCAGCTTCTACACCCCCACCCGCCAGCTCCGCTCGACCAGCCTCGCCCTCGCCACAGTCCCCCGCATCCGGAAAACGACCGCCGGCGGCAGATCCTTCTCCCACCTCGCCGCCAAGACCTGGAACACCCTCCCCACCAACCTCCGACAGACCCAAGACCTACTGGCCTTCAGAAGACTCCTCAAGACCTGGCTCTTCGATCAGTAGCAGCACCACCCCCCTCTTCCCCCAGCGCCTTGAGACCCTCGCGGGTATGTAGTGCGCTTTATAAGTGACATGATTGATTGATTGATTGATTGAAGTGTCAGGAACCTTCAGGAGGAGTACACTTTGACACCAACCAAGGGTCCAGAACCTTGGGGACAGCATTTGGGGGTCAAGTCTCAATCCAGCAGAGGCCAGCAGCAGGGTCCCGGGCAGGTCCAGTTGGAACTGGTCAGCTGGAAATATAGGAAATCAGACTTTTGGAGCTTGTTGTGTTCCTGTTGCCCAAACAGGATGTCAGCCTTATGACCCTTGGAGTCCATGACTTTGACCTGGGTACAAGAGGCAGAGCATGTCCAGTCTTCAAGGCTCTTCTAGGGTCACAGACAGTAGGTCAAGTGATCTCCCATTCTTCCATAGGTCCAGAAGTGATCTGAATTGGTTCTGGGGGTGCCACGTTTATTCCCAATGTCAGCCTGTTGGTGGAGGCAACTGCTGGCTACTCTCTAACCAATGGGGTTAATGTTCTTAGTGTTGACCCTCCCCACTTTTGCAACACTTCCTGTATTTTATTGTAAATTATCCCACAGTGCCTAAAACCAATATGGGAAAATATTTTTTCCTCTGTGCAACACTTTTTGTGCCCAACCAGAGGACTGGCTATGGTAATAGGAAAACCCACCCTTGTGGTCACATCAAACCAGTTCTGGGGGCAGCTCTTCCCCTTCTGGAATATGTACCTGGCTCGCTATGAGAAAAATAGAGGAACATGTTTAGATGTGAGCTACATCTGCCTGTGACAAGGTAGGCACCTTTGAAGTTAAGTGAGTTCCTGGTCATAGCTCAGATGGCCATCCGATGAGGGAAGGTTAACCCCTCTCGCTTTGTCCCAGCTCTGGCAGCCACTGCACACCTAACGAAGGAGCCATTCAGCTTCTGGGTGGCAGAAAGGCACATTTGGCTCAGGCAGCAAAATCACAACTTTCTAAAAGTGTCATTTCCAAAATAGTAAAATCTGACTTGACTATTAGGTTGACTTTTAAATTACTACTAAAACAGGTTGTTGAACCATATTTCTAGCTGCTCCCAAACTGAAATTAAACACTATCAGCTGTTACAGTGGCACTATAAGGCATTTTTTGTCCTGCTGAGATACAAACTGGGAATAGTCTTGTCCACAAGTAAGTCATTACAGAGACTTTAACATACTCGTAAGTTGAACAGTAAAAGCAGTCAACTGTTACCAATAATCCCTATCATTTAGGTCACAAAGTCAGAAACGCGAAGATTGCGCCGAAGAGGCAAAACGTTGAGGCAGACACTTCTACCACTCCACCTAACAAGAACAGGTACACTATAACCCCCCTATGAGGCCATAACTTATAGAAGAGAAGGCGAATATTGGTGTTAAATATATTATTTCCATTTGAATTTTTACAGATTACACCGTGGTCCAGCCAGATGATAATCCCTAAAGTCACATGGGGATTGGAAACGCGTCGGCAATTTCCTTTTGTTCTATGAGAGATAGTAATTCTAAAGGACTCTGGAGAGGGCTTGTCAGTACGGATATAGCCCCGCAGAGACTTATAAATTCCATCTTTTCCCCATAGACAGCTTGTCTCTAAATAGAAGCCAAAGAGTGGGCCTTTCGAGAGAGCCTATGTTTAAGCCATATAGACTGGTGTAATTGTTTTCAATGATTAGAATGTGATTTCCTGTTTGATTTTTACATTTGTCACAGTAATGTTTACTTGTATGTTTAAAATTTTGTCTGTGAAAAGAAGTTTGTGTCTTTTGAATGCCCCAATGAATTTTGAAATGGTTGCATAATATGTTTCAAAGAATACAAAATAATGAAGTAGGGTACAATGACGAGAGGCATTGTTCCTTAGTCTGCTGAAATAAATAGCAGCCTTGAAAATTGGTGGCCAGATATACACTTTAAAGAAGTGGCATTTCTAGGCTATTAATGACAAATCCACCTTTACCACAGGAGAGGGTTTGTCATTGTGAATCCAATGATAGGAAACATTATGACGCTGCTCCACTGCCAGTCACTGTTGCAGCCTGAAGTAATTTCAACCGTTCCCCCATGGTAACCTATGGGGGAACAAATCTTATAGGTAGTGAAAACACACATGGGTATTCTTCACTACCTGGGCCGGGAACACACATGAGTGCTTGCCCTGCCTTTCACCTACCACTTGCTTCACCCATTAAGACTTACCGTAGGGGTGCTCTAGCGGTAGTGAAAGGCCCCCTCAGGATTGGCCAGTGGTTTATATAGGCCAACCTGAGCATAAGTGTAAATGAGCACACAAGCCAGCAATGGCAGGCATGACATATTTTTTTAAACCATCATAGGTACAAGTGCTCACACACCGGCAAGCTATGGCAGGCTTGAGACATGTTTAAAAACATCAGGTAAGCACCAATTCCTAGCATGTGTAGGAAGGGTGTGCTCACTTTCACACTGCATTTACAGTGGGAAAGTACCCAGAGCCCTACAACCACTAAAAGAGAATCAGCAGAACCCAGGAGGAAAAAGCAAAACATTTAGGGAAACACTACCTCAAGAGTATCAGGTCTAACATCTTGTAAAACATATACGGGGCAGATTTACAAGCTCGTGCAACACTTTTGCGCCGCCGTTGCGTCACTTTTGTGACACAGCGGCAGTGTAAAAAATGCTGCCAATTTACAACGTGACTCATCTAGGGAGATGCGTCACATTGTAAAGCCCTGCATCACATTATACCTGCGTCAGGTATAATGTATGCAGGGTGGGCGTTCCCACGCAGGAAAGCCTCGTAAAAGTGACGCAGTGAAATCTACAAAATTTCACTGCGTCACTTCTAGGACGCCACTGCATCAAAACTTTAGCCTGCTGGAAGCAGGCGTAAGGAGTGACGCAGTGTAGTGGGAATAGGCCTCAAAATGCATTGCTGGAGTTGCGTTGTGCTTGCGACATGACTCCAGCAATGCGTGACGTTTGCCCCAACAGGTGCGTCAGAATTTCTGGTGGCGCAAGGGTTTCTCAGGGTGGCGCAGGGAAAGTGACGCATCTCTACAGATGGGTCACTTTCTTGTAAATCTGCCCTACATATTTAGGGGCATATTAACAATGCGGCGATAAAAAATTATCGCCGCTTTTGCGGCCGTTTTCGGCCGAAAAGCGGCGATAATTATATCGCCTTATCAGCAAAGGCACGCTATCGCGTGTTTTGCTGATTTTACTCCCGTTTCCAGCACGCCTAACTTTGCATCGCTAATGAGATGCAAAGTAGGCGTGTCTGTGGAAACAACATGGGTAAATATCGCGAAGGCAGCTTCGCGATATTTACAATGCGGGGAAGCGATTATTTTAATCGCGTTAAGTATCTCTAACGCAGGAATTTAACGTCTGTTAAATTCCTGACTAAGGCATACTTAACATGGGAGGTGGATTCATGTGATACGACCACAGGGTCGTATCATCAAGTATATCGTCGTGTACATGGAACATCGCTGGAAAACCAGCGATGTTCCATGGAAAGAGCGCTATCGCTGGAATATACATCGCCATGGCGCTAAGCGTTGTTAATACAACGCTAGCCTGGCGAAATATTCCAGCGATAGAAAAAATGCGGTATACAAGGTCAGCGATAATTATCGCTGCCTGTTGCAAATATGCCCCTTAATTTATCAAAATGTTGTTCTGAAGATACTGCTTTCATGATTTAGCTAAAACAGTAGTGC
This sequence comes from Calotriton arnoldi, assembly GCA_963921515.1. Classification (NCBI taxonomy): domain Eukaryota; kingdom Metazoa; phylum Chordata; class Amphibia; order Caudata; family Salamandridae; genus Calotriton; species Calotriton arnoldi. The sequence goes on from CAWUFW010006994.1 coordinate 173,637, forward strand.
ACTATCATGCTATGATACGTTGATAATGAACATCCAGAGTTGCCTAGTTTGACTTCAAAAAATAATTTGCTGATAGAGTTTGTAGGTAGTGAGGAATTGGCTTATAGGTAGAGAATGGGATACACTGAACATCAACAGCCACATGAAGAGTACCAATATTTGCTTTCTTTGTTAATTTGCTGATCAGTATGACCCTCACATTGTATAGCTGGGTGGGATAGCTCATGAGTGAAGCTGAAGGTGATTCTTCCATTTATTCATGAGAGGACATGTTCAGAGATGTAGGATTCATATAATGTTAATCTTAAATTTGATATAATCTAAGAACTGCAATCTAAAGAACTCTTTTCCAAGAGGAAAGCTATTAAAGGTTGACAGATAATAGTGATCATATAGGTTACTTACAACTTTGTTGACCTTTACAGTAGCAAGGAAAAAAAAAACATGTCAATAAATGCAAATCTTAATATCTGCAGAATTTAAAAAAACTCTATTTCAAATTGATACACGCAACACAAAAAATCAAGTTGGATAGTTCAAACCACAATCTATGAGCTAATATAAGGAATCCAAAGTCTTTTCTTCGAAAAAATGGCTTCTCTCAAGGAACTCAACACTTCAACATTTTTACATTAACCACTATCACCCACAAGTCCTGGTCTAATTATATGTTTATTTCCAAAGAACAACTAGGGCAATCGAAGCCTTGAAACTAGCTCTATACTATTATGATATTGGTCCATCCACAATGTTGAAAAATAAGTATCAGCTATTTTTGGTAATTATGACACAAACTATTAATTCACTCTTTCAACTCTCACAAAAAATTAGCCACTTTTTTGCAATTTTAGATAGCATAAATTTGACCTAAGGGCATACAGGCACTTTAAAATAGAACCTGATTATTTTAAACCTTGTTTTTAGGCACAGAGAGATTACGTTGTTTGCCCAAAAACACAGAATGTTGAACCAAGGCCGCCATTCAAACCTGGTTCCCCAATTCCAAAGTCAGCAGCTCTAGCCTATAGGCCACATCTCCTCCTTCACATTTACTCTCTTGATCAAAAAAGCCTCAAGTGGACAAGCATCTAAACAATACAAACCTGTAAGCAACCTCCCCAATCTCAATAAAGTTATTAGGAAATGCACAGCCGACCCTCTTACCAAAGATATTGAAAATGGCCATCTATTAGGACACAATCAATCTACATGTAGTAATGGCTGCAGCTCTGAAACATGTACCAAAAAAATACTATATGACATATAAGGCTTACTAGACAGAGGTGATGCCTCTTTCCTCTATCTATTTTTACTTGCTCTCTCAGTTGTATTTGATAAAATCAATCATCAGAGAGTTAACTGCATCCTTGAAACCCACATGTGCATCAAAAGAATGGTTCTTACCTTTCTGTTTCTTCCAAACCAGGCATAAACAAGTGGTCAAGATTGGGATGCCTTTATACAACTCAAAGCCTGATTTAGAGTTTGGCACTTGCACTTGTAATAATGTGAACTGGATATCTGTCACATAAGTGGTGGAGTACCCATTCGACAAACTCTAAATCAGGCCCCAAAAAACATGCGGATTACCTCAGGGACCCATCCTAGCAGCCACGTGGATTAATCTGTACATGGAATCGCTGATTTCCTTGATGAAAAACAACAAGTATTGTGATTCACAGACCTTACAAAAGTGTATATAAACTTTGCTTTTCTGAGGAAATGTCTTCCCTAAAATATGCCTAAGAAATCGAAACTAAATGTTAGGTATTTTATCTGGATTAAACCTGAAAAGACACAATTAATGTGACTAACAGAAGTGGAATGGGAGCACACTGCTTCACCTCCCAGCACAGTTCACCCCTTAGCATTATGATAAATGCAGTTCATTTTAAATGCTTACTTGAGTTTTTGCTGAAGAGTTTCACCAAAGTTGGTGCAGGTGAGCGCTGTCAATCTCTAGACACACGTGTTTCTGGATATTATCCTTCATCAGTAGAGATAAAAAACTAAATTTATCCGGGGTTGCTGAGCAAGCTGCCACAATCCTTTCAGGTCTCAGTACCTCTCACAGGCGCACAGGTGCATCTCCAAAAGCTCGTCAGCTCAATGGCTCAAGGGAGCCTTTTCAAACAGAAGAGGGATGGGAGCACACTGCTTCACCTCCCAGCACAGTTCACTCCTTAGCATTATGGTAAATGGAGTTAGGATAATATCCAGAAACACATATGTCTAGAGATTAACTCCAGATTAATTTGAATTTTGTTTTTATCTTTACGGAGGAGGGATAATATCCAGAAACACATGGATCTAGAGATTAACAGCACTAACCTGCACCAACTTTGGTGAAACACTTCTCCAAAAATTCAAGTAAGCATTTAAACTGAACTGCATTTAACAGGATGCTAAGGGGCGAACTGTGCTGGGAGGTAAAGCAGTGTGCTCCCATCCCCCTTCTGTTTACAATTAATGTGACTATGTCAACAAATACAACTGCAAAGTCAACCAAGTCTAGGTATCTGAACTTCACATTGATGGCTTCGCCTCACCTCTTGCCTGGGATGTAAAATTGTCTGCTTTCTGAATTGACTCCCATTTGCCCGTGCACAGAAACATTGTGCTTCCATGCAAATCAGTGAGATTTACTCATCATTCTCAAAATTAGCTAAAACCTTTCAACTACCAACCACATTTCATTGAGTACTTCAAGCCCTTATCGCCTTGCTATAGACTACATCAATGACTCACTGATGAGTCATCTAAAATCCTCTCAAGTTCTTCTCAAAGCTCTGTTGCCTTCTCCTGTTAGGCATGTACAGGAACAACGAAATGTTATCATATCACTCCTGTGTTTAAATCGGTGCCTATCGAAGCCTCAAACTACAGCCAGCCTGCATCTAGCATTAAGATCTTCACAATCAGCAATCTATCTAACTCTCTACCTTTAAAATCAAAGGGGTCAAACATAATCTCAGTAATAAAGATAGTTTAAGACATGATACAAGTCCTAATACCCCCACACACTCTAGCCCATCTCAAGTACAGCCCCTATCTCTAGAACTCATTACCCAAAGATCTCAACTATCAAGAAGTCCTTCTCTATGCAGCTTAACTCTCATCTACTACCTCCTTTAGCATTCTCATCTTCTCTCTGTGCTGTTACTACTACCTTCTCCTGCACCTCTCTGTGCTTCCCCCTCTACTTTTGTGCTTCTTTCTGCTTTCTGTAACTTGACAATAAAGACATTAAAAAGTTGAGCCTTCATGCCAAAGTAGTTGGCATATCAGTGTTTCTGCATTTCTCGTGTTTGTTTTTGAGTTGATGAGAGAGAAAAGAAGGAATAGGGCCTGTCTCCCTTGCACAATGCTGTCTCCACGCCCTGTGGTCATACCGCACCAGTGAGGACAGAACTGGTTTGGACTGGGCTCAGAGACCCTTGCACAAAGAGAACAAAGACAAAATGGGTATAAGTAGTAGACCTTAAACCCCAGAACTTTAGATAACTTCTGGACTCAAGAGGAACCTTTGCCAAGGAGAAGAGCTGAAGAGCTGTGAGGAGGAGTCCTTCCCCTTTGCTGTGTGCTGTGTGGGGTTGGCCTGCAGTTGCTGTTTTTGCCAAGGAAAGGGCAAAGAGTGGAACTTTGCTGTGGACCTGCTTGAAGAAGAATCTCCAAGGGCCTGAGTGTGCTGGCTTCCTGTTCTGAAGTCTCAGGGACACAAAGACTTCACCCCCAGCTCCCCTGAACTCTATTGTTGAGAGTTCTGACCTGCCAGGAGGTGCATATTCCAGTTTTGGGCCTCTGGAGGTTGTTCCTGCTGTTGGGAGCTGAAAGAAACCTAAGAAAAGTAAGAAAACCTGTCTCCGACACCGTCAGCAATGCCACTGTGACACCGCAACCCGCATCAAGGCCAGGTGCACCGCTCCTGAAGTGCATGACGCACCACCCGGCCTGCACTGCAGGTCCGACGCCTGCAGTTATTGGCATTTCCCGACGCCCATAGCTGCCAAGGTTTCAGATTGCCATGAGTGAAATTTTCGTAATTTTAGAGTAATTATGAGTGACATTTCTATGACTGTGAGTGACACTGTCTCGCGAGCAAAATCAAGCAATGAAGACAAGGGAAACACATAAATATCAGAAATTACACCCATTTGAACAACGAGAAACTAAGTTAACTGCTGCAAAGCATAAGAAATATAAACGACTTCCCTTTGTCAGACTCTAGCCAAAATTGCAGACAAAAGTTAAAGCACACTGAAAGACATTCATAATGTAATTGTAATCAGCTGCATGACTCGCAGACTCACACACAGCGACATGAGTAGTAAGCACAGCTGCATTAGAAAGCTGAGAGTAGGAGACATGCATTTAGGTCACAACTAAGCAGGCAGCTGTAATTTATGGGAAGGCACCGTAATTGACATGATCCACACTTTACACGTACAACTGGGTGAGCAGTTCACCTATATAAAAATGCATTAAATAAAATAAATAAATAAATAATAATAACTGTTTGCCCTGTCCGTTTCCATTAGAGTAAATGGTCGAAATTCTTTGCACTTACTTTAAGAAGACGCCCTAATAAATCGAAAGTAAACTGTGCCATTTAATTGGGTACCAAGAAAAACCGAACACAGCCATCGATATTAAACAAGACGCTCTAATAAATATTCGTTCCCTATGGGAGATGGTTTGCTGTGCTGTGATAGCTGATCTGGCCGGGCCGGGCACACTGAGGGTTCCTGAATTAACTATGTGAAGAATCCACCTTCATGTGCTGCTTCTGACTTTTTCCCCTCTCCTTGTGAGGAAGAGAGGCCTGCCGCCATCAAGAACAGGGGGGGGGGGTCGCCTTGACGAAGAAATAAAACAGTCACAAACCGCTTCAGATACTTGCTCTCCCAAGGCTCCACAGAGAGACACCCGAGGAGCATCGGAACACAGGCCATGAGGTTATATCAATATAAAATAAACACTGGCCTGACCTGACTCGGAACACCGTCGACTGCAATTGGCAGCCCACTGGCCGCAAGCAATGATATGCTGAGTACCGCGGACTGACTGGCTCAGTCCCGCGGCAATGATTCTGCTGCTCAGCCCTGATTGCACACATGATGATGGCATCGGTGGGGCCGGGTCCGGTAGCAGCCGCCGGATACCGCAGGAGTGCAAGCTACCAAAAGTAAGCCATTAATGTTTGAGGCAGTCAACCATGGGGACGGGATCTCGATTGCTCCAGCAGCCAATTTTGATCTGCATAGCAGCCCACCCGCTCCCGCCGCGGCAGACCCGCCTAAAAGTCCCTTGTCAGTCAAGACACTAGTTGCAATTGCGTTCTGACCCGTCCTCCTCTGACGTCAGGGATATCGCGGCGCGTTGGTGTATTTGTAACTTTGTAACATAACTGTGCTATAGCTGAGCCAAAGAGCACCCTTAGTTTGTGGCAGCAGCGCACACCGCGCGCCGCCACTGCAGCTTGTATGGTGCTTTATGATTATAGCAGCACTCTCAGCTTTACAGCTGAGGCGCTACAATGCGTGACTTTGCATTTCAGTGCGGTGATGAGGATCACCACACTGAAATGCGTTAGTGTCACTACTGAAGCGTGATACTTGGCAGAGCTGGACGCCAGCGATTGCACCAACTCCATCATCGCCAGTGCCTGCATCCTGTTATTGCTGCGACGATAACCGCCGAGGGTGACTCCACTAACTCGCCGACTTTGCATTGTCACTAGAACTGACACCTCACCACCGACGCAACCATCTTCCCCTGTCCTGGATTCAACACACCGCCTTCTCATGGACACGATGCCTCTCCTCCCCGGTGGCAACCAAGGAGCTCGTCTCGACCTCTGAACCGAAACCTCACCTCCACGACGCCGTGCATCGTCATAGACTTCATTTCCAAGGTAATATTGTTTAGGGGTCTGTGTGACTCCGTGCCCAACACCGCGTTGCTCGCGGTCGGCGCCTTAATTTGGGTTTATTGCTGTCACGACGTCGCAATAGCTGCAGGTGGAGCTACTTGTTTTCTACAACCTTTATTTTTGCAATAACTGTTCTAAAGTCATATCTTATTACCTGTATGTTGGATTTCTGTTGTTTTGGTCTTGATAAGTTTAGATCAAGATACTTTATTTTTCTAAACTGGTGTGGTGCCCATTTGTGGTGTTATCACTGTATCACTGTGTGTTTTGAGTACAAATATTTCACACATTGCCTTTGAGATAAGCCTGTCTTCTCGTGCCAACCTACCCAGGGGGTGAGCAGGGGTTATCTAAAGTGTGTATCCCCCGTAACCTGACTAGAAGCAAGGGTCCCTATTTGGACAAAGGTACCTACCTCTGCCAACTAGAGACCCCCATTTCTAACAGGATCCCTTTCTCCAGATCCCCCCTACACCTCGGCAGCCAAACCCCGAAGACTACTACCCTGTGGGCACCGGATTGCAAGTAAGTCTTTAGGTGGCATGTATCCCCATTGACTGGACTATGCACAGATCGCCACACTACAGCAATGGGGTACATGGTGCACAAGACATATCTCCACATATGTCATGTGTGTGTACATATCACGTTTCCTGTGATTTTGCAGGCACTTGCAGTGACATATTCAGGGGGTATGTGCACCACTGTAGATGAGACTGCCACAGTAGCAGGGGTTGCAATGTACTACGGTGGGGGGAACTATCCCGGCCTCAGCGGTCGGAATCAGATCACGGCAGTTGGACGGTCGGTCCAACCGACATCGTAATCAGGCCCTTATTGTCACCTCCAATGAACCCTGTGGCTCAATATTGAGGGAGGTAGCCCAGTAGGTCCCCATGCACATTGTTATTGTATGCCCACAATCTCGAATTTCAGAAGAATGGTGCAACATTTAAAACAGGTGAGTAATCCCCAACCTAACAACTCCTCAAACCTACTCTGATATTAACATTCCCCAGAACTAACTGAGTTTTTCAACTGTGAACCTTTCCTTCTCTATAACAACAAACACCCTTTATAACACCGTAACACTGGGAAATTTGGATGAGGATGGTACCTTTAAATCCACTCCACATCCATTCAACCAATTTTATACAATACATGCTAACATAAATCACACTACTATCCCACAAATTTATAGTTTTATCCCTGACAAGCAGTCCTCCATGTAAACTAACTTTTCATCAGTTATCTAATCTAAAACTTTAACAAAAGCCCAAGGAAATTAATAATTACAAATGACAAACACTATTATTAAACTTTATCCAAATACCCACATTTATGGATTTTTTTCCCCAGACATATTGGACAAAAATTCAAAAAACATCCTTAACTGAGGTTTCTATGCCAAACAGTAAACTACCATTCTGACTTAGAAAAACAGCAGTTTTGTGTGTTGTACCTTCTCTTTGTGTGGAGGACTCCTACACATCAATTATACAATATGAATTGTTTTACATAAAATGGAAAAAAATTGGCACCCCTTTTAAATTATCTTTAAGATACGTGGATTGGCCATCTCAGCAGGTTGGATCACAGAAGGAAACCACACTTTTCTACTGAATTGTGTTACTGCTATTCAACTTGCTTAGAGGGAGTTGCAAAGATAAACAATGCCATTGAGGGTTGGCATAATTCTTTTCACAGTTCTATTGGTAAACATCATCCCAATCTGTATCATTTCCTAAAAATTTTGAAAAAGGAATATAGTTTTCAGGAAATTAGACAGGTGCAATCTTTAGCAGGTAGTCAAAATCCTCAAGCTTCCGATAAATAGAAAGAAATATCTGAATAACTATTGGCGAAAAGTTGAACAGTTATCTATGTTGGGAGGTTTAGACTACCTGGAAAACATTGCATACATCTTACACTATTATTCTCTCAAAACATAAACATGCATTACTCTCCTATTTTTAAAAAACATTTTAATTAAATTGTCATTTTTAAATTTATAATAGAAAATATGTTTTTTTTAAATCTCCTACCTGAAGTTTTGTTCTTTCTTCAACCTTTGGGGACTTTTTTACAAATCACTCACCAAGAATCTCAGGTAATCCAGTAGTCCATTAAATGTAAGTGCTGTCTATAACCCCCAAAAATCACTCACATCATGAAAACACAAAACAAAATGTAAAATGTCTTCTTCAAAGCATCAAAAAAATCTCTGGTGGAAGTCCAGAAGTCCCATAAAATATTTTGAAATGAAGTTTCAAATTGTGCCATCTATAATTTAAAGCCCCCAAATCTGACTTCAAATAAAGTCTTCTCTCATCTTAATCATTGTCTTCTTTGTAAAAAATAAACCACTCATTAAAAAGACGATGAAAAAATGACAAAACACTTTTATAATCTATGTTTAGAAAGAAGTACTAAAATTTGATTATAATTCTTTTTAACCTGGAATTCAAAATTTTCGACCGGCCCGACATGCACTTACGAACAAAACCTGTGTGTAGATGCAAAACTGGTTAAAAGAAACATTATATATATTTAAACATCATTTAACATCAAACTACTTCACTCCCTCTCTCCTTACAATAAAGTGCATGACCTATATGCTATTTAAAAAAAATTATCTAATTTTATGTGACACAGCTTCCCCATGCTTCTGATATTGACTGTGATGCTCTACTGACTATAGAAACAGCTACACAAACAAGAACGACAAACCTGAATAATAAAAACAAAAAAAGACAATTTCTCCCATTGAGATGAATGGGAAAGCAAGGGAAAACGTATTAAAATGTGAGTTAGTAGTTATTTCAGATGTTTAAAGATTAGCATTTAATAAGATAAAAAAAGCTACATTTTTTAACAATAAAGGAAATTTTATATATTTGTTTGCGTGACTATATTCAATTAAATTATTTAAAATATTTACATTTTTTTTATTATTAGTTAATATTTTTAATGGTATTGTAATAATAAATTTAAATTAAATTTTATTTATTTTAAAAATTGGTAAATACATTTTAACTTTTGAAAAATGTTAAGTTTATATTCATATAAAGTTTTTTAATTTTTTTAATGGTATATGTTAATCAATGTTTAATACTTGGGCATGTTAATAAATGCCTGAGTATAAATACACATTCACACCCAATACCCCTACGTCCCTTGCATCCCGTCCCCATAACTTACATATGTTATTTTTAAAAGCCATATGCACAATTGTTATTCTTATTTTAAGATCTTAATAATTTCAAACTAAAAATAAATTTTCAAGTATTTTAATTAATGCCTGAGTATTAATACTCCTCTCCACCCAAAGCCCCTATATCCCTTGCGTCTGGCCCCTAAAATGTATTTATGTTTTTAAAAAATAATTGTTAACAACAATTTTCACTTTTAATTCAAAATAATGTTTTTTAATTAGTACCCAGATATTTCAGTCATTACTTGAGTATTAATACACTTCCTCCCCCAATAGCCCTATATACCTTGCATTCCATCCGTAAAGAATATGAATATTTTTGTAACATAATATACATATTTTAATAATTATTATTTTAACTCATTTTAATATGAATATTGTTTTAAAAATCCTAGAAGTCATACATCCCTGACCTAAGAACGTTTATATTATATATATTATTATATCAATTATTTGAAAAAACATATACCCTAAAAAAATACAAATGTTAAAAAATTACTATTTGAAATCCATATACTCACCTATACTTACAATATGAGTGGTAAAGACAAACGTGATAAAGGCATGCATGGTAAAGACCCATGCATTGTAAAGACTGTGTGGAAAAGGCCTCCCATGTTAAAGACTGCACTGCAAAGGCTTTTTCCAATCATTAGAAAGTATATATGTCTTGCTTCTGTTTTCAATCTGTGTTCAGACAGCTCTAAGCTTCTGGACATTGCATTCCCAGGGTTTTCCCAACAATGACCTCCTTGTTGAATGGAACAGTAGTGATGTTATTGTCTAAACATGAGATCAGGTTACAGATTGTCCAGAGGAATATCTAGTGGGTTCAATACACAGTTGCTACTGTACATATGCATCTTCTTTTTGATCTCGTGATGAACAGGATTTGGAGCACTAAGGTTGAGCTGTTGTTACATCTTCTGAGTTGTAATGTCAGAGGGATGATAAGAAATCAACCAATGATGTATGCCATACAAAATTACAATAATGCAAAAAAGTTCTAAACATATGTTTCTCTTTGCTAATTAGTAGCAAACCACAACTGCAAACTTGTAGTACGTAAAACCGATGGCTCAGTTAATCAAGAGATATTTTAAGTGTTGGTATTTGTTTAAACAGACTTGTTAGTGGGGCAGAGGAATCACTCGTCCCCAAGCCCTGCACCTTTTGAGGGGCCCTGCACTTATCTCCAACCTATTCATTTATAAGGGTGGACGAAACTGTCTGAGTTTCACTCATCAGAATTCCACTGAGTTACATAAAAACTCAATTTAGCGCCAGTAGTGCGAGCAGCGCTGAAAAATCAGCGTGAACAACGCCATGCATTGCGCAAGAACTTGTGGCCATTCGAGTTCATTTTGCTGCCTCTCGAGTAGAAAATCTACTCGAGCTGCAGCAAATTTATTTGAGCTGCAGCTCTCTGACCGTGACCACTCCCGAGCCCCCGCGACTGCCTGTGTTCGTAAATCACGCTAGGGGACGCCAAATCTCACTCGCCAGATGGCAGTTTCAGGAGCCCTGTCGGAGAAAAATTCCTCTACGCTACAATTGACAGAATTTGGCTGAAACTCATTGTTGAACAGTAATGCAGAGTGACCAAAGTTCTGCCAATTCCACGGACGGAATGAAACATTCCACCCACCTTTATTTATTTACATGTTTTTAAAACAAAGCTGCTTTCTTCAGTAATGATGAGGCAGTTAGCATGCTTAATATCACTAGATGCTGACAGATGCTGATCTGTCATATTTTCGCTTTCTCAATAAGACATATTTGTAAACTTTGAAATTATTTCTTGTCCTATGAAGGGCTATGTTTCCATTTGGTTGCCCAGGCCCCACAAGAGCAAATGACAGGTCCTGACCTAAAAAAAAAAAGTTCTCGTGTGTTATTAAAAACATGAAAATATTTTTTACAAAACATTAACAGAATGAGTAGTAAATGTATCAGCATTTCTGCTTTGAATGCATGAAAACAACAAAAAATCTCAAAATGTCTGCATTCCTCACACAAATTGTATAAGAAGAGTGCAAGGAAATCACTCTGAGGACACAGGGGACGCTGCTACAAGCTAGTACAGCACAGATGACCTTTAAGACTGGGAAGCAAAACAGAAAAGCTGTAACACCCCGGCGCATTCCTGCCCTATTCTTTTGCCATAGGCAGCACTGCAGGAAGGCCGGCGCCAGTGCCCTATGGCAAAACCTCATAAACGAGGCCCTCTGTTTATAGCATAGTTAAGTGCTTCACACGTGAAAACATTTCAATTTCCTTGCTTTTCTGGCTATACACAGTGCATTTATTGTCAGGAGGTAGTCCTTATGGCTCTGATGGATTAATTACTATTCCTTACTCATGGAAAAACTAACAATGCGGTGGCGGAGGCTGGCCTGTCTTCCTGTGGAATACCGACTGATTCGAACTGTTAAATTTGAGCGGGACTGTGCCAATGCTTGTGGTTTTATGTATTACAGGGTAGATTTACGAACTTGTCAAGCAGTGCAGCAAGTACCTTGCTGTGCTGCACTGCATGACAGAGAAAGGGCAGGAATGTGTCTATTTAAGTCAATACGGTGCATTCCTGCCTTTTCCCCTGAGCTTGTGCCCTTTTGGCAGCCTAGCGCCAAAGCAGGCACCCTTGCTGCGTTGTATGCAGTGTTATTTTTGTGCAGGAAGGGGCACCTTTCTGCACAAAAACAATTCTAGCAAGAGGAAGTAATGAGGAGAAATAAAGATATTTCTCCTCGAAGCCCGCCTCCTGGGAAGGCGTATCTTTTTAGCGCATTCCCAGGTTTACCAATTCTGGTAAATCGGGGCATGCATTGAAATCCATGGGAGCTGCGTGGGAACAACCCACGCAATGCCCATGGAATGCCTTCCCAGGGCAGAGTAAGGCAACACAGCAATTTGCGCTGGCTGCGTTGCATTTACTCTAGATTTACGGACTCACTCAGGGCCGCGCAAAGTATCCTTGCGTGGCTTCATAAATCTCACTTTCCGTGGTCATAAATATGCCCCCCTAAATGTGTATTTTAACAAGTGCACTGTCACACTATCACAATCGATTTGTGTTCTATTGCTTCCGTATCTTGCCACTTTTAAGTCACACATGGCCGAGCACACAGCATGATACAGCTACAGTCTGCTACCTGTGATATGTAACAGATAAAAAAACATTTCTGTACACACTGGAGTTGCTAGTAGATATTGAAATGTACTCTGACGTGGAAATTGGGTTTGTGTGAAATAATGAGGGTCTGCTGCCATCTACTGGTTGTATTTGTTGTACATGAACGAGTAAGAAGATGAGTCTTTCCTGCTTTGGAAAATGTAATGGCAGGCTGCTGGCAAAAGGGTTCTTATATATAAATGAAACCTAATCCATTTTGAGTTCTGTTTCTGAAATGTTAATGTCACCGCCAATATTTTAGTCATGATTCCTTCTTGATAGCTGATCTCCTGTGTCATGTCCAGGCACAGACACCTAGGTAAGCCGCAGGTGCAGTGGCTGTGTGCAATAACAGGACACACAAGGGCTTATATTATGAGAGTGTTATGTCACGTTTGCACCATGCAATGTGGTACATGCGTGACACAAACCTCTAACCACTTTGATTGGCTCTGAGTAGCTTAAACAATCTGGAGTAATGCAATGCAGCGCAAATCGCTGCATTGCTCTACTCTGCCCTGGATATGCGTTCCATGGGCATTGCGTGTGCGTTCCCATGCCAAACTCATGGATTTTGCCACATCCCAGATTTACAAGAACTTGTAAACCTGGAAATACTCCAAAATCTTACACCTTCTCAGGGGAGGTGTAATGAGTAGAAATATCTCTATTTCTCTTTGTTTCTTCTTCTTTCTTTGTGTGCTGCATTCTGTAGCGCACACAGAAAGAGGAGTATGCCTCCCAGCATTGTTTTTGTGTATGAAGGTGCCCCTTCCTGCACAAAAACAATCCTGCATGCAACACAGGCACCCTTGCATCATGGTGCAAGGTTGCCTGCGTTGTCTCTAGATTGCCAAAAGGGTGCCAGTGCAAACAAAAGGACAGGAATGTGCCATATTCTTTTAAATACAGTGTGTTCCTGCCTATTGTGCTGCACTGCATCACAAGCTCCTAAATGAGCCCCAGAGACTTACTGCTGGTGCAGACGGGGCGGCCAGGAGCGGCCGCTTGATCCTTTATTCAAGCCCTCTGCCTGCGCCCGGCCATTGGAATGATGGATGGCGACAATGTATAGTAGGGGCCAGATGGCACTCTACATCCTGTATCTGAGGCAGCTTGTCTCTAAGTGAATTAGTGCCATATTTGTGGCCCAGTCACGCAGTGCTGTGCAGCAAGTCACCTTGCTGCACTGCACTGCGTGACAGGGAAAGGGAAGGAATGCGCCGTATTAAAATTATTATGGTGCATTCTTGCCTTTTCCCATGCGCTGGTCCCCTTTTGGCTGCCTAGCGCCAACACAGGCACCCTTGCACCATGGTGGATGGGTGTCTCTATTGTAAAGTGGATTGTTTTTGTGCAGGAGGAAGCACCTTCCTGCACAAAAACAATCCTCTGAGGCATTTTCCTCTTTCTATGTGTGCTCCAGAATGCAGCACACATATAAAAGGAAAAACAAGGAGAAATAAACATATTTCTCCTTGTTACGCCTCATATGGGGAGGAATAGGTTTTTGGCACATTCCCAGGTCTACCACATCTGGTAAATATGGGAATGCGTTAAAATTCATGGCCATTGTCTGGGAACTCCCACGCAACGCCCATGGTAATGCCTCCCTGGTGCAGAATAATGCAACACAGCAATTTGCACTGCGTTGCATTACTCGAAATTTATGGGGCCACCCAGGGCCACACAAGATGGCATTGTGTAGCTTCATAAATCTCATTTTTAATTTATGTCGTGATGCAAGAACAATACAAAGGGGCTCGTGAATATGTCACTTAGTGTTTCACTGCATTAGCTGCTAGTGAACTTTGAAGAGATAGCAAAGTGAACAAGACCATCTTTCTTTATTCATGGTGGATATTCTTCAATGGGAATTTTTTTTTTTTTGTAATGGACAGACTATGAATTTTACAACACAATCTTTGCTTCACAGTCATTGGTTTTGCAGGTAGTTTTAAAGAATCAATCAACAAATTATCGAATACTTCCATATTGTGTCAAACGAGCCCAATCTCCCATAGGTATTAGGTGGTAGGCTGCAAGAAAACATGAGGAAGAATGTCTGTGAACTAGTGCGTTTTTTATCATAATGCCCCTAAAAAATTACAAAAAGCTCTAAGTATTAAAGAAAGTTCAAATAATCTAGGTACGCAGTTTTGAAGAAGTGTATAGCATCTTCCCTCACTACTTCTGTCCATTTTTTAAATTTTACTATCCTTCTCCTTTCTAGAACATTTTGGGGCATATTCTCAAGGACTTAACGCCGAGTTAGTGGCACTTTATCGCAGCCAAAGTGGTGATACATCCATCGCACCATTCACAAGCTGGTGCTAACAGCCGATATCACCAGTTTACCTGCGATACTAGCCGCCAAAAACATCGACACGAATGACACCGGCAACTAACGCTAATGAGATGCAGAGTAGGCGTTCCCGTGCAAAAACCCGCGAAATCACCACTCCGCAACATTCTCAACGACCAGCCAGATCGGCGATAAGAATCAAAAACATGCGATAAGGCGCATTAGCAGCAGGGATTTAACACCTGCTCCTACCTGGTGCTAAAGCGGACGACAACCTGCACCATAAAAGGGAGCCCAGCCCACAGCCACACCAGAAGAACAGATGCCATGGAGCCACTGATCATACAGCTCGGAGCCCCAAGAGGGCCACAACACCCACCGCCACCACCCCCAGGCACCCCCCTCCTGACCTCCCCACTCCCGGGATACATTCAATTCGCATGATGTCGCACAAGTACAACAATCAACATCCATGTGTGGCCAGAAAAAGGAAAAACATCCATACACCTGAGAATTCCAAAAATAAAAATTTAATCCAAATTCAACTCAACACCAATAAGTGGAAGAGTCATGGCGGGTCTCCTCTGGACAATCTGCAAGTCAAAACCTGCAAGACAAAATTGAAGATAAGAAGGTGCGTCATGCGCCCAAAAAGGGACAGAGAGAGAGAGAGAAAGAGAGAGAGAAAGAAATGTAGACAGAGAGAGAGAGAGTGAAAGAGAGGGAGAGAGAGAAAGAGAGAGAAAGGGGAAAGAGGGAGAAGGAGAGAGAGAGCAACAGAGGGAGAGAGAGACAGTGAAAGAAAGAGAGGGAGAGTGAGACTGAGACTGAGAAAGATAGAGAAAGAGAGGGAGAGAGAGAGACAGTGAAAGGAAGAGAGGGACAGGGAGAGACAGTGCCGACACTGCGCACACAGCCCTCACTGCTCACCTTCCGCCACCGGCGTGTCCCCAAAAGGGCCCACCACGTGCCAGTGCAAACTCCAAGCCCGGGGCACGCGACCCTGGCAGCCTCCACATCATGCAGCCACGCACCATGGTCCACCAGGTCGCACACTAGATTCTGGGTCTTGATATTGCAATGGAAGAGACCATATCAGTGCACATGGCATCATCGCAGGCTGCACACCCGCTCAGCACTTTAGGTGCCCCTACCTCAGTGCACAGAAAGTCACCGTCCCATGGCGGTCGGCCCGTGCCGGCCGCAGTGTAACCGGTGCCACCGACTCCGTGCAACGCAAGTCATGGACCCTATCTGAGTGAGCCTCGTCATATGGCAGGCGGACGCAGCCATGTCACCTCAGGCATTGGGGAAGAACTAGGACACGTTGCATCATCGTCGTCCCCTCATATGTAAGCCGAGTGGGCTGGCTCGGCGTACGCCATGCCAGCGTAGGGGTGTGAACAAATATCCCTTGCGTCTGGGCGTGGTTCATATCTGGGCTGCACAGGAAATCAACTGATGCGTGTGTCTCTGTTGCCATGTCTGCACCACACGGCCCGCTATCGACAATGTTGCACCCTGTGACGCAAGTCCCATGACATGAGCAACATGGACGTAAGGGGGAATCACTGACCCTACATTCATCCATACTTTCATTCTTGAATGATCAAAGACATGACACATCTGTGCGAATCAGAATGTTTTATTCACATCCAATGGAGTGGTGCAGCTGGAGCAGTACAGGGCCATGCAGACCCCACTTCACATATTCGGCCCATGGAGTGCCAAACAGAGTCCTTCAGGGAATGACAGGTACCACGGAAGAGGAAGAGTGCAGTCCTCAGTCTAATCGCTGTGTCATTGGCAACCAAACAGAATATGGCAGTCCATGTCGAGGTCCAAGGTGAGTGTCGCAGAGTGCATCGGGGGACAGTGGAAGTTGATGATGCAAAGGGCAGGACCAATCAGGAACAGGCCATATGGCGGGGATGAATGCTACTGCCGCCTCCGTACCAGGAAGATTGCTTCACCAGCATCTTCGTCCTCTGATGTCAAATGTGCCTCACACGTGGGTGTGGGTGGTGGTGGTATGTCGGCCGCACTGTGAGGCACTGACGCATCAGGGGATGGAGATGTGGATGTAGAAGCAGCAGCAGCATTCATCTGCGCAAGGCCTTGAGGCAGCAATGCCATGGCGATGTGCTGCAGGGCATGGAAGGTCCCAGCCACAACTCCCTGGTGTGCAGCCGTGGCAGCCATTCTTTCCGCCGTCATCCGCTCCATGTTCTCCATGTTCCCCAGCATCTGTCCCAACTCCCGGCTGACATCGCTGGAGCCATTCTGACTGGACAGTTGTTCTTGTCTCAGTATCATGACTCCAGCGATGTCAGCCATGGATCGTTGGAGGGCATGGAGCGGACTGTGGGTGTCTGTCAGGGACTGTATGTGGTCCCTGATGGGAATCAGACACCCATGTATGGCATTGAGTTTGGCTGCCATGAGGTCGAACCCCACCCGCACCTGATCGGCCATCTTCTCCTGGGCCTCCAACACACGGCGTTGGAAGGCCATGTGTTGTTTGTGGGGGTCCTGGGAGACGGCCGGGGTGGTAGGTGCGTCCTGCTGTGTGGTCTGTGCAGGGAGTGGGATGTCCTCGATGCAGCTGGGCTGCCCTGCTCCTGGAGATGGGGTGCCGAGGCAGTCGATGAGGTCTTGGAGGGCTTCGGTGTCGATGTCGGAGGTGTCCTCCCCGTCATCGGTGAAGAGTTGGTGGGGCTGCTCTGTAGGAGGTGTTGATGCTCCCTCTGCAATGTGAAGGGGAGATGCAGTATTACATCATGTTCACATGTGTGTTGATGCATTGTACAAGTTCACATACAGACTGCATGGCAATGTACATTGTGGCTGTCCAGGAGGTGCTGCCTATTAAATGCGGGACAGTGGACATTTTGACAACATCAAGGATATGTGTTTGTGCCTGTACATTGACATCTCACATTTCCCTGCTATGCCAAATGTGATTGGCAAGTTTCTACACACAGGCAGCACCTGTGGTGTCCTCTGTCCTGTTGTTAACGTGTTGCAGTCTGTACCACATTGTTGTCAATGCTGATGTGCTCTGAATGTCATGTGTGCGTGCTGCATTTCGGGGGGGTCGCCCCTGCAGCTCGGATTTGGCTGACCCATGTCCCTTTCAGGCGGTGTGCCTTTGACATCTGTGCCCATACAGTGCTGAGATGTTGCAGGCTGGGGTGGATTTGGGTCTTTGTGGCAGTTGGGACTCTGGGGCATGGTTTGTCCGCAGATGTGTAGTTGACGTCAGGGGTTGTCTGTGCAGGTGGATGTGGCAGAGTATGTCATGTTCCTTTACGGATGTGGTCCACACTCCGCCACCACAGTGTGGTGGCGTGCACCATGTCATGGTGATCAGACTGCAGCCATGCTAATCGTCATGCGGTGTCACTTGCATTGTCAGTGTGGCTCACGGACCCACAGCTTTGCTGGGTTCAGCACATGTGCATGGGTTGGTAGTGTGATGAGTGATGTGTTGGAGGGACTCGTCTGGGCACATAGTCAATGGGGGCCTACGTGCAGTTGCTGTGTGTGCTGCAGTGTGCCAAGGGGTTCAGGGACATGATCCAGAGTCATTGTGGGTGTGCAGTGTGCTGTACTCCATTGTACATGTGTGCCTTTGTGCCCATCTCCCCCTGTCCCCCCAGTCCCTGGTCGTTACTCACCCTGTTGCTGTGGTGTCGGGTCATTTTGAGCAGTGTCCGATCCCCCGACTCCTGTCACCGTCTCCCCACTGATGACTGTGGACACCATTTCCTCCATCTCATCCAGCTCCTCCTCTGGCGCTGGACTCCCACCTCCAGCCTGCATTGCTGCCTTCTGGTTGTTGGCGAGTTTCTGCTTGGTCTTGCGCTTCACGTCATTCCAGCGCTTCTTGGCCTCTCCAATTGTCCTCCTCCGCACTCCGACTGCATTCCCCTTGTCCACGATGGACTGCCATATTCCATTTCTTGTTGCCAATGACACGGTGGAGGTGACGAACAGATGTTGATGGTGTTCTACCACCTCCGTGATCAGGATCCTGTTTTCCTGCGGACTGAACCGCGTCTTCCTCTTCTTCTTTTCCTTGCCCTTCCCTGTCCCCGAGGAACCAGCCTGCTCCTCTGGGGGGCTTGTGGGGTTATGGCCGTCCTCTCTCACTGCTCCGGCTGCCTCCATTGTGCGTCGCTGTAGTTTGTTTTTTGTTTGTGTTATTTTTTGGTGCTTTTGTAGTGGTTTTTCCCGCCTGACGTGTGTGAATTGCAGGCCTGGCGCTGCTTTTCGCTGATTGTCTTATCGCGGTTGTGCCCATCGCAGCTTTTTTCGCGTTCGGGTTTGGGTTTTCTTCGCCGTCCCGGTAATGTTTTCGCTGACATTTTGCGCATTGACGTGAGACTTTCGCATGGTACCGCCGTGTTGGGAATACAACGTTAACACAGCGTTATTTTCCCGCGATGGACTGCGATGTGCAAAGTTGCGTTAAGCGGATTTTGCAATGATTATCACTCGTTCTTGAGAATATCCCCCTTTGAGTCATATTATCAATGAAAATCAGTCCAGGAGATGGCAAAGTGAGACAATAAAAAATAAACAAAACTCAAGCGATCTCAGTTTATGTACAGCAGGCCTATCTGTCAGTACAGGGAGAAATCACAGGCTCAGACTTTGGAGCTACCACTCATGTTAGAGTAAAAGCATAAATGAGCAGACATACCCTTAGGTTACACAAATGTTCACCCCTCAGGTCTCAGAACATAATAGCATAAACAGCTATATAATAGTTTGCTTCACTATCGTCATTAAATCACCTTCGTACTGCACCCACTCACCTTCTGGGACAGAAAGAGACTGCTCATTTGGGCGTCACCAAGGGTCGCAAGTGCATCCCTGGCACTGCTCTTGCGACCCTTGGCACGACCCTTGAGACAGCAGCACCAGAACCAGTGGAACAGGGACATTTTGCTGTGCGAAATGCTGCAGAGAATAGAAACTGCTCGTGGCGCTGCTGTTTAAGATTGTAGCAGTAACTGCTTGAAACCTGTTGCAGTCTCATCAGCCAAGGTGCCCCCTAGCAACATTAGCAACTGTGAGGCTCTGGACAGCGCCAAGCGTGAGTGTTTTGGCCTATAGGCTTCCAGTATTGGTGTGCTGTTCTACTCTAGTCCGAACTGGAGAAGGAGTGCTGTCTAGCAGCGTTCCAGTGCTGTAGACCACTTGGTTTTCTTGTGTGCAACCTGCTGTCTGCCACACATTCTTGCAGACAATCACGTCAGTGTTTTCATTGACTTTCTATTATATGCGCCAGTACACATTTATGCGTGTTGCTACTGCACCACTACTTTATTAAAGTACCATGTTTCACCTATTTTTATTAACTTCCCTTTCATTGCGGCCCCCAGGGGAAGTAGGGTCGGAGACCAGTCTTCCCGCGGGGTTTGTTGCGCAATGTTGCCGGAAGGACAAGCTGTGTGAGGTCAGGTGGTTGGGCTGGGGGTGGGAATAGGGGCAAGTTTATGAGGGCCAGGGGAGGAGACTCGTCCTCTTCCTGCGCCCGACACCACTGGGGAGGGTTGAGGAATTTTGGAGAGCGTAGGAGGGCAATTTTGTAGTGCAGTTAGCAGCCGATCTGTCGATTGGTGTGGGCAGTCTAGGCGGTAGTGCAGGAGTTTATCAGGAAGAGCCAGCTCTCTGTTTCATACACGATGTCTGTTCCCGACGCGGGGGCTGTCCGAGCCGTGCTGCGGGTGCTTGGCCGGGCAGGCCGGGAGGACCTCCTGCGGCCTGGCATTTTGGAGCAGGCGTGGGTCGGGATGGCTCGCACGCTGAGGACGGCGTCAGCGGGAGTCACTGCTGCGGTGGTGGCATGCCAAGAAGAGCCACCACCGGGAAAGAAAAGTGCGGCAGGTAGGGGGTGGGGGCAGACCAAGAAGGAGGCCGGGACGCGCGGGGGCAGGCAGCAGAGCCTGCCTGCGCGTCTGCCCGGTGATGCAGGACTGAATGACCCGATGTTGAGGGAGGAAGGGTGGGTGGGAGGCTTGCACGCGCGTCAGCGCGTTGTTCTTGAAAAGGGCCTGGGGCTTGAGTGCAGCAGTGGGGGAGGGCGGGGCACTGAGATGCCGGCCCGGCAGGGCGCTGGGACCGGCAGCATGCTGGGAATGCATGCGAGGGGGTGGGAGTGCAGGAACACCCGGGCAATGAACAGGCCCTGAATTTATCTGGTCATATGGGTGAACAGGAACAGGATGAAGGGCAATGGGAGGAGTCCCCATTAGACCTTTCCTGTAGGCCAGGGCCAGGGACCATCCATCATTTCAAGGGATTTGGGGCCTCCCAGATTTTGGTACCGCACCCCCAGGGGGGGGGGTCCTGGGGACATTTTGGCAGCACAGAGGGGACAGAGGGAGCTGGGTGTCAGAGGCAGGAGCCCTCCTCCCCTGCTTCCCAGGTGGGGGGGATGACGTTGGAGGAAAAAATCCGGGACCAGCGCAGGCTGATCCAGGAATCAGAGCAGAGGTGGGAGGAGCTATGCACAGACAGGGGGGGACAAAGAAGTTGACCTCTGGGAGGGGGGCCCTCATCAGAGGAGGAGGCATTGGCAGCACAGGAAGACAGCGTTCAGGGCCCCAAGGGCAAGTGGGTGTGGGTGGAGGAGAGGAGCCACCCCAAGACGGGGTTAGGGACAGCCAAAATGGCAGTGAGACCCAGTGGGGTTGGGGCCTCCTCAGGTTGGAGCAGCCCGGGGGGGGAAACCAGTGGCGGAGACTGGTAGACAAGTGGGGGGGGGTGGCGGGGCACAAAACGGTCCCGAGACGCCGGTCGGAAGTAGCAGGGGGGTCCGCGGCGGCCCACCCTCCCACAAGGGATCGGGCAACGGCGGCGGTCACGGAGGATGTCGGGGGTGTGCTTGGAAAGAAAGGAAAAGGACAGAAGAGAGCAGTGCGTGAAGTGATGTGGGCACCTGAGGAGATTGAGGGGTATATTCACAAGAACATGTGATAACTACCGCAAGAGTAGCGTACCGCAACTTTCAATATCGCAGCCTAGCGCGGGAAAATAACCCTGTGTCAACGTGGAATTCACAACAAGGCGGTAGCATGCGATAGTCACCAGATAATGCGTCAAATGTCAGCGTGAAAATCAACGCCACGCCGAAAAAATGCGAAACACGAACGCAAAAAAACATGCGATGAGGCCAATCGCGGTACAGAAATCAGCGAACACCAGCCACAGGCCTGCAAATCCCACGCGTCCGGCAGGAAAAAGCACCATAAAAGAAAGAAAAAAAAAGCCCAAAAACAATTCAAACTGCGTAGGAACATGGATGCACCTGGACCGAGTGCAGAGGACAAGCCGAACACCACAAGCCCCATGGAGGACCAGCCAGGAACCCCGCATTCGGGGAAGGGCATGGACAAGAGGAAGACGGGTTCAGTCCGCAGGAAGACCGGATCATCGTCACGGAGGTGACCGAACACCATCAACAACTGTTCGGCACCTCCACTGCGGCACTGGCAACCCAAACCGAAATATGGCAGGCCATCGTTACCAACGTCAATGCAGTCGGAGTGTCGAGGAGGTCACTGGAGGAGGTCAAGAGGCACTGGCATGATCTGAAAAGGCAGACCGAACATAAGCTCGCCGCCAACAGGGAGGCAGCAACGGCGACTGGAGGTGGGAGTCCTGCGACACAGGAGGAGCTGGATGAGCTGGAGCAAATGGTGGCCACAGTCAGCAGTGAGGAGACAGTGGCAGGATTGGGGGGCCTGGACACAGCACGATACGACCTGACCCAACAGCAACAGGGTGAGTAACGACTAGGGACGGGGGGGACGGGGGGAGATGGGCACAATGGCACACATGCACAATTACGTGTAGCACACAGCACACCCACAATGACCGTGGAACATGTCCCTGATTGCCTTGGCACACTGCAGCACACATAGAAACGCCAAGTAGGCCCCCATCCACAATGTGCACAGAGGCATCCCATGCACGGCTGTCTCGGTTACACTCCTGTTCGTGATCCAACAGGGAGCGCAGACACAAGTCATAGTCCAATTCATCAACAGTTGTGTTGGATAGGCAGACATCCATGGGACACTCGAATGTGCATGTTCGGCAGTGGAACCAGGGCTGGACGCAGGTGACGTGGGCAATGCGGAAGCTGAGCCTGTAACTGATCCACAGCACTGCCAGTGGCAGTGCGCCCAGTAAATGCAGCATACGTGCACGGTACTGTTCCACGTGACGGGGATTGTGCATGTGCCCGGTATGGCCTGCCATTGCGTTGGTGCGTCTCGTGAACCGGCACTCTTCTGAACTGCGGCAGTTGTGTGGAGGATATGCCACAGCTCTGAGCAATGATTCGAATGTGTGTGCAACGTTGTGGATAATGGGTTGCTGTTTCCGTGAGTGTCAAGGGCATCCCATGCGGGGGGTACCACAGGCAGGGGCTTCTGTGTGTGGGCTGTGGATAAGTCGGATGGTTCATTTGCGGAATGCGTGGTGTGGGAGTCGTCCCCATCTGCCATTGCATCTCTATCAGGGTGTTCCAGGCACGTTCTGGACCAAGGTCAGAGGTGCAGGTGTCCTCCCGCCTTCTGCATTGGGACAATGATGCTTTCATCCCTGTTGTTTGTCTGACTACTACTTGCGTTTTCAGAATGTGATGTGGCTTTGGCGCTGAGATTGGGACACGGCCTTGGGCTCATGGTGTACGGATGGCGATGCACACACACATGTTGGCATGTGGAGCCAGGTGCCCGAGCGGCCTTGCGCTGCTTGTGCTATCTCACTCCGTCTCTCTCCCTCGCTCTCTCCCTCTCTTTCCTTTGTTGGGCGCATGGCACACCTTCTTCTCTTGGATTTGGTCTACCAGGCTGTGTGCTACGGATTGTCCAGTGAGGAGCCGCAAGGACTCATCCTAAGGGTTGTTTCTGCTTTTGTTTGTATGGTGTTTTGTGTTGGTGATTGCATTGCTGTATGACTGATTCTCCATTTTCTGGCCATGCATGTATGTTTATTTTCCTGCTTGTGCGACATCAGGCAAAATGTTTGTTTTGGGATTCGTGGTGTTGGTGTGCAGTTTCTTAGTCCGGGGTTGGGGGTGGTCCCGGGGGGGTTGCGGGCCTGGGTGTGGTGTCGGTGGGTGTTGT
The DNA here is from genome assembly GCA_963921515.1 of Calotriton arnoldi. Taxonomy (NCBI): domain Eukaryota; kingdom Metazoa; phylum Chordata; class Amphibia; order Caudata; family Salamandridae; genus Calotriton; species Calotriton arnoldi. The sequence goes on from CAWUFW010006994.1 coordinate 197,412, forward strand.
GGCCCTCTTGGGTGTCCGTGCTGCATGTTCAGTTGCTCGTGGGCATCTGTTGTCCTTCATGTGTGGCTCTGGGCTGTGCTCCCTTTTGTGGTGCAGGCTGTGGTCGGACTTTACACCAGGTCAGGGCAGGTGTAGATTTCCTGGTGCTAACGCGGCTTATCGCCGGTTTTGTGTTTTTATCGCCGATGTGGCTGGTCATTGTGAATGTTGAGGTGTGATGTTGTCGCGCCTTTTGGCACGGGAACGCCCACTCTGCATCTCATTAGCGATAGTTGTGCGGGTCCTCTGTGGCGATGTTTTTTGCGGCTGCTATCGTGGGTAAACTGGTGCTGTGGGCTGTTTACACCAGCTTGTGAATGGGGAGGTATATTTATCACGACTTTGGCTGCGATAAAGTGCCGTTAATTCGGCGATAGCTCCTTGTGAATATGCCCTTGAGTCTGAGCTGCAATTGGATTATGGTGAGGAGAGTGATGAGTTGGAGGAAGGTGAGGTGAGGGATGATGAGGATGATGATTTGACGCGTGTGGTGGAGGGTGGCCAGGGAGCGACAACGAAGAAGCTTGGTGTTTTGCAGGAGGCAAGTCCGGCCAAATGCAAGACGAAGGCGGTGAGCCAGAAGAAGACAGGCACCAAGGGGACGGATCGGGAGGCACGAACAGGCCTGGCAGGTGAGGGCGACTGGTGGGCGGCTTGGGACGGGGGCGATAAAGGGGGTCGTAAAAAGGCCTGCCGGTCGGTGGGTGTGGGGGAGCGGTCTGCGAGGGACACGGGAGCGGCGACAAGCGCAATAGCGGCGCCTGCGGCAAAGGGGAAAGAGAATGTGACAAAACACTTGGTGGTGGCCAGTGTACAGACGGATAAAATGGAGGGAGTAGAAGTGAAGGACGAGACAAAAGAGGACAAACATCAGAAGAAACTCCCCTATATGGGTTTAGCCATGCCGTTAGGGTCTCACTTATCAGATAAAACGAGAAGCAGAATCTGGAAGCATGAATACGTGGATGTTTTCAAACTACTGCATAGAGAGATCCAGGCAAAGGAAGGGTCGAAAGAAGAGGAGTGGGAGCTGACCAGGAGGCCCAGGGTTCCCGTTAACATGGAGAACTGGACCTTGGCTTTTCTGATATACGCCAGTATTTATTGTGAAAAGCATCTGGATAGGGCCGTAGCTTTATTGAAATACATAGACATCATCCGGAAGGCACAGATGCATTTCGGGGGGTTTGCATGGTTAAGCTATGATGAAGAGTTTAGGGCCCGCATCAGTGTTAACCCAGATAAAGCGTGGGGGGAGGTGGACCAGGAACTGTGGATGCAGTGGATGTCATCCACGCAGTCGTCCAAATCCACACACACAGCAAGTGGCCTGCCGGTGATGTATCGGTCTTTTCCGGCGCGTCCCGCCCAGGCTGGGGCGGGAGGAAGTAACGCCAGTGCAGGAAACACAGGTACACCACCAAAGCAAGGGGGAGGCAACACAGGAGCCTGTTGGAATTACAACAAAGGTTACTGTTTAAGATACCCCTGCAAATTCAAACACGAATGCTCTAAATGTGGGGGAAGACATGCACTCACGCAGTGTTTCACCTTGGCCACGCCGTCAGAGCAGTGGCGGGCCACTAAGGGCAGAGGACAGGCTGGGCCAAAGGGCTCCTACCCCAGTTAGGATCGAGGCCATGGGCCCGTGGCTCTCAAAATACCCAGACAGAGAAGCTGCATTAAAGATTCAATGGGGATTTACCGAAGGTTTCCAGGTGGGTTATCAGGGTCCTAGAGAAAGAAGGTGGGCAGAAAATTTGAAATTGGCCAGAGAGTTGCCTGAAGTGGTGGCGGCAAAATTGAGAAAAGAAGTTGAGGAAGGCAGGATAGCAGGCCTGTTTGTCGATTAGCCGGTAGAAGACTTGATTATTTCACCTCTAGGGGTGGTCCCTAAGAAAGAGCCGGGAGAGTATAGGATGATACACCACTTATCCTGGCCGGAGGGGAGGTCCGTTAACGACTTCATTGCAGAGGAGGATTCGAGGGTGCTGTATGCCTCAGTAGACGACGCGATCCGCCTAGTAAGGTTGTGTGGGCAGGGGGCGGAACTGGCTAAACGTGATGTGAAATCAGCTTTCCGGCTACTGCCTATACACCCTGCGGATTTCTCGTTGTTGGGGATGCAGTTTGAAGGGGCCATCTTTGTAGGTCTTGCCAATGGGGTGTGCGATCTCTTGCGCATTGTTTGAGATGTTCAGCACTTTTCTGCAGTGGGCTTTCATGAAGATGAGTGGTCACCGGGGAGTGTCTCACTACCTGGATGATTTCTTATTCATCGGCAGGGGAAGTTCAGGAGATTGCGGGAGGGCGTTACAACAGTTTCAGGCCATGGCGCAGCTTTTTGGGGTTCCCTTAGCGCCAGAGAAAACAGCTGGGCCCAGCTGTAGATTGATGTTCCTAGGCATCGAACTGGACTCGGTCCTGTGGTTGGCCAGGTTGCCCGCAGGGAATGTGATGGAAATACAGGCTTTCCTGTTATGGGTGATTGGGGAAGAGAAGATTGATTTGAAGACAGTACAACAACTCATGGGTTTCTTGAATTTTGCATGCTGGGTGGTGAGAGCTGGGAGGACGTTTTGCCGACGCCTCAGCATGGCCATGTCTGGGGCAGTGCTACCACACCACAGAGTCAGGATTTCAATGGGTGTCAGAGCGGATTTGAGACCATGGCAGACATTTTTGACAGACTTTAGTGGAGTGTTGTTGGATTTTGTAGAAGACAGGATGATCTGGCAAGTTCAAATTTTTTCTGATGCAGCAGGGGCTTCTGGTTTTGGGGTTTTTGGGATGGTTGATGGTGTGCTGAAGAATGGCCAGGCCATTGGGTAAAACAAGGGAGGAGCATAGCTTTCCTAGAGTTTTTTCCGTTGCTGGTGACTTTGGCTGTGTGGGGCCCAGAATTTCGGAATAGGTCGGTGCTGTTCCATGTAGACAACATGACTGTAGTAGAGCTAGTGAATAAACAGAAAGCAAAGGACTTGAGGGTCTTGCAGCTGCTGCGTAGTTTCATGCTGAAATGCCTGCAATTGAATGTAGTATTTCGGGTGAAGCATGTTCCAGGGGCAAGTAATGACATTGCGGATGCTTTGTCTCGTTCGCAGTGGCGGCGATTCCGCCGACTGACACCTGGAGCGGATGCATGCAAGACAGAGCTACCGGATGGCATCTGGGCCTGGGGGGAGTGAGAGTGATAGGCCTGGTTGAGAAGTCTATAGCGGAATCTACAAGGCGTAGGTACAGGCTGACTTGGGCTGAATTTGGATTGTTTATGGGCTGGACCGTGGATACATGGAACATGTCACGTCAGGACACTGAGCAGGGAGTTATACGTTTTGTTCTTAGTTGTATTGAAAATGGTTTGTCACAGACGACGATAGCCGGGAAGTTGGCTGGGATTTCTTTTTACAGTAAATTGCTCGCAGGCTTTGACCCGGCAAAAGATGAGATACTAAGTAGGATGCTAAAGGGTTGGGGTTGGGAGCGGGGGGAAGGGTTGGGGGGAGCACCCAGGGAGGCTATTACTTTTTGTTAAGGGTTTTGCCCACTTGTTGTTATGACGAATACAAGGTTTCAGTTTTCCATCTATGCATGGTGTGGATGTTTTTTGGGGCGTTTCGGGTTTCGGAGCTGTTAGGCACGAAGGGGCGGATGGGGAGAGCATATGAGGAAATACGATTGGATGGGGAACGACTGTGGATTTGGTTGGGGCATTCAAAAACGGACCAGGCGGGTAGGGGAAAAGGGGTGTGGTTGAATGAGACTGGATGTGTGGGAGCGTGCCCAGTGCAAGAATGGTGAATTTTCTTGGGCGGGTCAAGAGGGCTGTCTGGTGAAATTTTTTGTCACGCGTCCGGGGAGAAGGTGACAGCTTTTTAGTTATTGGCGGTACTGTGTATGGCTTTACAGAGAGTGGGTAAGGACCCTGCTAGGTACGGCACGCACTCTTTCCGCATTGGAGCAGCCACAGAGGCGGCACGGCTGGGCTGGTCATGGGATAGGATACGTCAGATTGGGAGGTGGAGGTCCAGGTGCTGTGAGAGAAATGTGCGCAAATAAGGGTGAGATGGTTTTTGGGGTGGGAAGGGAATCTTGCAGTGCCAAAGGAAGGCAGCCTCAATGTGTGTACTAACATATTTTTCTTGTCATAGGTTCTGTGGGGGGTCCTGTTATGTTCCATATAGGTACCCTAATGTAGGCCTGGGTAACATCACCTACATCACCTCCCCTACATTACACACTAACGAGCCTTTTAAGGATTGAACGCCTTTTATGGACTGAACCTTTTACCTAGTTCTAGGCCTGGGTGCAGAAGGAGGGTTTTTCCCGAACAATAGTGTTCTATGACTTCATCTTTAGACTGACACTGCATGAATAAAATATTCATGAGGCTACTTGGAAACCTGGCAGGGTCTATACACCACCTTCCTAATATCTACGCACAAGATTCATCTCATACGTCATCCTCATACCCAACAATGGCTAACACAAGAACAAGGGACAAAGGGACTCTATATACTTTTCTGTATAAATACAGCACCTTTTGCTATAAGTGGTTAGAGGGAACCGAGACTTCCAGGCCGACACACTGACCAGAGACGCTGAGGCTCCTGCATGCAGACGCTCCAGCTGACAGTGGTCTGAACATCCCTTGCGGGGTGTCCAACTCGAGACCAAGAAGGGCTCCTACATTCACACTTCAGGTAATGGGGTTCGACTAAATCCTAGAGGGATTCTTGGCTTCACACCTACTCACATGCTAGGTACACTTAGGTACATCTAGATAGGCATTGTAGGAGTATGCACTCTCTTTTAACAATGCATTTTATATTCATGTATTTATTCATGCGTAGTACAAGATGATAGAACTGTACTATCCATTTATATTCATAGTACTGCTAATCATATATCTCTGCTACTGTCTAATGGTTGTTTCAGTTCATATACTTTACACGAGAATAACAACTGTTCAATAAATCCTTATTGAAACGCCCAGACTGTTTATTCTGTGTACCTCTGAGATAAAACTAAATGAGCACGAGTGACTGAGCGAAAAGTAGTACATTGTTTCCACGATCTTGAGGGATCAGGGTTGTCATGTTCTGAGGTTGCCAGAAACTAATCTCTCCCCGATAAGAGGAGAGACTAGTGGCACTGTGAGCTAGCTAATGCAAACAGGCTAACATTTCTCGGTGGCGGTGTACAGAATCAGCCTGCCAGCAAGCCCACAGTTTATGTTATCCAAACGCGCAGGTCCTGCATGGGTACTATAGGAACTACACGACATGGCGCCACCAACGATGGTTGGGCTCTTATTTAACAGTAGAATCTGAGTAGTTCAGTCGTGCTATTCTCAGAGACCCCTACTCACAAAACTCCAGAGACGTCTGGAGTGGATGGGCGCAATCTCCGCCACAGCTGAGTAGGCAAGAAATACTATTTATTGGCTGTTGGTTAATCAAGCTTGTAGGACATTTTGTTCCTAAAAATTGTGCATAAACACCTTATCATAGTTTCCTTGAAACAATAGTCTGTGTTCTATAGACAATGACTACTACCCCGGTCTTAGACCCGCTACAGCAAGCACTCCCCCTCACAGACGAGGGGAAAGATGCGAATGCAATACATATTGCACAAAAATGCAGACGCGCTATCACCCTGAAACTAATGGACTATGGTTTAGCTTCTCGGGGTGGCTTAGTAGCTTTCGTGATTGAGGCACAGGAATTAAACAAAACAGAGATTTTTTATTCGTGGGTTACATTCCCAGCATCAAATGCAGTAAAACAGACATTTCACTACTATATAGAAGGAGATGCACCACAGGAATACAGTCCCTGCGAGGACATAGAAGTTCCACTCACGTACCAGGAACACCTATACTGGTTTAAAGGCGCCCTACCCCATATAAGACACAGAGTAAGATTAGGTCCGCTCGGAGGAGACGGTGCAACATGGCCAATATTAGCGGCCTACACACCACATCCTGAAACAATGCCACAGCCAGACCTACTCTTACAACACAAAGATTTAATTAAAATCTACAGAAACCTGACGCAATACGTCATGAGGACTTTCACAGTCCAAAAAACATCAGTTGCAACAAATGGAACTCAATTTCAGGGTACAGCAACTAAAGTTACACCACAAACATTACATGCAGTAATGGGCAAGATGCCCATGAAACGTGAACAAATGCCATTCTTGGTAGCTCAGAAAATAACTCAGCTCGAGGCAGTATTCCCGAATACTACCCCGTTTGAAAAACACAGAATGCTAACAATCTGCTTGCCCATGGGGATAACACCACAAGTAGAGGACTGCACCTCTTGGGGTACAGTCTTTGCTGCCATATATACCAGAACACATGGTATTCCTTCATTAGCAGTAGTACCAGACGTATTAAGACAAATACAAAACGAGTATGGTGCAGAACCTGCCCTGAACTTAGGGATGAAGTTATTAAATAACTATGACCAGGTATCAGCCATAATACTAGCTAATATTAAAGGGGAAGCAGCTTCAGTGGCAATCCGCCAACGCCTAAGAGAGTTCAGTCCGTTGGATCAACAACACGAACTACCCAAAATAATTGAAACTGCATATGCAGAATTAGGCAGAGACAGTTTGGGTGGGAAAGAATTAAAACCACAACTGATGGGCGGTCCTGAAAAGGACACTACAAAGCAGACACCTGCTTCTTCTAAAAAGAAGTGGGATAATAAAAAACAACAAAACTTTAAAAATAGATCTCAATCCCGGGGAAGATCTCCTCCACAGGAGCCCTCTGAAAAGAGGTATAACCTCAGGAATAGGGATAATATTAGGAAACCTGAAAGGTATCAGGATACTGATACGTGTTCCTCTCGTTCCTTTCAGGGCTCAACAAAAAACTCTGAGAAAGAAGGACGGTCAGAACACAAAGAGGAGCGTACAAATTCCAGAGACATGCAGCATGCTCAAGACTATACTTCTAAAAAAGAAAACAAACCAAAATGAAAACCACAGTTTAAGAAAAAGAAAGTTGCAGGCATAAAGATCAGACTTGCCCAGAATTCTGAGGACGCAGCTTCTGAACGGGGAATGGGCTCTGACGTTGCTAGAAAGTGCGGCAGAAGTAACAATAGCTCACCAGAACCTGATGGAATTTCTGGTGACAGCGGACTTGAATGATTACATCACGGTGGAAACACCAGACACCAGGGTGAGCGTCCCACATAAGTTACATGAAATAACACTCCAAATGGAGGGGGACAAGCCCAGGAAAGTCAAAGGTCTCTTTTGGGAAAATCTGTCATCCGGTTATGACATCCTATTAGCAGAACAAGATTGGCCGCCAACATTCATTATGGAGTGCCCCTGGGGAGAAACTGTAATTTTTCCATCATTCTCCGACCTCGTTCCCATACATCTTAAACATGCTCATTCACAGGAGTGGGCGGTTGCCCTAGCTCCAGCACTATACAAAAATCATGCCGGTTGGGATGAGGATTCAACCCACCACGTGATCCCGTTAAAAGTTTCACCAAATGCTCAGAGGCAATACCCAATAAAGCAAGAAGCTAAAAAACAGGTCAGGGAGATCTTAGATCAACTTGAATACCAAGGGGTGATTGAAACATGCACCTCACCAATGAACAACCCTTTGTTTCCAGTATCCAAACCAGACAACTCATATCGTCTAGTTTTAGATTACAGACATTTAAACTCCTGCACAAAGGCATTCGCTGTCCAAAACGCACATAGTGCCGCATTAATGAATAATATTGTGCGGAAAAAGTACAAAACTACACTAGATATCTCAAATGGATTTTTCTGCCAAAATATAGCACCTGAAAGTAGGTACTTGACCGCATTCTCAGCGTTGGGGTCCCAGCGGCAATTTTGTCACCTCCCCCAGGGGTATAAGAACAGCCCGGGGGTATTCTCAGCAAGAGTAACAGAGTTACTCCAAAATTTTGATGAGGAAGCATTGTCCTATGTGGATGATATTTATCTGATGGACGATGACTTAAAAAAGCACTTGACCAGGGTGAGCACCATTATAATGGGATTCGCCTCTGAGGGCTACAAATTTAATTTAAAAAAATCAATAGCCCACCTCAATGTCCTATTTTTAGGATATGAGCTTTCAAGTGAAGGGAAAAGCCTGGCAGCTAACTTTTGAGAAAAGTGTGCGCTGCTCCAGCCTCCAAAATCATTAAAAAATCTACAATCAATACTGGGATTCCTAAATTTTGGCAGAACATACATTTTAGATTACACAGAAAGAGTAAAACCTTTCTACGACGTAATAAAACCTTTTCAGTCAAACATTGGACACAGGAACATTCAAATATCCTACGTTCATTACAAGAAGACATGATTGCTTCCAAACACTTACAGACACGCGTAAACATACGCAACTTGGTGATCCGTGTAATCGCGGATCAATGCGGGTACACTTACTTAACCTTCAATGAAGGAGAAACCGTACCAATCGCATACAAATCACACCTATACACAAACGCAGAAATGTGTTTCACTTCAACAGAAAAAATCCTGACAGCAGTTCAGACTGCTGTAGCAAGGGAAAGAGCACTGGCTCAGGGGAAACGCATAATTGTCGTAACCCCTGTACCAGCTTTAGAAGCTGTTACAAAGGCTAGCATTCCAAATGCTAAAGCTTTACATCCGAGGTGGATACAGTGGGCTAATTCTCTTACTGCAACGGGTGTTGAATACAGATTTGATCCAAGTTTAAAAACACAAGCATTTCTGAAATACGAACAAGAATATCCTCTACCAAATGGGACTTTGCCTCTCGATCAGTATGAATATATCATTTACACTAACGGATCTGCTCAATGGGCCATATGGAGTAAGCAACAATATAGCTCAGTGTGTGCAATTGTTAAAGGTCTCATGCGGGATGGAAAGTTCCATCCAAGTTGCACCAAGACGCAATCTCTAGGAGACTGCACGGCTCAGTTGGCAGAGTTAAAAGCACTGATACTGGCACCTGTAAATACGGATCATGAATTCCCCACACTAATTGTGTGTGATTCCTTTTACTGTGTGCAGTCATACAATGAGTACTTGTATCATTGGGAACAAAACGGGTTTAAGGACGCGAAACGTGGCACAATTAAGCATAAAATGCTATGGGAACAGGTAGTGGAGTTGAAAAACGACCTACCAAGGGCTCACGTGATACACACACTGAGTCATCAACGTGATGGCGTTCACGTTGAAGGGAATTCATTGGCTGATGAAGCCGCAAAGGGGGCTGTGCGAACGGTTTCCGTAGCTGCAATCACCCGTTCAAAAACGAGGATAGACGGTGAGATTATGGGGGCTGTGATTGCCTCAAGCAAGAACAGCAGTGCAGTACCAAAGAAATTTCCACTCAAGTACTCCTACAAGTTAGATGCGAACAACATTCCATTTGCTCAGATTCCTGGAGTGGGGGACAGAGTAATACAAAATATGGATCGTAGGCAAGGTTTAATACTAGCAGCACATGAGGGTTTGGGCTCTGCACATACAGGCGTCACAGCGACTATTTCATTGTTGAAACAGCACTATTGGTGGCCCGGTCTAACAAAGCAAACTAAAGACTATGTCTTGAAATGCGACATCTGCCAGCAGATGAAAGCCTCCACCAGAACACGCCCGGCGCAGACACCATTACTTATATCTGACAAACCTCTTGCATGCGTGTATCTGGACCACTGCGGCCCCTTACAATCTGATGGGGCTTACAAGTATATCATGGTTGCAGTGGATTCCTGCTCTAGATTCCTCTGGGTTTGGCCTCAGCGCTCAGCTGATGCTCGAACTGTTATAAAAGATTTGCGAGTCTTTATCGGGACATACGCAGTTGGCACGTTACATTCTGACCGTGGCCCGGCGTTTAGCTCTCGGGCTTACAAAGAGGCCATGAAAAGTATGGGCATTGCACTGCGGTACTCCTCTCCGTACCATCCTGAGGGAAATTCGGTTGTGGAAAGGAAAAACCGGGACTTAAAGCAATCTTTAACAGCTAGGGTATTAGGCAAGGGCGATAGTTGGGTCAGTCACCTTTATGGGGTACAAAGAGCAATTAACAACCAGCCAAGAAACTCTCAAGGGGGTGTCACTCCATATGAAGTCCTATTTGGGACAAGAATGTGGGTAGCTGATCTTGAGTATGAAGGCACAGTGGTGGATGAGAAACCATTTGATATTGATGATCGTTTGGCTGTTTTACAGGATCTAAATGAATCCAGGACACAAAAAAGCAACGTTGTCCAGAAACAGACCGCCACTGAGGAAGTCAAGGCAAACACGGCAAGAACTGTCTGGATCCCAAAAATCAGGGATCTGGTAAGAGAGAAAATAGCGGACAAGAAAGAATTTGAACCATCATACAGAAAGCCCGTATCTGTTCTAGTAATTCAAGGAACACAAACTGTTCTTTTGCCACCTCTTGCCGGGAAAAAGGAGAAAAGATTTATCTCAATCGACTTAATCAAACCACACTATGTGGCCGATACTGAACAGTAGGCCTTGTGGACTCCACAGTAGCAGATGCCCTCCTCTCGCTGCAATCCAAGAAGTTTAAACAGAAAGACTCATCACGTTTGAAGAGCCTCCTGTACGGAATGAAGGACTAAGCAACAATGCTATGGAACTCGTTCCCCTTGAACCCGAAGTTCATCTACAAAATGAAACTCAAAACAACACTCAAGTTGCAATCAGACAAAATACAGACGTATACGTCAACATGCCTCGACGAGAGCAAAATGCGATTTCAACAAATCCTGATGCAATTCCTACAATTGATCGAACTGCTTCTGGCTACTTCATGAACTTTGATACGTTTTCTTTAGATCCAAGTGTACCGGAAATGACGCCAGCTCAAAAATCATGTAAACAGCAAGCTAAAAACGTTCTGAACTTTCTTAAAAAGACTTACCTGGTATCACCTTGGTTAGAACTTTGGGTAATTACTGGGATTCTATTTTTTCTTTTCTGGCTAGGCTTATTGATAACTTTTAGCATGCTTATTAATGGACGATATCTTCAACAGAGCTCTACAGCCCCGAAAGTTAATTTGATTTTAAAACCACATCAATCGTCTCATCGTGAACAGAGAGACTTGTCATCAGTGAACATCACAGCGGTTCCTATACCGGATGGTATAGTTTGGGACAAGGTTGATTTTGAAATATTCGGTCCGACTGAACTTTTAAAAATTCCTCATTTATTTAAAATTTCATTAAGCGATATCATTACCTCCAGTACATTTTCTGATGATTGGGACACTGAAACTGTTAATAACATGTTGTCTGATTTAGAAAAAACTGTTGCATTTCCGAACACTGAAATGTTAGAAAGTAATTCAGACTATGACACTTTGTACTGTTACCAACATTATGGTCATCATTTCCTGCACAAATCTATTTCGCCTAGAAATGTGTTTGAGTACCATCAGTGGGAACATTGCCCTACACCACCAAAGGGTAGTTCACAGACATTTGCACAGAAATTTTCATATTTTTCAGGTTTTAACACCACTGACCCAACCTCATATTATTATAAGATTACACCAACATCAGCACTGAAAATTATGTTGACAAACACCAAACAGATTTACTCTGCTTCCTTTATTGCCCAACTGTCTGAACAGGGTTTTGACCTATGGAAGGACACAATAGACTTAAAATCAGTCTGGGGTTCTAGGGACTGGCAAGTCCAGGGAACAGAAGCGCTATTTAGAGCATGCCTCATTCCACAGCAGATGATTTTTCTAAACGAAACTGTGCAACAGACATCTTGTCTTGGATTAGCCAAGGTAAAGGACCTGAACACACCTCGATTGCCAACACCATCACAGATGGGAGGGTGGACACATTTGACTTCACAGGAAGGGGCAACAGTAGATGAAATTCTAAGGTACAATAGATCAGACCCAAATTGGGGAAAATGGGTGGTTTGGCCCTTAGACACAAACATATGTCGTAAACGATTCTTGGGTATCACCGAAGGGTTCAATATCCATAGGCCAGACCCACGTTATGTGCAAAGAGAACACCCAGGTGTAGTGACATCCTACATTGTTGGGACGATGTGCCTTGATTGGCTAGAGACCTCAACACTAACAGAAGTGAAACAACACCTAACCTTACTCTCACAAGACATGGATCTTAGGGATTTTTTACAAGGTCCCAAGAAACAACGTCAGAAACGTTTCATATATGCCGGTATTTATGCTGCCTATAATGAAAATTGGAAAATATCCCAACAAGAGGCCGCAGAGAGAATAAGGGAAATAGACCGTATTAACTTAGAAAAATCATTGGCTGTGGTAGACAATGGGTTAACAACTTTGTCCTCCAGAATATATTCTTTGGGCAACATTGTGTCTTCTGCGATAGATATCCTAGAACAAGATTTGGCCATTCTACAACACAGGCAATCTCAATTACGTTCTATCATGTTATTGAGCTGGACGCTGCAATCTTTGCGCGCAGGCTTTGTGCCTTGGCGTTTTATAAACAGCACGTCTGTTTTCTGAATATAATCTAACAGATAAACAAGTTGAAATGGCACAAATGGGAGCTAAATACAATGTTGCGTATTGAAAAACTGGACCGACTACCATTTACAGTAGCGGAAGATCCGTCTACTGAATGGCTGATCCATGGCCACATAACTCTACTGGTCACCACTTTTCAGTTTCAATATTGCCTTGAACAACGGCAGGTGGGCAAATATGAAAAAATGGGTAAGGAGTACATTAGGGAATCCTGGGATTTACCGTATAGATTTCGATGCCGGAATGGGGATCGAGAAGTGTTTCTAAGTGGTACTAACTGCAAGAACGCTTTGAGCGGTTCTCTCATGTGCCGGGACATTACATTGCACGGAACATATAATGGTTCGATAGCAAACTTGTCCTGCCACATGAAAGGGACTCCAGCTGCCGTGATTAAGCCGGTATTCGAGCTGCTCTCAAATGGGAGTTACTTGATGCTGAATGATCAAGGTTGCTGTGGTATGCTTACGGGCATTGCCTATCTGGTCACTGTGAACTCCAGGGTTACTTGCTGTATGCAAGTATTGTTTCCCCCAACAAGTACAGCCAGGGAGGCACCGTTATGTCCTTCGTTGAATGTTTCCATTATACAAATTGATACTTTGAGCAGACTGAAAGCCATGCTTTTACAGCAGACCGTACCCTTAACATCCGCTCGAGAGACGTTTGATCTTCAAATTGCAAGGACCTCGAGTGAGATACAGGTGCTTATACGTACAAACTGCCCCATTCATTTCGCAGAAATGGTGGGTGGTATCTTTAATATGTCTGATACGAGTGGTATTGTACACCTATTTGAGACCATAGGGTCAGGACTTCTTAGCACCTTTCAGACAATCCTTGGAGTTATCCTGAACTTTATACACTCCGCATTTGGAAGCATTTTCGGAGGTCTACCTCTGATCCTGCTATCAATAGCGGGAGTCCTGATTGTCATTTACCTACTGCGCAATGGACGGCCCAATTACCAGGGAGATGGCAAAAACGCTCCTCAAGCGGAAATACCGTGAACGCATGGTACAACATCTGGGCACACCTCGCCTAAGGGAACTAAGCGCCTCTTGGTTCCTATCGTTTAGACCAGTCTGGATGGACTGCATCTTACCTGTTCTTCGTTGCCTGTTTTGCGGTAAAGAATGCGTGTTGGACCTCTGTCTAACACTTGCAACGGACACACCTGCGGACTTGAATACCCGGCTGGAACCCTTGAGGGCCCACGCTCGGCAATGTCCCCAGCGTATTCCCATCTTGATGGCCGCATTCCTCGAGAATCCGCAGGTGCCTTTTACAACTGGGGTAAGCTTTAGCTCCACCATTAGCACCGAGGTATCGACGACAGCACCGGCTGCCTCTACACCAGCTATTGGCAGTACTGAATATCATCTGTGCTCCATTGATGTGCTCTGCGAGGTGTGACAAGGACCGTCCCCTGCAGCAGCAAGCAGCGATGATGTTGCGTCTCCCAGCCAGGACATTTAATCTGTAATTGGCTCATCGTGTGCTGGGAAAGAATTCGGATTTTTCACTTTTTCTAAAATTAACTAAATTTGGAACACTCCCTAAAAATTGACACTTTCACACTGGAAAAGCATGGCCTTTCGATGCTTGTGGACATTCAACTTATATAAACGAACTCAATTAGGACTGTGGCTTAAGTGACAATTCCAAACAACTAATTTTCGTAGCAAGAATTTAAATTTTTACCTTTTTAAACTGTTTTTAAAGTGATTTTAAAACAGGATTTTAACGAAGCTCATTGAAAAAAGTTCTATGCACTACTATCTAGTAAAGAGAATAGTCCACTAGCATTTTTATTATTGTTGACTGTTCGGAAGAGGAGTGGGTGTTATGTTCCATATAGGTACCCTAATATAGGCCCGGGTAACATCATACCCTTTCACCTACATCACCTCCCCTACATTACACACTAACAAGCCTTTTAAGGATTGAACGCCTTTTATGGACTGAAGCTTTTACCTAGTTCTAGGCCTGGATGTAGAAGGAGGGTTTTTCCCAAACAATAGTGTTCTATGACTTCATCTTTAGACTGACACTGCATGAATAAAATATTCATGAGGCTACTTGGAAACCAGGCAGGGGCTATACACCACCTTCCTAATATCTACGCACAAGGTTCATCTCATAAGTCATCCTCATACCCAACAATGGCTAACACAAGAACAAGGGACAAAGGGACTCTATATACTTTTCTGTATAAATACAGCACCTCTTGCTATCAGTGGTTAGAGGGAACCGAGACTTCCAGGCCGACACACTGACCAGAGACGCTGAGGCTCCTGCATGCAGATGCTCCAGCTGACAGTGGTCTGAACATCCCTTGCGGGGTGTCCAACTCGAGACCAAGAAGGGCTCCTACATTCACACTTCAGGTAATGGGGTTCGACTAAATCCTAGAGGGATTCTGGGCTTCACACCTACTCACATGCTAGGTACACTTAGGTACATCTAGATATGCATCGTAGGAGTACGCACTCTCTTTTATCAATGCATTTTATATTCATGTATTTATTCATGCGTAGTGCAAGATGATAGAACTGTACTATTCATTTATATTCATAGTACTGCTAATCATATATCTCTGCTACTGTCTAATGTTGTTTCAGCTCATATACATTACACGAGAATAACAACTGTTCAATAAATCCTTATTGAAACGCCCAGACTGTTTATTCTGTGTACCTCTGAGATAAAACTAAATGAGCACGAGTGACTGAGCGAAAAGTAGTACATTGTTTCCACGATCTTGAGGGACCAGGGTTGTCATGTTCTGAGGTTGTCAGAAACTAATCTCTCCCCGATAAGAGGAGACACTAGTGGCACTGTGAGCTAGCTAATGCAAACAGGCTAACATTTCTCTGTGGGGGTGTACAGAATCAGTCTGCCACCAAGCCCACAGTTTATGTTATCCAAACGCGCAGGTCCTGCATGGGTACTATAGGAAATACACAACAGTCCAGGGACCAAGACGGTTACTTGGATTGTTGGGCACTCTTTCATACATTGGGCAGCCAGATATGCAGATCGACAGGTCTACGGCCATAACCTGGGTCTGAAGAGCAGCCACCATGAGGTGCATTGGTGGGGTAAAGGAGGGATGTGTTGGGGGGCATTGTTGCCCTGGCTGACAAGAATGATATCGCAAAGAGGCTGCCCGGATATGTTGGTCCTGCATCTGGGGGAAAATGACTTGATACGTCTGTCAGGATTGGCAGTACTACAGCAGATGCAGAGGGATCTGGAGGTCATGAAACTAAATCTGGCGGGAACGTGCATTGTTTGGACAGAGTTTGTACCGCGTAAAGTGTGGAAAGGGGCAGTGAAGCTGGCGGCAGTTGAGAAAGCCCACAGGAAGCTCAACAGGGCAATGAGAGTATTTTGTGCCTCTAGGGACATCAAAGTAATTGGTCATGTTGGGCTACGTCTGGAAGAGCCTTTGCTTTTCAGAGATGATGGCGTGCACCTTTTGCAATTGGGGAACGCGTATTATATGATGGAGATGCGGGATGTGATAAGAAAATTGTGGAATGAATCCATTTGGTGTCGTAGGGAAGTGAAAGAGTGAAGGCGAAAGGTGCACGGCAAAAAGGGGTGGGGCAGGTAACCCCCCTATGGGGGTTACCTGGTTGGCAGTATTTTGGAGGGGTGGGGAGTCTCAGACGGGCACACCCACCCCTCCGGGGGGGGGGGAAACAGGTGAATGATGGGGGTGCGGGATGCAAGAGTGCGTCGGCGGGAGATACAGGAGAGGATGTTGAAAGATAAGCAAGGAGGTGAATGAAGAGTTGGAAGAGGTCACAGAGTGGAACGGGAAGTGAGCAGCAAGAGTGAGGGGAGAATGGATGAGGTGAATGAAATGTTTTGGGTTGGGGATTGTTAGAGTTAAAATTGATGTTTTGGTTAAAGTATTGTGTTGTACAACATGTCCTAATAAATGGCCTTTTACGCTTCAAGAACAGCGTGGAGTGTAATTATTGCGCGATCCAGCTGGTGTTCATTCTTGGTATATGAGCTATAATCTGAAAAGCGTAACAGCTTTTCAAGCACGTTTTTAGGACAGGGTGTGTACAGATCTGGACTGAAGTATGCTATCTTTGTTCGATTCCAACAGCAGCCATGTGGAGCAATGTTGTGATTTGCCACCCACTGGGGGTGCACGCGGTACGCAGGATGCAGAACACCTCAAGCACGGAGGTGAGAGAGGCGAGCGGCAGAGGCTCTATCACCGGCCTCAGTCCTTGCTCTGTTCCTTGTGCCAACCTCCACCCTCGGTAGCTTGCTAGTAAAATCAAGGGCAGTGGGGCTTTGGAGTCCAAACTGAGGGGCTGAGTGCAAAGGAAAGCATGCAAAGGTGGTCGGAGGCAGAGGAAGAGGTAATCATGTAGCATGGGGGGAGTAGAAGCCAGTGATGCACGAGAGTGACGAGTGAGGGCGTCAGGGACAGGTGCTGCTTGTGCTCCTGACTCTCCGTGCCACACCACATCCCAGGTGCAGGCCGGACTGCTCCCGACACCTGTGTTGCCCGCCCTGCCTCACCCAGAAATGGGCACAGCGAAGCCTGCTTGGCTTGGTGCTCCTGTGGTGGTCAGAGCCAGAGAGGGTGACGGGAGTTCGCTCCCAGTAGTAACACATGATTTCTCTAAATTGATTATGAGGCGGGGTTGGCCCAACCCCTAAGGAGTGTCTCATATTTTTACCCAGATTCAGTTACCATACTAAAATGTATTGCCAAGTAGGAAGGAGAGGGTCGGACCTATATCAGCAATAAATACTGTCCTGAAGTAGGCCTGCAGTCTGGGCTTGGAACTGTATTGCAGTGCGGCATCCCCCAGGCTGACCCGAGTGAGCCGCAGAGGACTCAACTGGTCTCCACGGAACAAGCTCTCCATGCCCTGGTCGGTGTTAGCTCCAACTAGCTCAACCCATTCTACCCAACTGTGACTTACGTTACAAGTTGGTCGAAGGGTCTCCCCTGTGACATAGTGGTCACTCTGGGGGTTTCAAGAGGCACTAAGACTGTCCTTAGCTATAGCAACTTCTATTACCGTCACTCCCGACCTCCCATTAAAGGTGTGGGCCAGGCCTGTGCTGTGGGTTGACAGCTAAATTAATACAAAATAAACTTAAGGTACTTTGAAATCTGAGAAAACTAGAGCCCCTACATAGATTAAAATAAGTAAGAGGAGCAAGCAACACAGATAATCAATTAAACTGTGACAAAATACAAGCAGCACAAGAAGGTCAGTGCCTAATCTCATTCTTCATGTGTATGTTCGTGAAAAACACCAAAGTTCCCAAGAAGTTTAGCTATCTCACTCCACAAATAGCAAAGCTGCCTCATCCAATGACTCCAATAAATAAGGACAATGTTTGCACTTATACCGTGCACAAAAACAATACTCCACTAGGCAGCAATGACGAACATTGCACACCAAAGGAAACCAGTCCGTTACCCTCATCAGCTCCGTCAAATGACTAGTTTTAGCCGAAAAAAAGATGATTTGATTGACTTTGGTTGGGATAGCTCAACTACTGCATTGGCAATGCAGATGCCTTTGACCCCAGCAGAATTAGCACTTATTAAACTTGCTGAGCTGCAACAAGTGGGGACCTCTCCCTTGTGCCTCTCTCAAAAGGGCAGGAAGCCCCAAGTTTAAGAGCCTATTTGTAATAGAATGTGGAAAAAACATCTTGACATTAAGCAGCCACAATTAATCACAGGACATGTAAAGGGATTGGTCAAAGATTGTGTCACACCTTCAGAACCACACCCAAAAACGAGACGACAATTAACAAATCGAGTCAATAGCACAAAAACGCCACAATCTCGAAATGACTACTAAGGCAATCATCACGACATTGATCAAGTGGCATCTTAACACACCTACAGTTAATGAATCGTCCAGCTCCTCAACTGATACATGGGCTGTATAGCTAAAAACCTTTCAATTAACAGTCAATGCCTTGAATTATCTGTTAAAACAAAGTAGACCACCAGGGAGGTCTTCTAAATATGCCAGCCGTACTTGTCTCCGGAAAATATACAAAACTGGCTAACATAAATAACCTCATAATTAGGGGTAGCATTATAACCAACTCAGTGCTCATGCTCGCCTGTGCTTAACAATCTAAGTACTCTGCCAGATGTTTTAAATACCATAATCCCTGAGATAAAATCCAAACCTACAGGTCCTTGTTCTGCTTCTAACAACAAAAATGTAGCTATTCTGAATCACACTGCTGTTAATGTTAATATGAAATACATCACAACCATAAGGAAGGAAGAGCACAGAAAACTAATGCGGGAAATGCCAAAAAAATTGATCAATGCGGGTACCTCAGATGGCACCCTGACTGTAAATCAGATGTCAAATGGATTCCACCAGATATAATAAAAAATAGACAGCAATTGCAAGTGGTAAAAGGATGTCAATCCTCCTGATCTGGTGACTCCTAATACAACAACCCACAATATTAAAGAAGATGACCCTTGTTGAACCTGGTACTCTCTGCAGGGTCACCCCCAAATGTTTTGCCTTTTACCCTCCACATTTTGCTGAATTTGTGTTTGTTATCTTTAGATCCCTGTGCACTTTACCACTGCTAGCTGGTGCTGAAATGCGTGTGCTCACTCCCCTAAAACATGGTTAAATTGACTTTTACCCAATTGGCATATTTAATTTACGTGTACATTCCTTGTATAGTGTTATACTGTGAGAGGCTGTCTCAGTATATTATGTACACTTATGTAAGTGCTCACCTTGCACTGATCCAGGCAACCCTTATGATGATTTTAGTGGTCTTAGACAACCTTAGAAAGCTCTCTAAGTGGTAGCTGGGGAGAGCAGTCTTCACGCTTAGTCCACAAGAAGTGTATAGCATCTTGTTTTACCAGAACACAATCTTATAGATATAGATTAAGTGAAAAAGAACCACACAGTGTATGTATAAAAATATGTATTTATTATATTACCCTCACTAACACATACAGATATCTCCTAGCCGGAGATATACACAATGCACACAATACTTTTCAATAGAAACAGGTAAGTAGCACAGAATACACAGTGGTCCCCAGGGGGAAACCAAACCATTTACTAAAATAGTGGTATGTGAACCACGACTCGAGTCAGGACAATAGTCAGAGGACGTAGAAGTGCCGGAGACCCAAGGAACCACCCAAGGTGAGCATCTAGGAACCCACGGAGGTCGTGTGCATTGTAGGATCACAACCTCGTTCTCCGTACAAATCAATGTGTAAGTCACGGTTGCAATTTTAAAGAAAGAGGACCCTACCCAGTGGACCCTGAAGAAACCCCGTGGAAGACAAGAGGTTGTAGAGCCACCCCATCTGTGGATATCTTAGGAACCAGGATACCTACACCAGGGAACCCGGGTGCATAGGTGTGAAGTGGTGTCGGAAACCGT
The DNA here is from genome assembly GCA_963921515.1 of Calotriton arnoldi. Taxonomy (NCBI): domain Eukaryota; kingdom Metazoa; phylum Chordata; class Amphibia; order Caudata; family Salamandridae; genus Calotriton; species Calotriton arnoldi. The sequence continues at coordinate 217,459 of CAWUFW010006994.1, forward strand.
CGTCGAACTCAATGGGAGACTTCAGAAAGATGCCACTGCTGGAGAAGGTGAAAGTGTCTGGCGGAACCCAAAGGTGAATTCAAGATGTAAAGAACCTGCAAGCAGAGAACACAGAGTCTATGCCACTCAGGAGTGACCAGGAGACACGGAAGACGAATGCCCACCAATGTCGGGTGTTGCAGGAGAGCTGACGGTGACTTTGAAACTGCAGCTGTGTGGACCAGGCGATGCTGTGGAAGACCAGGATTCACACACGAGCTATCCCACGTCGGAGGTCGGGAGTTGAGGGGGTCGGTGTCCAGCGGGAGCACCAACAAGCCTTGGCAACTGCAACCAACGAACGAGTAGAAGAAGGTGCAATGTCGGGACCAGCAAGGTCCAGGAGGCTCACCACAAGCAGGGGAGTCAGGCAGGCCCAGAGCAATCAGTGGAGCCCAGAAGAATTTAAATGTCACCATCAACAGGACCCACAGGCCGGAGGCACTGGAGTCACAAGAGAACCTCGAGTAGCTACCAAAGAAGCAGGCCCTCGGTGCAAGCAATGCGATGTGGTCGAAGATTCTCATAACTGGAGATGCTTGAGGTTGGGGCTACTTGGAGCCCAAAGATCTTGGTGGAAGGAAGCCAACAAACCTTTGCAACTGCAAGTCGACGCGGTGCACAGGGGTTCGGTTCCAACGAGGGATACTGGCCTCAAACTTGATGAGAGGGCAGGGCATGCCTCAAGGGATGTGGAGAACCACCACCTGTGTTGCTGAGCCTTTCGGAGTCCATAGGAGCCCAGGATCAGCTGACTGGTCAGCTTAGTTGCGGTGCCTGCAGATGCAAGGAAGTGACTACTTCACTTCAAGGGAGATTCCTTCAGGTGTCTTGGATGTCCACAGGCCCTGGAAGGGTTACTGTAGGCAGCACATGCACGGACGTTGAAGCAGACGAGCAGGGCGAAGAGAGCAGGAGCAGCAGGAGTCTTCCCAATTGCAGCCTTGATGCCCAGAGCGAAGTCCAGAGTGCCCAGATGGTCGAAGTTGAAGTGGTGTCTGAATTGTATCATGTCCCAGGATGAATCTAGGGACCCACCCACAGGTAAGCCCTTAAGTACCCTAAGGAAAGAGTTGGGATGATACAGGTGTCCCTCAATAAGGAGGGGCTGGACAAGGGGGAGGATAATCTCCTGTCCTTTGTCCAGTTTGGCACCAGAGCGGGAGCCAACGGCTCCCTGAACTGGTTTGAGCTGGGCTATGCATGGAGGGCACCAAATGTGCCCTGCCTGCAGACTATATGGCGCTGGCAAGCGCTTCAACCCTGCCACAATACACTAAACCCTGTCCGGGAGGTGGTTACACCTCCCTGTGACAGGATGCCTACTGTTCTGCCTTCCCCTGCTCGAGCTTGGCTCAGCAGCAGGAGGGCAGAATCGTGTCTCTGGTTGGCAGCAGCTTTGTTGTGCGGTCCGGGTCTAGAAGACTGGTACCGGGAGCACTGAGGGCCTAATGGAGGGCCTTTACAGTGCTTGAAATCTTACCTCCCATACCGTTTACAGTGTGGGGGTATGATTCCAACATGTTTGATACAAAACAAAACAGGGTTCGTTACAGCCAGTTTCGAGATGGTCATTACGTAATTACGCTGTGCCCCTCTATATATGATATGGCTGTCTCACTTAGAATCCGGGAGAATAGACTCCAAAGGCTGTAGGGATGACTTATAGGTTTTAAGTGCAGTGATCTTAGATATAGGGAAACCTATATCTTTCGTAAGTGGTGCTAGCACCAGCTTACACAGGCTGGAATGGCAGGCCTGTAGAGATAGCTTGAATGGTCTCCCATAGGTGGCATAATACATGCTTCAGCCTATGGGGGACCGCTGGGGTACCTATGCCATGGCTACCTTAGTACCATATACTAGGGCCTAATAAGGGTACCCCAGTTTCCAATCTGGGATGTACCTAGGTACTTTCCATAACCATTTAGGGGAGAAAGCAGAGAGGCTGGGGTCCTGATTAGCAGGATCCCAGTCAGACTAGTCATAAACAGCATTACATCAAGCAAAAAGTGGGGGTAACCATAGAAGCAGATCCTACTTTCCTAAATATACCCACAACCTGCAAAATAAATGCCACTAGTGGGCCTGCAGCACTTATTGTGCCACCCACTGAAGAAGCAATTTAAAAGATGTCCCAGGCCTGCTAATGCAGCCTGATAGCAGTGTTAAACACCCATATCATCTTGGCATTTAAACCCCATTGCCAAGACATAAACTCTCCTTTTATTACATATACTTCACCACAAAGATAGGCCCTAGGTAGCCCATTGGCGGGGTGTTGTGTAATTAAAAGGTTGGACATGTACTTTTAAGGTGTACATGTCCTGGTTGTGAAAAACTCTTAAATTAAGTTTTCACTGCTATGAGGCTTACCCCTTCCATAGGATAACATTGGAGATTTCTTATTACATTTTAATAAGCTGTAATTTGCAATCGGTAGCAGGTAGTCATGTCATGTTTAGTGTCTATGGAATTGCAATGAAAAGCCCTATTTAATGGTAAAGTTGGGTTTTTGATTACAAGCTATCCTGGCTGATGAGGGGTGAAACCCCGAAAACCGGTCCTAGGATGCTTGTTTCCTGTCCAGTGAGGACCTGGCTTGGTAGTCTGGGCTGGACTGTTCCCATGAGGCACAGGGTCAAGACTGATTTGCATATGGCCAGGTCTAAACTGGGGTGGCATGGTGAGCAAAAGAATGATGGATTTAACCCAGATCTCTTGACTGGGGGTGAATGTTTTGATTTGTTCTGCATTCCGTTCATCAATTTTGTGTCTTTTGCTTCCTCGCCCTAAGTGCGCCGGTTATGCCCAGACGTGGGTCCCGGGCTCACTGTGCCACTGGATTCAAGCTATCCTGGCTGATGAGGGGCGAAACCCCGAAACTGGTCCTAGGATGCTTGTTTCCAGTCCAGTGAGGACCTGGCTTGGCAGTTCGGGCTGGATTGTTCCCATGAGGCACAGGGTCAAGACTGATTTGCATATGGCCAGGTCTAAACTGGGGTGGCATGGTGAGCAAAAGAATGATGGATTTAACCCAGATCTCTTGACTGGGGTTGAATGTTTTGATTTGTTCTGCATTCCGTCCATCAATTGTGTGTCTTTTGCTCCCTCGCCCTAAGTGCGCCAGGTATGCCCAGACGTGGGTCCCGGGCTCACTGTGCCACTGGATTCAAGCTATCCTGGCTGATGAGGGGCAAAACCCCGAAACAGGTCCTAAGATGCTTGTTTCCGGTCCAGTGACGACCTAGCTTGCCTCATGGGAAAAGTCCAGCCCGAACTGCCAAAGCAGGTCCTCACTGGCCCAGAAACAAGCATCCTATGACCGGTTTCGGGGTTTCACCCCTCATCAGCCAGGATAGCTTGAATCCAGTGGCACAGTGAGGACCTGGCTTGGCAGTTCGGGCTGTACTGTTCCCATGAGGCACAGGGTCAAGACTGATTTGCATATGGCCAGGTCTAAACTGGGGTGGCATGGTGAGCAAAGGAATGATGGATTTAACCCAGATCTCTTGACTGGGGGTGAATGTTTTGATTTGTTCTGCATTCCGTCCATCAATTGTGTGTCTTTTGTTTTGATAAAGTTGGCATTTTTCTGCCCATAGCACTTTGTACCTGTAGCCTGTCTTGGGTCACATGACTGGGTGCAACTGACAGACTTTGTGAATTCCTCCCAGACAGTCACACAATAGAGGGATTAGGTGTGCCTCAACGGGCCATCTCCGGGCAGGATGAGGGGGCGGAGCTGACCTGACCACATCCCCAGTTGCAGCTGAACAGGGAGTGCTCTTCCCTCACACTAAGGAACTAACACTACCCTATCGTCACTGCTACCAGGGGAGTCAGGAAATCCCATGCACTTCAAAGCCACTGTGTAGAAGCTTCTCTCACCTTCCAGAACCAGGGCACCAGGGTATAAAAGTAGGACTCAGACACCAACTCTTTTAGACCTTTGGATATTCTGCCAGGAAGAAGGACTGCTGTGCTGCTGGAAGGAATACCACTCTGCTGGACATCTGACCTGTTGTTGCCTTGCTTATTTGCTTTCTTTCTTCCCTGCTGCCCTCTTGCCTGGAGAAGAAGGACTGGACTTGAACCCAAGACCACAAGGGTGACTTCAAAGGGCAAGTTTGCTGTCCTCCTGATCTGAGCTCCGGGGACACAAAAGGCTCCCTTCACCTTGGGCCCACACCTGAATCCAGCCTGAGTGAGTCCTAACACTCCAAGTGGTGTCCCACCAGTTCTGGATAACCAAAACTCAAAAGTGGAGACCTAGAAAATGTTTGACAAAAAGCTGCTATGAGAACCAGGAGGCGTTTGGGACCTATCTGCCTGAGGTGCATCGCTGGTCGGATTGACTTCACAGCTTATCCCGCTATGGTCTTCTCTGCAGCAGCAAATACTTTTCAGCAATCCTTTGCCAAAGGGGTATCCAACCTCATGGAATTGTCTTTGTCTACAACCCTCTGCCTCGTCCAGCTGGAGATTTTCGATTTCCATTTCAGGGACTAATGGCCTGATATAGATTTCAGCAGACAGATTACTCTATCACAAACATGACAGATTTCCCGTCCACCTTATTCCAAGTACCATTGGATATAATGCACTTGTAATATGGCGGAAGGGATATCCGTCAAGTTTGTGACGGAGTAACCCATCTGCTGACCTCAAAATTAGGCCCTAAGCCCAAGTGTATAAATCTTTACAGTGGCTTTGACCCAAGACTATCTGACAATGACGCTCCCTCCCTCCCCAGACACCTCCTGCAGCTTTGTCCCGCTGAACTTTACTTTCTCAGAACATTTTTCTCAGACATTTTTCTAAGTCCAAAGGTAAGCGCTGACTGGACCTAATCCACTTCTTGTATCCTAACCTAACTCCATCACGTCTGGCCATATTTTTCGACTTTGACTTGGTCATGCATGACAAGATATCCGTGGTTGGCACTTTGATCTTTTAAGCACTAGTTTTCACTTAAATATTTAAAAATTCTTAACTATGGTTCAACTGATTGGATTTTTGTCATTTTGTTGTCAAATAATTTATTAAAATTTACACTATCTAAATTGGTTTGGGATTTTTCTTGTGTTGTGTTTTCACTTTCTTATAGTTTGTGTGCTTCATAAATACTTTACATATTGTCTTTAAGTTAAGCTTGACTGCTTTTCATGCCAAGCTACCCAGGGTTAAGCGCAGGTTAATTTAGTGACTTTTTGTGGTTCACCCTGCAAGGGACAGCAGCTGTTGCTTGACATGGGCTCACATCCCAGTCAACCAACAGCCCAATTTCTCACACCCCTCATTCCTCCTTCCTGATGCCCAGGTCTAAGAGACAAAAGAAAAAGAAAAGGAAGAAAGGGATAAGAAAGTTAATCAGGCTTTAAAATTCAGAATTATCTCAACTTTTTTCCAGTCTTCACAAACAATCCAGCAATAGTAAAACCAGTCCCAGATGAAAAGAAAATAGAAGGGACTACTGAATGTACAAACAAACTAATTCCACTGAAACTGCAAGATCCTGAAGGTACAATCTTGGATATGTCTACTGACGTATCATTGATTGAATTGTTAAAGGCAGGAGCCAGACCAACTAAAGCAATTCAAGAGGAGTATCAAGATCATGGTATTACATGGCCACACATAAAGACTCAAAACAAAAAACCACCCCCTCATCCCTTTTTTTGTAAGGGGCAACTCAGTAGCCGCCTTATCAACAAAAGAGAATAGTGCAATCTGCATTCACGATAGCCAGCTACCAGCTTTAGAAAACATAAAGCACCCCATCAATTTAAATAACTTAAACACAAATTTCATATTCGAGGGCCAAAGGGAGCCTTTATCGCAACATAGTATAGTGGATGGCATAGAAAACAGAAACCTCATTGTACCTGAGTATTGCTCTAAAGCCGATTTGTCATACAAAGTCATGGAAATATAGCGAGGTTTCTTCAATGTACTCCAAAGTTGTCGAAACTGACTTCAAGTGATATTGAGACTATAGAATTTCTCCCTCCTCAAGGAAAGCAGCTAAATGGATCTATTTTAGTGACAAGGGTCACATAATCAACAGCAACATGGGTGCTAGCAGACAAAACAATATTTAAAAGTTGGGGCATAAAAAGGTACTTATGTGAACCCCCGCGGGCTACCCACATCTTATAGCTGAATGTCAAAGGTCCATAAGCTATATAGAGAAAGCAAGAAATAAACCAGTTTACTCCATAATCCGAAATGCGATTGGTTAAACAGTGCTCACTTGCAGGAAGATTAAGGCTCAGCAAGAACAACAAATATCATGGGCACTTAAACACAGAAGGATTGGCTTTGGCTGTCCACAGCCCTCATATAAACTCTAGCGCAGGGGTCTCCAGCCTTTTCTGTAGAGAGAGCTACTTCTGATCAGTGAAAATTGTGGTGAGCTACTGAAGGCCAAGTAACTCGTGCATTGTTGCTAGACACCCCCTCGTCCAGCTTCATTGACTTTAAACCTAATGTCCATGGAGCCCGATACTATGGTTTGAACAAAATACGGTGACTTGGGGTACTATGATTGGGCTGCCATGTACGTCAGTGAGTGCATGGTCTGTGGGAATGTGTGAACATGTGTGAATGAATGAGGTATATGTGTATGGGTGACTGAGAGACTGTGTCATAAGTACTCGTGGCACAGGATATACCGTTCGCCATATGTGACACTGTTACATGAACAACACAAACTACAACCATTTTTTTTTAAATGGAAGAAATTTAAAGTGCAGACAAATGTTCTGCGATTATTGTTCATAATAAGGATCTTTTTTTTGGTACTTGATGGAATGTTTTTCTGCACGTTAAAGTTATCCCATTTAAATTAAATGGGTGTATTTTTCAGTTATAAATATGGCAGCGTGGGCACAAGATGCCTGCTGTGTGTAAATGCAACACTTTGAAATTGGAAAAAATTCAACTGAATACTTAACTTTATGTTTATATGCTTTACATAAAATCATCATTTTAATTTTCTCCCATGTCTATGTGTCTTTATAAAACAGTAGGCATATTACTCTCTGGGGGCTTGTAGATATGGTGCCATATTTATAGCAGGAAAATACAGTCATTCGTTTAAATGTGAGAAATTCAAAGTGAAGATGCATGCTTCATAAAACATTAGGACTTAATTGGCTTAATTTAAAGTAAAGAAAAACATTAAGACAATGTTTCTTAGAAACATTTTTCTTCACTTTAAATTTATCCCATTTAAAAGAAAACGACTGTATTTTTCAGTTATATTATGTATATGTCACTGTGTCTACCAGCCACTAGGAGCAAGATGCCTGCTGTTTGTAAATGTGACACTTTGAAAAGGGAGAAAATTAAAATGAAGAGTTAACTTAATCATTAAGTTAACTATTCATTTTAATTTTGTCTCATTTCACAAGCATTCAGAAATATAATTTTGTTTTCAAGCTCCAATATTGAGTTGAGTGACTTTTATTATAGCCTTATAGCCCGCCGTAGCGGGCTTTACCGGCTATTAAAGGCCCGCTCCAGCGTTAAAGGCCCGAGCCTTTGGCTCGGGCCTTAAACAAGGGAGCAGGACTTTAATAGCCGGTATAGCCCAGCTACGAAGGGCCTTAAGGCTGTTAGAACATTCTGCCACTAGAGGGCAGAATGTTCTAACAAATTAAACAAAGGCCTCTCGTAGCCCGAGGGGGTTTAAATCCCCTCGAGCTCCGAGAGGCCTTTGTTCACAGCAGCAGCTGTGAACAAAAGCAACATTGGAATGTTGCTCTGCGGGCCTTTACCGGCCCGTAGAAGCACGGAGCTCTCCATTGTATTCAATATAGTGCTCCACATTCCATTGTTCTAATTAAGAGTTAAATAACTCAGTGCTTCAGTTCAGAAGCTCCATGACCCACATGGGTCATAAATCTGAGTGGAGCACTGCTCATTATCAGGCTTTGATATCTGTAGCCTGATAATGTAAAATAAACACAACTCTTACCTTACCTTTAAAAGGAAAAGGAAACACTTATTTATTTCAGTTCTTAGTTAAAAATTAACTCAAGGCTGAGAGCTACTCAGAAGGCTTCTGAGAGCTACTGGTAGCTCGCAATTAACTGGTTGGAGACACCTGCTCTAGACAATGAATTTCAGTCACTCAACTGCCATACCATCCAACACATCTGAATTGTTTCACCATCTGCTTATGGAACAGCGAGGGCCTGATGAATAAAATAAACAATCCTGTTATAATAATCTGTTGAAAAATATTTCAAGTAATAATGTTATAGGAAACCTGGTCAAAGACATCTCTCAATGCACGGCTTAACCAAGGGGCTTATTTACAAGGAGCTTGCGCCGCTAATGTGTCAAAAATTTTGATGCATTGGCGGCTCAATCACTGCTCCATATTTTCAAGGTGATGTTTCTTTGAGGATGCATCTCTTTTTGGACTTGTGTGACAATAGGAGCCTGCGTCAGAATTGCCTGCATCACGTAAGTATTAATATATGCAAGGTAGGCGTTCCATTGTAATTTCCAGTGTAAAAGTGACGCATGGATATATATGACATTTTTGAAAAGTGATGCAGCGGCTGCAGAAGCGTTGAGGTAACGTCAAAATTCCTGCACCTGTGAAACCCACGCATAAAAAATGACACATCGACTTTGCTATATAAAGAGAAGCTGGACAGGACAGTTTTGCAACCAGTGCTACACCATGTAGGTAGTTATTTTGCAGCTGGGAGTCTCACAGAGATGACTACCACCATCCACTCCACCCCATCCCCCTCACCACCATGAAGGCAATGCAGGAGAAGGGAGCACATTTATTGCCAGAAGACCACTCTGGTAGGACTCAGGGAGGAGGAGGAGGTAATCACTGTTTACCGGTTGAGGAGGCAGTCCATTGTAGACCTGCTACACCTCATTTCCCCAAGGCTACAGCCAACAGCTGACAGGGCTACCAACATCCCTCCACAGTTGAAGCTCAGGGCGGTACTACATATGCTAGCATCAGGGTCCTTCCAGACAACAGCTGCCAGAGTGTCTGGAATCTCCCAGACATCTTTCTCCTCATTCTTTCTATCAGTCCTGGATGCCATCATTCGGCTGACACCAGCTATCTCCTCTTCTCCAACACCCAGTAACTGCAGCTGAAGACCAAGCAAGGATTTTATGCCATCGCTGGATTTCCACACATGCTGGGTGCCATGGACTCCACACAAATGCAACTAGTAGCTCCTGCAGCTATCACACATCTCTGCAGGAACTGTAAGCACACATACTCCATAAATGTCCAGGCCATTGTGGACCATCGGGGTCTCTTCACCAATGTGCTGTCCAAATACGCTGGCAGTGTGCATGATGCCTACATATTCAGGCACTGCATCATCAATGACTGATTCCAGAATGGACAATATGGGAATGGCCTACTTGTAGGTAAGCTAAACTCTAATACCTAACACACCCACTAACAGAAAGAAATGGATGACATAATACCCATGACTGTGTCTGTTGACGCAGAGAGGAGCTGAAGTAAGAGGGGTGTGGCTCATACCTGCACCATGTATCATGGTACATGTGTGAGGCAAACCCACAGGTTAACAATGTCAAGACACACAATGCCACTATGGCTTCAGTTTAATGGTGGAAGGGTATAGAGCAATGCATTGCTGGCCCAAATGCAGTGTATCATCCTTGTGTGTAAGGGGTGTTTTCCATGGGGGGTTTGGGGGTGTCTACTGCCCCTTCAATGGTTCATCAAGCATGTGATGTATCCCAACACCCACAACTGTGGTTAACTATAGACATATGCATGTGTCATTGTAAGGCTTGTTTTTCATGGCAACATCTACCTACAGAGGACCAGGTACCCAAATAAGTACCACTATCTGCAAGTCCACACATGTTGTGTGAGCACATAACATTGAGTGGTCATGAGCTACTCCAAAGAGACATCACAGAAAATAACAGGATCTACATCACAGTCATGATGTAGAAGTGTAAGATCTATCAGCCCATATTCAGCATTTGCTATAACACAAAGTAGTGGAAGAGATAAGTGTCAACATATCAACAACTGAATGACTAACACATATTGTGAAAACAATGTTAGATGTATGTATGACAATGTAACTACACATAACGCACATGGCCTGCCAAGTATCAGTAACAGTTTTCTAAAGTATTGACAGTATCCTTTTGCTTCACTTTCAGCTGACCAGGGATACGGCATCCAGTCGTGGGTCATGACACTCCATGCACACCCCCAGGCTGAGCCGGAGAAGGCCTATAACCAGGTTCTCAGCAGGACCCGGAACATTATCAAAAGAACCTTTGGACTTCTGAAGGCCAGGTTCCGCTGCCTTGACATTTCAGGCGATAGATTGCTCTACTACCCCCCCCATGGTTAGTAAGATCATCTTGACCCATGCAATACTGCACAAGATTTGTGGGCAGACTAATGCCCCCAGGCACGGTGGTGACCTACAACTTCAGGACCCAATGGAGGATGATGATGAAGAGGAGGATGCCAATGCTTGAGACGTCCAGAATACACCTGCAGGCAATCGCAGACATGAACACATTGTGGATTTTCTTTTTACATGAAACATGTTTGTGAATAAACCATGAAACAACATGAATGAAAGTTTCAACATGATAATAAATGTTTGAAACTATTACTTGTCTTTGTGTTTATGTTGCATTTCCAGGAAATATCAACGTCCACACATTCCGTCAACTAGAAGTAGCCCTTAGAAGTGTACAATCAGGTAGGATGCCAGGCATCAATGTCAAACCCCCTAAAACAATGCACCGTGCATTGTCAAGTGTTGTGTGTCACTTGCGCCTTGACCAATTCCATAGCCCTGTGGCAGTAAACACACTTGTTTCAGTAAGGAAGGTGACACTCTAGTAGGAGAGATTACACTCAGTGGCGGCTCGCATAGGGAGTGCTGCGGGGCGGTGAGGCGGGGCGGGGGAGGGGAGGGGCAGGATGGGGGGGTAGTGGGCTCCGACATACGGCAGAACGGAGTAAAGTAGGTAAATAAATAAAAAAAACAATTTACCTTGCGTGCGCTGCATCGCCGAGTTGTCGATGCAGCGCGCGCAAGGTAAATTGTTTTATTTATTTATTTACTTACTTTACTCCATGCTGCTATATGTCGGAGTCCACTACCCCCCTGCCCCTCCCCCGCCCCGCCGCCCCGCAGCACTCCCTCTGCAAGCCGCCACTGGTTACACTACACTGCAAAAGGTGACAGTATTGTATTAAAGGTGAAGTTTCTCTTGTAAATATGACTCTTTGGCATGGAAAGTCACGCATGACTACTAAAAGTGACATTGGACTAGGAAAAATGACTCAATGGAATGAAATGTGACTTTTCTGTAGAAAACATGACTTTTTGGCATGCAAAGTCATGCATGACCATTAAAAGTGGCATTGGACTAGGAAAAATGACCCAATGGAATGAAAGATGACTTTATTGTAAGAAACGTGACTTTTTGCATGCGTGTATTTGTGGCATGGAAAGACACGCATGACCATTAACAGTGACATTGGACTAAGAAAAGTGACTCAAAGCAATGAAAGGTGGCTTTCATGCATTGAATTTGATGCTTTTGTAGATAAACAGATGCTTTATAAATAGACGTGACACATGAGTGGAAATAGCGTCCGCTGGAAGCCTCTCATCAAGGGCACAGAGTCAAATGCTTTGCCCATAGTGTAACCAGCGACTTGGACATTTATCCAGCAAAGCGTCGGAAAAAAATGTGCTTTAGTTAGAAAAATAAAAACAAAAGACACACAATTGATGGACGGAATGCAGAACAAATCAAAATATTCACTACCCAGTAAAGAAATCTGGGTTAAATCCATCATTCTTTTGCTCACCATGCCACCTCAGTTTAGACCTGGCCATATGCAAATCAGTCTTGACCCTGTCCTCTTGGGAACAGTCCAGCCCGAACTGCCAGTTAGTTAGAAAAATGACGCTGACGACAAAAACGTGTTGCATCCAAACAGGAAATGATGTAATATAGCTCAGCCATGCTACAAACCAGGAAGTGTGAAATTTCTTTCACTTTCACTTACTGTCTTTTTGTCTGTGCTTGGTGGTGGAGGTGTTTTTTTGTTTTGCTGGTGAGTTTGGTGGTGTCACCTGGTCATTTAGTTGTCTGTGCATTCTGTGTCCAGTCCCTAAATTGTCGTATTTGTCCTGTTTTTGTATATTGTGTTTTGTTTTCGTGTATTGTGGGGTGTCTGTCTAAATAGGGGTTATTAGTCATAGTTTTAGGGGGAAGGGGTAGTGGTTTATTTGTAGTTGGGGTTAGGGTGATTCATTGGTGTAAGAGATGTCGGGCAAGGGCAGGGTCAGGAACCTGACCAAGGAGCTGTTTGGGGGCCTGCTGTGGCTCACTGTCAAATACCTGTGAGCATGATAGGAAGTGGAGGCAGAATGCTTCTGGGGTACCCAACCCAGGTGAGGTGGCACCGGTGGGAGAAGATGCTTTTCCAAATGCAAAGACTGTTTGGTGTGGACCAGAACATCCACCAATACAGTCATTGGTGGGCTGACATTGTGAACCAGGAGCAGGACCTCCTTGTTCACCTGAGCCTAGAAGTTGGAAGGAATGTTGGTAAGTTCTTATATACCACAAGTTTGTAGCTGTTTGCCTGTAGCTAAATACTCTTAAAACTCTGTAAAAAAAAGGCCAAATATGTCTATATGTGACTATGGCATGACTCCTGCTAGCTAAATTAGAGACACTGAGGGGCTTATATACAAGCCCATTGCACCACCAGTGCATCACTTTTTTTGACGCTCCGGCGGCACAGTGTGCCTGCCCATATTTACAAGAAATGGGGGTCTCTAGTTGGCAATGGTTTGCACCTTTGTCCAAATAGGGACCCTTCTTCCTAGTCAGGGTAAGGGGGATAAACTTCTAAAATAACCCCTGCTCACCTCCTTGGTAGCTTGGCACGAGCAGACAGGCTTATCCCAGAGGCAGTGTGTAAAGCATTTGTGCACACATACAGTAATACAGTGAAAACACTACAAATGGACACTACACCAGTTTAGAAAAATAAGTAATCATTATCTAAACCAAACAAGACCAAAACAGCAAAAATCCACAATACAGTAATAAAAATATGACTTTCAAAATGTAGAAACAGTTCTGTCCATAGCAAACTCTAGATGCGACACTTTCAACACAAAGTATCTGGGATGAGTCAAAATAATAAACAAAAACAGCTGCAGGGAAGGTGATGCGTTGGTTCCTTACTCAAAGGGAAGGTGATGCGTTGGTTCCTTACTCCAGGGGAGGTGATGTGTTTGTTCCTTACTGCCACGCAGGGGAGGTGATGCGTTGGTTCCTTACTGAAGGGGAGGTGATGCGTCGGTTTTTTACTGTGTGGGGAGATGATGTGTCGGCTTCTTACTGCAGCCCCAGCGTTGATGTCGACTTGGCACCCCTTTGCGATGCGTGAGGATTGGGAATGCGTTGGTTCTCGATGTGGCAACGGCGCTGCGTTGTTTTCTTTAGCCGTGGTCGCACAATGCGTTGGTTCTTGCAGCAGGGCCTGTGTCGGAATCGGTGCAGTGATCTTGGCCTTCGTAGATCAGTGCACTCAATGTGGCGTGCAGCAATTTCTCCAGCCATGGGCAGGGGCTGCATCGGTTTCTTCGGCAATGCGTCGCAAACAGGTGCGGATACATCGTGCTTCTCGTTGTTGCGTTACTTTTCCAGCTCCCAACAGCAAGAACAACCTTCAGAGGCCCAGAACAGCAACAGGCACCTCTTGGCAGGCCAGAACTCCCAGCAAGGAAGTTCAGGGGAGCTGGGGGTGAAGTCTTTGGATTCCTGGGACTTCAAAAACAGGAGGCAAGCTCTACTTCAAGCCCTTGAAGATCTTCCTCAAGCAGGGGACACAGCACACAGCAAAGTCCTTTTCCTTTCCTTGGCAGAAACAGCCACTGCAGGCCAACCCCAGACAGTACACTGCAAAGGGGCAGTACTTCTCCTCAGTTTCTCCAGCTCTTCTCCTTGGCAAAGGTTCCTCTTGAATCCCAGAAGTAATCTCTGAAGTCTTTTCTATCCCTGAGACTTCCAACAGAAGGCAAGCTCTACTTCAAGCCCTTGGAGAAAACTTCAACAGCAGAATGATGAAAGTACAGTCCAGTCCTTTCCCTGCTCAAGACAGAAGCAACCACTGCAGGCCAACCCCAACAGCACACAGCACAGGGGCAGTACTTCTCCTTCAGCTTTCCCAGCTCTCCTTCTTGGCAGGTTCCTTAGTTCAGCAGTAATCTAAAAGTCTGGGGTCTGGGCCCCACTTTTTATAGCACAAAATCCTTCCTTCCTTTGTTCTCTGGTGGCAGAGAAGCTCTTTGCCCAGCCAAAACCAGTTCTGTCCTCTCTAGTGCAGCTGCCCAGCAGGAGGTGGAGACAGCATTGTGTAAGGCAGACCAGGCCTATTCACGTGCAAGGAAATCTCCTTCCCCTACTCTAAATGCAACCCAGGTCTATTCAGCCCAGCCCTGACTCATCCAGGAAAGGCAGGACACACATCAACCCCCCCGGTGGCCGTCTGAGAGAATGCACATCCCCAGCCCCTGTCATTCAAAAGCCAGACAGTCAATACACAAACCTAGCAGAGGCACACAGGATGGCTAAGCAAGAAAATACCCACTTTCTAAAAGTGGTATTTTCAAACACACAATATAAAAATCAACTTTACTAAAAGATGCATTTTTATATTCTGAGTTCAGGCATAATAAACTCCATCTATCTATCTTATCCCAATGGGAAGTTATATTTATAAGACGTTATAAATAAACTCCCATTCTATCCTATGGGTCACATAGCCTTTCAATAATGAAAAACTAAATTGGCAGTATTTCACTATCAGGACATGCCACACACATCAGGGCATGTCCTTTCTTTCCCATACACTGCACCCTGCCCACAAAGGTGCCTTGTGCCTTTATGAGGGGTGACTTACATGTAAGAAAAGGGAAGGTTAGGGCCTGCAAGTGGGTGCACTTGCCAGGTGGACATGGCAGTACCAAACTGCGCACAGACACTGCAGTGGCAGGTCTGAGTTACATTTCCAGGCTCCTCATGTGGGTGGCACAATCAGTGCTGCAGGCCCACTAGCAGCATTTGATTTACGGACCCTGGGCACACACAGTGCACGGTACTAGGGACTTACCAGTAAATCAAATATGCCAATCATGGAATCACCAATCCATAAATACAATTAACAGGGAGAGCATATGCACTTTAGCAATGATCAGAATAGCAAAGTGCCTAGAGTCCTAAAACCAACAAAAACAGGGTCCAAAACAGGAGGCCAAAAAGCAAAAAGTCTGGGGATAAACCCGCTGGAAAACCCAGGACTAACAGCCATGTAAAGCCACCATGCGTGGCCTTACATGGCCTTGTAAATATGGCCCCCTTTCACACATTACTCTGTGTAAAAGGGCGTTCCATGGGTGTTGCTGTGGGTGTTGCCATAAAACATCCATGGAACCTGACGCAATTCTCAGATTTACAAGGTTTTGTAAACCTCGGAATGCATCAGATTCCTACGCCTCCGCAGTGGAGGCGTAAGGAAGTCACAACAAGGAGAAATACCTTTAATTGTCCTCAGTTTTCCATTTCCTATGTGTGCTGCCGAAAGAGGAAAACACTTTTCATGATTGTTTTTGTGCAGGAATGTATATGGCTTATATAAGTCATGTATTCAATTAATAATATAATTGTGATTCCCAACGTTAGATGTGTAAAATAGCAAGGATACATGAATTATTTAAGCCCATCCAGGACTAAATTGCGAAATTGTATTAGATATTTCCAGGTGAATTTATAACCTACATGAAATTGAATTGCTTTAGATTGAGATTGTTGCTGCAAGATATCATTGCATCTCATGTGAAAACCAATGTCTATCAGTAACATGACAAAATGTCTGCCACATCAATCCTGGTTTGCTATGCAATTCGATTTGTAGTCCGTTATCAATTTCCATGGTCAGCCGTTTGCCCAATCAAATTTGCTTTCATACATGATATAATGTAATGGCAGATGAGTGAATCGACATTGAGAAAGGCCAAGAGGCTGAAACGCGTTTGTCGTTTTTTTCTTTGCAAGCTTAATAAATTAAGTAATATGAAACTTTTGAGTGCGCAACATTTTTTGTGGATTTGCATATATATACATTCACTGAAAAAACCACAGGTTTCAGGGACGTTATAGTTAGTTGGACATTTCACTCGTACAAAACCAGAGAAATTCGGCCATTATAGTTAGTTCAGCTAACTATAACTCGCGCCCCCGCAATGCACTGCTGATGACGTCACATATTACATCATTCATGACATGGTCAGTGACATCACTGATGACATCACTGATGACATCTCAAATGACATCACTGATGACATCACTGATGACATCATCCACGTGATAAACTGATGAACCTCCTCACACCCTAATATAACCTTTGATCCACCAACTCTAAAATACAGACTACCATTTCCGAAACCATACACACACCAATACTAGTTACTACATACCCACTCACTGATTCCTAGGTCTACACACATGTCTACTCATTCGCCCAAACAGTCACTCATACGTGCAGTCACTCATCAGTACAGCACTATCATATGCACTCATACACCTATACAGATACTCACATACCGCCACTCACCCACAGAGTTACTCACACACCTTGTCAGTCATGGAAAGAAAAAATCACACTCCCATTTACTCACCTATACAGTCATACACACACCACCTCACTTATTCATACAGATACTAACACATAGTTACTCTCTTATACAATCACTGATACAAGCACACACTCATCCATACAGCCACTCTCACAATCACTCACTCTCACATATAGTGATTTATATACTCTAACACTCACATATACTGCCTTTCACATATGTTGTTACTCACACATGTACCAGTGAGACAACCATTCTCTCACCAACACACCCATAGACACACTCACCCACCCATACAGTCTCTCACAGACACACTCATGAACCCATACACCCAGTGAATCACCCACTCACACATCTATGCACAGAGTCACACACCCCCAACCACCCACAGAGACACTCAGGCACCCATACAGATACTCAGACAACCAATCAATAACCCATATAGACACTCATGTAGCTACTCACCAACCTATGCAGCTGCTTACACACCAAGTGACAGACTGATACACACATTCACACAGTTTAGTCATTAACCCATGCATTCAGTAAGACACGTTTAATCAGTCACTTATACAGTCAGTCACACACCTATTAAATGATCCATTCAGACAGTCATACACCCACTCATTCTTCAATACACCTTGGCCTATATATATATAAAACATATTTAAACTTTACAGAGACACATAGTCACTGGATGATGTCATCAGTGATGTCATCAGTGATGTCATTTGAGATGTCATCAGTGATGTCATCAGTGATGTCACTGACCATGTCATGAATGATGTAATATGTGACGTCATCAGCAGTGCTTTGCGGGGGCGCAAGTTATAGTTAGCTGAACTAACTATAGCGGCCGAATTTCTCTGGTTTTGTACGAGTGAAATGTCCAACTAACTATAACGTCCCTGAAACCTGTGGTTTTTTCAGTGAATTTCTAAGGTTTTTAAATGCTAATTTCTAACTCTAACGTCCCTGAAACCTATGGTTTTTTTAGTGAATTTCTAATGTTTTTTAAATGCTAATTTCTAACTATAACGTCCCTGAAACCTATGTTTTTTTCAGTGAATTTCAATGGTTTTTTAAATGCTAATTTCTACCTATAATGTGCCTTAATCCTAAGGTTTTTTTATTGACTACATATATATATATATTTAATTTAAACAAAAGTTGAGAATAATTTATAGTTTGGAAAACTATATTCATTCTTTCTTTTTTGAAAAATTATTTCAGAGAAGTCGCGCACCCTATGCGCACCCTACACGTTGGCTGCGCGCACCTCGTTAACGCACACTGCTCTGACTTCGTGCTGGCATCGCGCTGGGGTCGGGACTTTGGCGTAATTTGAAAAGTATGAAATATTATTATAGAAATTATCACTACATTTTTTGGCTTTGGTGTTTGACTAATTTAATTTAGAAAACTATTTAGAAACTATTTTTTTCAGTACAATATTAACAATATAAAATGTCACGTGTGCGCGTACGGTATGCGGCCCCTCCTTGCATGTGTTTCCGGGTACGTGCCGGGATCGCGCCGGGGTCACGACATCGGCGTATTTCCAAAGTGTGAAATCTCACTATATAAAGTTCAAATATCAGATTTGTATAAACACTTTCACTAATATGCTTTGAAAAATATTGTATAAACATTTATTTATATTTTATAAATATGTAGACAATATTTCACGGGTGCGCGACGGGTGCGCGCACCCTACGCGACGGTGTGTCAGCAGGAAAAGAAAGAATTTGATTGGTTTAAATCATTTTCGTTTTGTAAGAGGGAGGTTCCTTCCTTGTGATATTCCTCTTATTATTTGGCTACCTTGGAGAGAAGACCTGTTTGTTGTTTCTCTCTTCTGTTCTACTTTCGTGTGTTTATTGATTTTATTTTTGGAAACACTATGGCTTCCAATGATCCAACAATTGACCCCTTGGATTTAGAAAAGGAGGAAGAAATTGTAGAACCCATCAAAAAGAGAAAGGAGAGTATTGTGTGGGCATTTTTTTCTGTTCCAGAGGGGGAAAAAAAGGTGAACGCCCGTAAAGTTACGTGCACCTTATGCCAACGAATACTATCGAGAGGATCGGAGAAGAAATATTCATGTGGGACCAGCAGCATGAAAAAACATTTGGAAACTCTGCACCCGAATCACCTGGCTAGAGAAGAGAGGAGGAGACAGCTTGCTGAGGCGGCAGAACGAGATCCAAATGCCCCTTCTACGTCATCCCAGCAAGTTCCTCCAGCGCCAAGGCCCCGTATTGTTCCCGAACTTTTTGAAGCTGCAATCATTTGCAAGAAGTGTGAGACTAAACTCTGCATTGGAGAGCAATGTCTCGATGTTATAACAGCTGCCATAAAAGCACATAAATGTTAATTCTTTTTTATAATGTGCTCTTCTTTTTGTTAAGCAGCTCGCTTGTTGTTTTTCATTTTTCTCTAATCTAAAAAAATCAAAAACACACAAAAAAAGAAAAAAAGGTTTAAAAAATACAATTTTTTTTAAAATTGTTTGAAAAAAAAGAAAAAAACGGTTCTTACGGAACCACAACTCTTGGTTAAAAAAAAGAAAAAAATACCTGAGTGATTGCATGAGAGCGAGGACATTGTGTGGGTAATTGGAAAAGTGTATAGGTACTGCTTGGATGATTATATAAGTGTATGGGTAATGACTGGGAGATTGTATCACTACAGAGGTAATGTATAGGTCATTGCAAGAGTGCATCATAGTACCTGTGTAATTGGAGAAGTGCATGGGTAGTGAGAGTATGATTGCTGGACTGTATGGGTACTACGTGGGTAATTGAAGGTGTGAATCAGGAGTGTGTAGGTGGTTACAGGACTGCATGGTTAGTGCACAGGGGATTGTAACAGCGCATGTGTCAGTGACTGAGTGATTGCATGAGTACATGGGTACTGACTGAATGATTAGAGTACTGCAATGAGAGTGCATGGCGAATTTATAAATGCTTAGGTATTGGCGGAGTGATTGGATAAGAACATGGTGCTGGCTGGGTGATTACAGCAGTGCATTTGTAGTGACAGGGGGATTGTTGGACTGCATGGGTTCTACCTGGGTAATTGGAGGAATGAATGAGTAGTGTGTAGGTGGTTAGAGGACTGCATGGGTAGTGGACATGGGATTGTAGCAGAGCATGAGTTAGTGCCTGGGTCAGTGCATGAGTACATGGGTACTGACTGGATGATTAGAGTACTGCAAGGAGAGTGCATGGCGAATTTATAAGTGCTTGGGTATTGGCGGAGTGATTGGATTAGTACATGGTACTGGCTGGGTGATTGTAGGAGTGCATGGGTAGTGACAGGGAAATTGCTGAACTGCATGGGTACTACATGGGTAATTAAAGGTGTGAATGAATGGTGTCTAGGTGGCTAGAGTACTGCATGGGTAGTGCACAGGTTTTTGTAGCAGTGCATGGTTACTGCCTGGGTCATTCCATGAGTACATGGGTACTGACTGGATGATTAGAGTACTGCAAGGAGAGTGCATGGCGAATTTATAAGTGCTTGGGTATTGGCGGAGTGATTGGATAAGTACATGGTGCTGGCTGGGTCATTGAAAGAGTGCACGGGGAGTGACAGGGGGATTGCTGGACTGCATGGAAACTACCTGGGTAATTGAAGGTGTGAATGAGCAGTGTCTAGGCGGTAAGAGGATTGTATGGGAAGTGCACAGGTGATTGTAGCAGTGCATGTGTTAGTGCCTGGGTCATTGCATGAGTACATGTGTACTGACTGGATGATTAGAGTACTGCAAGGAGAGTGCATGGCAAATTTATAAGTGCTTGGGTTTTGGTGGAGTGATTGGATAAGTGCATGGTGCTGGCTGGGTGATTGGAGTAGTGCATGGGTAGTGACAGGGTGATTGCTGGACTGCATGGGTACTACCTGAGTAAATGAAGGTGCGAATGAGCAGTGTCTAGGTGGTTAGAGGACTGCATGGGTAGTGCACAGGTGATTGTAGCACTGCATGTGTTAGTGCCTGGGTCACTGCATGAGTACATGGGTAGTGAATGGATGATTAGAGTACTGCAAGGAGAGTGCATGGCGAATTTATAAGTGCTTGGGTATTGGCGGAGTGATTGGATAAGAACATGGTGCTGGCTGGGTGATTACAGCAGTGCATGGGTAGTGACAGGGTGATTGTTGGACTGCATGGGTTATACCTGGGTAATTGGAGGAATGAATGAGTAGTGTGTAGGTGGTTAGAGGACTGCATGGGTAGTGGTCAGGGTATTGTAGCAGAGCATGAGTTAGTGCCTGGGTCATTGCATGAGTACATGGGTACTGACTGGATGATTAGAGTACTGCAAGGAGAGTGCATGGTGAGTTTATAAGTGCTTGGGTATTGGCGGAGTGATTGGATAAGAACATGGTGCTGGCTGGGTGATTACAGCAGTGCATGGGTAGTGACAGGGTGATTGTTGGACTGCATGGGTTCTACCTGGGTAATTGGAGGAATGAATGAGTAGTGTGTAGGTGGTTAGAGGACTGCATGGGTAGTGCACAGGTGATTGTAGCACTGCATGTGTTAGTGCCTGGGTCATTGCATGAGTACATGGGTAGTGACTGGATGATTAGAGTACTGCAAGGAGAGTGCATGGCGAATTTATAAGTGCTTGGGTATTGGCGGAGTGATTGGATAACAACATGGTGCTGGCTGGGTGATTACAGCAGTGCATGGGTAGTGACAGGGTGATTGTTGGACTGCATGGGTTCTACCTGGGTAATTGAAGGTGCAAATGTGTAGTGTGTAGGTGGTTATAGGACTGCATGGGTAGTGCACAGGGGATTGTAGCAGTGCATATGATAGTGCCTAGGTCATTCAATGAGTACATGGGTACTGACTGGATGATTAGAGTACTACAAGGAGAGTGCATGGTGAATGTATAAGTGCTTGGGTATTGGCAGAGTGATTGGATGAGTACATAGTACTGGCTGGGTGAATGGAGGAGTGCATGGGTAGTGACAGGGTGATTGCTGGACTGCATGGGTACTACCTGGGTAATTGAAGGAGTGAATCAGTAGTGTGTAGGTGGTTAGAGGACTGCATGGGTAGTGTACAGGGGATTGTAGCACTCCATGTGTTAGTGCCTGGATCATTGCATGAGTACATGGGTACTGACTGAATGATTAGAGTACTGCAAGGAGAGTGCATGGTGAATTTATAAGTGCTTGGTTTATTGCATGAGTACATGGGTAGTGCTTGGCTGATTGGGAGAGTGCATGGGTAGTGCCTGGGTGATTTCATAAGTGTTTGGGTAGTGGCGGAGTGATTTCATGAGTGCTTGGATACTAACTGGGTGATTGCAGATTATGGAATCAGTCAATCATTACTCATGTAGTTTTAAAATCACCTAGTCACTACCTTTGCACTCCTGTATTCGGTCAGGCACCTCTCAATAGTTCACTAAGCATACATACAACTGTATAAATACAATCTGAACACATAGATGAGTCATTACATATTATCTAGTTAAGTAGATAAGTACAACATGCCTGCAAGGGTAATATGTGGTGGTTTACTTTTGAGCTACATCTTGACCATTCTATCTACAAATATGCGACATCATTAAACTATACCTCTCAACAGACTTAAGAAAGAAGGCTAATTACCAACACCTTTTATGAGCATTTTTAAAACCACACTTTTATTCTACATCTTCACCTTTGTATCTAAAATTATGTGGCATCATTCAACTATACCTTTGTTCAGACTACAAAAAGAAGCCTAATTAACAGCACCTTATTTCACCATTCTATCTTAAAATATGTGGCATCATTTAACTTTACCTTTGTACAAACTAATAAAAGAAACCTAATTATTAACACCTTATATGATCATCTTTCAAACAGCGCAGTTGTGCTGCATCTTTACCAAACTATCTATAATTATGCAGTATCATTCAACTATACCTTTGTAGAGACAACAAAAAATGAAGCCTAATAAACTACACCTTATATGAACATCTTTCAAACTACACATTTGTACTGCATCTTCAACCAAATATCTAAAAATATGCGGCATCATTCAACTATACCTTTGTACAGACTTAAAAAACAAGCTTAATTACTAACATCAGTAATCATTCTAAAAAATACACATATTACTGTACAGGCTCTTTTTTAAGCAACGTTTAAGTACAATGAAACAAACTCCAATATACATCTCTACATTTAATAATATATTTCAAACAACACAGTTTTAGAATAATGTCACATTTTTTTCAATAAACCTCACAAATTTATAACTCACCTTGCAAATAAATGTGTTCAATGAAAAATCTCACAAACTCTGACAGGATTTTCTTTTACACACAATCAATATAATGCACAAGACTCAGCAAGGTAAAACCAGTAATGGCAAGGTTTCCCTCTCTTTCTCCATACAAATACACATAAGCAACAAATAACATTGCTTCCCAGAGTTTTTCAAATTGTAAAACACATTTCCATTGGTTACACATAATAACCCTTAGAAACTGACTTCTTCCCCCATTCTGCTTAATGCCAGTTTCCATAGTACAGTTCATGGAACATTCAACTTAACTGACAGGTCACAAGTTCACCATATTTTCAGTTCACCACACAATGTTGCAAATGCAAACAGCAGGTGTGGTTGGCTTTGCAAAACATGACCTTATCCTTTCTACTGTACCTTTCAAACATTTTTTACTAGCCAATAAGAAACATGCTTTTTAAACAAAGTAAAATGCACCCTATTTTTGAATGTACAATGTTCTTAAACAGCCAATCAATTCTCTACTTTCTTAAAAACAGCATCATCTCCACCATTTTAGATACCTCTCCTTCTACCAACTGACTACCTCAGCTACAGACATCTTTTGATTACTTACAGACATCCCTTCAAGATGCTTTCTGTGTGGATTGTTGGGCACAGCTATGTTTTCTGGTGCAAAAGGTATGCTGAACGCAGAGGTATTGACAAAGACCTAGCTTTGCAAAATGTAGACATTAAATGGATTGGACAGAGAGGATTAAAGTGGCATCAATTAATGCCTTTGGTTACAACGTTTTTGCACCTCCAACCCCCTGACCTCATGATTGTGCACTGTGGTGGCAATGACCTAGGCACATTGACTGGGGTAGGTCTGGAAATGCTAATGAAGGACACCTTTGCAGAATTGATGTTGCTTTTTCCCCAAACTGTCTTTGTATACTCTAACATATGCCAAAGACAGAAATGGAAGTGGTCCAATCAATTTTGTCCTCAGATTTAGAAAGCTAGAAAAAATGTAAATAAAGCTGTTTCTGCTTACCTCAGAGACCATAAGATGGGCTCCATCTATAACAACAATCTACGTTTCCATATGGATGGCATCTACAGAAGTGATGGAGTACACTTCACTGATCAAGGCAACAGAGTGTTTCTCAACAACCTGAAGCTCTGCATCCGCACTTACATGTAGCTACAACAATCTCCCAATGAAAACAAGGGCTCTTTTTAGAGCCACCCAATAACCCAACATATAAACTAGGTTTATGTAAAAAAATCTTAATTATTCTTGCTTGGAGTCGCGCACCCAGCGCGACTGAAGGAGCCGCGCACCCATCGCATTCACACCAGGGGGCCGTGCTGGGAGCCGCGCACTCATCGCGTTCACACTAGGAGCCGCGCACCCATCGCGTTCACACTAGGGGGCCGCGCTGAGCGCCGCGCTAGGGTTGCGACTCCAAACTTTGGCGAAAAAAAAACCGTCCACTTCCATTAATTTATATTCGCCCCAGGGACCCCATCCCCAGGGCCATGCCCAAATCTATTTTTTTTTTTTTTAAAAAGGAAGGGGGACCGCGCGGCCCCCCTCCTGGGCCATTTTTGGCCCTGGGGACCCCATCACACGGGGCATGGCCTCACAGTTGGAGACCATGGGGGGAGCCCCAATGCCCCCACAGTCCCACTGGCTCCCCGCCTCCTGCGGGAGACGGCATTGCTTTTGAGCAAGGGGAGCTGCTGACATGCAGCTCCCCTTGCCCAAAAGCAATAATGCTTTGCTTCATTGAAGCGAGAGCAGGTTTTCCTGCTCTCGCTTCAATCAAGCAAAGTAGCGTTTGCTATGACAGGGCGGAAGCCGTGCTCCCACCCTGTCATAGCAAACAGCAATGTCCCGGGGGTGGGCACCCAGGGACATTGCAGGAGCCGGTCCTGGGGGGTGGCGGTCCCCAAGGCCACTATGGGCTCCTGGAGGGGGGCCGCGCAGCCCCCTTCCTACATTTCTAAATCCCCGGGGAGGTGGTGGTCCCGGGGGCTTGGGGGTCCATAACGGACCCCCGAATTTCAATTTTTAGTACACCGGGGAGGTGGTGGTCCCCGGGGCTTGGGGGAGCCCCCGAGCCCCCCCACCCCTTATTTAATAACCCCACACTCCCGTTTTTTTAAATTTTCTCACCCGGAGTCGCGCACTCTGCATGACTTCTATTTTTAAAATAAATAAAAAAATTAATTGGGGCCCTGGGGGTTCTTGTGGGACCCCCAGAGCAGGCCTAGGGGGTCAGGGTGTTCCTAGCCTGCCCCCTTTTCTTGTTTTTCATCCTTTTTTGAACAGATTTCTTCTGACTCGGTAACCGAGTCACAAAATGGCTGCCAACAGTTGCTGGTTTGGAGTGTTGGCAGCCAATGAGAATGAAGCTCGTGCTCGGAAGGGTTCACGAACCCACTGCGCCCACAGATATCGAAACTTTTTCTTTTTCTAATTTCTCAGGAACTACTGAACGGATTTACACCATTTAAAAAAAGGGCTCTTTCTGAACCAAGACCTACCTTTTTGCCAAATTTGGTGTAATTCCGTTCAGCAGTTCGGGCTGTAGCTTTGTCTAAAGTTTCCTATGGAAATTAACATGGGGAAAATGCGTTTTGGAAACCCCCTTTTTTCTCGGCCCTTGCTTGTTGAATCACCCCAAAACTTTCAAGACAGGAGCTGACCAGAGCGGGCCACTAGTTTTGAAAATTTTGCGAAGATTCGTCAACCGGCGCCAAAGTTATTGGGGAAAGAAATAACGCTTTTTGAATAGAAACGAGGTCCTAACTATAACTACCTACCGGCGACCGCCAGTAGGTAATTTATTTATATATATATATATATATATATATATATATATATATATATATATATATATATATATATATATATATATAGAGAGAGAGAGAGAGAGAGAGAGAAAGAGAGTTAGAGAGCTTTTTTGACTTGCCTAAATTTTTTTTTTTTAAACTGTCATATATATACCGTGATCAAGGCATTTGAAATGCCGAAACGCGAGGGTTTATCGTCTGTAAATGCCGAAAGGATTTATTGATGCAACACGCCTAAGAAAATAAAAAAATTGCAAAAGAACCTGTGAGGAGTACGGCCCATTTTTCTGGGAAACCAGGATTTTGTGACACTTTTGCTATTTTTGCACAGGGTGTGCATGTAAAAAGAAATAAAACGAATTTACCTTATCCTGCAGTAGTGCCGTGATTCTTGCCTGGGGATATACTCTTCTCTGTTTTGGTGAGAGAGCTGTGGAATATATATATATATATATATATATATATATATATATATATATATATATATTCACTGAAAAAACCATAGGTTTCAGACACGTTATAGTTACAAATTAGCATTTAAAAAACCTTTGAAATTCACTGAAAAAACCATAGGTTTTAGGGACAGTTATAGTTACTTGGACATTGCACTCGTACAAAACCCGTGAAATTCCCCCGTTATAGTTAGTTCAGCTAACTATAACTCGCGCCCCGCAATGCACTGCTGATGACGTCACATATTACATCACTCATGACATGGTCAGTGACATCACTGATGACATCACTGATGACATCTCAAATGACATCACTGATGACATCATCCAGTGACTGTGTGTTTCTGTAAAGTTTAAATATTTTTAATATATATAGGAAAAGACGTATTGAAGAATGAGTGGGTGTGTAAGTGTCTGTATGGATGATTTAGTAGGTGCGTGACTGACTCTATAAGTGAGTGATTTAACGTATCTTACTGAATGCATGGGTTAGTGACTAATCTGGGTGAATGTCTGTATCCGTCTGTCTGTTGCTGTGTAAGTGGCTGCATGTGTTTGTGAATAGCTAAATGAGTGTCTATATGAGTTATTGAATGCTTGTCTGAGTATCTGTATGGGTGCCTGAGTGTTTGTGTGGGAGGGGTGTGTGCAACTCTGTGCATAGATGTGTGAGTGGGTGATTCACTGGGTGGATGGTTTCAAGAGTGCATCTGTGATAGACTGTATGGGTGGGTAAGTGTGTGTAAGAGTGTGTTAGTGAGTGAATGTATGTCCCAGTGGTACATGTGTGAGTAACTACATATGTGAAAGGCAGTATATATGTGTGTTGGAGTATATAAATAGCTATAAGCAAGAGTGAGTGATTGTGATAGTGGCTGTATGATGAGTGTGTGCTTGTATCAGTGATTGTATAAGAGCGTAACAATGTGATACTATTTGTATGAGTAAGTGAGCTGGTGTGTGTATAACTGTATAGGTGAGTAAATGGCAGTGTGTTTAATTATTTGCATGACTGACTAGGTGTCTGAGTATCTCTATGGATGAGTGGCGTTGTTTGAGTGTCTATATAGGAGTAAGAGTGCATATGATAGTCCTGTACTGAGTGACCGTAAGTATGAGTGACTGTACGGGTGAGTGAGTGGATGTGTGTGTGTAGACCTAAGAATCAGTGAGTGGGTATGTAGTTATTGGTGTTGGAGTGTCTATGGTTTTGCGAATGGCAGTCTGTAATTTAGAGTGGGTGTATCAAAGATTATATTAGGGTGGGAGGAGGTGCATCAGATTATCACGTGGATGATGTCATCAGTGATGTCATTTGAGATGTCATCAGTGATGTCATCAGTGATGTCACTGACCATGTCATGAGTGATGTAATATGTGACGTCATCAGCAGTGCATTGCGGGGCGCGAGTTATAGTTAGCTGAACTAACTATAACGGGGAATTTCACGGGTTTTGTACGAGTGCAATGTCCAAGTAACTATAACTGTCCCTAAAACCTATGGTTTTTTCAGTGAATTTCAAAGGTTTTTTAAATGCTAATTTGTAACTATAACGTGTCTGAAACCTATGGTTTTTTCAGTGAATTTCAAAGGTTTTTAAATGCTAATTTGTAACTATAACGTGTCTGAAACCTATGGTTTTTTCAGTGAATTTCAAAGGTTTTTTAAATGCTAATTTCTAACTATAACGTGCCTGATACCTACGGTTTTTTCAGTGAATTTCAAAGGTTTTGTAAATGACAATTTTTAAATGTATTAATTGTTATATTAATTTTTTTCATACTGATTTACTACATTTTTAGAAACAATTTTTTTTACATATTTTATTTTTTAAATTACATTGTAATTACATTATACATTACATTACAAAAAATACTTTCTCAGAATGAATTACTTTAGTTTAAATACTTTGCACATAGGCAATAGACTTTTAAGTACAGTAGTTACAGTTGTTGCAATGGGCAACACATTTTCAAACACAATGCAACATTCAGCTCAATGTGAATTTCTAGTTAAATGCAATTAGTTACTTTATGGATTACTTTTCTAACCACAGGACTGGATCCTAGATTCAGTCCTGGTACATCTCCTGTAAACAGTTGAGTAAAAGCGTTTTGGTTACAGTCGTGATTTTTAAGGAATATTATTGTATTTTAAAAGTTGACACTTAGAAACTTTTTCTCATAGAATCACCAATGTTATCCTATGGAAGGAAATTCACTTAGCAGGTAAAAACTGTTATCGTTACTTTTTCTTACTCAGTGTTGGATCCTGGATCCAGCACTGGTGCATCTCCTGTAAACAGTTGAAAGAATGCGTTTAAGTCATACAGGTGATTTTTAAGGAATATTTGTAGTTTGTAAAAATCAACACTTTGAAACTTTTTGCTGAAAACCAGACAATGGATTCCTATGGAAGAAAATATAAGTGACTGGTAAGTACGGTTACAATTACTTTTCAGGGTCAGTGCTGGGCTAAAAGATGCAGCACTGGGTTCTCTCCTGATAACAGGTGAGTAAATTGGTATTCGTACTTTGGTTGATTTTAGAGGATTATTATAAAGTTCAAAAACTCCACACTTAGAAGAATTTCCAAGTGAAACCAGTCAATGTTAGCCTATGAAGGTAATTCAAGTTACTGGTAAGTACGGTTAAAATTACTTTTCAGGATTAGTACTGGGCTGAAAGATGCAGCACTGAGGTCTCTCCTGATAACAGGTCAGTAAATCGGAATTCATATTTCGGCTGATTTTAGAGGAATATTTTAAAGTTCCAAAACTCCACACTTAGAAGAATTTCCAAGTGAAACCAGTCAATGTTAGCCTATGGAAGGAAATTCAAGTTACTGGTAAGTACGGTTAAAATTACTTTTCAGGACCAGTACTGGGCTGAAAGATACAGCACTGAGGTCTCTCCTTATAACAGGTGAGTAAATCGGAATTCGTATTTCGGCTGATTTTAGAGGAATATTTGTATGTTTCAAAAATCAACACTTAGAAACTTTTTCAGCAAAAAGCAGGCAATGATATCCTATGGAAGGAAATTCAAGTTACTGGTAAGTACGGTTAAAATTACTTTTGAGGATCAGTACTGGGCTGAAAGATGCAGCACTGAGGTCTCTCCTGATAACAGGTGAGTAAATCGGAATTCGTATTTCGGATGATTTTAGAAGAATATTTGCACAATGGTGAAGGGAGGGGGCGGGGCCTGAGGTGACATCTGTGCAAACGCGCCCCGTGGCGCGTTTTAAGTTGGGGGATTAAGTCCCCTTGAATCCTGAGGGTCCCTAGGGGCCAACTAGCCCACCAGGAACCTCCAATATGCGCCAGAGGGCTGCGTTGCAGAGACGTGTAGAGAGGCCACACCCCTTTTTACACCTCTCTGCAACGCAGCTCTGTGGCGCTTTCTGGATGTACCTGTTGGGCTAGTTGGCCCCCAGGGACCCTCAGGATTGAAGGGGATTTAATTCCCATCTTAAAACGCGCCATGGGGCCTGTTTGCACACATGTCACCTGAAGCCCCGCCCCTCCCTTCACCACTGTGCAAACGCGCCCCGTGGCGCGTTTTAAGTTGGGGGATTAAGTCCCCTTGAATCCTGAGGGTCCCGGAGTCCAACTAGCCCACCATATACCTCCAAAAAGCGCCACAGAGCTGCGTTGCAGAGAGGTGTAAAAGGGGTGTGGCCTCTCTACACGTCTCTGCAACGCAGCCCCTGGCGCATATTGGAGGTTCCTGGTGGGCTAGTTGGCCCCCAGGGACCCCCAGTATTCAAGGGGAATTCGTTCCCCCTCTGCAAACGCGCCAGGGGCGCGTTTGCAGAGTGGTGAAGGAAGGGGCGGGGCCTGCGGGCCCGATCGTTTTTTGTCCCATGAAGGGGGCTGTGTGGCCCCCTTCCTTTTCCTGTTTTTTGTCCCTGGGGACCCCATCCCCCAGGGCCTTACCCCTTTTTTTAAATTTAATTTTATTAAAAAAAAACGGGAAGGGGGCCGCGTGGCCCCCTTCCCTGGGCCTGTATTGGCCCCTGGGACCCCATCCCTCGGGGCATGGCCTTTTTTTATTTTCTTGGGAGGGGGCTGCGTGGCCCCCTCCTCAGGCCATTTAAGGCCCCGGGACCCCATCCCCCGGGGCCGGCCTTTCCATTTTTTTTTCTCTTTTTTTTTTTTCTTTTTTTGGGGAGGGGGCCGCGTGGCCCCCTCCTGGGCCACTACTTGCCCCGGGGACCCCATCCCCCGGGGCTGGCCCTTTCCGTTGGGGACTGTGGGGGTCCCCAATCCCCCACAGTCCCGCCGGCTCCCCACGTCCCTTGGGAGCCGGCATTGCTGTTCCACATGGGGAGCAGCTGACATGCTGCTCCCCATGTGGAAAAGCAATCGGCTTTGGATATTGGAAGAGAGATCATGTTTCCCTGCTCTCTCTTCCAATATCCAAAGCAGTTTGCTATGGCAGGACGGGAGCCGCGAGGCTCCGTCCTGCCATAGCAAACTACAGTGTCCCGGGGTAGGCACCCCGGGACACTGCAGGAGCCGGCCCTGGGGGAGGTGGTCCCCAGGGCCATCAAGGGCTCCAGGAGGGGGCCGCGCGGCCCCCCTCCCTACATCAGCACAGCCCCGGGGAGGTGGTGGTCCCCGGGGCTTCGGGGTCCAAAACGGACCCCCATTTTAATTTGTTAGTGCCCCGGGGAGGTGGCGGTCCCGGGGCGTGTGGGGGGCTGGAGCCCCCCACACAGGTTGTTTAATTTTTTTAAAAAGCCCCGGGAGGTGGTGGTCCCCGGGGCTGCGGGAGGGCTCAGAGCCCTCCCGCACCATTTTTAAAGAAAGCCCCGGGGGTGGCGGTCCCCGGGGCTTGGGGGCCCTTGAGGCCCCCACACATAAAATTAAACCCCCCACCATGCCCCCGGGACTTGGGCCACCCGGGGCAAAATACAATCGAAGCGCGGGAGACCGCGCTTCGATTTTTTTTCAGCAGGATTCGCGCACCCTGAGCGCATCCTGCCGATTTAAAAAATTTTTTTTTTTTTTTTGCCCAGGGGGTCCTTGTGGGACCCCTGAGCAAACCTAGGGGGTCAGGGTGTTTCTACCCTGCCCCCTTTGTGCGCTTGCGCACTTGTTTCTGTCCCTCGGTTCTACCGAGGGACAAAATGGCTGCCAACATTTCCTGAATCGGAATGTTGACAGCCAGCTGACAGCCAATTAACATGCAGCTCGTGATCGGGACGGTGCGCGCAGGGTGCGCTCAGGGTGCGCGAATCCTCCGTGCCCATAGATATATATGTACTTTTACTTTTGATTTTCTCAGCAACTACTGAACGGATTTACACCATTTAACAAAAAGGGTTCTTTCTGAACCAAGAACTACCTCTTTGCCAAATTTGGTGTAATTCCGTTCAGCAGTTCGGGCTGTAGCCGTGTCTAAAGTTTCCTATGGAAAATTGCATGGGGAAAACACGTTTTGGGACCCCCCTTTTTCTCGGCCCCCGCTTGACGAATCCCCGAGACTTTCAGGGTAGGAGCGGACCGGAGCGCCCCACAAAGTTTGAAAATTTTGCGAAGATACGTCAACCGGCAAGAGAGTTGTTTCAAATAGAATGTCGCGGATTTCCTATGGATAATAGGTTGTAACTATAACTATCTACTGGCGACCGCCAGTAGATAATATATATATATATATATATATATATATATATATATATATATATATACAGTAGGAACGAGTCTCTAATAGTCGTTATATCGCCCTCTGGTGTGCCTGAATAGTCTCTGGCTTCTTGGGACTTGTAGTCCTGCTGCTAAAATATTACCCCAATGGGTTCTGCCTCACTGCAATTATGTTTTCCAAAGCTCTCAATAGAGCCCCCCAATTGCGCTGCCAGTCCAATATCAGCCAACCTGCAACTCTGCTGAGTGAAACAGTATATCTGTATCCGCAGGCCCACCAGAGGGCGATATAACGGCTATTAGAGACTCGTTCCTACTGCATCTGCCCATTACAAGCCCGTGATCAAGGAGAAGGGATCTCCAAAATGCGTAGGGCTGGCTGTTGGAAATACCTTGTTGTACATGCCGGTTTGCCGAATAAAAGGATTCTGCCCGAAGCAGGATTCAACCTGCACTGTGTGCGTCTTCACTTGTGGGCAACTTGTTGATGAAAATTTACCGGCCGGTCTAGGCCGGGAAGACTGCACCGCCGCATGATGAGAAAGCGGACTGCGGATACAGATATACTGTTTCACTCAGCAGAGTTGCAGGTTCGCTGATATTGACTGGCAGCGCAATTGGGGGGCTCTATTGAGAGCTTTGGAAAACATAATTGCAGTGATTCAGAACCCATCGGGGTAATATTTTAGCAGCAGGACTACAAGTCCCAAGAAGCCAGAGACTATTCAGGCCCACCAGAGGGCGATATAACGGCTATTAGAGACTCGTTCCTACTGCATCTGCCCATTACAAGCCTGTGATCAAGGAGAAGGGATCTCCGAAACGCGTAGGGCTGGCTGTTGGAAATACCTTGTTGTACATGCCGGTTTGCCGAATAAAAGGATTCTGCTCGAAGCGGGATTCAACCTGCACTGTGTGCGTCTTCACTTGTGGGCAACTTGTTGATGAGAATATATTTATATATATATATACATATATTCACTGAAAAAACCACAGGTTTCAGGGATGTTATAGTTAGTTGGACATTTCACTCATACAAAACCAGAGAAATTCGGCCGTTATAGTTAGTTCATGCCCCTGCAATGCACTGCTGATGACGTCACATATTACATCATTCATGACATGGTCAGTGACATCACTGATGACATCACTGATGACATCTCAAATGACATCACTGATGACATCACTAATGACATCATCCAGTGACTGTGTGTTTCTGAAAAGTTTAAGTATGTTTTATATATATATATGCCACGGTGTATTGAAGAGTAAGTGGGTGTATAAGTATTTAAATGGATGATTTAGTAAGTGTGCGACTGTCTGTATAAGTGAGTGGTTACATGTGTCTTAGTGAATGCATGAGTTTGTGACTAAACTGTGTAAATGTCTGTATCAGTCTGTCAGTTGGTGTGTAAGCGGTTGCATGGGTTGGTGAGTAGCTAAATGAGTGTCTATATGGGTTATTGATTGGTTGTCTGAGTATCTGTATGGGTGCCTGAGTGTCTGTGTGGGTGGGTGGGGGGTGTGTGACTCCGTGCATGGATGTGTGAGTGGGTGATTCACTGGGTGTATGGGTTCAAGAGTGCATCTGTGAAGGGCCATATGCGTGGGTGAGTGTGTGTATGGGTGTGTTGGTGAGTGAATGGATGTCTCAGTGGTACATGTGTGAGTAACTACATATGTGAAAGGCAGTATATGTGAGTTTTGGAGTATATACATGAACTATATGTGAGAGTGAGTGATTGTGAGAGTGGCTGTATGGATGAGTGTGTGGTTGTCTCAGTGATTGTATAAGAGAGTAAGTATGTGTTAGTATCTGTATGAATAAGTGAGGTGGTGTTTGTATAACTGTATAGGTGAGTAAATGGAAGTGTGATTGATTTTTTGCATGACTGACTAGGTGTGTGAGTAATGCTATGGATGAGTGGCGGTGTGTGAGTGTCTGTATAGGTGTATTAGTGCATATGATAGTGCTGTACTGATGAGTGACCGCATGTATGAGTGACTGTATGGGTGAATGAGTGGATGTGTGTGTAGACTTAGGAATCAGTGAGTGGGTGTGTAGTAACTGGTATTGGTGAGTCTATGGTTTCGAAAATGGTAGTCTGTATTTTAGAGTAGGTGTATCAAAGGTTATATTAGGGTGTGAGGAGGTGCATCAGATTATCACGTGGATGATGTCATCAGTGATGTCATCAGTGATGTCATTTGAGATGTCATCAGTGATGTAATCAGTGATGTCACTGACCATGTCATGAATGATGTAATATGTGACGTCATCAGAAGTGCATTGCGGGGGCACGAGTTATAGTTAGCTGAACTAACTATAACGGCCGAATTTCTCTGTTTTTGTATGAGTGAAATGTCCAACTAACTATAACGTCCCTGAAACCTGTGTTTTTTTCAGTGAATTTCTAAGGTTTTTTAAATGCTAATTTCTAACTATAACGTCCCTGAAACCTGTGTTTTTTTCAGTGAATTTCAAAGGTTTTTTAAATGCTAATTTATAACTATGCCTACAGAGGTAGGACATGTGCAGAAAGATGAAGAAAGGTACAGAAAGAAGCAAGAGATGTGCACAAAGAACCAACAGAGGAGCAGAAAGAGGCCTTGTTGCAAAGTCATCCTGTGCCCCCAACTTTTTGCTGACGGGTACTGGTGGTAACTGACTCTGACTAACTAGGCCTAGAGCCAGTGCTATGCTAAAAGACACTTAGAATACAGTGAAAACACCTACATACACTGGGGAACACTATGCATTGGGGTACCCCTGTGATTGGCATGACCTCCTCTGTAAGGCCCTAATACATAATAGGGCAAGGGGATTAAAACTACCTCTAAGTCAGAGGTGCAGAACGATGCTTCTTAAAGTAGTAGTCACGTTTGCAGAGTGGTGGAGAAAGGGTGCTGGGCCTCTGACCAACGCTCAGGAATTCCGCTGCATAGGACTTAGAGGAGGTACCAGGAGGGCTTCTTGGCCCCCAAAGTCCCTCAGGAGTAAATAGGACTTCATCCCCATCCCGTAGTCTGCCAGGAGGCGCGTTTGCAGAGTGGTGGAGAAAGGGGGGCATGTCCTCCAAAGACGTCTTATCAATCCCACTGTGTGGGACTTACTGGAGGTAACAAGAGGGGTAGTTGGCCCCCAAGGACAACCTTGGGGGCCAACTACCCCTCCTATTACCTCCAGTAAGTCCCACACAGCAGGATTGCTAAGTTCTCATAGCAGGCAACGCCCCCTTTGCCCACCACTCTGCAAACGCGCTCCCTGGCGCGCTCTTGGATGGGGATTGAAGTCCCCTGCGCTGCTGGGGGTCATTTAGGGGCCAAACAGCCTACCTCTTACCTCCAGTAAGCCCCACACAGTGGGATTGCTGAGAGGTGGACACAGGCCACGCTCCCTTTCCCCACCACTCTGCAAACGCGCCTCCTGGCGCGATCTAAGTTGGGGTATTAAGTCCCCTTCATTCCTGAGGGTCCCTGGGGGTGCCTGGGGGCCAACTAGCCCACCAGGTACCTCCAGTAAGCGTCACACACCTGGATTGCTGAGAATGGTCCGAGGCCATGCCCCCTTTTTACACCACTCTGCAAACGCGGCTCCCGGCGCACTGCTGCTCAAGGCATGAAGTCCACTTGTGTCCTGTGGTCCTCAGGACACAAGTGGACCTCATCGCCCCTCCAGCCGTGCGCCAAGAGGCACGTTTGCAGAGTGGTGTAAAAAGGGGCGTGGCCTCAGACCACCTCTCTGCAATCCAGCTGTGTGGCGCTTACTGAAGGTACCTGGTGGGCTAGTTGGCCCCCAGGGACCCTCAGTATTCAAGGGGACTTAATTCCCCAACTTAGAACGCGCCAGGGGGCGCGTTTGCAGAGTCATGCAGTTAGGGGGCGGGGCCTCCGGCGAGTTGCCGGTTACTTTTTTATTTATTTTTTATTTTTATTTTACGGGATGGGAGCTGCGTGGTCCCCCTTCCCAGCGCCACTTTTGGCCCCGGGGACCCCATCCCCCGGGGCCTGGCAGCCTTGTTTTTTTTTAAATTATTTTTTTGGGGAGGGGGGGTCGCGTGGCCCCCCTCCAGAGGCCAATTATGGCCCCAGGGACCCCATCCCCCGGTGCCTGGCCAGCCTTCTTTTCTTTAAAAAAATATTTTTGGAGGGGGTCTGCGTGGCCCCTCTCCTTAGGCAAATTATGGCCCCGGGGACCCCATCCCCCGGGGCCGGCCTTTCTGTTTTTTTTCTTTTTTTAAATTATAATTAAAGGGGACGGGGGCCGCTTGGCGCCCCTCCCGGGCCACTTCTGGCTCTGGGGACCCCATCCCCCGGGGCCTGGCCTCACCGTTGGGTACCGTGGGGGGAGCCCCAATGCCCCCACGGTCCCGCCAGCTCCCCGCCTCCTGCGGGAGCCGGCATTACTTTTGCACAAGGGGAGCTGCTGACATGCAGCTCCCCTTGTGCAAAAGCAATCCTGCTTTGGTTTTTGGAAGCGAGAGCAGGTTTCCTGCTCTCGCTTCCAAAAACCAAAGCAGAGTTTGCTATGGCAGGGCAGGAGCAAGGAGTGGGCACCCCGGGACATTGCAGGAGCCGGCCCTGGGGAGTGGCGGTCCCCAGGGCCATCAAGGGCTCCTGGAGGTGGGCCGCACGGCCCCCCTCCCAAGTGTTTAAAGCCCCGGGGAGGTGGTGGTCCCCAGGGCCCGGGGGTCCGCAACGGACCCCTGTATTTGAATATTTAGCGCCCCGGGGAAGTGGTGGTCCCTGGGGCAGTGTGGGGGGCAGAAGCCCCCCCACACTTTTTTAAATGCAATTTAAGCCCCGGGGAGGTGGCGGTCCCCGGGGCTTGGGGGGGCCCACGAGGCCCCCCCACCCATATTAATGAATGTCCTGGGGAGGTGGCAGTCCCCGGGGCAGCGTGGGGGGGCAGGAGCCCCCCCACACATTTTATTAGAAGCCCTGGGGAGGTGGCGGTCCCCGGGCTGCGGAGGGGGGCTGCGTGCCCCCCGCACATAATGAATAAAGCCCCGGGAAGGTGGTGGTCCCCGGGGCTGCGGGGGCCCCCGCGGGCCCCCACCAATTATTTGGACATTGCCCCCGGGACCTGGCCCACCCGGGGGCCTATAAAAAACGAAGCGCGGCAGGCCGCGCTTTGTTTTTTTTTATTTTCTTGGCCAGATTCGCGCACCCAGCGCGTATTCGGTGGTTTTTTAAAAAAAATGCTTTTTTTGCACCTGGGGGTCCTTGTGGGTCCCCCTGACCAGGCCAAGGGGGTCAGGGTCTTTCTACCCTGCCCCCTTTTCTTATTTTTCAACCTTTTTTTCCACTGTTTTCTTGTGACTCGGTTACCGAGTCACAAGATGTCTGCCAACTCTTCCTGGTTTGGAGTGTTGGCAGCCAATCAGAAGTCACCTCGTGCTCGGTAGGAGTCATGACTCCTCCTCGGTGCTCAGATATCGATATTTTCCTTTTTTAATTTCTCAGCAACTACTAAACGGATTTACACCATTTCAAAAAAGGTCGCTTTCTGAACCAAGAACTACCTTTTTGCCAAATTTGATGTAATTCCGTTCAGCGCTTCGGGCTGTAGCCTGTTCCAATTTTTCCTATGGAAATGAACATGGGGAAAACGCATTTTGGGACCCCCTTTTTTCTCAGCCCCCGCTTGACGAATCACCCTGAAACTTTCAAGACAGGACCTGACCCAAGTGAACCTTTATTCTGGAAAATTTTGCAAAGATTCGTCAAACGGCGCCAAAGATATTGGCAAAAGAAAAAATGCTTTTTGAATAGAAACAAGGTCCTAACTATAACTACCTACTGGCGACCGCCAGTAGGCAATATATATATATATATATAAATGGCACTTTAAAAAAAAATATATATACTATATATATATCTATATTTATATATGTAACCCGCTGGCGGTTTCCAGTAGGTTGTTATCGTTAGGACCTAGTTTCCATAGGAAAAGCATTTTTTGATTTGTATATATCTTCATCGATGTTTGACAAATCTTCACGAAATGTTCCAAAAAAAGTCCCCTGCTGGTTCTAGTTCTCAATGGAATGTTTCGGGGTGATTTGTCAAGGGGGGCCGAGAAAAGGTGGGGGTCGAAAAAAGTGTGCTTTCCATGTTAATTCCCATAGATATTGCTGGACAGAATTACACCAAATTTGACAGAAAGGTAGTTCTTTGGCCAGAAAGAGACCTTTTTGATATTTAGTGTAAATGTGTTCAGTAGTTTTGGATATATTACAGAAAAGCCAAATTTGTATATCTATAGGCCAGAAGCCTTTGTTGCTACTTCCCGATAAATCAGGAATTCACATGCCAACAGGAATGATGTGATTGGCTGGATGCAACCTGTGTAGAAAGTTGCAGCTGCCATTTTATTTAACGGGACACAGTCCTGGGAGTGTGAAAATGAATGATGAAAGGAATAGAAGGGATCAGGGTAGAGGTACCCTGAACCCATGGCTGGAATATAGGGGTCTTTGAGGGACCCCTGATGAGAATAACATGTCAAAAAATTATTTTTTATTTTCACAAGCAATATTTGGGAAGGTGTTGTGATGCTCAGCGCGGCCCTCCAGTGTAATTTTGTGATAAATGTGCCAATATTGCTGAAATTTCTTTTTAAAAATACATTCACAAACTCACTCAGACACTAATGCACTCACTCAGAGACCCACTCACACTCTCTTATACCAATTCATAGACCCACTCAGACACTCATAGACCCACTCACAGACCCACTCAGATACTTTTTTTACCCTCTCACAGACCCACTCAGACGCTCATGCACTCACTCAGAGACCTACTCAGCCACTCACACACCCACTCACTGACCCACTCAGACACTCATGCACCCACACACAGTCCTACTCAGACACTCATGCACGTACTCACCGGCCCACTTAGACACTCATGCACAGTGCCGTGGCAAGGGTGGTGGGGTGCAGTCCGCCCTGGGCAGCACAAGTTTTGGGGGTGGGGTCCACCACTGCCCCTGCTCTTACCTGCACCTGCAGCCGTCACGGGGTGGCAAACACAGGAATCACCACCTCCTCCCTCGCTCTTACCTGCACCCATCACAGGGTGGCAAATGCAGGGACCGCCGAGGGCAACGAAAGGGCTAGCTACACCACTGCTCATGCATCTAATCACTGGCCCACTCAGACAATTGTGCACCCACTCACAGGCTCACTCAGACACTCATGCACCCACTCATAGACCCACTTAGAGATACATGCACCCACTCGCCTATCCACTGAGACACTAACACACTTACTTACAGGCACACTAGACACTTACTCACAGACCGAGTCAGACACTCATGTACTCACTCATAGACCCAGATAGACACTGAATCGCTCACTCACAGACCCACTCATACATTCATGCACCCACTCACAGACCTACTCAGATACTCATGCATCCACTGACAGACCCACTAAGACACTTATGCTCTCACTCAGACACTCATGCACTCACAAACAGACTCAGTCAGGCACTCATGCACCTACTCATAGATCCACTCAGACACTCATGCACCCACTCACAGACCCACTCAGACACTTATGCACCCACTTACAGACTCACTCAGATACTCATGCCCCCACTCACAGACCTACTCAGACACTCATGCACCCTTTCACAGTTCCACTCGGGCACTGTTGCATCCACTCACAGACCCACTCAGAAACTCATGTGCCCACTTACAGACACACTCAGACACTCATGCACACACTCACAGACCCACTCAAACACTCATGCACTCACTCACAGACCCACTCAGATACTCAATCACCCACTCAGAGACACAATCAGAGACACAAGCACCCATTTACAGAGCCACTCAGACACTCACACACCCACTCACAGACCTACACAGACACTGACACACCCACTCACAGACCTACTTAGACACTCATGCACCCACTTACAGAGCCCCTCAGACACTCACACACCCACTCACAGACCCAAACAGACACTGACACACCCACTCACAGAGCTACTCAGACACTGATGCACCCACTCATTCACCCACTCAGACACTCTCAAACTCACTCAGACATCCACTCTGACAGTCACACAGCCACTCACAGATTCACTCAGACACTTACGCACCCACCCACATGCCCACTCATGCATCAACTCACTCACCCACTCAGAGACTCATGCATCCACTCACAGACCCACTCAGACACTAACGCACCCACTGAGAGACCAGTCAGCCTCACATTCTCCCATTCACAGACCCATTCACACACTCACAGGCCTACTCAGACACAAATGCACCCACTCACAGACCCACTCAGACACTCCCACACCCACTCATAGACCATCTCGGACACTTATGCACCCACTCACAGAACCAATCAGACACTTGTGTACCCACTCATAGACCCATTCAGTCACTGATGCACCTACTCATGAACCTGCTCAGACACTTATGCACCCACTCACAGACCCACTCAGACACTC
This sequence comes from Calotriton arnoldi, assembly GCA_963921515.1. Lineage (NCBI taxonomy): Eukaryota > Metazoa > Chordata > Amphibia > Caudata > Salamandridae > Calotriton > Calotriton arnoldi. The sequence continues at coordinate 257,909 of CAWUFW010006994.1, forward strand.
ACACACGCAGTCACTCACCCACTCACAGACTCATGCATCCACTCATAGACCCATTCAGACACTGACGCCCCCAGTCAGATGCACTGAGTGAATTATATAGTTGTGAGTTTAAAATGTGCTGGTGTCTATTGAATGCCTGCTTTTGTTTTGCATATTCACGACATATTGGCAAAGTTGAAAAAATAACTTAAAAAAGAGATTTTAAAAGAAAATGAACCAGTGTTTGGGAAAGAGGGTGGTTCTGAGACGAGCCTTTGTGTTTATTGTGTGTAGATGATTACAGCACATAAAACAGGATGCAGTGTTTCAAGTTGTTTAGGAACACCCTGTTGCCATTCTCTGTGAAATGAACTCCATCACTTCTACAGATACCATCCATGTCAAAGCCTAACTTAGTGTTGTAGAGCCCATGGTATGGGCTCTGAGGATTGCAGAAACAGTTTTAGTGAGATGTTTCCTGGCTTTGTCTATCTTTGGACAGAATTCATTTGACCAATATAATTTCTGCCTTTGGCATATGTTGGAGAATACCAAGCCAGTCTGAGGAAAAAGTACCATTAGCCGAGCAAAGGTATCCTTCATTAGGATGTCCAGTCCTACCCCAGTAAGTGTGCCTAGGTCATTGCCACCATAGTGCACAATCATGAGGTCAGCACGTTGGCAATCTGTACTGCTTTCAACCAAAGGCAGCAATTGATGCAATTTTATCCATCTGTGGCCAACCCAAGTTACGTCCACATTAGGTACACCCAAGTGCCTGTCAACACCACTCTTTCTAGCACACTCTCTAGCCCAAAACACAAAGCAATGATCCACAATCCACACTGTAACCATTTTGAAGGCAAGGAGGTGTAGCACACAGGAGGAGGTTGTAGCTGAATGAGACAGTTTTCAAAATGAAAGGCAGTTAAAATGGAGGACAGGATCTGATTTAATAAAAGGACATATTTGATTAGATGGTGTAAATTTGCAGGTAGCTAAAATTAGGTAGTTAATTTTAAGGAAAAGTAAGTAGATCTGTGATTGGCCCTGGCAAAAAAAATAATAATAATGTAATACTGGATATGCTTTTAAATCAAACAGTCAACCACAACTGGTGCACATGATTTTGAAGCTAGTATGCTCCTTCTAGAATGTGTTGTGAACTTTTGAACTACTGGTTGAAGAGAGAGTATTCCGAAGGGGGTTGCTATGGAAACTCAGCTAAGGGGGGAAGGGTATTAATCAAACTGTAGTGTATTAGTCAAAGTTAGAGTGGTTTAGAGTTATTACTAATTAAGGAAGGTTAATTTTCTTAGTCAGAACTATGTTATAAAGTTTATTGTAGTTTTAAAGTATTAAGTGTAGAACGTTTAATACTTTTTCGGACTCCCGTAGGTATTCACAAATACTTTGCAAAGTTACATGGGGGTCTACACTGAGGGTTGCGACAAATTCGCGAATACGCCCAAAAACACTACCATATTGGGCTTCTATACAGAAGTGCAAGAAAAGGTTAGGAAACACTGACCATTGAGAAGTAGAATAACAAAAGTAAAATATGAAACAGACATTTTGATTTGCTAACTACCACAGTACACTGAGAGCAAAGTTGGAAAGGTTACAATTAATGGTTGGTTTGTATGACAATGGTGTACCATTCTTATGCTTAGTTTTCATACTTTCGGTGAGAGTACAGTATAACTGACAACGTCAAATAAATTACTGCCCAACCAACTCAATTAACAGGTATATGAATTAGAGTGTAGTTTAAAAAAATGTGATTGAAAAGATATCTGTGTACATGAGGTTGATGAAAATGTGAATGATATATACAAACATATTTAGAGATTATGTGGGGATTTGTGAATGGGTGTGTGAGTGTTTTGTGGGTATCTGAATGAGTATGTGAGTTTCTCTGTTGGGCCAGTTAGTCATATAGCTTTATAGTTACTTACACATCCAGTGACACACCCACAGAGGGACTAATACACTTATTTAGATTTGTACTGCAGTATGGATAGTCCCAGCCACCCATCCAGACTAATAGTTCTTTAAACATGTGTTGGGCCTGTTATTGCAGAGCTATGTCTGCAGTTTTACTGCCAGTTCGAGTTGGCATTTAACAATCCTTGCAAGCTTTAAACTTCCCTTCAACTACATATAAGTCACCCCTGAATTAGGGTTTACGTAGGTGGTAGGGTAGGGTGCTATGTGTTTAAAAGGTAAGACATGTACTTAGAAGTTTCAGTGAGGGACATGCACAGTTCTAGAACTATATCTACAGTTAAACATTCAATTTTCTACCCATACTGTTACTCACATACATAATAACAAAAGCATAGAGGCACTCATCCACCCAGTCGGACAGAGAAAGAAGCACTTACACATTCGGCCACAGGCCCATACAGCATTTGTGTTTCCATCGGTAACAGAGCCAGTTACACACCCAGTTCTGTACCCCAACACTCACTCATATAGCCAGTAAGCAATCCATACAGCCAGTTACATACACATAGAGAAACCCATAGAGATACTAAGACACCTAGTCATATAGTGACATAGTCACTTACCCATCCAGTAGCATACCCAGAGAGGCATTGATACACTTATTAAGATATGTACTGAAGTACTGATAATTCTAATCACCCATGCAGACAAGTAGCCCTTTAAACATGTGTTGGGCCTGCTACTGCAGAGCCTGTGTGTCTAGTTTTACTGCAAGTTTGAGTTGGCATTCAAACTACTTGCCAAGCTTTAAACTTCCCTTGTACTACATATAAGTCACCCCTAAGGTAGGGGGTACATAGGCCATAGGGCAGGGTGCTATATGTTTTAAAGGTAAGACATGTACTTTGAAGTTTCAGTGAGTCATATGTGCACTTCCAGACCTGCATGCCTAGTTAAATATCCAGTGTTCCACCCATACTGCAACTCACATACATATGTAAAAAAGCAGAAAGACACTTACCCACCCAGTCAGGCAGAGGCAGAGACACTAAGACATTCAATCACATGCCCATACAACACTTATGTTTACAGCAGTAACAGAGCCAGTTGCACACACAGTTACATACCCCTAGACTCACAAATACAGCCAGTAAACAATCCATACAGTCACTTACATATACATTTAGAGACCTATACACATACTAAGACAGTTAGTTATATAGCGTCATAGTTACTTACACATCCAGTGACACACCAAGAGAGGGACTGATGCACTTATTTAGATATGTGCTCAAGCACTCACACTCCTAGTCACCAATCCAGACAAGTAGCACTTTAAAAATGCGTTGGGCCTGCCTGCTACTACAGAACCTATGTGTGATGTTTTACTGCCGGGTCAAATAGGAATTTAATATCCCCTGCCAAGCTTTAAACTCCCCTTTTTATACATATAAGGGACCCCTAAGGTAGGCCACAGGTGGACATACATTGATGCATAAACTGACAAACCCAGACACACTCTAATGCATACAGCTGCACACCCAGGCACACACTGATTTATACACTAACACACTGAAGCACACACTCATGTGTACACTAATACACCTAAGCACACACTGATACATACAGTAAGACATCCAGGAAGACAATTATGCATACACTGATACACCCAGGAACACAGTGATGCATACACTGACACACCCAGGCAAACACTTGTGCATATGCTAACACACCCAGACACACACTGACACATACAATGACACACCCAGGGACACTCTTGTGCATACACTTACAACCCAGGCACACACTGATGCATATAGTGACATAGCCACACATACACTAATCACTAATGCATACACTGACACACCGAGGCACACACAGTTGCACACACTAACACACCAAGTCACACACTGATCCATACGCTAAGACACCCAGGCTTGCAAGCTTTCAGAGGCCTCCCTACAACTGCCCAGTTGACCAGTTCCAACTCAACCTGGTTGAACCTGCCTGAGCCTGGCTACTGGCCTCTGCTGGAGTGAGTCCTGACCCCTAAGATCCTGGGGATTAGGGCTTCACTCATGGGCTCTTGGCTGGCATCAGTGGAAGCTCCTGCAAGACGAGAAAGTTGCAGCTCCTGAAGTTGAGCTCTTTGCGACTGCGAATGGGCCAGGTCATGCCGCAAATCTGCAGCCCATGATGACCACGAACATAAAGCCACCGTGAGGTCTGCTATTTGCAATGACAAGAACCGTCAGCAAGGACCAGAAAAACTAGACCTGCACTTCACGCTTCAACAATGACAGCCCGCTACAGCTGCCAATGCGAAACTCCAGCGATGAACAGATCTTCAATCTACAATAATGAGCATCCGCGACATTCGACCTGTTCTTTGCATCAAAAGCCTCCTCCTCCTGCGAACGCAGCTCTTCATGCCAAACCTGAGAAGGTAACTCTTCAGCAGGGTTAACCTGGTCCCTTTATCTGACATGCACTTCCACACCGTCATCCTAAACTTGTGACTTAGGCCTACTTACGGGTGACTTATTAATGTTTAATAGGCCTGGCAAAAGGCGTTATTTTCACAGGTTGAATTTGCAGTTTTAAAACTGCAGACAGGCTACAGCAGTGCACCTGCACTCATGTTTGCACTATCACTGTAGTGGGTGGTACAATTGGTGCTGCAGTCCACTGGTGACATTTAACTTACTGGCCCTGTGCACACGTTGTACTAAATACAAGGGAATTACAGGTAAGTTAAATGTGCCAATGGGAGAGGATGTAGCCTTACGGCTAGAGCTGCCTACCTTGGAGCTGAGGAACCGGGCTCGAGCCTCGGCTCAGCATCCCGTGATTCTGGGCAAATCACTTTAAAAAACTAGGAATATAGCCAATTTTGACATGTTTTAGGAGTCAGAGCGCATCCACTGAGACCTGGTTAGCAGAGTCCCAGTGCCCAGAGTCAAAATACAAGCAGCATCAGTCCAAAGAAAATTGAGGGTGATAATGTAAAAAGAAGCATTTTCCTGCACAGAAGTAGTATAGAAGTATCAAATCATTTGTTTTGGTGTTTCAGTGTTTCAGTGAGTGCAATAGTCTTAGGGTGAGAGTTAGTGCTTGGGTGATTATTTTAGAGTTTTGGAATCTTTGAAAATGCATGTCACAAGGTGAGTGTGGGAACCCTGAGGGTGAGCATGTATGCTTGTGTGAGTGAGTCTGGGGCTGCCTTGGAAAGAAAGTGGGTTTCGGGGTGTGTGACATGTCTGTGTATGCCTGAGGTTGTATATGTCGGGGTGGTCCTGATTCTGTGCATTGTGGTCTGTATGATTTTGATTGTGTGGTTGTATGTGGGTGCTTGTGTCTGAATGCAAGTATTGTGATCCTAGGACCGTGCAGGTTTGTTGAAATCTGTGGATGTGCCGTAGGGCATAAAGATGTCTGAGGACATGGGTATGTGGCAGAAAACATCAGTGAGAGTGCTTTTTCAAGTTTACGGGTAAGTAGATTTATAATGATCTGCCTGGGTGTCTGAAGGTTGTCAGGAGGAATGAGGCATGGTTTATGATCCATAGCTTATTAGTTCACCTAGTCACTGACCCTCCTTCATACACATCCCTTCTCACAATCTACTCACCTCACTGTGTCAGCCAGGCCAAACTGTACTTGCCCCACTCTGCCCTTGCCCCCCTTCCACATGCTGCCCTGCAACCCTGGCTTCTCACAGATTGTCTTTGTTCACTGTGTACTTGATATAGCCATCCATATGCTCACTCTCCCATTTCTTAGGAACTCACTCCTCTATTCTTTCGACTAACCATTGACCCATTATCACATTCTTCCACTCACCCATCCACACAACCACACAGACAATCAATAGAAAAGCACTTACATTTGTAAGCCAGGAGCCATATCATTTTGGCTTTGCACAGGTCCGAGCGCCTATTTTGTACTGTGTGAAGCATCTAAAGTTTAAACATATACCTTGAGATTTCTCCAAGTTATTGCATGAAATCTAAACAGAACAAGTCTAAAACAGTGAGCATACATTGCCTCTCTCTGTTTCTGACTTGTTCTATCTAAAGTTCATGCCTTCATTCTGATCAATACGTTCAACACCTTCCACACAAAAAACAGGCTCTTGGCCATTACGGTATGGCCCCACCTTACTGACATAGCCAACTCTGTTTTTACAAAAATTGTGTTTTCTGCAGAGGGAAGAATATTTCTTCTCACAAAATACTGGTAGGTTTGTCAGAACTTTAAATATGTAATTCAGTAAAATGTATTACTCTTCTACAGTATGCACAACATTGTTGCAGTGCTTTCCTTTAATGGGCCTTAAATTTTAGTATATCATTAACGTTCTGACATTGGCCCCTCCCATGGATTTTGCTCATTACCTTGAGAGGTGAAGGAAACAAGGGTGTCGACATTGGCTACCCAATGAGGACCAAGAATTGGTAACCATTTAAAAATTTGTAATCAAATTCAGATATATTACTTTCAATACCATATTGTAAATATTCAGAATGACAACAGGAAGTCCAAATCTCCTGAAGAAATTCAGACGCCTAGAATCACACAGACTAACAACTCTGCTACCACAATACAAAACAACAACAGAACCTGATATTCTGTAAACAATTTATGACTTTTTCTTCTATACAATTTAATATCCCAGGCATAGTCCCTGTGGAAAGAATGGTTATGTAATTTGAAAGACTCAGACATTTAAAGAGGTTCAATTAGATTTTATATTAATTAGTAGTAATATTAATCAATGCATCAAATATCATTTAGAAAACTCATTTATGAGTCTCAAATATGTCAGTAACAGGTGTAGTTGAAAACTACACATTATTACAGAATCTAAAGTTAAAGTTCTCATAGTACATAATAAAGAATATATCAGGAAAGAAGGCTTAAATTTGCAAGTCCACAGGGAATGTAAGCAGGACATTACAAGATATGGTTCGGTCATGAGTCCAAGAAAAATCCGTTAAGCAAGAGGTTCTTCACGTTTTAAGGGCAAGAAGTAGTATGCAAAGTTTGCGCCATAGGCAAGGGATTTAGTTAGGAAGTGCAACTGACCATACGGGAAACAAGAAGTAGTCACATCAAACTCCATCCACAATACAGAAGTAGCAGAAGGACCCCCTCTCCTCCGAAGAGCATTTGATATTATAGTTCCTCAGTCCGAATGTAACACCCACTGTGTTACCATTACCATCAGGCATCAATGAGGTAATCTTCCACTCATAAGGTGCACAAGTAGAAACAATTGAGAATTTTCCCACAATAAGCATGGGAAAGGATTGTCTGTCTGAGGCACACAGATTAGATCACAAACGGCCATTTATCACTGTGCCTTTCTTGTGCACTAGTCGCAGGTTTCCGGTTCTCATAAGTTTTTCATTATTGTTAATACAATATGTGTCAATTCTCCTTGCATCTCATGGGAAAGTACAGGAATGTTACCTGAGCGAGAGCTAGAGCAAAATACCTTCTCACAGACATCATGAGAAAGTGCAGGCCTAAAGAATGAAGTCAAGTTAAAGTACTAAGAAAGGCGATATAGCATATTTAATGTACAATTATCTCAATAAACATAAGCATGTGTAAATTCATGAATGCATCTGTCAAAGCAGTCAATTGTCACAGGTTGTCTCATGAAACTGTTCAATAGTAAGTATGGCCTGTTACTATGATGAAAAACGTATACGTGTACCATAGGTGCATACATTTAGAAACCAATATAGTTTTAGGAAATTTGAGACTCTACACATAAAGATCACTTCAGGAAAGTTTGAGCTTTCTATGTAATTCAATAACAGTCAGTTTTGCACCAACTTTTCAAAATCTAACGGTGCATTTCAAAGAGCCTGAAAGAACAGCTATCAACGTGTAATAGTTATTATAGTTGTGAGTAATCCTAATATTGTCTCATAACTATATCTTTTTCGTACATGAATTCATATCAATTCATTAATTTTGCAAGGTTCAGTATGATAAGTAAATGTATAACAAATTTAGAGTGTTTAGCATGATTCAAATTATACGAGAATCAACCTTTAGACATTTTAGATGTACATCATATATTTTTTCCACTATATCTTTATTCTGAGCACTCTTTTACTATGCATATACCACTTTTTCTCATAATCATTGTCATTTTCTGAAACGTGTGCAAGATGCACATTCAGTTAATATGTATATCGTTTATGTAAGCATATATGTTGTGTACAGAATGTGCAGCCTTTAAGCTGTATCAATATCAGGCGTATGCCTCTCTTTTCCTATTAGAAAACTGCAGTTGTCTTCTCTTTTTTGACTAACATACCTAACTTCAGGCGACTTTGGCCTAAGCGTGATCAGTTTTCCACTTCTTTGTCTCCCCATATATACCTGCTGTGATTGACAGACGTCCACACACTGAGTACAGAGTGAGCGAGTTTCTCACAATGACCATCTACATCACAGTCACATGCTTACCACACCCTTGCCTAAAAAATGTCAGGATCAAATGTTAAGACGGGCTTCAAGTATCATGCAAAAATGCAACAACAATAAAAAAAATCCCAAAGTGCACAAAAAACTGGTACTTTCAATTGATCGTTTTTTCAGCAACAAAACAGTGCGTTTTGGGCGCAGTATGAGAACCTCTAAAACACATTACCTGACTGTAGCGAGCGCTGCTGTCAATTAATTGAACACTGTTTACTCAAGAGCAAAACTGAGAAAAACTACTGATCTAAACTCGAGGCAATGAAACTCAACAGCCATTCATATTAAAGGGATGCCTATCCTCAATGTTATTTGGTAATATAGATTGTACATCTGATCGATCACCCGCTGTCCCTGGAAGTCACTCATAGTTGTCAACCATAAAAAAAGAGTGCCTTGTAGCTGGAATTGCTCAAGTTCACAAAGACAAGAGGAGCCTGCTTTTATTGGGCAGTACACTTTCTACTTGGATGAAAGTGTCGCCTCTGGTTGTTAAAATCCGAGTGAAATTAAACCTGACAGGGTTTAATTAAATACCCTTCACACCGGCTTTCAATAAAAGTGCAGAATGCGCGGTCCGCCTGCTGGCAAATGAAACATTGCCCGGGAAAAGCAATTTTACCCTCACTCAGCACTTAGGTTACATGTATTGATTAATCTTGGTGTTTTTTCAGGTGTGAAGCTGTCCAAGTAACAACGAATTTAGAGTGACAAGGCGATTTATCTGAAAAGCCTAGAGTAGAACGTGTAGCCCTATTCCACATCCATCTGTAAGAGCAAATGGGAAGGTAAAGGATAAATGAAGGGAGAGGAAAATGCTGCAGTTGCTCTCCACACATCGGATTTCAGCAAGACAATGGTGGGTTTGTTGACAATATGATAGTCGCACATCGGTTATGTCCTCCTTTCTTATATACTTACATTGTCAAACGTCAATTTACCAGTGCCCTAAATAACATAAAAACAAACTGTCAGCTGTAGGCCCGTGTGTAGTTTTTATTGCTTGTGCGTCAAAGTAAGTTTATTTCAGTTAATAAAACCATAATATATTGTGCAGAAAGGCTGATAAAATGTTAAAATCGCAAAGTGACTGAATACTAAAAAGACTTAATAATTACTGGCAGTAAATAGCACTATTTCGGGCAGATTTCTATTTTACAATGTGAAATAGAAAGACTAAACATTGTATACTAATGCAACTAACAGCATGAGCGCTGCTTTTTTCTTATTTCCTTAGATTTAAAAACATAAATTAGCACAGAAGATGGCACCACAGAAAAGTTGTTACAAAATTCATAGGGGAATACAGTAGAAATTAAAATGTAAACTAAGATCAGCAAACTCACAATATCTTCGATTAATACTAGTTAAAGTGCATAGGTGATCTCCAAAGCTATACGTTTATTTGCATAAGCAACGACAGTGGAAATGAGAAGTTAAATAATATTTCATTAGGGAGAGCAAAGATAAAAATGATAGTCTATTTAGAGTGTGTACCATAGAATCTCCCAGTGTCTCATTGGATACAGTCTTATTCCAAGGTAAAGTTCAGAGATGTATGCGCATACTCGCTTAAAGTGCAGAAGAAGCTTGTACATAAGTGCTCAAAATAACAGAATAATAAAACTGACTAGGTACACATATCTCCACGACCAAGTATTGTAATTCCCTTGAACAGAAGATAGTATAACAAATGAAGTCAACGTAGTTACAAGTTGTTCAAAGTAATGCTGTGCCCTTCCGTTCCCACCTTCTTTCCAGGTTAAAGTGCAAATGTGTCTGTGCAAGTTTACCTAAAGTGCATCAGGGGCTGAACATGACTCGTCAAGAGAACAATACAATAAAATTGACTTGGGCAAGTAATGTCTCAATATATCTGTGTGTTATAATACCCTTGACCTAGATATAATCAGTGTTGTTACAAATTTATTCAAAGTGTCGCTGGGCCATTCCATTCCCAGTGTAGGACCAGAACTGAAGACTTATATCAATTCAGGTTAAGTATTTGTAGTTCTGCGTGGTGGTCATCGGGCCTTTTGCTGTCAATAGCTGGTCAGCTTTGAGAATTAATTTTATAAGTGCTGTTATTAATTGAGGAGATTCACCTTTCATTCAAAAAAGTATTGTATGCTGACATGTTTTAATACCGCCCTGATAAAAGATTTTTTTTCAGTAATGTCTCACGGTTGGCTAACAGAATGGGGCAGATCGATAAAATATGGGTCAAGCTTTCTTCGTATAAATGGCATACTCTGCACTTAAAAATCTGTGGTTTCGGCAGCCATTTGGGGATGTAATCAAGTATTGCTTATGAGTTATCTTACACAATTCACAAATTTCAAATTGCATAAAAACGTGCAAAATATTTGCCATTTTACATTATGAGAAACTGCATGCAATTTGTGCCCTTTTGGGAGAACACATCTTGCTGATAGTCGTTTTCTCCTCGATCCAGAGACTTCTTACTCAAACCGGTCTCCTGCCAGTATCCAGGGTCATGCTGGGACTGACCTAGTGTGCAATCAGGCAATGTCCAATGGACTGATCTAACAAGTAGTGTGTGATCCAGTTATTTAACAGTTTGTGGGCTGGTTTGATGGTCAGGTGGGCCTGTTTCTACAGTTCATTTCACCAATAGTGCCACAAACCTTGCCTGCAGCAAACACAAATGCATGCAGTCTCTCGTGCCTCGCGAAATACTCATACAGCATATCTTTACAAGTTCAAAACTGACCGGATTTCCAAACGTGTGCCACTTTTTCATCTGTCAGGCTTGCAAATGGGGGCACTTTTATTTTGCTGCCCCGGCCTATTTTTTGTCCCCGTCTGCTCCTGCCAGTATCTCAAGTATTTTGTTTTAGACAAGGTATGACCTGACATACAAAATGAACACAAGTTCTTACAACTTTAGGTTTTAAAAACTGGGTCGAGGGGAACAGCGCGCGACCCAAGATGGCCGCCTAGCTGCCGAGCTCCGCATCGCGTCAAGAACCGCCGATGTAATTCCGGCGTTTAAAAAGTGATTTTCGGCTGCCTGCGGGCATTTTCAGGTATCGGAATACCCACTCCTCAAGATGTTGCCTTCAGCGTCCACTTACTCCCTTGATGGGCTAACTTATCACAGGTGATGTCTTTTTCTTAATACAGCAGCCGCCATTTTATATTTGAATCGGTGCATTTTTCACCTCAAGAACACCATAGTCTCTTCAGAAATGCCATTTTCTACAGTTTTTTAAGCCTCAATTCCTATTCATTTTTTTTTCTTTTTTCTTTTTCCATATTGCTGAGTGACATTTTCTGCCTGCTGAGAGATACTGCAGTCTGCATAGATTTTGCTACTAGTGAGCTGTTTTACGACTTTCTTGAACTTTCTCCTAATCTGTTACTACGGAGTAATATTCTAGATTAAAAGCAGCATCTACCTGTGGAGATTTCATCTTTGACGCAGTGTCCTTCACTGTTTGCTTTAAACTGCGACATAAGGAATTCCTGTCAGTTTACTGTGCTGGCTCATGGGAAGAAGCAAAGGTCTACTACGTTCTGCCAACGGCCATTCTCCCAATAAACCAGCCTCTCGCTCTACCCCGAATACGCCCTTACATAGTTCCTCACAGTCATTTGAGGAAATGGCGCAGTCGGTGTCTTCTCGTTCTACGACTCCACCTGCTTCTGCTTCTAAACGATACAAAAGGGGATGATGGACGGAACGTTTGAGCCAATCAAACACTCACCCCCAGTCAACTGATCTGGGTTTAATCCATCATCATTCTTTAGCTCACTCCACCACCCCAGTTCAGACATGGCCATATGCAAATCAGTCTGACCCTGTGCCTCATGGGAACAGTCCAGCCCGAACTGCCAAGCCATGTCTTCCCTGGACCGGAAACAAGCATCCTAGGACCGGTTTCTGGCATTCCAGCCATCATCAGCCAGGCTTGCTTGAATCCAGTGGCAAAGTGAGCAAGGGACCCACGTCTGGGCATACCCCCGCCAACTTAGGGCGAACAAAGCGATACAAAAGGGGATGATGGACGGAACGTTTGAGCCAATCAAACACTCACCCCAGTCAACTGATCTGGGTTTAATCCATCATCATTCTTTAGCTCACTCCACCACCCCAGTTCAGACATGGCCATATGCAAATCAGTCTGACCCTGTGCCTCATGGGAACAGTCCAGCCCGAACTGCCAAGCCATGTCTTCCCTGGACCGGAAACAAGCATCCTAGGACCGGTTTCTGGCATTCCAGCCGTCATCAGCCAGGCTTGCTTGAATCCAGTGGCAAAGTGAGCAAGGGACCCACGTCTGGGCATACCCCGCCAACTTAGGGCGAACAAAGCGATACAAAAGGGGATGATGGACGGAACGTTTGAGCCAATCAAACACTCACCCCCAGTCAACTGTTCTGAACTGGGGTGGTGGAGTGAGCTAAAGAATGATGATGGATTAAACCCAGATCAGTTGACTGGGGGTGAGTGTTTGATTGGCTCAAACGTTCCGTTCATCATCCCCTTTGTATCGCTTTGTTCGCCTCTAAGTTGGCGGGGTATGCCCAGACGTGGGTCCCTTGCTCACTTTGCCACTGGATTCAAGCAAGCCTGGCTGATGACGGCTGGAATGCCAGAAACCGGTCCTAGGATGCTTGTTTCCGGTCCAGGGAAGACATGGCTTGGCAGTTCGGGCTGGACTGTTCCCATGAGGCACAGGGTCAGACTGATTTGCATATGGCCATGTCTGAACTGGGGTGGTGGAGTGAGCTAAAGAATGATGATGGATTAAACCCAGATCAGTTGACTGGGGGTGAGTGTTTGATTGGCTCAAACGTTCCGTCCATCATCACCTTTTGTATCGCTTTGTTCGCCCTAAGTTGGCGGGGGTATGCCCAGACGTGGGCCCCTTGCTCACTTTGCCACTGGATTCAAGCAAGCCTGGCTGATGACGGCTGGAATGCCAGAAACCAGTCCTAGGATGCTTGTTTCCGGTCCAGGGAAGACATGGCTTGGCAGTTCGGGCTGGACTGTTCCCATGAGGCACAGGATCAGACTGATTTGCATATGGCCATGTCTGAACTGGGGTGGTGGAGTGAGCTAAAGAATGATGATGGATTAAACCCAGATCAGTTGACTGGGGGTGAGTGTTTGATTGGCTCAAACGTTCCGTCCATCATCCCCTTTTGTATTGCTTCTGCTTCTAAGCCACAATTGCCTTCATCTACAAATAAAAGAGTCAAACAAGACCCACCGTCTCCCCCTAAATCAATGTCCCCTATCTCGTTGGAAACTGTACTGGAAGAGATACGGGCATTGCGACCTTCCATTGAGGACATTAATTCTCGCTTACAGACTTTGGATAATAAATGGTCAGATATGGACTCTCGTCTATCTTCTGTGGAACAATAGATAAGTGACATACAGGATTCATCGATTAGAATTTCCCGTTTGGAGAAAGAGGTGTTGCAACTTAAAAAATCATCTGAGGACCTTGAAAACAGAAACCGATGTAATAATCTTCATTTGTATGGTCTTCCTGGAGGTCTTGAAGGAGATGACCCTGTTGCCTTTTTCACCACTTTCTTACCACAGCTCCTTGATCTCTCCACATCAACCAAGTTGAATATCCAGCTCGCACACCGATTAGGTCCATGCTTGTGCTCCTCCTCTGCTCCTTCTAAATCTCGTGGAGTAATTCTTCTATTTTTGGAATTTACTGATCTTTTAAAAGTCTTAAATGTGGCTAAACTAAAAAAACTGCTTTCCTGGACTGGTACCAGACTGTTCATCTCTCAAGATGTCTCGTCAGTCACTGCCAAACGTCGTAAGGAATTTCTGGATCTTCGCCCTGCTCTTCGTTCTCTTGGTGCACGATATGGATTATTTCACCCTTGCCTCTGTAAGGTCACATTCTTGAATAAGACTTCTTCGTTTAAAAGTCCCGCTGATCTCAGAAAATTCATTCACTCTCATTCTCCATCTTCAATGGAGATTGCTGGTCCTTCATCTCCAAATTGATTTATGTTATCTTGTTTATTGTATTTGTTCCTTTTTGTCTTTCCTGTAACATGATTCCTTGTTAACTGGACCTCTCTTCTTATTCTGTTTTTCTCATTATGTTGTATTATTATTGTCTTTTTACAGATGTCATGGAATTTGGTTTATATTCGCCTCATGTTCCTGATCCTATTGGTGTTACGTATGGCGTTCTGATGTGGTGCGTTGCCCTCCGTGTTGGGTGTGCTGTCTGTGTTTTGCCCGTTGCCACCCCTCATTTTACCCTTGTTCCTCTGTAAAGGTACGTATTGCAGTCGTCAGACTTCTGACATATACTGTCTTTTCTTGTTTTTTCTTTTTTCTCCTCTTTTCCTCTTTCCTTGCAGTGATGCTTTCCCTTCCGTTTCCCTTATGTTATTCCATTATTTCTCTATTCTATCTCTCTCTCTCAACGATTATGCTCTTTTCTTAGCATGTTCTTTAAGCTCATATATTATTGTTAACTTTGCTGTTTTATATATAATGTTATCTCTTTTCCATTCAGAGTTGTTACATGGAATGTAAACGGTTTTAATAATCCTATAAAAAGGCAGAGAATTATTTCCCATTTGGCCTCCTACAACCCTGATTTAGTTTTGTTACAAGAGACCCATTTAACGGAAATTGAGGCACTTAAACTTAAACGTAATTGGGTTGGTTCAGTTTTTGTTTCTCCCACAAATACAAAAAAGAATGGTGTCATTATTTTATGTCATAAAAAATTGAAATGCTCTATTATTGCACAAGACATAGATACTGAAAGGTAGATGGATTCTGATTAAATTACTTGTTAATAACATTCCTTTAACTGTATTTAATGTTTATGGTCCAACACAACCAGACTATACTTTTTGGCCTACTATTACAAGTAAATGTATTCAACATAAAGATGACTTTTTTATACTTGGAGGCGATTGTAATCAGATTATAGACCCCTTCATAGATCGCAAATCACAGGTACGTTTTATTCCCCACAAGCAATTTCATAGTACAATCACACAGACACACCTCGTGGATGCTTGGAGACTCTGTAACCCTAATCAGACAGAGTTTTCTTTCTTCACCCCTCCATATGGCTCCTTAACTCGTCTAGACTACATTTTCTATCTAAACCTTTAGTTCAAAATCTTATTTCTTCTTCGATTGAACCCATTTTGATTTCTGATCATGCTCCAGTGATTGCTGACTTTGATCTGCTCCGTTCGCAATCCAAGTCCTCTAGATGGAGATTCAATAATTTCCTTCTACAAGACCCGGCTTTTTCCTCCTCCTTTACTTCTTTTGCTGAGGAATTCTTTTCTCTCAATGAAACCCCGTCAATTTCTCCTGATGTGGTATGGGACAGTTTTAAAGCTACTGCTCGTGGGTATATCATTGATTTTGTTTCCAGGAAAAAGAAGCAGATTCTTAGTCAACATAAAGCCCTGTTAACCAATATAAAATGTTTGGAACATCAATTCTATACTTCTTCCTCAGATTCAACGCTGCAACAACTTGTCTGTGCTAAACTGAACTTTAATAAAATCTCTACAGAAAATGCCTCTTCTACTTTACTTCGAAGCAGTGCCCGGTATTACGGTGGACGGAATAAGGTTGGTTCACTCCTCGCTAATTATCTTAAATCTAGGAAGGAAAGGGTATTGATAGACTCTATCCAATCAGCTGATGGTAAACATTTATTTAAAGATCAGGACATTTTAGACGAGTTTACAATTTTTTATGAGAATTTATATACTCCAGAAGTATCAGCCTCGGATGCTTCTATTGATACGTACCTTAGCAATATTCCCCCTCCTTCTTCTACGGATCTTGACTTTTCTTCCCTAGACACTGATCTATCACTTCAGGAAGTTGCTACCTCCCTTAACTCTCTAAAGAAAAATAAATCACCTGGCCCAGATGGTTTTTCGGTTGAGTTTTACCAACATTTTTCCAATTTGCTACTCCCAAAACTTTTTAAACTTCTCCAATATTTTTGCATGACTGGTAGGGCGAGCGGTACCTTCTTAGACGCTTCTATATGTCTTATCCATAAAGAAGGAAAAGACCCCAAATTCTGTAAGAATTATCGCCCTATATCTTTGATAAATGTTGACTCTAAAAGTTTTGCTAAACTTTTAGCTTTACGTCTTGAGTCCTTCCTTCCACATTTAATTGGTCCTGAACAGTGCGGTTTTGTCAAAGGCAGATTAACTACTGATAATTCCCGACTATTTTTTAATGTTTTAAACAAGGCTTCTTCATTATCTTATCCCTTAGCCGCGATATCTATAGATGCGGAAAAGGCCTTTGATAGGGTTGATTGGTCTTTTCTTTTCTAAGCTCGCACCTATGGTGTCCACAATAGTTAATGGTCTTGTTTCCAATCGCTTTTCACTTCATCGTGGTGTCCGTCAGGGTTGTTCCCTATCTCCCCTTTTATTCATTTTATCCCTTGAACCTTTTTTATCTCGGATTCGCCACAACACTTCTATTTCTGGTTTTCTTTATGGGGATCATCACTTGAAACTTTCTGCTTATGCAGATGATATTCTTTTTATTTCAAACCCAGAGACCTCTCTTCCTCCGTTACTACAAGAAATCTCAGATTTTTCTGTAGTATCAGGATACAAAATAAATTCAGACAAAACGGAGATTCTTCCTATTTCTAAGTTCTGTCTTAAAGAGCAATTTGATATAACCGGTTTTCGCTGGAATAGTTCCAGAATCAAATACCTTGGTATTTGGTTTACGAATTCCATTTTAGATTCAGTTAAAATAAACATGAAGGATGCTCTTGACCGTATTTCCAAACTTCTTCCTTCTTGGAATCCTCTTTTTCTTTCCTGGTGGGGTCGTCTCAATTCTATTAAAATGATGATTACTCCAATCTTACTATATTTCTTTTCAATGATTCCAGTTCATGTTCCTTTTATCTATTTTAAGAAAATAGACTCTATAATATCCAGATTTTTGTGGAACAACAAAAAACCTAGGATTTCTCTATCTCATCTTAAAAAGCCTAAATCTTCTGGTGGTGTGAACTTCCCAGATTTTCGTTTTTATCATAAAGCCTTCTGTCTTAAACAAGCTTCTTTTTGGCTCCTTGCAGAAACCCCTCCTACTGCTCCATTAGGGGCTAATATTGAAAGGTGTTTGTTAACCCCCTTTTCTTTTAAAGAGATTCTCGTATTTACTACTAAGGTTACTCTCACATCTCTTCCACTATTTAAGCATACATGTTCATTATTAAGACCCCATTATCAACCAACATTTTTATCTAGAAACATGTTCTTACGCTCCCCTATCTGGTACAATCGTCTTATTACTATCAATAATAGACCCTTGTTTTGGAGTTCCCTGAGAAATAGAAACATTATTTGGGTTCAAGACTTGTTTGATGGTATTTCTCCTTGCTCCTTTCCTCAATTCCAAGCTACTTTTAATTGCTCTCGTTCGTTTTTACAGAAATTCTCGATTCTTATGGAAGTGATTTTAGGTTTTACGGGCACTTCCAAAAGCTTCCTTGATTTATAAATATTTTTATTCCGTCGATCCAAAAAGATCCAAGACTAAAATGGAGACTGCTTGGGAGATGGATTTGGGATGTGAATGGAGCATTGATTTATGGAATAAGATCTGGGCTAGATCCTTAAAAATATCTAGATCAGCTTCTGCCACTCAATCTATGTTTTATCTCTATCACAGACTATTTTATACTCCCATCTCCATAGCTAATTTTACGCACACTAACAATAAGACTTGTTGGTCTTGTTGTTCTCCTCTAGCTGATTTATTTCACCTTTTGTTCTTATGCCCTCCTGTAGCTTCCTTTTGGCTACAAATCTGGTCCCACATGTCAACCATTTTTAATTTACATCATCCTATATCAAATACTCTTCTTTTTATGGGGAGCTTATCAGATTCCTTAAATTTATCGTCTCACGAAAAAGGATTGTTTGATTTGATGTTAGCTTTAGCTTTTCAACATATTACAATGAATTGGAAATGTTCAACAAAACTTTCTATCAAAACCTGGTGGAACATCGTTTGTCACTATCACAGATTGGATACTACTTTTGCCTTCCGTTGTAATCCACATGTAAATAGGGACCTATTTTGGTTACCGCTAACTACTTATCTGAATAAGATTTCAATTAGTCAAATATCTCGCAATTGTTCTGAAAATTTCCATCCTCCATGATTTCGTTTTTTCTCTCTGCCTTTTCCTCTCTATTTGCTTACCTTTAAGATTGTTGTATTAATATACAACTAGGATATTATATCTGTTTTGATTCTTTAGAGTTTTATTATTATTCATTCTCTTGCTGCAAAGTATTTTCTTTTCTATATTTCCCTCTTTCCCTCCTTTCTTCCCCCCTGCTCCTATATAATCTTTAGAATGTAAACAGCTTTCTACTATATTTTATTGCCTATTTGTGTCTCATATGTTCATTATTAAGTTGTTGGCTTCTGGCCTATATTTTATGTATAACATTTATTCAATAAAGCTTGTTAAACATAAAAAAAAAAACTGGGTCGAACTAGGACAGAAATTAGGTCCTGTCACCAACTTAAAAGTGGCCCCCATTAGCGAATCAGACAGCTAAAGGACAAGGTATGGACTCCCTTCCACACATAGGTCAAAAGGGATGCAAGGGTACCCATGCCCCCAGAGCTGGCTCATCAGGAGGTGGAGCAGGAGTGAGCCCATCCACCCCATGAACATATATATTGGAGGTGGCCCACTGTTTTTCTATGTAGGGCAATGCCACACCTGATGTTTATGACGCAATCTGAAATATATTGCATTGTTTTGATACTCCTGCTTCTGTTTTACACTGTACAAATTTTAATGCAGCATTTATCTGTACGAGCCAAGTACAATGGTTAAATAAAGTTTAAAAAAAGAAGTGTCTCACATTTGCAAATCGGGGCAGTTTTGTACTTGTAAAGGCATGTTGCACAGGTATTTTGCAATATACAGTAAAAACCAGCCCACCAGACTACAGACCATGCCCAAAAACACCCTAACACTGTCCACACACTGACCTGTCAGAATGGCCCCTCTGGCACTGCTAGATTGTCCTATAGGCCATTCCAACCCTGTTTAGAGAGCAGAGCTAATAGTTTGGACTGAACAAGAATTTGACCAATGTACCCTATTGCATTGTGAGGAAGCTCAATGGCAATTGAAACAAATATTCTAAATAGCATGATACAAAGAGTTGCACTCCTCCAGTGTCTTGGTTGAGAACGTACCACAGGATTTTGAGATGTATGTATTGCGTCTTCAAAAGGAGGAATGTAATGCATTACATTGATTTGTTGCAAGATCTTTGGTTTGCCAATTGTGTGAAGAGTTTTTTGCAGAAACAATATAGTAATGAGAATGAAGTAAGACATCCATTCTACCCCAGGGTGAACCAGGAAATGAGGATCTCGCAATTATGAAATGTATTGATTTTAGGAGGATTAATGGCAGCTAAATGTCAGGCCAAAAGGGTGTCACAAGGCTCTGGGGTTATTCTTGCTCATGCCTATCAAGAAGTGTAATTATACCAGAGGTTAGCCACTACCACTGACACACCAATACTCGCCTCAGGACAGAAAGATTCTACAACCTACAGTTGCACAACCTGCCTGTCTGAAAAGTTATACCAAGCTCATGCAGCACCACAACCCAGGAAAACAAAGGGGGAAGATCTAGCAGTGCCTGTAGGACTGCTAGCAAGACATCAAAAGGTTCACTCCCATCTCTCTCCTCTTTGTTTCAGATTTGAGATTTAAGAGGTCTAATGGCCATCTTGGGTGCCGTCAGAGTTTAAAGACCACCACTCTCCAGTCTAGTGGTGAACTAAAGAGATTACACATTTGGCATCTCTCCATCCCCTAGCCAACCCAGCAGATTCAGCATTCCATTGCATGTCCCTGGGTCCTCCACTTGTACATGGCTGCCAGAGCTAGTATCAGTTAGCTGTGAACCTGCACAGACAGAGACATACATTGGCAGCCCGCATCACAATACAGACCAACGGTTCTGTGCTCTCAGAAATATCAACACTAGCTGCAACACAGAGCTTAGACAACAACTGCAGCAGAGGAACTGCAACTACTCCTTCCAGTACACAGGATTGAGGCAACTAATGTGATGACTGCTACGGAGAGACTTCATATACCAATGATAGATACTCATGTAGAATCTGCACTCATCTATATTTTATTGATTGCCGTGATTCATGTTATTAGCACAAATATTATTTCATTATATTTGCACATTAGAATGTAATTGTAATGTAACGTGTAAATTTAAGTAGGTCTCTACGTGTATTTAGGGGAACTATGAAATGCTATACGTGTATTATGTAGGATAAATGTATTTGCTTTTATAATTGGTTCGTATAAAGAAGCCGTGTGATGAAATATTCGTTCTTAGGTAAGCCGACTTTGTAGGCCTAACTTTCATTTCTTTTAGGTTTTGATTCTCCTTGCTTGCTCTCGGACTGTAAATTAATTAGAATTTATGTGCACGTAGACAGTTTCTTTTTGCCCCTCTGCATGTGCAGGAATTCGACCTCGTTATTTTAGATTTTAGGAGATACCTGGAATGACTTTGAAGGGCCTGAACAGCGAGAAGGGAGGACGCCTTTCGTGTCTGGTGAAACCTGGGAACCAAGGTCATCGGAGAAGAGTCGAATTAATTGGAGTTTGTGGAAAGTTACTGAAGGAAGGTGTACAAGCGATGGCTAATCATGTGAACTGTTAGGGGTTGAACATTGTCTTTTTGTATTAGGCGCAGGGACAGTTTGCCAGGACTTCTGCTTTTTCGGAGAAGAGGGAGCATCTTAGAACGAGCTCCATAGCTTTACGCTATTTGACCCATTTGACGTGAGTGTACTTCTTAGGAAGTTAACACGTGCTGACACCATTTGGGAATCTAACTGGGAAATTAGGCAGGACTCTCGCTTTAGAGTAGTGTAGGGACAGATTATTCTTTAACTTCAAATTGCAAATGAAAAGAGAATTGGACTCAGCGTCTATACTTCGCTATGTCTTGATTTTAGAGTTCATTATATTATGCCTATTGTGCCGAATGAAGTATATTCGTAGAATTGGCTCTGCATTGATTTTTATGTACCTATATACTCTGATATTAAGGTGCACATATATCTTGTTATTTTTGGATTTATAAAAATTTGATAAAATTAGTTTTCAGAGTCTGTGGTCCTTTGAATTGGTGTTAAAGGGAATGTATAATTTGTAAATTATCTTGCTCCCCTCTACGCTTCTTTAGCAGGCAATAAAGACCATCGACCTGGAATTAGTAAGTAAATTGGAGAATCAAAATCGGCGTCATCAATTGGTAGCAGAGGATGGTTGCCTCCAGAAGTGAGTGGAGAATCCAGAAAATTAGACATAGAATTAGAAGATATAGAGCCCACAATTGAGCCCATGACCCAGAACAGAGAACGGCGGGCGTTGGCAGAGGTTGTTGGAAATTGATGGTGCGGTGGAAACAGCAGTAGCGTGAGTATGAAAAGTGATGTGTGTTAGATTGCAGTGATGATTTCATTGTGTGATGTCTTGCGAAGTGGTGACGAAAGTCGAGCGAGTGTGGGTTTATCGGTTTACTGGTCTGAACACGTGCGGATCAGGAGGTTTTGGTGAGCGGACTCAAGAGAAGTCCAAGATCCCGGGATAGTTTTGTACTGTAATTGTCTGAGCATTACTGTGGGTGTCGTGGAGCGCTATCGACGACTCACTTGGGGTAGGGAACTTTGTGTGAGTGCATGGTAGAGTCGTGAGTAGAAAGCCTCAGGTACCAGGGGCAGACTACAGCGATTGGGTGACCAACGCACGTCGGGGATCACGGCGTATGAATATTCTTGTGAGAGTGTACTATCGATCTATAGAGGACGGACAATTACTTGGTTTCATGTAACTGTAAGTTATTGTGACTGCTTCAGAAGTGGTTACTTGGTTTAGTAGCTTATGGACAAACAGTTACTTGGTAGTATGAATGTGTGAGCGAATGTATGCGGTGAAATTGTAAAGGAGGGTGAGCCGCTGCAAAGAGGGAACAGTGACGTCAGTGTGTGCCGCGCTGTGATAGGCCGGTCGGTGTAACGCCGCGCTGGGATTGGAGGAAATTCGTCCGTAGTTGGACAGTGAAAATTGTGTTTGGACATTATCGAGTTTTAAGATGCGATGTTTTAAGGTACTACGGGATTTGTGCAGAGGCGATTCAGGGGTGGTGACTCGGGGAGGAGAGGAAGCTCCACCAGAGGATACTCCGGCACACTATATGGCAACAAATGTAGGACTTCATACAATAGTGTTGCTCCAAAATTGGCACAAAATTACGGAAAAGGAGGGAGAGTTAGCCTTCCCACGTTATGGGTCATTTCAATTGGATGTGTTGTATCAGTTGAGGGGAGTGATGTCTTCACTAAACCCTCCACCCAGACCTACACAATTTGAAGCACTAGATGCATGGATGAGGGCAGCACAAGCTAGGAAAAGAGAAAATTCACAGGGAAGGATGAGAAAAGCAATGAATTCATATCAGGATGCAAGGTGGGATGCACAGTTGAAAAGGTGGAGGGTTGATACCATTGAGGGGGAAAGACTGTATCCATTGTGGCTGCTAGAAGGGGGGACGCAATCGAAGAATGCAGAAGAGGACAGTGACACAGATGATAGCTTTCTTGACAGGTTGTTAGCAGAACGTCCCCCACCCTGTAGCATGCAGTCTGAACCAGAGAGACAAGAAGTGAAAGAAGGAACCTTAGGCATGGGGAGAACGGTCTCAGCATGCCATAATGCAGGGGTGACTGGGAGGATCTCGGTGGGACTGGATAGAGGAGGAAGACCAGGGGGGCTAATGACTGGGAATCCTGAAACGGGAGAACCTGAATGTAACATGCAGCTACCAGAAGCCTTACAGTGCCAGTTACTATTGGACCCGTGGTCTCGATATACAACCCGAGCAGAGGAGTAGGTGGAGGTCAGCAGCAGACAGGGGTGGGAGAAGAGACCATTTCTGGAGGAAGACTCACAATGGGCGGAACAGGTGCATCTTTGGCACCGGTGGCAGCTAGCACTCCACTGCCAGCTATGGCCGATCCATCAAGGTTGAGCAGTAGAACGGAACCAAGGCAGACGGGGTTTTGGCGAATTCTAGGTCAGAAATAAGAATGTGGGTCCCACCGGTGAGGGGGTCGATGAGAAGGCCAGCAGAATGGGAAATGAGGTGAGAGGCACCTAGGATGCTGTTCGAATCTCAGAATGCAGGTGCCGAAAGTCAGTGGACGAGTCAGAGTTGTGAGAGAGAAGCCCGCCCTACTTTTAGAATGGAAGAGACTGAGGGTCGAAGTAGAACTCAAAGTTGTGACAGAGAGTGGAACAGGGAAGTGAAAGGGGTCAGAGAATGCTACAAGTTGCAATGAAGGCGAAATTGATGGATGTACTGAAATTGAAGGTGGAAGTAGATGAGGTGGTTGATGGAAATTTGCCATTGGACAGAATTGACCTGTATGACCAAAGTGAATTGTTATTTGTAGCCAAGGATGTCACTAGAAAGGCAAAGCGAACTCATGAGGCACTAGCTCAGTTAGCACGAAAATATGATGTGGATTTGACAAAAACAAAAATGTTACAGGGAAATCACAGGTTAAATTATTCTGATCAAGAATTGGAAGAAAAGAGAACAGTAGGATTGAAAGCCCACATCCGGGAATTAGTGATAGGAATGCAGGCATGGAGAGAATTAGACAGATGGGAAGAGAGGTGGTCTAAAAAGAAGAGTGCCAAGAAAGGGATAGGAGACACTCCGCCTCCGGGTGGAGGGACAGAGAAAGTGGGAAATTTTCCACTGAGGGAAGTACAGAATGGAGGGTATGTGCAAGTGCCATGGAGCAGGGGTGATTTGGCATCATTTACTAATGATTTCCCTCGACTGAGGGAGAAACCTGCAGAATGGTACAAGCAAATTGATCGATTTGTAAAGATCTCGAAGGTATTGTGGATTGACTTGAACACCTTGTTCGACATAGTGGTCCCAGGTGATTTGTGGGCAGCGTGTAAAATTGCAATTGAATGGCCCGCTGCAGAACCAGCTAGAGATCCTGTGACCCATGGCCCTTCACCTGAGGTAATGAAAAAGTATGAGCAAGCGATTACATGGTTACAATCCAAAGTTGCTCCTCGAAGTATTGATTGGCTTAAGATTGATCGTACCACTCAAGAGCCCAAGGAGTCAGTACATGACTATTATGAGAGGCTTCTATTGGCCTTTAAACAGCATAGTGGACTGGATGCTCTTGAACAGAAAGACATGGAACAGTTTGTTTCGAAGTTTGTCTTGGGGTTAAGAGCTGAGATTAGCTTAATGATACAGCAACATTTAATATGCTGGCAGAATAAGTCGGTAGACGAAATTCTGCGCTATGCCAAATACTGTAGCAACCAAGTGGAGTCAGCACATAAGAAAATGAAGGATAAGTTGATGATGGTGCAATTGAGGAATGCAGAAAGACCAGAACAAATGCAAGGGGTTGGAGGAACGATGGGACGGAGACCAGGGAGTGGATGGGGAGCTGGTCAAAATATGACGGTTCAACCTGGCCAAGGAAGAGGGGATGGCATTTGGGTGTTAACAGATGAAAGGGCAGTGTTACCAAATTGTTTGTTAAGTCCGATGGCAAGGCATATTCACGGAGCGGTGCATCTTGGAAGGGACGCCATGGTGAGGGTGTTCCGACAGACGTGGTTCAATCCACTGTTTCGTGTGTATGCTGAAGCGGTGTGTCATAGGTGTGTCATGTGTCAGCAAATGAATGCAGGAAAGAAACTGTGGTTGCGTTGAGTCACATTGGAAGATCGGGAGGTCCTTTCAATCGAATACAGTTGGATTTCATTGAGATGCCTAGGTGCAATGGCTTGAGATATGTCTTGGTGGTGGTATGTGTCTTTTCACGATGGGTAGAGGCATATCCAACTAGGCGATGTGACAGTTTTACAGTAGCGAACTTGTTGTTGAGGGAGGTTATCCTGCGGTTCGGATTTCCGACCTCATTGGAATCAGATAGAGGAACTCACTTCCATAGTGAAATCATGAAGTTACTGTGTGCTGCCTTGAAAACTGACCAGAGATTGCACTGTAGCTACAGGCCTGAGGCATCTGGCCTAGTGGAGCAGATAAACGGCACCATCAAGATGAGAGTGTCAAAGGTTTGCTCGTCGACGTCTTTGAATTGGCCGGATGCGCTGCCTTTGGTGTTGATGAGTCTGCGTAGTACTCCTAATAGGAAAACAGGACTTTCACCCCATGAAATATTAATGGGGAGGGCAATGCGGTTGCCTACAGTGCCAGCTACAGCATTGATAAACATCACTGAATGATTTGGTTCTCGATTATTGCAAGGGACTGGCTGATGTGGTTAATTCTGTGTCTCACCAGGTTGAGGCTCCGACTGCATCCACCTCGAAAGACCTCCTGCACAACCTCAACCTTGGGGAGTGGGTACTGGTCAGAAAACACGTGAGGAAGAGTTGCCTTGATGCCCGGTGGCAAGGCCCTTACCAGGTGATTCTGGTCACAAGTACAGCCGTGAAGTGTGGAGGATTGCCAAACTGGGTCCACGCCTCACACACCCGCCTAGTTCCTGAACCCTTGGAGGAAACAGCTTCCCTAGTTCAAAGAAGTTCAACTGAAAGTACAGCAGAAAGAGAGGGGACTGGTCAAACTGTGAGGGTTTCTGTCGGAACTAATCAGTCATCAGGTCAATTTGGAGAAGATCAAGCGGTTCAAGATTTAGGCACAGACTATGAGATAGACAAGATTGCTGAGGTAAACACAGAGCCAGACCAGGTCGAACGAACTGGTGAAGAGAGAGAGGAACGCGAGAAATGGAGGAGAACTGGTGCCGGAACAGAGACGTGGCCAGTAAGGAAAGAGAGGCTGAATATAAGGCTTGCATCAGAGAAAGGTCTCACTCCTATTTCCGAAACGTCTGAATCTGATCCAAGTGACACTGAGGCAAAACAAGACGGTCTGAGAAGATCAAAGAGAGAGAGGGTGCCATCTCGAAAGTACGCAGCCCCCGTGTAGATATATCTGGTCGCAGATGCAGGGGCCAGGGAAATCCGGGAGGCTGGGGTCAGGATCAGTGAGATGCATGGGGGAACTCCCTGATTATTGATATTGAACTGTTGGTCCCTGGGGTTGAAGCCTTCGGAATCCTAACTCTAACGGTACCGGACCCTCCAAGGTTGAGTGGATTGCGATTTCTGATTCTTAATCAAGTTTCATTTCCCACATTTGGTCGCCAACCTACAGTTCAAGAAATGGCAGCTGTCTGCATGGAAATCTTGCAACTTGCTGTTGAAGCTCTTGGCTCAGATTTGATCTATGATGAAAATTGAACTGTAAAAGACAATACTATCAGTCTTTAGAAAGAAGATAACCTAGGCCCAAGTGGAAGAAGAATACATTTAGGGATTTTCCAGTAGAAGAAGATGAGAGGGCTAAGGATTACTGTTTTATGAACTATAAATCATTGCTGTTCAATTGAAACTTGGAGCAATTTAGGTCAACGAGAGAAAAATCGGAAAAGAACTTTGTACGCAGAGGAAACTGGGAAAAGAGAAAAGACATTGCTGATTTCATTTCTGCGCCTCACCAGAAAACATCGGTTCAATATGGAGTCTGGAAATTCGAACCGTAGGCAGAAATATATAAAAGGTACACTTATAGTAGGAGTAATCATAATCATAGCAGTAGTGATCATCACATCTTTAGTTGAGTCTCATGCTGAAGGAGAGGGAGGGGAACAAACGACACCTACACCTCCTACTTCAGACATAAGAGAGGGCGCTTCAGAGTCAGATAGGGACATGATAAAAGAAACAAGTTGTTTATTACATGTAGATTTATCCAAAGGTGATTTCACGTTGAATGCATATGCACGCTTGTTGTATGAGTATGTCGACACAATGGAAGCGAAAGACTGCTATGTGTGCATGCAATTACCAGCATCGGTGGAGGAAGGCATTATATATCATCATTTACCCTTGACGTATGGCATCACCTATAGTATGTTATTGAGTATGTTCTATACTAAAGCACATTTTGAATACTATTTCTCCAATTACGATGTAGTGCTTCCAGAGGTCCCGGTTCTCAAATACATGAACAAATATGATTATTACAAGGAAGAAGAGAGGATGTCAAAGTATTTTGTACCCACTGTAACTTTAGACACATCATATGCTCATAGACATAATTTGACCTGCATGTTATCTGACATAGAGAAGAAGTTTGTAGATCAGATAGAGGATAGACATAGACAGACACTATTTAGGCCAGATCCTAAACATGAGGTTGTTCCATGGACACAAGAAGAGTTAGATCATAAGGCAAAAGGAAGTTCCGGTCCAATAGCTTTAAATTTGCAGCAAAAAGGGAAATTTTGCATTTGACAACCACTGACATATTATGATAAGATATTCGAGGGAGAGAGTGATTGTGAACACATTTTCTTGATTGAGGAATCAATAAAGAAGGTGCTATTGGATAAATTAACCAAAGTGCCCAATGTGTATTTTGTATGTGGGAGAAATGCGTATGTTCGGTTGCCTGAAAATTGGTATGGCACATGCTATTTGGCTGTGGTATTTCCTAAGATTTTTCATGTGCAGGATTTATGGACACTAGAAGGGAAGCGATCGCATAGAGGGAAATGTGGTACAAGTGCGGGAGAAATTGTTGGTGACGTGTTTGGAGCAATGATACCAAGTCTGGGTGTGATTCTCAATGATGTAAAAATTAGAAGGTTGTCAACTCTGGTGGATAAACTCTCCGTGAATACAGCTCAAGCCTTGTTACTTGTAGATGGGGAGATGGTCTATTTAAGGGCCATGGTGCTTCAGAACCGCCTTGCATTAGATATATTATTGGCAAAAGAGGGCGGAGTCTGTGGATAATTGAGGGTTCAACAGTGCTGCACTTATATCCCTGACAACAGTCGGGATATAAAGAAGTATATTAGTAACATTACAGAAATACACCAGGATTTACATGACTTGGCTGCGGATGGGATCTGGGACAAAATTGGCCAAGGGTTTGGAAGGGCTGGAAGTTGGTTTGAAAGCCTAGTACAAGGAATAATTGGTTACATCTTGAAGCCTATTGTCGTGTAGTTCCTATAGTACCCATGCAGGACCTGCGTGTTTGGATAACATAAACTGTGGGCTTGGTGGCAGACTGGCTCTGTGCACCCCCACCACGTATGTTAGCCGGATTTGCATTAGCTAGCTCACAGTGCCACTAGAATCTCCTCTTATCGGGGAGAGATTAGTTTCTGGCAAGCTTAGATCATGACAACCCTGAGCCCTCAGAATCATGGAAACAATGTACTACTTTTCGCTCAGTCACTCGTGCTTACTTGTTCGATTTGTCTCAGAGAGTTACACAGAATAAACAGTCTGGGCGTTTCAATAAGTATTTATTGAACAGTTGTTATTCTGGTGTAGAATATATGTGCTACAGCAACCATCAGACAATAGCAGAGATATATTATCAGCAGTACAATGAAAGTAAAAGGATAGTACAGTTCTACCATATTGTAAAAATCATGAATACATACATGAATATAAAAAGCATTATAAAAGTGCACGTACTCCTACGATGCCTAACTAGATGTACCTGAGTGTACCTAGCATGTGTGTAGGTCTAAAAGCCTAAGAGCCAAGAATCCTTCTAGGATTTAGTCGAACCCCATTACCTGAATAGAGAGAGTGTGGGACCCCGTCTCGAGTTGGACACCCCGCAAGGGCTGTGTTAGACCGCTGTCAGCTGGAGCAACTGCATGCAGGAGCCTCAGCGTCTCTGGTCAGTGTGTCAGCATGGAAGTCTCGGTTCCCTCTATCTTACCGTGGCAAGATGTGGTGTATTTATACCCTAAAGTGTCTCGTCCCTCAGTATGGTTTGTATTGGTCTTTGTTAGACATGAGGAAGACGTCAGGGGTGAACTTTGTACATACATATTATGCGGGAGATGTAGCTGGTGAATGCTCATGCATAATTTATGAGTACATTGTAGGCCTGTGTTCGGGAAAAACCCTGCAGTGTTCTAACCACAGACTAGATAACGTTCAACCCTTAGAGCTCGTTGTGTACTGTAGGGAACTAATGTAGGTGAAAGATCATGCCTATATTAGCGCATAGGAGATCATGACTATAATAGGGCATAGACGATTATGACCATAATAGGGCATATACGAATATGACCATAATAGGGCATATACGATTATGACCATATACGGCATATATGAACGTGTCTATATTAGGGCCTCTATACGAAACATAACACCCACTCCACTTTCGAATTGGATAACAATGACCAAACTTAAAATCTGGACAATTTAATTTTTTTTCTTAAAAACAGCTAAAAACATGGTTTTAAAAAGACATTTAAAAAATGTTTAAAAACGTTACAAATTAGCTATTCTTTTGTTGCCACTTGAAAAAGTCAATTCTGTCTCACTTATAAAAGTTGCATTACTACAAGCAGAAGAAGGCCATTCGTTCTCAAGTGAAAGTGTCAATTTAGGAAATGTTCCAAATTTAGTTAGTTTATTTATGAAACGAAGTGGAGAAGCCGAATTCTTTCCCAGGACGCGATGAGCCAATTCAAGATTAAGTGTCCTGGCTTGGAGATACAGCATTATCGGTGTTAGCTACTGCAGACGACAAATCCAACGCCTCACAGAGAACGTCAATTGCACATAGATGGAATTCAGCACTGCCAACAGTCGGTGCTGCGGCAGCTTGTGCAGCAGTTGTTACCCGAGTGCCCGTGGAGGAGCCACCTAACCCAGCAGGAGCAAACGACACCTGGGTATTCTCAAGGAATGCATTAATCAGAATTGGAAGACGCTGGGGACAACGCAGAGCATGGGCCTTTAGGGGGTCCAGCATAGCATGCATGTCCGGAGGCGTATCTGATGGAAACTTTAGACAGAGATCCAACGTGCATTCTTCTCTGCAAAACAGGCATTGAAGAACAGGTAAGATGCAGTCCACCCAGACTGGTCTAAACGATAGAAACCAAAAGCGCGTTCAGTTTTCTTAGGCAAGGTATACCCTGAAGTTTCACCATGCGTTCATGGTATTTCCGCTCCATGAGTATGTTCGCCATTTCCTCGGAAATTGGGCCGTCCATTGCGTAGCAGTAAGATTACAATCAGGACTCCTGCAATTAGGAACAGGATAAGCGGGAGACCTCCAAAGACGCTTCCCAATACGGAGTGTATAAAATTTGGTATTACTCCGAGGACTGTCTGAAAGGTGCTTAATAGTCCTGACCCTATGGTCTTAAATAGGTGTACAATACCGCTCGTATCAGACATGTTAAAGATACGACCCACCATTTCTGTGAAATGAAAGGGGCAGTTCGTACGTATAAGCATCTGTATCTCAGTCGAGGTCCTTGCAACTTGAAGTTCAAAGGTCTCTCGAGCGGAGGTTAAGGGCACGGGTTGCTGTAAAAGCATGGCTTTTAGTCTGCTCAAAGTATCAAATTGTATAAAGGAAACATTCAACGAAGGCCATAACGGCGCCTCCCTGACTGTGTTCAGTGGCGGAAACAATACTTGCATACAGCAAGTAACCCTGGAGTTAACAGTGACCAGATAGGCGACGCCCGGAAGCATCCCACAGCAACATTGATCGTTTAGCATCAAGTAACTCCCATTCGAGAGCAGCTGGAAAACCGGCGTGATCATGGCTGCTGGGGTCCCTGACATGTGACAAGATAGATTCGCTACTGAACCACTACATGCTCCATGCAGAGAAATATCCTGACACATGAGAGAACCGCTTAAAGCGTTCTTGCAGTTTATACCACTCAGATACACTTCTCGATCCCCATTCCGGCATCGATATCTATATGGTAACTCCCAAGTTTCATTAATGTAACCCTCACCCATTTTCTCATATTTGCCTGCCTTTGCTCAAGGCAATATTGAAACTGAAACGTAGTGACCGGCAGGGTGATTTGGCTGGTTGTTAATTGCTCTTTGGACCCCATAAAGGTGACTGACCCAACTACCGCCCTTGCCTAATACCCTAGCTGTTAAAGATTGCTTTAAGTCACGGTTTTTACTCTCCACAACCGAATTTCCCTCAGGATGGTACGGAGAGGAGTACTGCAATGCTACGCCCATTCCTTCCATGGCCTCTTTGTAAGCCCGAGAGCTAAACGCCGGGCCACGGTCAGAATGTAACGTGCCAACTGTGTATGTGCCGATAAAGACTCGCAAATCTTTTATAACAGTTCGAGCGTCAGCCGAGCGCTGAGGCCAGACCCATAAGAATGTAGAGCAGGAATCCACTGCAACCATGATATATTTTTTGGCCCCATCAGATTGTAGGGGTCCGCAGTGGTCCAAATTTACACATGCAAGAGGTTTGTCTGATTTTAGTAATGGTGTCTGCGCTGGGCGTGCTACAGTGGAGCCTTTCATCTGCTGGCAGATGTCGCACTTTAAGACATAGTCTTTGGTCTGCTTTGTTAACCCTGGCCACCAGTAGTGCTGTTTCAGTAAAGAAATAGTCGCTGTAACGCCTGTATGCGCAGAACCCAAACCCTCGTGTGCTGCTAGAATTAAGCCCTGCCTACGATCCATATTTGGTATTACTCTATCCCCCACTCCAGGAATCTGAGCATATGGAATGTTTTGTGCATCTAACTTGTAGGAGTACTTGAGTGGAAATTTTGTAGGTACTGCTGTGCTGCCTTTGCGCGAAGCATTGACAGCTACCAAAATCTCGCCGTCTATTCTCGTTTTTGAATGAGTGATTGCAGCTACGGACGCTGTACGTACAGCCCCCTTTGCGGCTTCATCAGCCAATGAATTCCCTTCAACGTGAACGCCATCACGCTGATGACTCAGTGTATGTATCATGTGAGCCCTTGGTAGTTCGTTTCTCAACTCCACTACCTGTTCCCATAGCATTTTATCCTTAATTGTGCCACCTTTCGCGTCTTTAAACCCGTTTTGTTCCCAATGATGTAAATAGTCATTGTACGACTGTACACAGTAAAAGGAATCACACACAATTAGTGTGGGGAATTTGTGTTCCGTATTTACGAGTGCTAGTATCAGTGCTTTTAATTCTGCCAACTGAGCCGTGCAGTCTCCTAGAGATTGCGTTTTAGTGCAACTTGGATGGAACTTTCCATCGCGCATGCGACCTTTAACGATTGCACACACTGCGCTGTAAGCTTGCTTACTCCCTATGGCCGGTTGAGCAGATCCAGCAGTATAAATAATGTACTCATACTGATCTAGAGGCAAAATCTCATTTGGTAGAGGATATTCTTGTTTGTATTGCAGAAATGCTTGTGTTTTTAAACTTGGATCAAATCTGTATTCAACATCCGTTGCAGTGAGAGAATTAGCCCATTGTATCTATCTGGGATGTAAGGCTTTCGCATTTGGGATGCTATCCTTTGTAACAGCCTCTAAGGCTGGTACTGGGGTCACGACTATTATGTGTTTTCCCTGAGCCAGAGCTCTTTCTCTTGCTACAGCGGTCTGCACTGCTGTCAGGATTTTTTCTGTTGAAGTGAAACGCATCTCTGCGTTTGTGTACAGGTGTGATTTGTATGCGATTGGTACTGTTTCGCCTTCATTGAAAGTTAAATAGGTTTTCATGCATTGTTCCGCTATTACTCGGATCACTAAGTTGCGTATGTTTACGCGTGTCTGTAAATGTTTTGAAGCTATCATGTCTTCCTGTAGTGAACGTAGGATGTTTGTATGTTCCTGTGTCCATTGTCTGACTGAAAAATCAGGTTTTATTAAGTCGTAGAAAGGTTTTACTCTTTATGCGTAATCCAAAATGTATGTTCGACCAAAATGTAGGAATCCCAGAATTGATTGTAAATTCTTTAATGATTTTGGAGGTTGGAGCAGCGCACACTTTTCTAAAAAAATTAGCTGCTAGGCTTTTTCCTTCACTTGACAGCTCATACCCTAAGAACAGGACATTGAGATGGGCAATTTTTGATTTTTGAAATTAAATTTATAGCCCTCAGAGGCGAATCCCATAATAATGGTGCTCACCCTGGTCAAGTGCCTCTGTAAGTCATCGTCCGTCAGATAAATATCATCCACATATGACAATGCTTCTTCGTCCAAATTTTGGAGTAACTCTGTTACCCTTGCTGAAAACAACCCCAGGCTATTCTTATACCCTTGGGGCAAATGACAAAATTACAGTTGGGACCCTAGCGCTGAGAATGCGGTCAAATACCTGCTTTCAGGCACTATATTTTGGCAGAAAAATCCATTTGAGATATCAAGTGTTGTTTTGTATTTTTGTCGCACAATGTTATTCATTAATGCGGCACTGTGTGCATTTTGGACTGCAAATGTCTTTCTGCAAGTGTTTAAATGTCTGTAATCTAAAACAAAACGATATGTGTTGTCAGGTTTTGATACTGGGAACAAAAGATTGTTCATTGGTGAGGTGCAATTTTCTATCACTCGCTGGTATTCTAGTTGATCTAGGATCTCCCTGACTTGTTTTTTAGCTTCCTGCTTTATAGGGTATTGCCTTTGAGCATTTGGGGAAACTTTTAACGGGATAACATGGTGGGTTGAGTCCTCATCCCAACCAG
Organism: Calotriton arnoldi; assembly: GCA_963921515.1. Classification (NCBI taxonomy): domain Eukaryota; kingdom Metazoa; phylum Chordata; class Amphibia; order Caudata; family Salamandridae; genus Calotriton; species Calotriton arnoldi. The sequence continues at coordinate 292,034 of CAWUFW010006994.1, forward strand.
CATGATATTTGTATAATGCTGGAGCTAGGGCAACCGCCCACTCCTGCGCATATGCATGTTTTAAATGTATGGGAACGAGGTCGGAAAATGCTGGAAAAGTTATTGTTTCTCCCTTAGGGCACTCTATGACGAATGCTGGCGGCCAGTCTTGCTCTGCTAATAGGATGTCATGTCCAGATGACAGATGTTTGCAAAATAGACCTTTAATTTTCCTGGGCTTGTCCCCCTCCATCCGGAGAGTTATCTCATGTAACTTATGTGGGACACTTATCCGAGTATCAGGTGTTTCCACCGTGATATACTCACTCAACTCCGCTGTCACCAGAAATTCCTTCAGGTTCTGGCGAGCTATTGTTACCTCTGCCGCGCTGTCTAGCATCGTCAGAGCCCATTCCCCGTTCAGAAGCTGTGTCCTCAGAATTCTGGGCATGTCTGATCTTAAGACCTGCTAGCTTCTTTTTTTGAACTGAGGTTTTTGCTTTTGTTTATCTTCTTTTTTAGGTGCGTAGTCCGCAGCGCGTTGCCTGTCTCTGGACTTTGTACGCTCCTCTGACCGTCCTTCCCTCTCGGAGTTTTTTGATGAACCCTGAAAGGAACGAGAGGAACGTGTATCAGTATCCTGATACCTGTCAGGTTTTTTAATATTATCCCTATTCCGGAGGTTATACCTCCTTTCAGAGGGCTCCTGTTGAGGAGACCTACCTCTGGATTGAGATCTGCTGTCTTTAGACTTTTGTTGTTTTTTATGTTCCCACTTCTTTTTAGAAGAAGTAGGTGTCTGCTTTGTAGTGTCCTTTTCAGGACTGCCCACCAGTTGTGGTTTTAATGCTTTCCCACCTAAACTGTCTCTGCCTAGTTCTGCATACGCAGTTTCAATTATTTTGGGTAGTTTGTGTGGTTGATCTACTGGACTGAACTCCCTTAGGCATTGGCGGATCGCCACTGAGGCTGCTTCCCCCTTAATGTTAGCTAGTATTATGGCTGATACCTGTTTGTAGTTACCTAGTAACTTCATCCCTAAGTTAAGGGCAGGCTCTGCTCCGTACTCATTTTGTATCTGTCTCAATACGTCAGGTACTACTGCTAATGACGGGATACCATGCGTTCTGGTATATATGGCAGCAAAGACTGTACCCCAAGAGGTGCAGTCCTCAATTTGTGGTGTGATCCCCATGGGCAAGCAGATTGTTAATATTCTGTGTTTATCACAGGTGGTAGTATTCGAGAATAGCGCCTCAAGCTGAGTTATTTTCTGAGCTATCCAGAATGGTATTTGTTTGCGTTTTGCGGGCATTTTGCCCATTACCGCGTGTAATGTTTGAGAAGTAATTTTATTTCCTGTACCCTGAACTGGAGTTCTATTTGCTGCACCTGGTGGAGGTTGGATTGTTAAAGTCCTCATGACAAATTGTGTCAGGTTTCTGTAGATTTTAATTAAATCTGTGTGTTGTATGAGTAAGTCTGGCTGTGGCATTGTGCCAATGTCAGGATGCGGTGTGTAAGCCGCTAGTATCGGCCATGTGGCTCCGTCTCTTCCGAGAGGGCCTAATCTTACTCTTTCTCGTACGTGGGGTAGGGCGCCATTAAACCAGTAATAATGTTCCTGGTAAGTGAGTGGAATCTCTATGTCCTCAAATGGACAATATTCCCATGGTGTATCTCCTTCTATATAGTAGTGAAATGTCTTTGTTATTGCATTTGCTGCTGGCAGTGTAACCCATGAATAGAATACCTCTGTTTTATTTGATTTGTGTGCCTCAATCACGAAAACTACAATGCCACCCTTAGCTTGTAAACCATTTTCTAATAGTCTTATGGTGACTGTCCTTCTGAATTTTGGTGCAATCTGTATTGCATCCTCAGGATCTTCTTCCTCGTCTGACGGGGGCAGTGGCATTCGTGTTGGATCTAAGACCGCGGTAGTCATTGTGTATTGAACACAGACTACTGTTTCAAAGAAACTATGATAAGGTTTTAGGCACAATTTTAGGAACACTATGTCCTTTCAAGCTTGAATGACCAACAGCCAATAAATAGTATTTAAGTACTACTCAGCTGCGGCGGATTTTGTGCCCACCCACTCCAGACGTCTCTGGTGTTTTGTGAGTAGGTTCACTGAGAATAGCACGACTGAACTACTCAGATTCTACTGTTAAATAAGTCCCCAACCAACGTTGGGCGCCATGTCGTGTAGTTCCTATAGTACCCATGCAGGACCTGCGCATTTGGATAACATAAACTGTGGGCTTGGTGGCAGACTGGCTCTGTGCACCCCCACCGCGTATGTTAGCCGGATTTGCATTAGCTAGCTCACAGTGCCACTAGAATCTCCTCTTATCGGGGAGAGATTAGTTTCTAGCAACCTTAGATCATGACAACCCTGATCCCTCAGAATCGTGGAAACAATGTACTACTTTTCGCTCAGTCCCTCGTGCTTACTTGTTCGGTTTGTCTCAGAGAGTTACACAGAATAAACAGTCTGGGCGTTTCAATAAGTATTTATTGAACAGTTGTTATTCTGGTGTATAATATATGTGCTGCAGCAACCAGCAGACAATAGCAGAGATATATTATCAGCAGTAGGATGAAAGTAAAAGAATAGTACAGTTCTACCATATTGTAAAAATCATGAATACATACATGAATATAAAAAGCATTATAAAAGTGCGCGTACTCCTACGATGCCTAACTAGATGTACCTGAGTGTACCTAGCATGTGTGTAGGTCTAAAAGCCTAAGAGCCAAGAATCCTTCTAGGATTTAGTCGAACCCCATTACCTGAATAGAGAGAGTGTGGGACCCCGTCTCGAGTTGGACACCCCGCAAGGGCTGTGTTAGACCGCTGTCAGCTGGAGCGACTGCATGCAGGAACCTCAGCATCTCTGGTAAGTGTGTCAGCATGGAAGTCTCTGTTCCCTCTATCTTACCGTGGCAAGATGTGGTGTATTTATACCCTAAAGTGTCTCGTCCCTCAGTATGGTTTGTATTGGTCTTTGTTAGACATGAGGAAGATGTCAGGGGTGAACTTTGTACATACATATTATGCGGGAGATGTAGCTGGTGAATGCTCATGCATAATTTATGAGTACATTGTAGGCCTGTGTTCGGGAAAAACCTTGCAGTGTTCTAACCACAGACTAGATAACGTTCAACCCTCAGAGCTCGTTGTGTACTGTAGAGAACTAATGTAGGTGAAAGATCATGCCTATATTAGGGCATAGGAGATCATGACTATAATAGGGCATAGACGATTATGACCATAATAGGGCATATACGAATATGACCATAATAGGGCATATACGATTAAAACCATATACGGCATATATGAACGTGTCTATATTAGGGCCTCTATACGAAACATAACACTATTATCATAGTTGTAATCTACATTATTGTGTTGCTAGGGGCCTTCAGGGCTTATAAGTGGTACCGAGCACGTCAGGCTGAGAATTCTTTGAGAAAACGAGAAAGGCAGATGGAACGACTGCAGGACAGTCATTATCTGAACCGTAAGAATTTGGAAAAGTTCAGGCAGGGACAGCAGGCTACAACTTCTGTTTAGGTCGCTCTTTTCTGCAAGGAGACAATTGTAAGGGGACAAAGTGTTGTGTTTGATGACACTTGTAATCAGAGGGGGGAACTGATAGAGCGCTTAGCGCTCTCTAAAATTTTAGGGGTGCATTATACTCATGTAGAATCTGCACTCATCTATATTTTGATGTTTGCCGTGATTCATGTTATTAGCACAAATATTATTTCATTATATTTGCACATTAGAATGTAATTGTAATGTAACGTGTAAATTTAAGTAGGTCTCTACGTGTATTTAGGGGAACTACGAAATCCTATACGTGTATTATGTGGGATAAATGTATTTGCTTTTATAATTGGTTCGTATAAAGAAGCCGTGTGATGAAATATTCGTTCTTAGGTTAGCCGACTTTGTAGGCCTAACTTTCATTTCTTTTAGGTTTCGATTCTCCTTGCTTGCTCTCGGACTGTAAATTAATTAGAATTTATGTGCACGTAGACAGTTTCTTTTCGCCCCTCTGCTGGTGCAGGAATTCGACCTCGTTATTTTAGATTTAAGGAGATACCTGGAATGACTTTGAAGGGCCTGAACAGCAAGAAGGGAGGACACCTTTCGTGTCTGGCGAAACCTGGGAGCCAAGGTCGTCGGAGAACAGTCAAATTAATTGGAGTTTGTGGAAAGTTACTGAAGGAAGGTGTACATGCGATGGCTAATCATGTGACCTGTTAGCGGTTGAACATTGTCTTTTTGTATTAGGCGCAGGGACAGTTTGCCAGGACTTCTGCTTTTTCGGAGAAGAGGGAGCATCTTAGAACGAGCTCCATAGATTTACGCTATTTGACCCATTTGACGTGAGTGTACTTCTTAGGAAGTCAACACGTGCTGACACCTTTTGGGAATCTAACTGGGAAATTAGGCAGGACTCTCGCTTTAGAGTAGTGTAGGGACAGATTATTCTTTAACTTCAAATTGCAAATGAAAAGAGAATTGGACTCAGCGTCTATACTTTGCTGTGTCTTGATTTTAGAGTTCATTATATTATGCCTATTGTGCCGAATGAACTATATTCGTAGAATCGGCTCTGTTTTGATTTTTATGTACCTATATACTCTGATATTAAGGTGCACATATATCTTGTTATTTTTGGCTTTATAATAAATTGATAAAATTAGTTTTCGGAGTCTGTGGTCCTTTGAATTGGTGTTAAAGGGAATGTATAATTTGTAAATTATCTTGCTCCCCTCTACGCTTCTTTAGCAGGCAATAAAGACCATCAACCTGGAATTAGTAAGTAAATTGGAGAATCAAAATCGGCGTCATCATCAACAAGGTGTAAAACAATGAATAGCTTGAGCATGCAGCAGGAGTTGAAAGCTCCAAGCTCCAGGCTATTAAACCCCTAGGAAATTGTAGTTGGGAAGTGGGTTATTACTAATTACTTAAATGTCCAGAATTTGCAAGTGTTAGTGGGATACCATCAGGGACTCTCGCCCTGACAGCATAAGAGGTTTAGAAATAAAAAGGAAGTCGTTGATGATGGAGGACAAAATGAGTAAAAGTACCTGTTGTGTAAAGGCACCAAGGGCCCATTAGCCAGCTTGACACTGTAGACATAACTGCTGTTGAACAATTTTGATGAACAGAAGTAGACAACAGGACTTTAAGCAGAAGACTGGCCCACGGGCACTTTTGCTCGTGATGAGAGCTCCCAAGTCTCTCTAGAGGTTGGTGAAAGAAGCAGTAGACAGAGCCCTACCAGCAGAAAACCCTGCCTTTGTGGTGCACAGTAAGAGAAGGAGTGGTTGAGAGCATGTGCTGAAACTCAGTATTCAGCTGAAAATAGACATTGCTAGGGTGTGCCTCAGATCCTCCTGGGAGCACAGCCTTTCCATCTAAGAGTTTTGTGCTGAACTGCTTTTCATGGTACGAAGTCTGTTTTTTACACAGGTTCCTTAAGGCTGAGTCAGCATATGTAGATGAGGCCTGTAGTGGTCATATTACCAAACATCCAGGATCCTGATATCAGTCTGAAGTGGACCTATTTTCATGGGATGAATCTGACTGAGGAGACGGGATCAGACCAGTGCAGGGGCATAAACACAAGCGCCATCCTGCACTAGGCTCTCTGTTACTTGAGACGGGGCCCTGAATTCGTGCGAGTCGGGTGCATAAAGAGAGGAATTTGAACACACATCGTGGGTCGCAATCACACAGTGCAGAGGCAGGACCACAAGCCCCATCCTGCGCTAGCTAGCCTCTCTGTCACTGCAGGCGGGGCCCTGATTTCTATGCAGGTCCAGAGGCTTTGGATTATGCTTCTCTTTTCTTTACTGCAAAAATGCAGCAGCCAGTGAAAAACATTTCCACATTTAAATAATTATTAAACAAACTACATATCCCATGAACAGTGCATGACATTGCTCCCTTCCTCCAATGATGTCCCACTGCAGCCCATAAAACCTGCTGCCACCATTTCCCTTCCTCTTTCTTTGCTGCTTAGCATCCTAGAGATAAATGCATTTTGTTTTATTCATATTACTGATATTGTATTGGTTTATTGATATATGCGTCTCCTTCGCACTTCAATCGTGCTCGTTACTGTCTCATTTTCAAGCTCTTTCTTGCTTTCCGATCTGGTACGAGTGCGAGGTTCGCACCCCCTTTGCCCATTTTGGGGTTTTACTGGTTTAGGAATTCTTAAGAGTGTTGTGTACTGTGCTAGTGCATTCTAGTTTTATTTGCCGTTGTCCTATATGAGGGTTTTGGGGCCTGGCCTTGTTTGCGGTCACCAGGAGGGACCGTGCAGTGAGGACACGCACTAGTCATCTGTGCGAGCCAGCGAAGGTGGAGAGAACGCACTTGACACTGTGCACCCTCAATTTTTCCTCTATGCTCTTTGGGGGAGGTTAAATCGATTACAAGCTCTGCTCGAGGGGTCAGGCTTGTCCCTCCAGTTTCTTCCACTTTTCTCTTAGTAACTGAACATACTTTTTGTGAGAAGGTGGCCTGGTATATGCTCTCCACTAATCAAAGTGGGCACCTTGTACCAGTCCACATGACCCTTATGATGTCTGAGGTCAAAGATAACCTTTAGAAAGCTATCCTAGTGGTAGCTGTGGAGAGCAGCCTTCAGGCTTAATCTTGAAGGAATGTAAGGCAGCTTGTTTTGCCAGAATATCACCTCCTGAATGACCAAATGAAAGGAGAACCACACAGTAGTTATATATAAATATGTATTCATTAATATAACACTCTCTACTAATCCCTACACGAGATTAAAACACAAAGCACACAATACTGAATCAATAGAACATTCGTAAGTAGCACAATAGACAGCGGGCTCCAGGGGAGACCGAACCATATACTAAAAAAATGGTATAACAATCATGACTTGACTAGACACAGTGCCTAGAGCACGTTGAATCGCTGGGACCCCAAGGAACCACCCAAGGCAGTGACACAAGGAGCCCACGGAGGACGGGTGCAGTGAGGAAACACGACTGCGTGCTCCGTACAACTCTATGGGAAAGTCGCGGTTGAAAAGTTACAGTTTAAGGACACTTCTACGAGGACTTCGAGCAAACCCTTTGGAACATAGGAGGTTCTAGAGCCAACACACCAGTGAGTACCGAGGTACACGTGTTACCTATCCCAGAGGAGCCTGGTGCATAGAGGTCAATTGGTGTCGGAAACCTTAGTCATGGAGAGTTCCGAAGAAGTACTGCAGCCAGGAAGGCGAAGAGTGTCCAGTGGAAACCAAGCCTCGATTCTAGGTGAGAGGAACCTGAAAGCAGAGGGGACAGAGTCTGGGTCACTACAGGTGACCAGGGGCTCGGTAGACGAATGCCCACTGATGTCTGGTGCTTCAGGTGTGCAGAAGGGATGCTTGACTCTGCAGCCACGAGGACCAGGAGATGTCGAGGACAACCAGGACCCAGAGACAAGTAGTCCCACAAAGGATGTCGAGTGCTGAGGGGTCGGTGTCTGGCTGGAGCACCAACAAGCCTTGGCAAATGCAACCCACGCAGGAAGGGCAAACAGGTTACGGTGTGGACCAGCAAGGTCCAGGGGACTCTACAAGTAATGGGGAGTCAGGGCATGTCTGGAGTAACCAGGGAAGCCCAAGAACAACCAAGGTGACCCTGGCCAGGACCCACAGGCCAATGGACCAGGGATCGCGAGGAGACCTCGAGCGAATTTACAAAGCACCAGCCCACAGAGCACTCGGTGAGTGGAGGCTGGATATCTTCGATACAAATGCTGCTCGCGGTCAGGACTACACGGAGTCGAAAGCACAAGCTCAGGGATTGCCAACAAGCATATGCTCTTGCAAATGTATGCGGTGCACAGGGGTTTGGGTTGCACGGTCCCCACGAGGGATACTGGTCTCATAATCACTGAGAGGTCAGATCAACCTCAGGGACCTTCGGGAACCCACCTCCTGTGTTGCTGAAATCTTTGAAGTCCGCAGGAGCTTTGGAGAAGCAAGCTGGTCAGATGCGCTTAGGTGCCTGCTGCTGCAGGGGAGTAACTCCTTTACTCCAAGTGAGATTCTTCAGTCGTGCAATCATTGTGCAGGCAGTCGAAGTACTTGGTTTCTTCTTAGCAGAATCTTGTCCAGGTAAAATCTAAAGTCCTGTAGCCAGGTATCCCACTTTATACCCACGGGAAAGGGTTGGAAAGATTCTGGAGACCCTCCTAGGGGAGGGGCAGGACTGAGGGGTGGCTACACCCATGCCCTTTGTCCAGTTTCGTGCCAGAGAAGGAGCCAATGGCTCCCAGAACTGGTTTGAGCTGGACTTTGCACAGGGACACCAAATGTGCCCCCCGTGCAGACTTTCTGGCACTCTCAGAGTGCACCTACCCAGCACCAATACACTAAACCCTGTCTGGGAGGTGGTCACACCTCCCTGTGACAGGATGCCTATTGTCATGCCTTCCTCTGCTCGAGCTTGGCTCAGCAGCAGGAGAGCAGAATCGTGTCTGTGGCTGGCAGCGTCCATTTTGTGCTGCCCGGGTCGAGAAAGCTGGTACCGGGTAGACCGGTAAACCACAGTAGTGGTTTCAGAAGGGTGGAATCATACCTACCACACCAGTTACTGGTATAGAGGTATGATTCCAAGGTGTTTGACACCAAACACGACATGTTTCTAAGCAGCCGTTTTAAAGTTAGCATTTACCTCGAAGTTATAATGCAACGTAACCTATATGTCTGGCTGCATCACTGACAACCCCGGAGAATGGTCTCCAGAGGCTGCAGAGGGGCTCTGCTCATGCAGGGGCACCCTCTCACGTAAAACCCAGCACCCTGCCTTCAGGATTCATAAGGCCTGCTATAGGGGTGACTGATAGGTTTTAAAGTGTAGTGATTTAGATAGATATAGTGAACCTATATCTAAGTAAGTGGTGCAAGCACCAGCTTACACAGGCTGCTGTAGCAGACCTGTTGTGTCATTTTGAATGGCCTCTCATGGGTGGCATAATACATGCTTCAGCCCAGGGGAGGCCTCTGGGGTACCTATGCCCTGGGTACATGGTGTACCGTATACTAGGGACTGATAAGGGTACCACAGTATCCAATCTGGAGTGTACCTAAAGTACATACATTGCAATTTAAGGGAGAAAGCAGATAGACTGGGGTCCTGGATAGCAGGATCCCAGTCAGACTAGTCCAAAAACAGTGAGACAACAGCAAAAAGTGGGGGTAACCATAAGAAGCAGATCCTACTTTCCTACACAACCCCCCCCCAAACGCAAGGACATTAAACTAACCTTGACCAGTTGAGTCTTGATGTTCTAAGTGGAAATATCTGGAGAGTCCATCTGCATTGGCATGGTTACTCCCAGGTCTATGATCCACTGTATAGTCCATCCCCTGTAGGGAAATGGACCACCTCAAGAGTTTGGGGTTTTCACCCTTCATCTGTTTTAGCCATAAGATGGGCTTAGGGTCTGTCTGAACAATGAAGTGAGTGCCAAACAGGTATGGCCTCAGCTTCTTCAGAGCCCAAACCACAGCAAAGGCTTCCCTCTCAATAGCTGACCAACGTCTCTCTCTGGGGGTCAGCCTTCTGCTTATAAAAGCTACTGGCTGATCCTGACCCTCCTCATTCAATTGTGATAACACAGCCCCTACCCCCAATTCAGATGCACCTGTTTGAACAATGAATTGCTTGGAATAATCAGGACTCTGCAGAATGGGAGCAGTGCACATGGCCTGCTTCAGGTCATCAAATGCCTTTTGACAGCTAACTGTCCACTGAACTTTCTTAGGCATTCTTTTGGAAGTTAAGTCATTCAAAGGGGTCACTATGGAGCCATATCCTTTGACAAACCTCCTGTAGTACCCAGTCAGGCCCAAGAAAGCTCTGACCTGAGTCTGGGTAGTTGGAGCAACCCAATCTATGATGGTTTGGATTTTGCTCTGCAATGGTTGAACCTGGCTTCCACCCGCAAGGTGGCCCAGGTACACAACCTTACTCTGCCCTATCTGGCACTTGGTGGCCTTGATAGTGAGGCCTGATTTCTGCAGGGCCTCCAGAAAATTTCTCAGGTGGATCAGCTGATCCTCCCAGGTGGAGCTAAAGACAGCAATATCATCAAGATAAGCTGCACTATAGGCTCCCAGACCTGTGAGAACTTTATTCACCAGCCTTTGAAATGTGGCAGGTGCATTCTTCAAGCCAAAATGCATCACCACAAATTGGTAATGCCCACTAGGGGTTGAGAATGCTGTTTTTGGTTTAGCTTCCTCAGCTAATCTGATTTGCCAGTAACCAGCTGTCAGGTCAAATGTACTTAAGAATTTGGCAGAGGCCAAAGTGTCAATAAGTTCATCTGCCCTTGGAATTGGATGAGCATCAGTCCTAGTGACTGCATTGAGTCCCCTGTAGTCAACACAGAACCTCATCTCTCTCTTACCACCCTGGGTGTGAGGTTTTGGTACTAAGACTACTGGGCTAGCCCAAGGGCTATCTGAGGGCTCAATCACTCCCAGTTCCAACATTTTCTGGACTTCAGTCCTGATACAGTCTCTGACATAGTCAGGCTGCCTGTAAATCTTATTTTTAACAGGCAGACTGTCACCTGTGTCCACCTCATGTGTACACCAGGTAGTCTGACTTGGAGTCAGTAAAAACATGTCTCTGTACTGATTGAGGACCTTCCTACAATCAGTCTGTTGCTGTTCAGTGAGGCTGCCTGCCAAAGCTACACCGTCAACTGAACCATCATCAGGGTTCTGTGAGAGGAGGTCAGGGAGTGGATCACTCTCTTCCTCCTGTCCCTCATCAGTAGCCATGAGCAAGCCCATGTCTGCCCAGTCCACATATGGCTTGAGCCTGTTCACATGGAGCACCCTGTGGGGGCTCCTGGGAGTTCCAAGGTCCACCAGGTAGGTAACCTCTCACTTCTGCTCAGGAATGGTATGGGGCCCATTCCACTAGTCTTGGAGAGCTGCTGGGGCCACAGGCTCCAACACCCACACCTTCTGTCCTGGCTGATACACAGTCAAAACAGCCTTTTGGTCATGCCAGGCCTTTTGCAATTCCTGGCTAGCCTCAAGGTTTTTGGATGCCTTCTTCATGTACTCAGCCAACCTGGAGCGGAGACCAAGTACATAGTCCACTATGTCCTGTTTAGGTGGTTTGAGAGGTAACTCCCATCCCTCCTTAACCAAACATAAGGGACCCCTAAATGGATGTCCAAACAGAAGTTCAAAAGGGCTGTAGCCAACCCCCTTCTGAGGAACCTCTCTATAGGCAAAGAGAAGGCAGAGCAAAAGGATATCCCATCTACGCCTGAGCTTGTCAGGGAGACCTTTTATCATGCCCGTGAGGGTTTTGTTGAATCTCTCAACTGACCCATTGCATTGTGGGTGATAGGGTGTGGTGAATTTGTAATTCACTTCCCACTCCTTCCACATAGCAGAAGGATAACTAGACATACAGTTTGCATCTATGTCTGATACCACCTCCTTAGGGAAGCCCACCCTGGAAAAGATTCCCAGGAGGGCCCTGGCCACAGCAGGAGCTGTGGTGGTCCTAAGGGGTATTGCCTCTGGATACCTAGTGGCATGGTCCACCACCACTAGTATGAACCTGTATCCAGATGCAGTTGGAGGATCCATGGGACCAACAATGTCAATCCCAACCCTCTCAAAGGGAACCCCCACCACAGGTAGTGGTATCAGGGGGGCCTTTGTAGTACCACCTGCCTTACCACTGGCTTGGCAAGTGATACAGGAGCGACAAAACTCCTTTGTGTCTTCTGACATGTGAGGCCAGTGAAAGTGAGGGACAAGCCTGTCCCAGGTCTTGCTTTGGCCTAAGTGTCCTGCTAATGGGATGTCATGTGCCAGTGTTAATAGGAAGCCTCTAAACTTCAGAGGTATAACCAACCTCCTGGTAGCACCAGGCTTGGGGTCTCTACCCTCTGAATATAGAAGTCCTTCATCCCAGTAGATCCTGTGGGACCCCCTGGCACTCCCAGCAATCTCAGCAGCAGCTTATTGTCTGAGGGGTTCAAGAGAGGGGCAGTTTAGTTGATCCTGGCTCAGCTCTGCCCTGGAAGGGCCCTCTGTCCCCAAGAACTCAACCTGGTCAGGTTCAAGTTCCTCTGAGACAGTTCCTTCACAGGGACTGAGATCATCTCCCTCAGGCGCTGATCCTCACTCTGAGGCAGGGGGGAAGACACTGCCTTACGCCTACTGCTCCTTCTCTTGGAAGGCACCTGGTCCATCATTTCAGGATCCAGGGCCTGTTCAGTGGAAGACATTTTTGCCTGTGACCTAGTCATGGCAAACACATCTGCAGGGATGCCCAACATTTCTGCATGTGTCCTGAGTTCCACTTCAGCCCAAGCTGAAGTTTCTAAATCATTGCCCAACAAGCATTCCACAGGGAGGTCTGAGCTAACCACAACCTTCTTAGGGCCAGTTATCCCTCCCCAGGTGAAATTCACAACTGCCAAGGAATGGTCTGTCCTGACATTGCTTGCATTGGTCACTTGGTACATCTCACCAAGTATGATCTGGTCAGGGCCCACAAGATCTTTTGTCAACATTGTGACACTTGCACCTGTGTCCCTGTATGCCATGGCCTCCTTACCATTGATTAAAGGCTGTTGTCTGTACTTGCCCGGGTTACTGGGACTGACAAATAAGGAGGCAATATCCATGCCTCCATCACAGACCAAAACAGCCTGAGTTGGAATGCTGACTAGGCCAGAATCCATCTCAGATCCCAAGGTTAACCCTACTATTCCCTTGTTCTGTGTACCACCACTTGAGACTGTGCTAGGGGGGACAGTTGCCTTAGGGGCAGTGGTGGTAGGAGTGGAATCCTTGGCCCTTGGACAATTGGCATCCTTTGTCCAATGGGTCTTCTCTTTACAGATATGACACCAAGGTTTCCTTTTGCCTTTACCCTTGTTAGATTGTGACTCCCCCCAGATGCAGGTTTTTGGGGCCCTTCTGAAGACTTCTGGTCTTTACCCTTCTCCCCACATTTATCTGGAGTTTTAGCATCTTGCTTCTTTTGGTCACCACCTTGATTCTGAGTTTTTTGCTTCACCATGGTTCTGACGCATTTGTCTGCCTTCTTACCCAATTCGTGGGGAGAGGTCAGATCAGAATCAACCAGGTACTGATGCAACAACTGGTTTTGGCAATTATTAAGGATCTACTCCCTCATAATTAAATTGTACAATCCCTTAAAATCATTCACTTTACTGCCAAGTAACCAGCCTTCCAGAGCCTTAGTAGCACAATCTACAAAGTCTACCCAGTCCTGAGTCTGTGTCTTCTGGGTGTCTCTGAACTTAATCCTGTATTGTTCAGTGGTTAAGCCAAACCCATCAATGAGAGCACTCTTCAGGACTGAATAATTGTCAGCATCCTCTTCTCTAACAGTGAGGAGCTTATCTCTACCTTTGTCAGCAAAGGAGAGCCACACGATAGCTGCCCACTGCTCTTGAGGGACCCTCTGTACCTTACAGGCCCTCTCTAGTGCAGTTATCCATTTGTGGATGTCATCCCCACTCTGGTAGGGAGGGACTATCTTGTTCAGGTTCCTATGATCATGAGTATACTCCTTAACCCTAGGGACACTGTTGCTGCCACCATGGGACTCTAGTCCCAATATCTTTGTAGCTCTCTGGAGCTCTAGGGATTCCATGTCTAGGGCCAACTGCTCCTTCTTGAGCCTAAGCTTGATTTTCCCAAGCTCCAGATGTTGGCACTGTCTCTCATAAGAGGATTCCCTCTTATTTGATATGGAAATCCCTACAGAAGTTCCTGAGTGCTGAGATTCTACAGAGGGAGATCTAGATCTCCTAGGTAAACTCTGTACTCTTCCTGGTGGAGTAAAGAGATGGCCACTGGGGCCTTCTCCCTCACCTGAAAGAAGCTCTATGTTGCCCAGTTTAGAATCATCTTGATTCTCCTGGCCAGGGTTTGAGTCCAGGTCAAAGAAGGTTTCACTTCCTGGCCTTTCCTCATTCCCTGCCCCACCCACTCTATCTACCTCATCAGACCCTGGGGTCTTCCTAAGGTCATCCAAGAGCAAAATCTCAATGAGACGTTGGGTGTTTACACCTCTACTTGTCCTCAGCTTCCTAGACACACACATGGCTTTCAATTCCTGGAATGAGAGGCCATTGTACCTAGTTGGCAGAGAGCCACTGGCTTCTCCTCTAGAAGACATACTAGTGTTATGTGGTGTAGGCACCTACCTAACCTAGTGGAGACTAAACTCTCTTGAGTTGGAGAAAGGGTGTGCTAGACCCTTGACTTACCCAACTCCAAGTTCAGTTGAACTTACTTATTCAAATCCTGATATATTATATGTGCCTAATACTTAGTGGTTTTCAGTTAATCACTCAATGAGATTTATCTGGTAAAAACAATAGCAAGCTTGAATCCCAACCGCTGCACACCAATATGAGAAGGTGGTCTGGTATATGCTGTCCACTAATCAAAGTGGGCACCTTGTACCAGTCCACACGACCCTTATGATGTCTGAGGTCAAAGATAACCTTTAGAAAGCAATCCTAGTGGTAGCTGTGGAGAGCAGCCTTCAGGCTTAATCTTGAAGGAATGTAAAGCAGCTTGTTTTACCAGAATATCACCTCCTGAATGACCAAATGAAAGGAGAACCACACAGTAGTTATATAAAAATATGTATTTATTAATATAACACTCTCTACTAATCCCTACACGAGATTAGAACAGAAAGCACACAATACTGAATCAATAGAACATTCGTAAGTAGCATAATACAGAGCGGGCTCCAGGGGGAGACCGAACCATATACTAAAAAAAATGGTATAACAATCACGACTTGACTAGACACAGTGCCTAGAGCACGTAGAATCGCTGGGACCCCAAGGAACCACCCAAGGCAGTGACACAGGGAGCCCATGGAGGACGGGTGCAGTGAGGAAACACGACTGTGTGCTCCGTACAACTCTATGGGAAAGTCGCGGTTGAAAAGTTACAGTTTAAGGACACTTCTACGAGGACTTCGAGCAAACCCTTTGGAACATAGGAGGTTCTAGAGCCAACACACCAGTGAGTACCGAGGTACCCGTGTTACCTATCCCAGAGGAACCGGGTGCATATGGGTCAAGTGGTGTCAGAAACCTTCGTCGTTTTCAATGGAGAGTTGCGAAGAAGTACTGCAGACAGGAAGGCAAAGAGTGTCCGGTGGAATCCAAGCCTGGATTCTAGGTGAGAGGAACCTGAAAGCAGAGAGGACAGAGTCTGGGTCACTTCAGGTGACCAGGGGCTCAGTAGACGAATGCCCACCGATGTCGGGTGCTTCAGGTGTGAAGAAGGGATGCTTGACTCTGCAGCCACGAGGACCAGGAGATGTCGAAGATGACCAGGACCCGGAGGTAAGCTGTCCCAAGAAGGATATCGAGTGCTGAGGGGTCAGTGTCCGGCTGGAGCACCAACAAGCCTTGGGAAATGCAACCCATGCAGGAAGTACAAACAGGTTACGGTGTGGACCAGCAAGGTCCAGGGGACTCTCCAAGCAATGGGGAGTCAGGGCACGTCTGGAGAAACCAGGGAAGCCCAAGAAAAACCAAGGTGACCCTCGCCAGGACCCACAGGTCAACGGACTAGGGATCGCGAGGAGACCTCAAGCAAATTTACAAAGCACCAGCCCAGAGAGCACTCGGTGAGTGGAGGCCAGATATCTTCAGTGCAAATGCTGCTCGGGGTCAGGACTACACGGAGTCCAAAGCACAAGCTCAGGGATTGCTAACAAGCATATGCTCTTGCAAATGTACATGGTGCACAGGGGTTTGGGTTGCACTGTCCCCACGAGGGATACTGGTCTCAGAATCGCTGAGAGGTCAGATCAAACTCAGGGACCTTCGAGATCCCACCTCCTGTGTTGCTGAAATCTTCAGAGTCTGCAGGAGCTCTGGAGAAGCAAGCCAGTCAGATGCGCTTAGGTGTCTGCTGCTGTCTTTACTCCAAGGGAGATTCTTCAGTCATGCAATCGTTGTGCAGGCAGTCGAAGTACTTGGTTTCTTCTTAGCAGAATCTTGTCCAGGTAAAATCTAAAGTCCTGTAGCCAGGTATCCCACTTTATACCCACGGGAAAGGGTTGGAAAGATTCTGGACACCCTCCTAGGGGAGGGGCAGGACAGAGGGGTGGCTACACCTATGTCCTTTGTCCAGTTTTGCACCAGAGCAGGAGCCAATGGCTCCCAGAACTGGTTTGAGCTGGACTATGCACAGGGACACCAAATGTGCCCCCAGTGCAGACTTTCTGGCACTCTCAGAGTGCACCCACCCAGCCCCAATACACTAAACCCTGTATGGGAGGTGGTCACACTTCCCTGTGACAGGATGCCTATTGTCATGCCTTCCTCTGCTCGAGCTTGGCTCAGCAGCAGGAGAGCAGAATCGTGTCTGTGGCTGGCAGCGTCCATTTTGTGCTGCCCGGGTCGAGAAATCTGGTACCGGGTAGACCGGTGACCCACAGTAGTGGTTTCAGAAGGGTGGAATCATACCTCCCACACCAGTTACTGGTGTGGAGGTATGATTCCAAGGTGTTTGACACCAAACACGACATGTTTCTAAGCCGCCGTTTTAAAGTTAGCATTTACCGCGAGGTTGTAATGCAACTTAACCTATATGTCTGGCTGCATCACTGACAACCCCGGAGAATGGTCTCCGAAGCCTGCAGAGGGGCTCTGCTCATGCAGGGGCACCCTCTCACATAAAACCCAGCACCCTGCCTTCAGGACTGATAAGGCCTGCCATAGGGGTGACTGATAGGTTTTTAAGTGTAGTGATTTAGATAGATGTAGTGAACCTATATCTAAGTAAGTGGTGCAAGCACCAGCTTACACAGGCTGCTGTAGCAGACCTGTTGTGTCATTTTGAATGGCCTCTCATGGGTGGCATAATACATGCTTCAGCCCAGGGGAGGCCTCTGGGGTGCCTTTGCCCTGGGTACATGGTGTACCATATACTAGGGACTGATAAGGGTACCCCATTATCCAATCTGGAGTGTACCTAAAGTATATACATTGCAATTTAAGGGAGAAAGCAGATAGATTGGGGTCCTGGATAGCAGGATCCCAGTCAGACTAGTCCAAAAACAGTGAGACATCAGCAAAAAGTGGGGGTAACCATAAGAAGCAGATCCTACTTTCCTACACTTTTGGGGACCAATATTTTGTGTAGGCTTGTGAGTCAAGCTCCCTGCCACGTGCCTGCTTGAGGACACCCCTCCTTTACTTCCTTTACCTCCAAAACTGGCATAGTGTAAAACAACTTATATACCTGTAACAACAGTACAGAAACGGCAGTTTATTCACAATGTGATGAATTTGAGGGCTAATATGAGTATGAGGATCCGGGTGAATATCAGTTGGAGGATCATTTGGTGGAGGCCATTGATTTTCCATCAAGGATTCGGTCAAAAGGGACTTTGCAGTGCACTGCGACCTTTTTGATTCCCATTAAAACACTATGCTCTCAGAGAAATGGTGCTAGGAGCTGAAGGTATGGCGCCAAATCCTCTCATTGCAGAGCCTCCTTTTGTGAACCAGGCTTGGCCACACACCTCGATTACAAAAGATGCCTTGGCTGACCAGGATTTGGGGGTTCAGGAATCCCAAAGTCCTTCTACTACTGCCCGCCATCTGAATTGATGCAAGATGACGTGGAATAACTGGCTTCTTCTGATTCAGCTAGGGTAGATTAACCCCCACCACTAGTGAAATGCACTTGCAAAACACATACCGGGAATCCTCAATCACAGCTAGAACGTCTCTTGGTTTTTGACCCTGACACCATCATTCATCCAAGATCGGTGCAGTGGTGACCATTTACGGAGGTAGCAAAATACGTTCAGTCGCACCTCCACAAAAGCTTCAAGAAAGAAGTTAGGGTGAAACTCCAAAATGAATGTCCTCGCCCCTCCCTACTAGGAATAGTTTCTGAAACCTCAGAGATCAAAAAAAGTATGGTGGTGTTCATACACAAGTATGCTAAAGACCCTAAGAAGGGCATTGACTGGGCATGGCAAGGGTGCCAGGACAAGGTTTTGGATTTAACTGGCCCCTTAACTAAATTTCTTGACATGATGACCTATGCCAAGGAGTTACAAACTCCTGTGGATCCAGATGTTTTTCTGGGATGGGCCCAACAGGCCATCTGTTTGTTAGAAAATGCAAATTTCGCCCTCTCTTCGGAGTGCGCACTCTATTCTCATGCGAATAGACCCCAAACTCACAGTGCTGTTGACAACTGAAGCCGGTCCTTTGGCCATTGTTAAGTTGTTCGGCAACCATTTCCCAACGGACTTGGGCAAATATGTGCCTACCTTCTCGAAACTGGATAAAGCCTAATTCTCCTTAAAGAAACTCTTTAATGGCTCCCTTTTTGGCAGGGTGCTTTAGGGGCCAAACGCAAGGCCGCAGATACCATCAGGCCTCTCAAGGAGGTTACCAGTGCAGAGGGCGTGGAGGTTACAACAACTCCCCTAATCAAGGGACCTTCTACCTCACCAGGAAATGACAACATAGAGGAGGTTACTGAAGGTCAGGCTATCATGGCGGCTCCTCTGGACCCGCAGATTACACAAGTAACTCTGATTTCACCTTTAAGTGTGGCATTAGGGGGGATCCGCCTTTTTCTCTCCAAGTGGCGCCAAATCCAGCCGCGGCCCATGTAGGTAAGAGCGGTGGGGCCGGGTGGGAGGGGATTTCGACAGATGACCACGAGAGAAAATTAATTATTTATTTAATTTTCCCTCATGGTCGTCTGTCAAAAGTAAACCCCCCACGCGGCCCCACCACTCTTACCTACACGGGCCGCAGCTGGCCAAATCTCAAACGATCCTTTGGTCTTACAAATTATCCGGGGTTCAAGATAGAGATCTATGGGAATCCCAGCCAACATGAGGTCTCCATGTCTCTATCTTTTTCCCAACAGGAGAGGTCTTTCATTGACAACGAGATTCTAGAATGTTTGAGTAAGGAAGCAATAATGGGGACACATCCTCAACCCAGAGTATACGTCAGCACTATTTTTCTGGTACTGAAGAAAGGAGGTAATTACTGCCTAATCCGCAATCTAAAAAATTGATTTTTGGGTGGTTTATCACCATTTCAAGATAGAGGGTATCCTTCTTCTCAGGGACCTCCTACAGGTAAACGATTAGTTAGTGTGTCTGGATTTAAAAGACGCCTACCTCCCTGTTCCTATCTTTCCCCTTCACAGATATTTTCTTCAGTTTTTCTGGGGAAGCCAGTGTACGAATTTGCCACCCTTCCGTTCGGTCTGTCCTCTGTCCCTTGGGGCTTCACTAAGTTGATGAGACCGGTGGTAGAACTCTATGAATCCAAGGGGTTCGTCTTATTATTTACCTAGATGGCATGAAAATTATGGCCGAGTCAAGACGAGGTTCTTCTTCACTTGCATTGGGGAATCCAGTTGCTACAGGATCTAAACTTCATTATAAGTGCCCTGAAGTTATACTTGAAACCCTCCCAAGTGCGGGAGTTTTTGGAGTTCAGAGTAGACTCAGTTCAAGTGAAGCTATGCTTTTCCTCTCAGAAGTTTGTTTGATCAAGAAGGAGTTGAGGTGAGCTCTGTTGACTTCAACATATCTATGAGGTCTCTTGCCTGTCTGGTGGGACTCTTAGCTTCCTCCATTTAGGCAATCTTTCTTCGTCCTCTGCATTTTTGAGTGCTGCAGCATCTTAAGATTCTACATCTCCTGAAAGAGTTGTCCTATGCACAACAGGTCGCTTTGTCCCCAGAAGCCAGGAGATCTCTTGGTGGCTGGATCACATGGAGGACAGGAATGGCAGGGCCATTTTTGGCAGCATCCCGGATGCAGTGATAGAGTCGGATGCCAGCTGCTGTGGCTGGGGAGCGAGATGTGGTCAGACATCTACCGGAGCCGTTGGTTCCCAGCAGTACTCCAGCTACATATAAATTGTCCTTAACTGCTGGTGGGTTCTTTCACGATCCAGACTGTGTCAACTCGCAAAACCTGTGTTGTATCCTCCTGCGGATGGACAATATTTCCATGGTGAGGTACATCAACAAGTTGGGGGGGGCACTAGGTCACGTCCCCTGGCGGAGATTGCCAAGGACTTTTGGCACTACTGCCACCAGAACAAGATTTTGGTGACTGTAGAGTACATCTCAGGCAGAATGAATGTGATTGCAGACTGAAAAACCCAGTTTTTGAAAGCCTCCAGCAACTGGAGACTCCACCCTGCAGTGTTTTTTCAGTTCAATGCCTTTCGGGGTCCTTGTGCGACAGTTCTGTTTGCATCTCAACTGAAAGCTCAGCTACCTGTGTTCTTCAGCTGGAGACTGGATCTCCTGGGGGTGAACACAGATGCTTACTTGCAGAATTGGGATTGGAATCTCCATTATGCCTTTCCCCCCTTTCTCATGATTCCGTTAGTCATTGTGCAGATTCGGTGCCAGACGGCCGAGTTGGTCCTAGTGACTCCGTTGGAAGGCTCAACCTTGGTTCCATTTGTTGCTGGAGATGACTTGTCAGAGTCCGATTTGGATTCCAATCTCCGAAGAGCTTCCTGTAGATCCCTTAGGCCAGTGGTTCCCAAACTTTTGACTCCTGAGGACCCCCATTGAGTCACCACTGGAAGCCGGGGACCCCCAAGCAATTTGTATGATTTAAATTTCAAACATTAAAACAGTAATTCGAAAACAATAAACACACGTGTGCACACAAAACAAATACTCGAATTACTAAGGATTTTAGTATTTTATATGGAAAGAATTTGCAAAAAACAGGAAGGTTAGTGCTGCATCTCCGTGACTAACTTTTAAATGGTTGGTTTTATTTCGCAGTACGAGGCTCCTGCCAGGGCCAGACTGGAAACCCAAAGCAGCCCTGGCAAATGTTTTCAGACCAGTCCCCATACAGTGCACACCAAGTGCAGTGAGTGAGCCTGACCACTACAAAGGGGCTTTGGGAGGCTCTCCCCAAGAAAATGTAGGAAACAATGGTGCATTCTACAACAAATTTATCATTATATATTGAATTGTATCAGCTTTTAAAGAATAGTAAATGATGACCTTACTATGCACCAGGATACGACAATCTTTGTTGGGGTTCTTCAATGATTCCCTTATTATCACCCTCCAACAGTGCCTCTCATCTCTCCATAGCCCTCTGTCACATGTATTTCATTTGTTTTATAGCATCTCTCATACCATTGAAGGATGTCAGAGCACTTTACATCACACACATATAGGGGCAGATTTACAGCCCCTTGCACCACGGGTGCGTCACAAAGTGACGCACCGGTGGCGCATTTTAGTGCCCCATATTTCAAGGCAGGAAAAGCCACCCTGCGTGACTTTTCCTGGTCTTGTAAATATGGCCCATTTGCACACAGCACTTTGCGTGAAAGGGGCGTTCCATGGGTGTTGCTGTGGGTGTTCCCACGCAACACCCATGAAACCAGACACATTTCCAGATTTACTAGAAATCGTAAATCTGGAAATGTGTCTGAATGCTTTGCCTCCCAGGGGAGGCGTAGGGAGGCGCACAATTCTGCAGCACGCATAGAAAGAGGATATCACCTCTGATGATTGTTTATGTACAGGAAGGTGTCCCTTCCTGCACATAAACAATCAGTAAAACAATGACGTTTTGCAAGTTCTATGTGTGCTAATGCAGCACACTTAGAAGTTGAAAAATGCCATTTCTGATTGTTTATGTGCAGGAAGGGAACCCTTCCTGCATATAAACATTCTCCCCACGACGCAGGCATCCTTGCACCATGGTGTAAATGTGCCTGTGCTGGCGCATTGCAGCAGTTTGTGCGCCAGCGCAGGGGGAAGCACAGAGATGCGACATATTTTTGTAAATATGTTGCATCCCTGTGCTTTGAAAGTGACTCAGTGCGGCGCAGCCAAATGGCTTGCGGCACACACTGAGTCACTTTCCTTGTAAATCTGCCCCATAGAGACAATGATTCATATGTGTAAATCAGTGTATAGAAAATGTTACATAAGGCAAATGCGACTACAAGGTGTAGGATTCACATGTCATTCATACTGGTAGGCATTTTTAAAGAGTGCTTGGTCTGGAGAAGCACAAACTCAGGATTCAGAACATAACACAATGGTTAGCATTGACTTTAACAATAAAAATGTATTTCCACCCAAATAATCCTTTTAGCAGCATCAGGATAATGAAAGACTTGGAAAAACATATGTTTCTAACTTGTACCATGCAGTTTGCAAGCAGCTCTTTGATGACAGTTTATAGGTCACTGTGCTAGATTACGATTGTCACTTATGAACTGCACAGTAACATAAGAATCTCTGTGACAAAAGCAGTAACCCACTAACCTATGCACATAAAAAACTGTTTTTTAAAATGTATGGTGCACGTTCTTTGCAGTAGGCATATTAACCCTCTGTGCTACATTAGATAAGTCAAAGTTGCCACTTGACAAAACTCTCATCATCTCTCCAGCAGGTACATTAATCACTGACGTTATCTTGACACTTTTATTGTTGCTGGTAAACTGCTAATTCTACAAGGAACTTTGTTGTTCTTTTAAAATTACTGCCCGAGGACCCCCTGGGAATGTGTCACGGACCCCTGGGGGTCCGCGGACCACAGTTTGGGAAACACTGCCTTAGGCCATCCGCACCCTCTGATTTTGTCAGGCCAACTTGTCCTGATGACCTGGAGGGTTTCAGAAGACGTTGGCAAATGCAAGGTCTTTCAGAGCAGTCTTCCTTTTACCTCAAACAGTCCTGGGCTCCTGGCACACACAAGCAGTATGCCTCAGCTTGGCGGGGATGGGTTTGTTGGTGCAACGAGAGGGGTGTGGATCCCATGGTAATGGACCTACCTCTCATAGTTAATTTTCTGCCTTTTGTGGTGGACCAGGGTTTGGCGTACAGGTCGATTAATAATTTCAGACTTGCTATTTCAGTGGTCCATTGTCCTTTATATGGGAAACCAGTGGGTGAACATCATTTGGTGTGTAAGTTGTTGAGTGGCATCCGATTGGTTTAACCTACAAAGCCAAAGTATTCCGAGCTATGGGATGTTGATGTGGTACTTTGTTTCATTCTTTCATGGCCAGATAATGGCGATCTCATGTGGAAGCAATTTTCCACAAAACTTACTGTGCTTCTATGTCTCATTTCCTGTAGGTGTGTTTCTGACATATGTGCGTTCGACTTAACAGGTTTAGTATTTTCTCCTATGGGAGTGTTATTTTGTCTTTCTAACAGGAATGAAACTCATTCCCACAGTGTCACTTACCCTGCTTTTCCTGACTTTATGTGATAAAGTGTTTAGAAGCATCTGAGGATTACACTAGGGAATTTTGTCAAACTCCGGGGGGTCAATTGTTGGTTTTCTTAGAGAGACATTTCAGATCAGTCACCTCGGTCACTTTAGCCAGGTGGGTTATATGGTTGTCCAAAGCTGGCATTGACACCTCATGTTTTGGTGCTCATTCTTTATAAGGTCCTATGGCCTCTAAGTCCTTGTATTAGGCTCTCATCTGGAGGACATCATGGCAGCCGCTGATTGTCCTCTGATTCCACTATTAGGATGTTCTATCATAAACCCATTGTGGATGTGTGGTCTGTGGTTGTGGGACAACTTTGAACACACATAATCCGAAGCCCCCTTTCCTGCCATAGAATAAAAAATGCCATAGAATAAAAAAATGTCCAGCTATCACAACAAAGAATTTTCAATTCTATTAGGGACACAGAAGAGAGGATTATCCCACCCAGCTGTTTATTATTGTCATTGTGATTTTGTGCATTACATATGTTAAATGTTTTACATGGCATGGTTTTTTGATGAAAGGTTTCGGAGTATCACCCCCCATCAGCCAGGCTAGCTTGAATACAGTGGCACAGTGAACACGGGACCCACGCTTGGGCATACCCGTCCCACTTAGGGTGACAAAAGCAAAAAGAACAATTAATGGTCGGAATCCTGAACAATGCAAACATTCACCCCCAGTCACAAATATCTGGGTTTAATTCATTGTTTTTTTGATCACCACGCCACCCCAGCTTGGACCTAGGCATTTGCAGTCTTTACTGCCCACTCTCTCCAAGATATTAGAGAAGCATGTTAACGCCCAACTTACCTCTTTCATGGAAGTGCAGAAGGCCCTTCATCCCTCCCAGTTGGGATTCAGAGCCAGGCATAGTACCAAATCTGCTCTATTGGGTGTTACAGAACATCTCAGACGGCTTCTGGACAGGGGTGGCACGGCCGCACTGATCCTCCTGGATCTCAGCGTGGCTTGTGACATCATGTCACATGACACCCTTGTCAAAAGGTTGACACTTATGGGTCTGCAGGGCACTGCTCTGGCCTGGCTTTCCTCCTTCCTGTCGGATCACGTGTTTCAGGTCTTCTCATCAAATGTCTCTTCTTACATGCATCCGCTTACTTCTGGAGTACCGCAGGGATCCACCCTCAGCCGCTTGCTCTTCAATATCTATGTCCGCCCTTATGCAGAATTAGTGGAAAGTTGTGGCCTTACTCTATTTGCATACGTGGACGACACCCAAATCATTTTCTCTCTGTCTTCCGAGCGAGACTCCACCACGGAAGATCTTAACTCCTGCCTCAGCCTTGTCTCCTCCAATTAGATGAATTCCAACTCTCTAAAATTGAATGTGGACAAGACCGTGATGGTCTTGGCCAGGAACCCTCAGCTCTGGGGACCCCAGCACTGGCCCACCTTGCTGGGGTCTCTTCCCATCCCTACCGATAAGGTGAAGAACTTTGGCTTTTGGGTAGACTCCACCCTGTCCACGAAGCCTCGGGCAGCCAAGGTTGCCTCCTCGTTCTTTGCTACTATGAAGTGGCTTAGAAAGACCCTGTGGATACTGCCTTTCACTGCTCAAAGAACTGTCTTCCAAGCTTTGATTCTCTCTTAGTTACATTATAGGAACATTTTATTCTTAAGAGCTGACAAGTCAGTGGTCAGGACACTCAGTTGGTCCAGAACTCTGCAACTAAGCTCCTGTTCAACTTCCTAAATATTCCTTGGCAACCGGCCTTCTTCATGATCTCCACTGGCTTACTGTGGAGAAGCCTATGACTTTCAAGGTACTCTGATATATGCACAAAATCTACTCTCACTCTGGACCTCTGTACTTTCAAAATCTTGCCTCTCCCTAATACACTCTGTACTCTTTACTCTAGCAATCAGTCACTCTTTAGAGCTCCTAGAGGTAGGCGTGCTTGGGTGGTAGACAATTAACTCAAAAGAGAGGTTCTCTACCTGTATAACTCAGTACGTGCAAAAAGTCACGGATATTAGAAAACAAACCAGTGCATAAGGCAAATAGGTAGTGGACCACAGCAAGAAGAAGAAAATATATCAAAAAGACTTTTATCCAAATTCAGTATTATAAAACATCAACATTATTTCATAATAAATATAAATATCCAAACACATCCCACAGCGAAATCACTCAAACCTCAGACATTATTGAGCATCTCCTAACATGGGTTAGGGAGTCAAACACACTGTCGGAGGTGCAGTATGGTTCCGTGAGGGGCAAGGCACGGTGGAGGAATGACTGAATCTGCACTTGTTGATCAGCAAATATTTCATAGCTAAGCAGGGCTCTATCTGCCTGGCCTTCAGCAGTGTGATAAGATCCAAACTGTGGAAGATACTAACCAACTTGTGGGTGGATGGTGGCCTAGTGGAATGCCTGTGGGTTCTACATTATGATCTATCAGCCTCTGTTAGGTTCGGCCCATAGGGTAAGCATACGAACAGTTTTAAGTTGGGGAAGGGGTGTGCCAGGGCTATGTCTTGGCCCCAACTTTATTTCTTCTGTGCATCAATGGATTAGGTGCAGCCCTCTCAAATAAAATCTCAGATGCCCCTTTAATTGGCAAAGAAAAGGTCCCAGTATTACTGTATGGCAATGACGCCATACTAATCGCTAGAACTTTTAATTGGCTAAAAACGTTGTTTCTGGAACTTGAAATCTTTATGGGGGTCTCATGCCCTTGCTTCTAACTGGTCCCAAACATCCACTATGATCTGCAGACCCATGCTTCATAAGACGCGCAATGTATTTTTGCAAGGTCATCCTGTTGTTTCCACGGAGGATTTCTCAAATTTGGGTGTTGTTTTTGATGCCAGGGTAAACTGTGGGCCCTGTATAGCCAAAGTGTGCCATGGATTTGTGAATGTGGCTGGGAATATCTATAATCTGGCCTTCCGTATTGGTAACAAACCAGTGACTCTCTTGTTGGAGGTTTATAGGAGTAAATCAAATGCCTTCCCATTATTACCTATGGGATGGGCATTTGGGGTTTCCCCGATATTAACTCGCTCAGGGTGAACAGATTGAGTGCTCTGGTGCTTCCTGGGAGTTCCCCTTGCCTGTTCAACTTACATTGCACACCGAGAGCTAGGGGTTGAATATGTGGCGGATAGCAACAAAATGGCCCTCCTTGCTCTGTGGTGCACAGTATGGGCAAACCTGCACACCTCATTAAACAGGGAGGCCATACTAGATTGCCTCTCGTGTGATAGAGGGCTGAAAATCCGCTGGTTAAAATACATTATGTTGGAATTAATGAACCTGGGCAGGTCAGACAATTTTTCTAGCCCTGCCACCTTGACTTACTCTGATTTGTTTTGCGTCAAAACTTTCAAAGCACTGAGGCATCGCTAAAAGGAGGAATCCAAACTGTCAAAAATTACAATTAAGGAGTACATGAAGCTCCAAAGTACATCTTCCCTGGAGTCGTATCTTGAGTGGGTCGATAGTACCTGGGACAGATTGCTTTTAACTAGATTTAGGCTCCGCTTTGTTGGATGGCACCTCAATTTGCCCCTTGGTCAATTTGATTCCAATAAAATGTTAATATGCCCCGGCGATGAATCTTCTCCCCGGAGTTTGCTCCATTTTATTTTTTTCTGTCAGTTTTTTCTGTCTACATGAAAAGATTTTCAATCCCAGCCTTAAGGGAGAGCAGAATAAGAAGAAGTGGTGCTGCTCTAGTTCACTTGCAACAGTTACATTCTCCTTCTTTTATGCAAATATCTGTTCCTTTTTAAAATGTGCTATTGCTAAAAGGATATCTATATTATTTTAGTACTTAACGCTGCTGCATTCGGGAAGTTGCTCATAGTTTACTCTTTTAAAGCACATGTGCCCTGTGTTTTTTGCGGTTTTTAATCATTTTTGTTTTCAGGATGTATTTCCTAATAAGGGACGGATTCAAAATGTGCTGTTGCCGAAAGAGTACTTTATCTTGCTGGACTCATGAAGTTTTACCTAATTTACCCCCTTAACGTGCTTTTTGCCCTGCTGTATTTTTTCTGTTTTTTAATACTTCTGTTTTTATGATGTATTTTGTATAATAGAATGATCTGAGAACAGTGGGGCAGATTTACAAGAAGGTGCTGCAGCGTGGCACCGCAAGCCCTTTGGCTGCGAGTCGCTGCAGCACTTTCAGAGCACAGGAATGCGACATATTTACAATGATATGTCGCATTCCTGTGCTCTCCCCTGCGCTGGCGCACAAACAGCTGCCATGCGCCGGCGCAGGCACCCTTGCACCATGGTGCAAGCATGCCTGCTGTTGTGTCCTGCTGGACACAGTCTAGTGTTTTGCCAGCCGCTCCCTCGAGGGCTGGCCCATTCATCCACCCCACACCCATCCAACACAGGTGTCACCAGTCAGGTGACCCTGCCAATAAAAGAGCCAGAGTGCACGTGTTCGAGGCCATTTGCTAGGACCACATCCAAGTGTCCGTGTCGTCCTCTTCTGCAGTATGTGGGCCTAGGGCCCACAACATAACATTGGTGACGAGCGGGTCAGCCCCGCGTGTGAGCCGGCAACATTTTGAAGCCTGGCAAAAAGGGAGAGATAGCCGATGTAGAGGGCGCCCCGATGTTTGCTGCCAGCATCTGAGAGCGGTAAAGAGACGGGGAAGACACCACCAGCCCTGCAACGGGGCAAGAGGCATGCCAGCTGCCTGCTGAGACCCAAACCAGAGCGGGTCAATGCCCGCGTGTGGACTGAGAGCTAGAGAAGGGGTAGACTGTAGCAGTCAATACCTCTACACTGCGGAGGTACACTACATGAAATGGAACACCCCCAGTCCTGAATCGCATGGGCGAAGAGATGTAGCGACACTGAAGCGGCCGCTCTTTGTTCAGGTGAGGGGACAGCAGGAAGACTGTTGTGTCCGGTGTAAGGGACCCAACCTCGCTGCAGCGATAAGGACTGCGCCCGCATGAAAGTCCCCAGGCCTGAAGGAAGGGCACTGAGGCAAAGCGCTGGCAGGCTGGCCAGCCGGCCCCCCGCCCAGCCCCACATATCACGTCACCACAGAGACGAGGGACAAGGAAGTACCGGTGCTGCGGCAGGAAGTGAGCACGCACCAGGAGGCATCCCCGCTACCGCTGCTATGCTAAGGTGGGGCACATTGCGCTGCCTCTGTGAAAGATAAGCCAGTGAAGTTCTGCTGCGCGCGTACTTGCCGCGCCGAAGTGTCAGGGGGATCCGTAGAAACACCCGTCGAGCCGCATGCACACCGCCCACCCACAGGCAAAAGAGAACACAGCACAGCCCACCGCATCCTGGAAGAGACCGTCAATGAACTCACTGTCATCATGGTGAGGAGGCAAAAGCCCGTGGAGCCTTCTGGAGCAATGCGTGAGGCCCTGAGCACAGCACATGGCTCGGAGGATGGAGAAGCTGTGTGGAGGCCTGGCTGTTTCCGAGCCTGAATTCCTGCTGCAATGAGGCCCGCAGTGTCAGCAAAGCTGCTGGGCCTATTACCGGAGCTGCAGTGCCACTTAGTGGCATAACTGGGTACTGCACCTGTTCAAAATGAATATATGACTAAGAAAAGCCTGCAACGCGGAGATAGGTGCTGTGGCCCAGGACTGCAAAGGTGCCAGCACCAGGGAGGCACGAGTTGGCAAGAAGATTGGTGCTGAGTGCACACGCCCTCCCTAGTAGCAGTAGGCCACCATCACAAAGAAAAGCTGTTTTTTTTTCAAACACGAGGGGCTGAAAGGGAGTGACTATAAACCCCTGCAGAGGAAGTACCGTAGGCAGCCCACAGCTGTCTCAAGCATACACAGAAAGTTGCATGTGTACTGGTCAGAGCGAAGACAACAGTGCATGCCACATGGTGGTGACCAACTACCACTGCATGCTGCCAAGGCAAGGAAGTGAAGTACTGCTTGACCCCTCGTGGCAAGTCACAGCAAGAGTGACCACGCAGGTAGAGGGCCATCAGAGGGCACAATGGAAGAGACTGTGTGCTTTTCCAACAACAGCCATGCTGCATTGACCAGCAACACTACACACAAGAAAGAAAAGGGCAGAGTCTGGCTTGGAGAACGCCACCTGGTGGTCATATACTGCCACCGCATACAATAGGGAGAAGAGACCTTTTGCCTCCCATACTAGTCAGACTGCTGGGCAGCACGTAGTGAATCGTTAGCCGAGCACCTCTTGTGTGTCAGAGTATTTTCCTCCAGTGGTTACACTGCATCACCGGCAGTTGCTGGCTCGCGAAGAGGTTCTGAAGGAGAACCGGCAAGAGAGAGAAAAGTGAAACCGGGACAGCAGAGACACACTGCACGCCCTTAGTGGTATCCAGCCACCAACACATGCTGTCAGACACATGCGACAACAGTCACTGGCCCAACAGGTCAACCCACCATGGCGGAGGGAGCTGCATGCCCCCAAAAGAAGATACAGAGGGAACCCAGATGCAAGGGATACAGAGACAAAGCCAAGAGGGAATACAGACAATGCACCCCTTCATGAAAGGAGCAGCACCAGCTGGCCAACCAGCACCACATCGCTACCGTTTGATCCATCAATGAGGATGTCGCACAGAGTGTGACCAACCCTGTCAAGCATGCACAAACCTGGGCCTCATCCAACGTCAAGACAGCGCATCAACGAGGCACAAGAGCTGCTCCCTTAAGCAAAGAGGAGGCGGAAGGGAGACTACCTGCCATACACGTGGCACCGAGGAGATTCCAGCGGAGGGGTCACGTGTGGCCCGAATACAGGAAGGAGAGAGATCGTGTTCAACCTACCTACACTGCCCTGGAGTGGGCTGGAGATTATTCAGAAAGTGCCTGCAACACTGCCTTAAGACTGGGTTGTGCATCGGTCCATTACAGGCATGAAGAGAGTCCCACACTCCAAGTGGCAAGCTGCCACTGGCGCAAGAGAAGGGAGACTTTTACCTCCCACAGTGATCCTGAGTTACCGCCAGAATACCTTGTCGAGGATAAGAAGGGTATGGAAGGTGCTGCAGAGCGGATCCACCAAAGCACACCTACCTCCACCGCTGTCTATGAAGTGACTGACGCACCTGAGAAGACGCCCCGTCCTACTGACTGGATCGGACCTGCGAGTGGTCTGTAACGGGAGAAGATGAGTAGTCCAAAGGACATGACGGAGTGAGCAGGAGGTCCCTGTGGGAATGCATGGCCTGTCGCCACTTTCAGGGCATGTGTAGAAAAGACATGCATTTGCGTGGCCTGTCGCCACTTTCAGGGCATGTGTAGAAAAGACATGCATTTGCGTGGCCTGTCGCCACTTTGCAACAGTTACAAAGAAGACATGTGGCCAGACGCCACATTACACATGAAGCAAGAACCAAGGAAAAGAGAGCGTGGCACGTTGCCACATTTGCAGAGGAGAAAAGGAGTGGAGCGATAGGAGGGTGACAATCCTATCACAGAAAAGCAGACGACAACAGGTGCGCAGGAGAAGTCAACAAAAGGGGACAAGAACGAGTACTCGTACCATTACCTGAGTGCACCTACTAATACAAGCCAGCCACCGGGGTGCGGTGACGTCACAGGAGATAGTTCAGTGGGAGTACCAAATGTAAGCCGCCTACATGCGCGAACTGTGTATCTGCCCCATTCTTCACAGTGTGACCGTCCAGCCACCTGTCACCGGCTGCTTAAAGAAAAGGGCATCCCTGTTTGCTTACACACATGCCGAATAAGAAGAGCTGCACCAAGTCTACGACGAGTTTCATGACTGCAAAGATTCGCCAGTCACCCTTACTCCATTCAAGTCATCACCAGCTGTCGTACAAGTCGTCTCATGGCAGCCACTCCATCAGTTGCTACGTGCATCACCACCATCCCTGGAGCATCAAATAACACGACTGGAGTCCTGCACCATTGCCATACAGAGTGACGATCCGAAGAACCGGTGACCATTTGTCTAACTGGCTTACATCCTGATCCTGGTGGTGTGAGCATGTTCTGACCAGGACACATCCACCCCTGACGTTGCATGAGTGACTAGGCGGTGGCTCCGAGGTAGTCTTGCAGCTGTCCAGATGCAGACACGTGCAGACCCAGTGCAGCCCATAAGCAGTCCCGTGGGAACTCATCCAAGGAGCCTCCCCCATGCATGAGAGATGGACTTTACTTTGCCCCACCGGTGGATTCCAGGAAGTAGCAAGGCCAGGTGACAGAAGCTTCAACAGGTCACAGAATGTCAAGACTGTCTTCAAGGGATCAACCAACATCATCGTCAGGTGTTTACAATGGACTCCACCTACGCTCCTGATGCACCTATGTTTGAACTATAAGACACCATTTGCCTCACAGCAAGAGTACGCTGGACCAACGAACATCACATAGGTGGACTGTCACTCAACTGACGCAAAGCTGAAACATCTGGACTCTATCAGCACCGTGTTCGTGTCCAGATGTACCTGGTTAAAGTATGGGTACGTGCCAAGGTGTCCGGGTGCTCTCAGCTGCACCTGTCCACCGCTGTCCTGCGAACTGCATCTCAGAACTGTGAGACTCCAGTTATTTTTAGTTGTCTTCTCATTCCTTCGCACAGGTTGGACTCTTGTTTGTTGTTTTTTTGTTTTAAGAAAATTTGGGAGGAATGTTGTGTCCTGCTTGACACAGTCTAGTGTTTTGCCAGCCGCTCCCACGAGGGCTGGCCCATACATCCACCCCACACCCATCCAACACAGGTGTCACCAGTCAGGTGACCCTGCCAATAAAAGAGCCCGAGTGCACTTGCTCGAGGCCATTTGCTAGGACCACATCCAAGTGTCCGTGCGGTCAGGGTCTAAATCCCTTTTGCTGTCTGAACCACACAGGAGCAGAATGACGCTAGGTCCCAATACCCTTCTCAGAACCAACCCTGCTAGGTCTTTTAGTATTCCATTGCAGGTAAGTTCTAAGGGGGAAAAGGGGTTGGGGACAGAGAAGAGACTGCTCCAATATTCTGCCTGTTCAGCTACGTCTTCTTCTTCTTACTGGACTGCAACATTAACATGTAAAACCTTTATTTACTGTGCCTTTTAACTTACTGTTTTTTCTATGGTGTATAAATAACTTATCTTACCAGAATGTTTACTGAAGCTTACTTCTCTTCTACTTCTCATGTATTGTTTGCTAGGTTGTATGAGAAGTCTTCACTCAGATCTCTTTCCTTTTCGTTCTCAGGTACAATCTGCACTTGATCCTGCTATTCCTTAATGTAAGAAAGATAAGGTAAGTATTTATTTCTGTATTCCTAATTTATGTATTATTTGGGTTTCTCTTTCTTTCTATTAACTCACTGTTAAGAGACTGGAGTGGGCCTTGAACTGGGGTTTCTGTAGTAGGATGACTGGTTTTCTGTCTTTAATTAGTTTTTAAACAATGCTTCAGAACTTAGGTTAAATGTTAAAAGGAACCGTTCCTTTTATTCAGGCCTTTGGTTTTAATGTTTGCTGGAAGCACAATTTATTCTGCCATATGTGAGGAGAACATTACTGGAGTTCTTTAACACATGGCATGAGAAAGAAACATGCCGGGCTTTTGACCCTGACTTCACCTTTTAATTAATTCTCAGAAGAGTGAACAAGTTTCAGTCTAAGAAGACACTGCGTGTTGAAAGGTCACGCCTGCGTCTGACAGATTCTGGAACAGCTGAAAAGACAGCTGATTCAAAAAGCTTTTTATTTAATCTTCTCAGCTAAGGAAAGCAATTACTGAAAAAAGTATTTCCAGTTTTCAAACAAAGGAAAATATATTCTGACTTGTTTCCTTTTTCTCTTTAAATAGAAATTTACCTCTGACACGATAACCTTTTCTCACAGAATGTTTTATATTAGCTACAAGTTTAACACTAACCTGATTAGTGAGGGAATGTAGTTCCGACGAAGCTAACCCCGATTTTATCGCAACTACCCTAACTGACTTCCACGACGCTGGGAAAACAGGTGCTCTTCAAATTATTTCTTCAGTGAAGTGCACAGTGGAATGTTGAAGCACACTTCACCTGATGTCATGAAGCCTAAAAGACTAGACTGCTAACAGTGGTGTGCTGTCGCAGTATGTGCATGTTGGCAGCCATCTTGGAGTTCCATCGGTGCCAACAAGCACTCCAGCTTGAGGGATTATCTGACTTTTGGTAAGTTTGTAGGGGGAAAATGGTAGCCAGCATACAGTTAGAAGGAGGAAATCCTCCCGTGAGTCCTGACAGTACCCCTCCCAACGGGGTTTCCTCCGGTCGTGGTTTGGCAGGGAATTTGGCATGAAAGGCTCTAATTAAACGGGGGCATGGACATTAGTACTCTTTTCCCAGGAACGTTCATCAGGTCCATAACCTTGCCAATCAATGAGGTAGAAAATTTCATTGCGGATGAGTTTTGAATCCAAAATTCGCTTAACTTCGTACTCCGCCTCACCATTAACCATCAGAGGATCAGGAGGGGAAACCCTACGCAACCCCGGTTGAATTGGTTTAAGGAGAGAAACATGAAATACTGGATGAATTTTGGTAGAACCAGGAAGAGATAGTTGATAAGTGACTGGATTTATGACCTTCTCAATTGGATAAGGACCCATAAAACGAGGCTGAAATTTACGGGGACCTTTGAGTCTGAGATTTTTGTACTCAACCAGACTAAGTCTCCTACATGAAGCTCAGGTTCTTTTTACGTTTCGGTCAGCGAAGTGTTTGTAACGATCCTTCGCGATCGACAAATTCTGGGTTACTGAGTGATGAATTTTAGTTAACTGTCGGGCAATATCTTGAACAGCAGGAACATTAATATCATCAAAATTAGCATGAGAATTGGGATGTCTGCCTGAGTTTATAAAGAAAGGGGAGTGGCCAGTGGATACATTTAGAGCATTATTGTGAGCATACTCCGCAGTCCATAAGTGGTCAGGCCAGTCACCCTCCTCATCTAACAAATAAAGTCTGAGGTGTTGTTCTAGGTCTTGGTTAATGCGTTCAGTCTGACCATCAGTTTCTGGGTGAAAACTGGTGGAATAACGATGGTCAATATTAAGGCCTTTGATGTAAGCCTTCCAAAATCGTGATAGGAACTGAGAGCCCCTGTCTGAAACGAGGACCCTAGGAATCCCATGAAGGCGAATAACATGTTGATTGAAAAGTTGGGACAATTGTTTAGCAGTGGGTGTACCTTTGAAGGGTATATAATGTGCCATCTTACTAAAAGTGTCGACAACTACAAGAATGGTATCATACCCATGGGAAGAAGGTAGATCAACAATCAAATCTAAGGAGACTGTGTGCCAAGGATATGGGGGGCTGGCATGGGTTGTAGGAGACCTTTAGGAGCTTGTCTGTCCGATTTTCCCCGTGCACAAATTTCACAGCCTAACACATATTGACGGACGTCTCGGCACATGTATGGCCACCAGAAACGACGTTTGAGTAATTCTTCGGTTTTCACAACACCTTTGTGGCCAGCCAGAGGGTTGTCGTGACATTCCTGCATTGCCTTCAGCTGAAGCTCCTTGGTGGGTAAATACAGGGTGGTACCTAAATAGGGGAGGCCATTGCGAATGAAACGTTGTGGATCTTCTGTGGCCCAGTTCTCCATTTCAAGGTCGGTCATCAAATTTCGAACGTGATGTTCAAAAGGTTCTAAGGAGATAGTTCCAATGAATTTTCCATCAGGTATGATTTGCTGGTTTTCAATGACTGAAGTTTGATTTTC
Source organism: Calotriton arnoldi (assembly GCA_963921515.1). Lineage (NCBI taxonomy): Eukaryota > Metazoa > Chordata > Amphibia > Caudata > Salamandridae > Calotriton > Calotriton arnoldi. The sequence goes on from CAWUFW010006994.1 coordinate 327,093, forward strand.
TGTGTCGAGTCTAGAGAGGACATCAGCCTTTCTATTCTTGGATCCGGGACGAAAAGTGATAACAAAATCAAAGTCCGCGAAGTAAAGAGACCAACGCAGCTGACGTGGTGTGAGAGTTCGAGCAGATCGCAAAATTTTAGGTTGCGGTGGTCCGTAAACACCGTTACAGTGTGTTTTGCCCCCATTAAGTAATGCCTCCAATCTTTGAAGGCATCTTTGATTGCCAAGAGTTCTTTTTCTGTAATCGTATAGTTGCATTCCGCAGGGTTGAGTTTGCGGGACCGATATGCCACCGGGTGTAACTGTCCCGTGTCCTTGTGCCTCTGAGAAAGTATTCCCCCGATGGCTAGGTCCGATGCGTCTGTCTCCAAATAAAAAGGCTCAGAGGGATCTGCATGAAGCAGCACCGGTGCTGTGGTGAAACCGTCCTTCATCAACTGAAAAGCTTCTTCTGCTTCTTCTGACCATTGGAACGGAACTCCTTTCTTCAGAAGACGAGTCAGCGGAAGTATCTTATTGGAGAATCCATTAATGAAACGTCTGTAAAAATTAGAGAATCCGATAAAGCTTTGAACCTCTTTGATACTGGTAGGAGATTTCCAGTCTGTTATCGCTTCACTTTTTGCTCATCCATTCGAACTCCTGCAGGTGATAACACAAAACCTAGGAATTCTACTGTATCTGTGTTGAAGAGGCATTTCTCCAATTTAACGTATAGAGAGTTCTCTCGTAGACGTTGTAAAACTGCTCTGACCTGGTTGTGATGTTCTTCAACCGTGTTGGAATAAATCAGGATGTCATCTATGTATACTATAGCGCATCGGTCAATGAATTCACTTAAAACATCATTGATAAAGTACTGGAAGGCCGCTGGTGCGTTACAGAGACCATATGGCATCACAAGATACTCATAAAGGCCAAATTTGGTCCTGAACGCAGTCTTCCACTCATCGCCTTCCCGGAGTCTAATCAAGTGGTACGCTCCTCGTAGGTCTAGGCGAGTGTATATCTTTGCTTCCTTCACTTGATCAATTAGTACCGAAATGAGAGGCAATGGATAACGATTCTTCACAGTTATCCTGTTAATCGCTCTAAAGTCAATACAAGTCCTGAGATCTCCCCTTTTTCAGCACGAAAAAGTGGGAAGAGACAGGGGACTGCGACGGTCGGATAAATCCGTTCTCCAGATTCTTAGCTAGGTATTCCTTCAAATGGATGTTTTCCTTCTCCGTTAATGCGTAAACTCTGCTGCATGGTAGATTAGCCCCTGGTTCTAGATCAATTTTGCAGTCATAGGGCCTGTGGGGGTAACGTCTCTGCCTTTTCTCATCAAAGACGTCTGCAAAGTCTTGGTATTCATCTGGTATCATGGTAGTTTGGATCGCACATACCGAACCTCCACCTTCACACAATTGGGTGGCAGCGCAGATTACAGAAGAATGTGTCTGGTCGTCGAAACAATTTTTGGTGCAGTAGTCTGAATTTAATTGAATAGTTCGGGCTCCCCAATCAATTAACGGGTTGTGTTCCGTTAGCCATGGTAGACCTAGAATCAGTTGAAATTGGGGGCGTCTATTAAATTAAATTGCAAGGTCTCTTGGTGTCCTTCGACAGTAGTCATGTGTACCAATTCAGTATGACTGGTTATGGGCCCTGAAGTTAAATCCGTACCATCCACCGCTCTGACCTTCTCACTTTTCTCCTTCTTGATAGCTTGTAAACCGATCAGGCTAGCGAATTTGTGGTCGGAGAAATTACCTGTTGCCCCAGAATCTACCATGACGATGATTCCTGTCAAAACCACATCTCTAAACCTTAAGGTCACAGTCATAACCAAATGGGGAGAGGAGACTTGTAGTGTGTTTGCCAATTGGTGATTTGTTGGAGTCGTTTTTCCATTCGCATCCACAGGTCCAACTCCCTTACCTGTGGTGCCTCTAGTTTTCCTTCTCCTTAGCAGGCAACTTTGGTCTTTTAAGCAATTCTTGACAAAATGTCCACTTCTTCCACAATATAGGCACAGTTTGTTCAGCCTTCTCTTTTCTTTTTCTTCTTTAGAGAGTGGACCTCTGACTACACCGATTTGCATGGGTTCAATTCCCGAAGAACTCTCTACTGTCCGTGTGGATTCTGTTTTGACACGGTCAAAACGAGGAACACTTGGTCTAAGCTCCTTCCGCCGTTCTCCTTTCCGCTCACTTTGCCGATAATCGATCTCTAAGGTTAAATCCACTAAGGCAGAGATATCGGTGGGTCGATTAGGGATTTGAGATAGAGCGTCCTTCAATTCCTCTCGCAATCCTCTATAGAATACTGCTGCTCTTTTATCCTCGGGCCAGTTGGTCTCGACCACTAGTTTATTAAATTGGGCTAGGTAAGACACGAGTTCTCGGTTTCCTTGCTTTAATTCCAACAGTTCGTTGTCTGAAGCTTGAGATGCTGTTCTTCTATCAAAATTCGGAGAAATTCCTTCTTGAAGTCATCTAAACTGTACAAAATTGGGTCATCCTTGGTTACTAGTGGCATGGACCATGAGGCGGCGTCCCCACTCAAGGTAGGACAAGATAAACGCCACTCGGGATTGAGCATCGGGGAAGATCGTTGGATCGGCACATAAAATGCAGAGAGCATTGGGTCAAAAAATTTGCGCTTTCTGCGGGTCTCCATTAAATCGCTCTGGAGGGGCAAGAGGAATTACTGGGGATAATGAGTGGATTACTTGTGTGGGGGCAAAGGATGAAGTGCTGATGTTAGGACTCTGGGTTTCAAAGGATGCGGTGCTTGGCCTAGATCCCAAAGCTGGTGTTCCCGTTTTAAAGGTTATTATCTCCTGTCTTAGTATTTTATTTTCCTCTCTGACTGCCTCCAAGTCCCTTTGTATATTACTCAAAATCTCGCCCAAATTTTTTAAATCAAGTCCTTCTGCCATTCTGCTCAGGTGCTTGTACCAACGTGGGCACTTCACTCTGTCAGGGTCTAAATCCCTTTTGCTGTCTGAACCACACAGGAGCAGAATGACGCTAGGTCCCAATACCCTTCTCAGAACCAACCCTGCTAGGTCTTTTAGTATTCCATTGCAGGTAAGTTCTAAGGGGGAAAAGGGGTTGGGGACAGAGAAGAGACTGCTCCAATATTCTGCCTGTTCAGCTACGTCTTCTTCTTCTTACTGGACTGCAACATTAACATGTAAAAACCTTTATTTACTGTGCCTTTTAACTTACTGTTTTTTCTATGGTGTATAAATAACTTATCTTACCAGAATGTTTACTGAAGCTTACTTCTCTTCTACTTCTCATGTATTGTTTGCTAGGTTGTATGAGAAGTCTTCACTCAGATCTCTTTCCTTTTCGTTCTCAGGTACAATCTGCACTTGATCCTGCTATTCCTTAATGTAAGAAAGATAAGGTAAGTATTTATTTCTGTATTCCTAATTTATGTATTATTTGGGTTTCTCTTTCTTTCTATTAACTCACTGTTAAGAGACTGGAGTGGGCCTTGAACTGGGGTTTCTGTAGTAGGATGACTGGTTTTCTGTCTTTAATTAGTTTTTTAAACAATGCTTCAGAACTTAGGTTAAATGTTAAAAGGAACCGTTCCTTTTATTCAGGCCTTTGGTTTTAATGTTTGCTGGAAGCACAATTTATTCTGCCATATGTGAGGAGAACATTACTGGAGTTCTTTAACACATGGCATGAGAAAGAAACATGCCGGGCTTTTGACCCTGACTTCACCTTTTAATTAATTCTCAGAAGAGTGAACAAGTTTCAGTCTAAGAAGACACTGCGTGTTGAAAGGTCACGCCTGCGTCTGACAGATTCTGGAACAGCTGAAAAAGACAGCTGATTCAAAAAGCTTTTTATTTAATCTTCTCAGCTAAGGAAAGCAATTACTGAAAAAAGTATTTCCAGTTTTCAAACGAAGGAAAATATATTCTGACTTGTTTCCTTTTTCTCTTTAAATAGAAATTTACCTCTGACACGATAACCTTTTCTCACAGAATGTTTTATATTAGCTACAAGTTTAACACTAACCTGATTAGTGAGGGAATGTAGTTCCAACGAAGCTAACCCCGATTTTATCGCAACTACCCTAACTGACTTCCACGACGCTGGGAAAACAGGTGCTCTTCAAATTATTTCTTCAGTGAAGTGCACAGTGGAATGTTGAAGCACACTTCACCTGATGTCATGAAGCCTAAAAGACTAGACTGCTAACAGTGGTGTGCTGTCGCAGTATGTGCATGTTGGCAGCCATCTTGGAGTTCCATCGGTGCCAACAAGCACTCCAGCTTGAGGGATTATCTGACTTTTGGTAAGTTTGTAGGGGGAAAATGGTAGCCAGCATACAGTTAGAAGGAGGAAACCTCCCGTGAGTCCTGACACCGTGTCGCCCTCTCCTGCAGTATGTGGGCCTAGGGCCCACAACATATACCTGCGTCATGGGGAGATTGTTTTTGTGCAGGAAGGGGTACCTCCCTGCACAAAAACAATCACTACAGGCATTTTCCTCTTTCAATGCGTGCTGTAGAATACAGCACGCAATGAAAGAGGAAATAAACGAGGAGAAATGAAAACATTTCTCCTCGTTGGGCCTCGCTACGCCACCCCTAGGGTGGCGTAGCATACTGACGCATTTCCAGGTTTACGAATCCTCGTAAATCTGGAAATGTGTCTGGTTCCATGGGTGTTGCGTGGGAACACCCACAGCAACACCCATGGAACGCGCTTTCAAGCAAAGTGCTGCGTGTAAAGGGGCCGTATTTACAAGGACAGGAAAAGCCACGCAGGGTGGCTTTTCCTGTACTTGTAAATATGGGGCAGAGAAATGCGCTGCAAGTGCATCACAAAAAGTGACTTACTGGCAGCGCAAGGGGCTTGTAAATCTGCCCCATTGTTTTTATTGTGATGTACTTTTATGGTTACTTCTGTAACCGAAATAAAGTTTTTTGATTGATTGATTGAATGACTTAGGAAAGCCCGAAGATGAGCACTTATTGGTCAGGCAAAGGATTAATCCTAAAACCAGTGTCAAAGGGCAACAGCTATTTGTCTCACTCGTGGAGTCTCGCACAGTGAATTTGAGAGCGTTAAATGTGCTATAATCAATTCGCAGTTGAGCATTTTAAATGCTGCTCCCATTCATGATTTAGAGTCACCCTTTTAAGATGCATTTGCTTCTAGTGGAAGCCTACTTTCACCATCATTCTACACTAAGAACCAATCAGCTAGTGTCTGAGTAATACACAATGAAATGCTGGACTGCATTGGGAACAGGGGTAGATGAATGGTCATTATCTTGAGAAGATTTCTAAGAATTGCTAAATGCTCTCTGCTGAGCTCAGCGAGTGAAGCGGACTCGCTGCTATTATGGAAAATGACATGGCCAGACATTGGTGAAAACCCCTGCTGTACATAACCGCCATGGGTAAATGGGCCCGGCATTTCAGCTACTCGATGTCGGTAATCTAATAATAGTTTGGGTTTTCAATATGTGAACCAACACCCCAGGGTCGCGCGTTCCACAGTTCTCCTACGAACTATTATTACTCCAGCAAGGTCACTGTTTCGCGACATCATCATTTATAATATCGGCACATACCCAGTGCGATAGTTCGACCATTTCATTAGAAATTGCAACACTGTGGTCACTAGTATGTCCTAATACAAATAATCAAAGCCTGACAGGATGTCATTACTCCCTGCCAAAGAACATTTTGTTGTCTAAAATCAGGATTCCTAATCTGGGGAATAGCAAATGAAATTCTCTGTAATGATTAATCAGGGAATATCATTGGCCTTTTCCACAACACCGTTATGAAGGTAGTGCATCTAAAAGCCCTAACGAACCTAAAAACAGTTAGGTTGCCAAGGCCTCCTTCAGGGTGTCAAAAGCATTTTGGCGCATCTCTGTCCAGATCACTTGACATGGCGGCTTCTTAGAAATCAGCTCTGCAAAGAGTGCAACAATAGTGCAATACCCCTTTACAAATCTCCTGAAATTACCAGTGAGGCCTAAGAAGGCTTTTACCTCTGTCTCTAATTTGGGGGGGTTCCCAAGCCAGAAAAGTTTGGATTTTGGCCTGGAGGGGCTGCACCTCGCCTTCCCCCACTTGGCGACCCAAGTACACAACTGAACCCTGCCCTATCTGACACTTACTGTCCTTGATAGTTAGGACTGCTCTCTGCAGAGCCTGAAGCACTTCCCTGAGGTGGCACAGATGGTCCTCCCAGCAAGACCTGAAGACCGCAATGTCATCTAGATAGGCAACACAGAAGTTCTTCAATCCAGCCAGGACCTAGTTGACCAACCTCTGGAAGGTGGCAGGGGCTTTTGTTGATCCAAATGGCATTACCCAGAACTTGAAGTGCCCAGTAGAGAACACGCACCTCTCTTTGACCCCCTCGGTCAAGGCAGTCTGCCAGTACCAGATGTTAAGTCAAATGTGCTGAGGAACTTGGCAGCTCCCAACTGACCTATGAGCTCATCAGCTCTGGGGATGGGGTGTGCGTCAGTCTTGGTGACTGCATGGAGTCCCCAGTAATCCACTCAGAACCTAAGTTCTGGGGTGCTACCTAGAGGAGTAGCCTTGGGGACCAACATGAGTGGGCTGGACCAAGAGCTGTTTAAGGGCTCAATAACCCCTAACTTCAGCATTTTTTAGATTTTCTCCTTAATGCTGTCTCTCACCATGTGAGACAGTCTGTAGATTTTGCTTTCACAGGCATGCTGTCCCCATTATCAATATCATGGGTGCACCATGTACTCAGTCCTGGGATAAGGGAGAAGAGAGAGGCAAACTGCCCCAACAGCTGGTGGCAGTCTCTCTGTTGTTCTAGGGTCAGGGTAGGGGAGAGGCTGACACCCTCCACTGACCCATGCTGCTCTTTGGCACAAAGGAGGTTGGGGAGAGGTTCATCCTCATCTTCCACTCCATCGTCCGTGACTGGGAGCATGACGTCTTTGGACCTCTCGAAGTGGAGTTTGAGGCAATTGATAGGCAAACCCTTAAAGGGTTCCTGGGAGTCTTGAGGTCCACCAAATAGGTGACCTCACTTTTGTGCTCTTTCACCTCATAGGGTACAGACCAGTGGTCTTGCAGGCTCTCAGGTTCCACAGCCTCCATCACCCACATGTTTACCCATGCAGAAACTCGATCGTAGTGGGCTTCTGGTCCTACCACTGTTCCATGACCTCCTGACTGGCTTCTAGATTCTCTTTGGTTTTCTTCCAGAAGTGCTTCATCTGGGGTACAGAGTGCTAGCACGAAGCTGACCACATCCTGAGGAGACATCTTGGGAGGTTACTCCCAGCCCTCCTTTAATAGACTGAGAGATCCTCTCACAGGGTGCCAGTACAGAAGTTCAAATGGACTGAAGACCACCCTTCTCTACAGTACCTCCCTGTAAGCAAACTAAAGGTATGGCAAGAGGACACCCCACTTCTGCCTCAAGGGCTGTGATCAGCCCATAATCATGCCTTTGAGCGTCTTGTTGAACCTTTCAGCAAGCCTGTTAGTTTGGGGATTGTCAGAAGTGGAGAACTTGTAGGTTACCCCACACTTATTCCACATGGACTTCATGTATGCAGATATGAAAGTGGTACCATGGTCAAGTACCACCTCCTAGGGAAGCCCACAAGGATAAAGGTCCCCATCAGTGCCCCGGCACCGATGACACAGTCACCGTCCTCAGAGGTATAGCTCCTGGGTACCAAGTTGAATTGTCTGTCAAGACCAGGATAAACTCTTTGACTTCCTAACTTTCCCCAGGACTTTCCCCAGGACCAATCTACTTGGTGTATCCAAACCCAGCTCCATTGCGTCAGACTGAAATTGCACCTTGATCCGGGTCTACTGCTTCCATAGCCTATGATTGGCACATACTGCTTTTTGGAGCTATCTTTATTTAAAACTTTTAAAAAATCATATCTATGGTTTCTCCTATTGGATTTTATTCATTCAATTTGGGATTCTTATTGCTTGGTGTATTGACTTTATTGCTGTTTTGATATGACCTAAATACTACACACATTGCCCTAAGTTAAGCTTGTGAAAAAGTCTTCCTTTTTGCCCTGATCACCCCGTTTTCTTTGCTTGGTACTGGTGGTAACTGACTTTAAGGCTGCCTTTACATTAAATTCATATGCAAATTGAACTTTGGATTTAAAGGGACTTCCAAAGTCTCAAACTACCATATTCATACATATAAATCACCCCTAAGGTCTCCTCTAGAAGCCCCAGGGGTAGGGTGCCATGTAACTATAAGCAAGGACATAATAAAAGATGTTCTGTAAGCACTGATGAGGGAAAAATGACCATTTCCATTTTCCCCAGTGTAGTAAATGGCTCCATAGGCTAACATTGAGATGCTTTATTTAAGTATAAATATTGACAGGATCTACCTAAAAATATACTTCAAGGTATCTAATTAATAGTTAAGATAAATCCAGCAACTTCTCTCCTTTAGATTTGCAATAACTATTACAGAAAATACGTTATTTTTTTTCTGTGAGCCAAAGTCCAGCTTTCCAGCTGCCCTCTACTGATTTGCCAGTCTTTCCCAGGCTGAGCCAGAGTTGCTTGATGAGGTGTGGAGTGTCCTGTCAGATTAGATTAGATTAGATTAGAATACTTGTATAGCGCATGGCTGCCTCGGCAATGAGGCGTCCCAGCGCTGAAGCAAGACACAGAGTAGGGAGCAGGCAAAGATTAGCAGAGTCAGAGTAGACAATGTATTTCCCGAGGGTGGAGATCTTTAGCTGCAAAAGCCAAAAGGCAGGAAAGAGGTGGGGGATTCAAAATGGCCTTCAAAGAGATAATGACAATTTGGGACCAGCACAGGATGACCTCCACATCCTTCAACCCCAGCCACACAAGGGCCTCAGTAATTAGATTAGTCAGGGTTTGGAAGGGGTGTGTCAGTGAAACTTAGCCACACCAGTGGGTTGGCTTAGCCAGATCTATACCCAAAGGAGAAGAATTCTCTATGTTGGATTTTGAGAGAATAGTGCTTTCATAGACAAGAATACGCCACACTTTGGAGAAAGTAGTCATAGACCTGGGTGGGCCCCTGCATCCCATTGGTCAGGGATGCCCCCTGCTTGACACCCAAAAACTGTGAATAAATATGTACTGCATAGCTCCTCAGATCGCCTGCCTGAAACTACAAGGAAAAGAAGGCCTGCCCTGCTGGAATCTGGATCTGCACCCAAAGGACTGCACTTTGAAGGACTGCACCTGCTTATCAATCTGGTAGTACAGCCCTAAGGACTTTGCCTAGCTTCAAGAAAGATTAAGGAGTAGACTACCTGTAAACTACAGGTTAACAGAGCCCACCAGCATCATCTCCACCAAAAGTACTCATCCTGGACTACATCCAGTTGACTTTTAAGGATTTGGCCAGATGCATTGTGGGAATTGTAGGCATCCCAAGGACCATCTAAGTGATGTTTTGGACACTATGAATCCTCAAGAGGAACTACAGGAAGAAGGTCGAGAAGTTTGGAACAACTTTCGGAAAAAGCTCCATAAGTTGACTGACTCGACGTCGATAGTCAAGCCGGCTACCTTCAATCGTGACCCGGGCTGGATTTCAGGTTTTTCCCGCTGAAAGCTCCAGAGCTCCAGACTTCCAGGATTTGGCTGGGGTCTCCCGGAGAAGCAATCCGACGATGTCACATAGAAATCGGCATGCCGGAGTAGACCGCTCAATGTCGAGAGAAAAATCTTCCAGAAAGGTTTTCACCCATCAGGTAAAATTTTGACAAAGGCCTCCCACTTAGTGTGTCAGACCAGGGCTTCATTGCGGTCAGCCTCAAACTTTGACTTTGTCCTGGTCAAGCGCGACCAGATGTCCCAAAGTGGACCTATATGTTTTTAAGCAGTAGAAAGTGTTTAGTCTTTAAAAATTAATATCTCCAGTTCCCTATATTGGATTTTTGTTGTTTTGGTGTCTATTTGTTCATAAAAATATAATTTAGTTTTATAAGTTGGAGTTTGATTTTTATTGTGTGTTGTGTCTTACTGTTTTAATGTATTGGTGTTTTAAATTCTTTACGCACCTGACTCCTAAGTTACGCTTGCTTGCTCGTTGCCAGCTACCAAGGGTTGAGCAAGGGAATAATTCATTGAGACCTTGAATAACCCCTTTATTGTGTGTGTAGCCTTATTACTAGTGGTAAGTCACTACGTATCTCTACTAATAATCCACTTTCCAACAAAGCCCATCTGCTCTGTCTCAAAACTATGAGGGGTTGAGCTAAGGTTCATTTAGTGCCTTTAAGGGTTCATCCTGACTAGGGGTGGGTGGTGAACTCCATTTAGCCGGCGGAGTTTTGCCACTGCACGGAGTTCGGCAAAAACTCTGCTAACCACTGTGTGGTGGAGTTTACCATCCACCCAAATGAGAGGTTTTGCAGAGTTCTCCTGTGGAGTCCTTCTAGGTCTAATTGCAGGTTGCCGTTGGCCGCACCCACTCTATCCTCTCTCCTCTCTTTGTTGTGAGGCGAGTGCGACGCTCTATCCTCCTCTCTGTTTCCACTGCGATGACCCCTTCCCGTCATGCTGTGGTTGTAACAGAAATGGCAGATAAAGACATAAGAGACAAGGGGCTGAGGGACGTCGACAACCAAAAGCAGAACAGAAGCCTTGGACCTGGCCTCATGGGGAACCACCAGTAAATAATCCTGGGCACCGTAAGCCACAGTCTACTTATATTACCTTAATGCTTGGTAAAATGGCTGCTGTGGCATACTGCCTTTAGTTGTTTATGTTGTGAGAAGTTGGCCTGGCATATGCTGTCCACTAATTATAGTGGGCACCGTGCACCAGTCCAAATCGACTCTTATGGTAGGTAGGTTAAAGACAACCTTATTGAAAGCTATCCTAGTGGTAGCTATGGAGAGCAGCCTTCAGGCTAAGTCTTGAAGGAATGTAAAGCAGCTTGTTTTACCAGTCTATAATCTCTTGAGTGACCAAATGAAAGAGCACCACACCAGGTATATATTCAAAATATATGTATTTATTACTAAACACACCCTCTAGTCTCTTTATGAGGCTAGAGTTCAAGTACATAGGTTATAAGATCTTAAATCACAGTAATAGCACAAATACACGTTTGGGCCCTAGGGGCGTACCAAACCATATACCAATAAAGTGGTATGCGAACCACGACTGAACTAGACACTAGGCCTAGAGCCTCTAGAAGTGCTTGGACCACAAGGAACCACCCAAGGTAGTGACACAGGAGACCCACGGGAGACGCGTGCAGTGTAAATACACAACCGCGATACGCCGTTAACTTCTATGGAGAAAGTCGGGATCGGGAAAATAGAGGAAAGGGACACTTAAAAGAGGACTAGGACAAAACCCTTTGAGATCTAGGACTTTGAAGAGTCTCTACCCACGGGAGCACCGGAGTACTCGTGTTACCTCACCCAGGGAAGCCGGGTGCATAGGTGCCTTTCGGGGTCGGGTTTCGCTCGTCGGTTCTTATGGCGATCTGCTGCAAAGTGCTGCTGGCGACCAGGAGAAAAGTGTCCGGGTGGATCCAAGAGTGGATCGGAGTTCTGAAGAACCTGAAAGCAGAGGGGACAGAGTCTGGGTCACTAGCCAGTGACCAGGGAGGCGATGGACAGATGCCCACCGATGTCGAGTGCTTCAGGTTCGTTGACGGCCGTCTTGACTCTTCAGCCACGAGGTCCGGGAGGCGTTGTCGGCAACCAGGAGCAGGATTCGGGCTGTTGCTTGATGTTTGTCGAGTGCAGAGGTGTCGGCGACCAGATTGGACCCAACAAGCCTTGGCAACGGCAAGTCTCGAGTAAGATGTAGATCGTCGATGATGCAGACCAGCAAGGTCTGGGGAACTCACCCAGCGAGGGTAAGTGAGGGCAGGCCTGGAGCAACCAGACTGCCAAGTAAAGAAAAGATTGGCCTTCGTTAAGGGCTACTAGCCAACGGGCTAGCGACCGCGAAGGAGCCTCATGACGCCGCACGTGGAGCTGGCTTACAGGACACTCGTGGAGTGGGGGCCAGTGATCTTCGGTGCAGGTGGTGCTGGAGGATAGGGCTACTCGGAGCCCAAAGCACGACTTCTTGAGAGACCCAGAAGATGGTGCACTTGCAAGTGTGCTCGGTGTCCAGGGGTCACGGTCTCAAGTCACCCACGATAGCCACGGGCCTCAGCTTTGCTGGGGACTCAGGGTAGCCTCGAGGAAGTCTGAAAATCCACCTCTGGTGATGCGATGACTTCGGCGTCCGACGGGAGCTTCAGTGATGCGAACCGGACAGATGCTTCTTTGGTGCCTGCCAAGCATGGGAGTCACTCCTTGACCCCAAGGGAGATTCTTCAGTCCTCTAATCGTGAGTAGAGCGTCGAAGGTCCAGGATTCAGTTTCAGAGTTTCGTCCAGGTATAATCTAAAGTCCTAAGGACTGGGTTCCTACCTTTATTCTAAAAATAGGGGATGGACTACTCTGTGGCCCCACCTATGGGTGGGTCAGGGCAGAGGGGTGGCTACACCCTTTCCCTTTGTCCAGTTCGCGCCAAAGCAGGGGCTGCAAGCCCCTGATCCGGTTTGAACTGGGGTATGCACAGGGACACCAAATGTGCCCCCAGTGCAGGACTTCAAAGCACCCGAAAGTGCTCCCGCCCAGCCCCAATACACATTGTCCTGTCTGGGAGGTGGTCACACCTCCCTGGGACAGGAAACCTATTGTCCAGGCCTCCCCTGCCGGAGTTTTGTCCAGCAGCAGGAGGCCAGACTCGTGTCTGTGGCAGCAGCATCCATTTTGTGATGCCAGGGCTCTGGAAAGAAGTTACCGGACTCGTCAGAGTTAACATGCCTTTCCCTCTAGAAGGGTGGAATGCTACCCCCGCCGCCAGGATTGGCGGGGGGTAGTATTCCAAGATGTTTGACACCAAACACGACATGTTTAGGTGCAGCCATTCCATAGTTAGCATTTTACCGCGAGGATATAATGCGTTTAAGAGTATATGGTCAGGCTGCACTACAAACAGCATCAGAGATGGTCTCCGAACGCTGCAGAGGGGCCCTGCTCATGCAGGGGCACCCTCTCACATAGGAACCATGCACTCTGCCTTTAGGATTGATAAGGCCTGCCTTAGGAGTGACTTATAGGTTTATATGTGTGTATGCATTTAGTGATATAGGTAACCTATACCACAGCAAGGGGTGCATGCACCACCTTACCCAGGCTGCAGTAGCAGACCTGTGGTGTCAGTTTGGATGGCCTACCAGGGGTGGCATAATACATGCTGCAGCCCCTGGCAGGCCTCTGAGGTACCTATGCCCTTGGTACATAGTATACCATATACTAGGGACTTACAAGGGCACTCCAGATCCCAATCAGTGATGTGCCTAAGGCACATGGAGACCCTTTTAAAGAGGAAACAGCTAGGCTGGGGTTCTGAATAGCAGGGCCCCAGCCAGACTAATGTCGAAAACCAGTGAAGTATCAGCAAAAAGTGGGGGTACCCCTGTGAAGCAGATCCTACTCTCCTACACAACCCCCCAAACGTAGGGACATTAAACTAACCTTGCCCAGTTAAGTCTTCATGTTCTAAGTGGAAATACCTAGAGAGTCCATCTGCATTCGCATGGTTACTCCCAGGCCTATGTTCCACTGTAAAGTCCATCCCCTGTAGGGAAATGGACCACCTAAGCAGTTTGGGGTTTTCACCCTTCATTTGTTTTAGCCATAAGAGGGGCTTATGGTCTGTCTGAACCAGGAAGTGTGTACCAAACAAGTATGGCCTCAACTTCTTCAGAGCCCAGACCACAGCAAAGGCCTCCTCTCTATGGCTGACCAACGTTTCTCTCTAGGGGTCAGCCTTCTGCTAATAAAAGCTACTGGCTGATCCTGACCTTCTTCATTCAATTGTGACAGTACAGCCCCTACCCCCAATTCAGATGCATCAGTTTGAACAATGAACTTCTTGGAGTAATCAGGACTCTGCAGAATTGGAGCAGTGCACATGGCCTGCTTGAGGTCATCAAATGCCTTTTGACAGCTAACTGTCCACTGAACCTTTTGGGCATTTTCTTAGAAGTTAAGTCATTCAAGGGTGTCACTATTGATCCATACCCCTTGACAAATCTCCTATAGTACCCAGTCAGGCCTAAGAAGGCTCTCACCTGAGTCTGGGTAGTGGGAGCAGTCCAGTCCATGATGGTCTGGATCTTGCTCTGCAAAGGTTGAACCTGGCCTCCACCCACAAGGTGGCCCAGGTACACAACCTGACTCTGCCCTATCTGGCACTTAGTGGCCTTGATAGTCAGGCCTGCCTTTTGCAGGGCCTGTAAAACATTCCTGAGGTGGACCAGGTGATCCTCCCAGGTGGAGCTAAAGACAGCAATATCATCTAGATAAGCTGCACTATAGGCTTCCAGTCCTGTGAGAACTGTGTTCACCAACCTCTGGAAAGTGGCAGGTGCATTTTTCAGACCAAAGGGCATTACCACAAATTGATAATGCCCACTAGGGGTTGAAAATGCTGTTTTGGGCTTTGCAGTATCAGCTAGTCTGATCTGCCAGTAGCCAGCTGTTAGGTCAAATGTGCTGAGATATTTGGCAGAGGCCAAAGTATCTATGAGCTCATCTGCCCTGGGTATTGGATGGGCATCAGTCCTAGTGACTGCATTGAGACCCCTGTAGTCTACACAAAACCTCATCTCTCTTTTCCACCACTGGTGTGAGGTTTCGGTACTAGGACTACTGGACTAGCCCAAGGGCTATCTGAGGGCTCAATTACTCCCAATTCCAACATTTTCTGGACTTCAGTCCTGATACAGTCCCTGACATGGTCAGGTTGCCTATAAATCTTGTTTTTAATAGGCAGACTGTCCCCAGTGTCCACTTCATGAGTGCACCAGGTGGTCTGACTGGGTGTCAGTGAAAACATATGTCTAAACTGATTGAGGACTTGCCTGCAATCAGTTTGTTGCTGGGTAGTGAGGCTGCCTGCCAAGGCTACACCATCAACTGACCCATCGTCAGGGTTCTGTGAGAGCAGGTCAGGGAGTGGGTCACTCTCTTCCTCCTGCCCTTCATCAGTAGCCATGAGCAAGCCCATGTCTGCCCTGTCCACATATGGCTTAAGTCTGTTGACATGGAGAACCCTTTGGGGACTCCTGGGTGTTCCCAGGTCCACTAAGTAAGTGACCTCACCCTTCTGCTCAACAATAGTGTGGGGTCCACTCCATTTGTCTTGGAGAGCTGCTGGGGCCACTGGCTCCAACACCCACACCTTCTGTCCTGGCTGGTAAACAGTCAGAACAGCTCTTTGGTCATGCCAGGCCTTCTGAAGTTCCTGGCTAGCCTCAAGGTTTTTGGTTGCCTTTTTCATGTACTCAGCCATCCTGGAGCGGAGACCAAGTACATAGTCCACTATATCTTGCTTTGGGGGCTTGAGAGGTAACTCCCATCCTTCCTTCACCAAGCACAGTGGACCCCTCACAGGGTGGCCAAACAGAAGTTCAAAAGGGCTGTAACCAACCCCTTCTGAGGCACCTCCCTATATGCGAATAAAAGGCAGGGCAAGAGTATGTCCCATCTACGCCTAAGCTTTTCTGGGAGCCCTTTAATCATGCCCTTCAAGGTTTTGTTGAATCTCTCAACTAAACCATTGCATTGTGGGTGATAGGGTGTGGTGAACTTATAAGTAACTCCACACTCCTTCCACATTGCTTTTAAGTACCCAGACATGAAGTTTGCACCCCTGTCTGATACTACCTCCTTAGGAAAGCCCACTCTTGAGAAGATTCCCAGGAGGGCCCTTGCCACTACAGGTGCTGTAGTGGTCCTGAGGGGAATAGCTTCTGGGTACCTGGTGGCATGATCCACTACCACCAGGATAAACCTGTGCCCAGAGGCTGTTTGGGGATCCATGGGACCAACAATGTCAATCCCTACCCTCTCAAAGGGCACCCCCACCACAGGTAGTGGTATCAGGGGGCCTTTGTAGTGCCACCTGCTTTGCCACTGGCTTGGCAGGTTACACAGGAGCGACAAAACTCCTTACTGTCTTCAGACATGTGGGGCCAGTGAAAGTGAGGGACAATTCTGTCCCAAGTCTTGTTCTGGCCCAGGTGTCCTGCTAAGGGAATATCATGGGCTAGGGTCAATAGGAAGCCCCTGAACTTCAAAGGTATTACCAACCTCCTGGTAGCACCAGGCTTGGGGTCTCTACTCTCTGAGTACAGGAGTCCATCATCCCAATACACTGTATGGGGACCACTAGCTTTCCCAGCAGCCTCAGCAGCAGCTTGCTGTCTGAGGGGTTCAAGGGAGGGGCAGCTCTGCTGCTCCTGGCTCAGATCTGCCCTAGAAGGTCCCCCTGTCCCCAAGAACTCAACCTGGTCAGGTTCAAGTTCCTCTGGGACAGTTCCTTCTTCAGGGCTGAGATCATCCCCCTCAAGGGACTGATCTTCCTCCTGAGCCAAGGGGAAGGCACTGCCTTAACCCTACTACTCCTCCTCTTGGAAGGCACTTGGTCCATTCTTCCAGAATCCAAGGCCTGTTCAGTGCTAGACATTTTGGCTTGTGACCTGGTCACAGCAAACACATCTGCAGGGATCCCCAGCATTTCTGCATGGGTCCTGAGCTCCACTTCTGCCCAAGCAGAAGTCTCTAAGTCATTGCCAAGCAAGCATTCGACTGGTAGGTTTGCACTTACCACAACCTTCTTAAGGCCAGTTACCCCTCCCCAGGAGAAGTTAACAACTGCCAGAGTATGGTCTGTTCTGACATTGCTAGCATTGGTCACTTGGTACATCTCACCAAGCATAACTTGCCCAGGTAGCACAAGGTCTTGTGTCACCATTGTGACACTTGCCCCTGTGTCCCTAAATGCCAAAGCCTCACGTCCATTGATTAAAGGCTGTTGTCTGTACTTGCCCAGATTACTGGGACTCACAGTGGAGGTCACATCCATGCCTCCATCACAGACTAACACAGCCTGAGTCAGTTCCCTGACTAAGTCAGAGCCCAACTCAGTTCCCAGGGTGAACCCTACTAAACCCTTTGCTGGAGCACTTCCACCAACTGTACTAGGGGGAACAGGTGCCTTAGGGGCATTGGTGGGTGCTGGACTGGAGTCTTTGGACTTGGTGCAATCACTGGTCCAGTGGGTCTTTTGCTTACAGACCTTGCACCATGGTTTTCTTTGGCCTTTACCCTTGGTAGACTGGGAATCCCCACCAGAAGAAGATTTTTGGGGGCCTGATGAAGACTTTTGATCTTTACCCTTCTCCCCACCCTTGTCAGAGTTCTTAGCATCTTGCTTCTTGGTTTCCCCACCTTGGTTCTGTACCTTCTGCTTCACCCTGGTTCTGACCCATTTGTCTGCCTTCTTTCCCAATTCTTGGGGAGAGGTCAGATCAGAGTCAACCAGGTACTGATGCAACAGCTGATTTTGACAGTTATTAAGAATCTGCTCCCTCATTATCAGATTATACAATCCTGAGAAGTCACACACCTTACTGCCCATCAACCAGCCTTCCAGAGCCTTGGCAGAACAATCCACATAGTCTACCCAGTCTTGAGTCTGTGCTTTTGGGTGTCTCTGAACTTCAACCTGTACTGTTCAGTGGTTAGGCCAAACCCATCAATAAGAGCACTCTTCAAGACCTTGTAATTGTCAGCATCCTCCTCTCTAACAGTGAGGAGCTTGTCTCTACCTTTGTCAGCAAAGGAGAGCCACAAGATTGCTGCCCACTGCTCCTGAGGGACCTTCTGTACTTTACAGGCCCTCTCTAAAGCAGTTATCCATTTGTGGATATCATCCCCACTCTGGTAGGGAGGGACAATCTTGCTCAGGTTCCTATGGTCATAGGACCTTTCCCTATCTCTAGGGACATGGCTGCCACCATGGGACTCTAGTCCCAACTTTCTTCTCTCTCTAAGGAGATCTAGGGATTCTCTATCTAAAGCCAATTGCTTCTTCCTGATCTCTAGTTGAGTTTCCTCATACTGGACCAGTCTCTTTCTTCTCTCATGAGAGGATTCCCTCCTGTGAGAAGAAACAGAGCTCCCTATTGAGGTGCCAGAGTGGTTAGACTCCTGAGAAGGAGACCTAGACTTTCTGAGCACACTCATAATCCTTCCTGGGGGACAAAGGTGTGGTTCTCTAGATCCTCATCTTCATCTTCCCCAGAAGGGATTGGGTTTTCCAGGTCAGGGTCATTGTCACCCTCCTGGTCAGTTTCAGAGGGGGCTGGGGGTAGTAGTACCCCTGGCCCCTTCCTCATCTGCTGGCCCACCCTCTGCTCCTACCCCTTCAGTCTCTGAGGACTTACTAAGATCATAAGCCACCAACAACTCCTGGAGGTGTTGGGTGGTGGGACTTTGGCCTGTCCTTAATTTCCTCACGTTACACAAAGCTCTCAGTTCCAAGAATGGGAGTGTGTCATACTTGGAGGGGGAAGCTCAATGGCTTCCTGCAGGGCATCTTTGGATCCTGCTTTTAAAGACATTACTAGTGTGGTGTGGTGTATGCACTACCTACTCTAGTGTGGCCTACTAAACTCTCTTGAGTTGTAGAAAGGGTTGTGCTATCCCTTAACACACAACTCTAAGTTCAGTAGAACTTACTGATATTCTAAGCTTAAATTATATGTACCTTAGGTACCTTTAGTGGTTTTCAGTTGATCAATTCAATTGAGATTATCTGGTAAAACAATAGCAAGCTGGAATCCCACACGCTGCACACCAATGTGAGAAGTTGGCCTGGCATATGCTGTCCACTAATTATAGTGGGCACCGTGCACCAGTCCAAATCGACTCTTATGGTAGGTAGGTTAAAGACAACCTTATTGAAAGCTATCCTAGTGGTAGCTATGGAGAGCAGCCTTCAGGCTAAGTCTTGAAGGAATGTAAAGCAGCTTGTTTTACCAGTCTATAATCTCTTGAGTGACCAAATGAAAGAGCACCACACCAGGTATATATTCAAAATATATGTATTTATTACTAAACACACCCCTCTAGTCTCTTTATGAGGCTAGAGTTCAAGTACATAGGTTATAAGATCTTAAATCACAGTAATAGCACAAATACACGTTTGGGCCCTAGGGGCGTACTCAAACCATATACCAATAAAGTGGTATGCGAACCACGACTGAACTAGACACTAGGCCTAGAGCCTCTAGAAGTGCTTGGACCACAAGGAACCACCCAAGGTAGTGACACAGGGGACCCACGGGAGACGCGTGCAGTGTAAATACACAACCGCGATACGCCGTTAACTTCTATGGAGAAAGTCGGGATCGGGAAAATAGAGGAAAGGGACACTTAAAAGAGGACTAGGACAAAACCCTTTGAGATCTAGGACTTTGAAGAGTCTCTACCCACGGGAGCACCGGAGTACTCGTGTTACCTCACCCAGGGAAGCCGGGTGCATAGGTGCCTTTCGGGGTCGGGTTTCGTCGTCGGTTCTTATGGCGATCTGCTGCAAAGTGCTGCTGGCGACCAGGAGAAAAGTGTCCGGGTGGATCCAAGAGTGGATCGGAGTTCTGAAGAACCTGAAAGCAGAGGGGACAGAGTCTGGGTCACTAGCCAGTGACCAGGGAGGCGATGGACAGATGCCCACCGATGTCGAGTGCTTCAGGTTCGATGACGGTCGTCTTGACTCTTCAGCCACGAGGTCCGGGAGGCGTTGTCGGCGACCAGGAGCAGGATTCGGGCTGTTGCTCGATGTCTGTCGAGTGCAGAGGTGTCGGCGACCAGATTGGACCCAACAAGCCTTGGCAACGGCAAGTCTCGAGTAAGATGTAGATCGTCGATGATGCAGACCAGCAAGGTCTGGGGAACTCACCCAGCGAGGGTAAGTGAGGGCAGGCCTGGAGCAACCAGACTGCCAAGTAAAGAAAAGATTGGCCTTCGTTAAGGGCTACTAGCCAACGGGCTAGCGACCGCGAAGGAGCCTCGTGACGCCGCACGTGGAGCTGGCTTACAGGACACTCGTGGAGTGGGGGCCAGTGATCTTCGGTGCAGGTGGTGCTGGAGGCTAGGGCTACTCGGAGCCCAAAGCACGACTTCTTGGGAGACCCAGAAGATGGTGCACTTGCAAGTGTGCTCGGTGTCCAGGGGTCACGGTCTCAAGTCACCCACGATAGCCACGGGCCTCAGCTTTGCTGGGGACTCAGGGTAGCCTCGGGGAAGTCTGAGAATCCACCTCTGGTGATGCGATGACTTCGGCGTCCGACGGGAGCTTCAGTGATGCGAACCGGACAGATGCTTCTTTGGTGCCTGCCAAGCAGGGGAGTCACTCCTTGACCCCAAGGGAGATTCTTCAGTCCTCTAATCGTGAGTAGAGCGTCGAAGGTCCAGGATTCAGTTTCAGAGTTTCGTCCAGGTATAATCTAAAGTCCTAAGGACTGGGTTCCTACCTTTATTCTAAAAATAGGGATGGACTACTCTGTGGCCCCACCTATGGGTGGGTCAGGGCAGAGGGGTGGCTACACCCCTTTCCCTTTGTCCAGTTCGCGCCAAAGCAGGGGCTGCAAGCCCCTGATCCGGTTTGAACTGGGGTATGCACAGGGACACCAAATGTGCCCCCAGTGCAGGACTTCAAAGCACCCGAAAGTGCTCCCGCCCAGCCCCAATACACATTGTCCTGTCTGGGGAGGTGGTCACACCTCCCTGGGACAGGAAACCTATTGTCCAGGCCTCCCCTGCCGGAGTTTCGTCCAGCAGCAGGAGGCCAGACTCGTGTCTGTGGCAGCAGCATCCATTTTGTGATGCCAGGGCTCTGGAAAGAAGTTACCGGACTCGTCAGAGTTAACATGCCTTTCCCTCTAGAAGGGTGGAATGCTACCCCCGCCGCCAGGATTGGCGGGGGGTAGTATTCCAAGATGTTTGACACCAAACACGACATGTTTAGGTGCAGCCATTCCATAGTTAGCATTTTACCGCGAGGATATAATGCGTTTAAGAGTATATGGTCAGGCTGCACTACAAACAGCATCAGAGATGGTCTCCGAACGCTGCAGAGGGGCCCTGCTCATGCAGGGGCACCCTCTCACATAGGAACCATGCACTCTGCCTTTAGGATTGATAAGGCCTGCCTTAGGAGTGACTTATAGGTTTATATGTGTGTATGCATTTAGTGATATAGGTAACCTATACCACAGCAAGGGGTGCATGCACCACCTTACCCAGGCTGCAGTAGCAGACCTGTGGTGTCAGTTTGGATGGCCTACCAGGGGTGGCATAATACATGCTGCAGCCCCTGGCAGGCCTCTGAGGTACCTATGCCCTTGGTACATAGTATACCATATACTAGGGACTTACAAGGGCACTCCAGATCCCAATCAGTGATGTGCCTAAGGCACATGGAGACCCTTTTAAAGAGGAAACAGCTAGGCTGGGGTTCTGAATAGCAGGGCCCCAGCCAGACTAATGTCGAAAACCAGTGAAGTATCAGCAAAAAGTGGGGGTACCCCTGTGAAGCAGATCCTACTCTCCTACACATGTGGCATACCTACAGCTCAGCTCTGACATGGGGGCGGGACTGACTGCATTTCAGCCAGATAACTAAGCACCCTCTCACTAGGTGGTATTACTACTAGTCCATGCATCCGTTGGTACCACCCCCCCTCAGTTCTGCACTGCTCTCACGCCCACGGGCTTTACTGCCAAGCAGTGTCCCAGCAAGAAAGGATTTAGTGCAGAAACAGACCGAATTTTACAGCTTCCCACCATTCCCCTCCCTTTCAATGGCCCCCCTTCGTTTTACAGCGGCAGCTCTATTTCAAATCTGTCTATCATTAAGAATGGTAACAAACAGGAGGCAATTCAGTGTGCTCTGGTTGCATTCGCTGTCGCAGTAGCAATATCACACTCCGTACAAGCTGTGTCTGGCCAGGAGAGTAGCGTGGCTAAACCTTTTATTTCACCGCTGGAGCTTTGTTCACATTGATTGGAAAGGGTTGTCAGGCTCCTCATTATTAATACACGCTCACTGCAAGTGATAGGTCACCCAGATATTCCTAGGAGGGGATTACTGCAGCCTGACAGGGCCCCTTCATACTTAGTTAAGTAGCGGCTTGTATGGTCTTGTTACCAATGCCATGTAAAGTTGTTAACTAGCTGTGTATATTTCTGGGATCATTAGCTGTACAAGCAGCTTCACCCTCCCAAGACATGCCCTACAGATGAGCTTTCTCCGATTAAAGTGAATTAGTTCATGGTTTATAAAAACATTGCACCTCCCGAAAAACACACAAAATTTCACACCCTAAAGCAGGTTGTCCATACCAACTTTTTGAGAGAAATATTGACTATTTGAATACGTTCCATTTCATATTATTGCCTTTTAAATGCATTTTATGAGGCAATCTTAAACTCAGGCGTGGACCTACCCTGGTGGTACTGATGAGTCTAATCTAGGCGGCTTGGGCACCCACCCCCTTCTGCTCTGCTGGGCAGTGGCGTAACACAGGCCCCCACAGACCCCGTGGTGTGGGGGGGCCCCCAAGCTCCAGGTGGCCCCTCAGAACAGTACTCTTGCAGGAGAGCTCCTGCTTGAGTTTGGAGGGGGCCCCTCAACGTACCTTGCAGGGGGGCCCCCTCAAGTTTCGTTACGACACTGCTGGTGGGCATTAGCTTCCTTTCTTCCTGCCAGGTCCTCCAAACAAATGGACATATTAGTCTCAGTAGGGTCCATTCCATGGGCGTCATTGGATAATAGTTAGGGATTGCAGCTGCGACCTCTAACTTGACCCCTCTCACTCCTGGCACTTCCTTTGTGACCCCAGGCCTCAGAGGGGGCAAAACATTTGCTTCCTCTGAGGACAGGTTTTGCAAAGGAAGTGCAGGGAGTAGCAAGGAGCAAGCTAGAGTCCTCAGCTGCGAACCCCAACTAGCGTCAAATGACGTTCATGCCCCATTTACTGGGGCTGGGCACACACCTCTGGGAGACTTGTGCAAAATGGCGGAGACAAAGGGTGCCTCATAATCTGCTCATTGGGTCACATTAAAATCGCATTAGAATCGCAGGCACCCACTCCTGAAAGGAAACCGGACAAAGTCCCACCATGTTTAATAAAGAAATATTTTGACAAGGGACGTCTGCCCAGACCTCCTGCGTGTCCATTTTATTGCAACACCGCTCCCCCTAATATTTTAATTGTTGTTGCTTGCTATTTTCTACATTGAAACAGGGCAGTGGCATGTAATCTTCCTGCGCATCGGAAATGGTTTAAGTCAGTGTAATAATTTAGTGGTCGGGCTATATCACTGCAGCACACTCGCCTCTTGTCAGTTTGTATATAGGTCTATGAAAATGAGCCCTTGGTTTGGAGAGATGTCATCTGAGGTGATTTATACAGATTCCACTCTGCTGCCCTCTGCTTGGAAAACACGAAGCTGCTGCCTGAGTTGTAAAACAGTGTTATTGTGCTACTACTGATATGTAGAGACCAATACAGGAACTTCGTAAGGTGGGCAGAACTCTGCAGAATCTCACTGAGTTTTTATGTAACTCCACGGAATTCTGCAGAATAAAACTCCATGAGTTCCACCCAGCCCTAATCCTGACAAGAAGTGTCAATACTCCTTGTGGTGGACAGTCGTCCACCCAAAATAATAATTCAATTTCTTACAATAGTCTACAGCATCACCCCATACATGTCCAGACAAGACACAGAAGGTGCAGGTGACGTGTTATTTCTGCCTCTGATCTTGATTATGTGCTGTACCTTGGATTTCCTGATGGGAATTTGGGAGGAACAAAACCCTAACAAGTTGTGTATCCTATTCTCTCCTTCCGGGCTTGAACCCAGTGTTTGCTAGCATCGTCATAGCAATGCTGTCCCTTCACCGTCTACTAATTTTCAGACATTATATTTTACAATGTGAAGTCTTCATCCTTGAAAGTGCCTGGATTTATATTTCAAGGGCAGAGATGGTTCTGAGTGCTGTTGGGCTTAACTGGTAATAGTACATATCCCTCTGGTTCACCACTAATAGAAAATCACTCCAGCACAGTGACTCTTCAAAGTAGAGTAGGCACTACTGTGATTAGTAGCTGAATGGGTGTCACAACCTCCTGCTACAAGTAGTCATTTGTTCCCACACAGCTAATGTGATTGAGAAATAATTCCAGTGATTGTCCTTAGCACTATAGTACGCATCTACTGTACTCTTTTGACTCTTATTACTAATCTATGTGGTTTCATTTGTAGCTGGAGGCACAGTTCAGAAATCTTCAATAATTCTTGTAGTGAGCAGTTTCACTCTAGGGGGCATATTTACAAGGAAACTGTTGGAGAGCGGTGTTAAGCCAAAATTGCTAACGCCGCACTCCCACAGTTTCAAAATGCAGGGAGGCGCATTTACCATAGTGCAAGAATGCCTGCGTTGCAGGGAATGATTGTTCATGTGCAGGAAGGTTTCTCTTCCTGCACATAAACAATCAATTATGGTGATTTGTTACTTTTATGTTTGCTGCAGAATGCAGCACATATAGAAGTTGCAAAACATAATTTTGTATTGATTGTTTATTTGCTGGCAGGGGCACCTTCCTGCACATGAACAATCACTAATGGCGATTTGATGTTTCTATATTTGCTGCAGAATGCACCACACATACAAACAGTAAAAACAAGGAAAAATTATTCATTTCTCCTTGCTGCGTCTGTTTAAGACAAGGTTTTCCCTGGTCTTATCTTTGGCGCTGCCTCATATTTACGCCACCCTTGTAAATAGGGGGCTGCGTAAAAAAACTATGGGTGTTGCAGTGTAACGCCCACAGCAATACCCATTGCCTGCCCCTTTGCCGTAGCAGACTGCTGCTGTAAGGGGAATATTTACAAGGTGGCGTTAAGACAAGTTAAGTGGCTTAATGCCACCTTGTAAATATGGAGCAAGGCATTGCGCCACAGGAACGGCATTAAAAGGGACATTCCTGTGGCTCAATGCTCTTGTAAATATGCCCCCGATCTCTTTACATAGTCCTATAGGTTGAGTACTTTATCAGTAAACTCCAGTGCAATATCGAAGTTTGTTTCCCACACACACACCTTTCCCCCTTGCTGATTGAGACTCCTCAAGGGAGTCAAACAATCTGATGCTTCGTGAAGGACGGGCCTTTTCCTCAAAGATGATAACTTCAGAAAATCCTTTACTAGCAGCACAAAGAAGTCACAAGAGCTAAAGATGAGCATGCATATTTTAGCTGCACGTGGTTGTATTCCTGCTGGATAAAGTAGAATTCAATTTAGTTCTGCTTTACATTTGGAACCGCAAAAGTAGAAATTCGGCATATTTATGGATTCTCCTCTCCCTTTCTCTCTACTCAGTTGGACAGGATTCATTCTTCAAGCCTCTTATGGTGCAGGACAAGCTTGCTTTCCTTATGCATTGACTTTACATGTTTCCATATTTTGGCCCAGCTGCTGTATTTTAGTTTGCCTGCATTTATGTGTTGAACCATTTTGGGACATTTTATAAGTTACTATTTTGACAAGAAAGCATGAATGATAATGGTTCGGACTCTCCTCAGGGCTTTTTGTTTTTACAGAGGCTGACAGATTGTCCTCATGGAGCTTCTCAATTGTCTTCCATACTCTACTTTTATTTGTTCCTCCGCTACGGAACCACATGGTTCTCTCTAGGCAGACGTCCCAGCTGGTCTATATTAATCATCAGAAAAGACTCTTACTTCTTATGTCCAGAGGGCTTGACACAGCATCTTCGGTTATGTGTGGATTTTCAACTTTTGTCTGTAAGGACCTTTTGGGTAAAGCATCCGCATGGTTCTTGACAGTGAGAACCGTACTACAGTTGATCAATATAGCTTTCTTGCTGTTCTGACTTTTGCATGTGTGGTAGTGATGGCCTATAGCAATTGTTTGGTTAACGTCTCCTATTAATCTTTGGTACACACTTATGGATTAAGGACTGGGTTGAGGAGGAACAATGTCATAATGTCGTTTGCCTTATAGTAATCTTCATTATACCGAGTGTAACAGGGGCGGCTCCTCCATGTGGGCAGAGAAGCGTCGCCCACTGCTTTCTCGCAGTGCGAGAAGCAGAAACATAAAATGGTATTATAAATACAATTTTTTGTTTCTGCTTCTCGCACTGCAAGAAAGCAGAAAAAGGGTTTGGTTGGGGGCGGGCGGTCCTGCTCGAGGGCAGGGGAGGAGTAGCTAGCCCAATGTTGCGGGCCCAGACTGTTTGGTCGGCCCTTTGGGACCGACCAAACCAGTCATGCGCACTCTCCATTTTTTCCATGTCAGCCTACATGGAGAAAATGGCCTCCCCATAGACGTCTGTGCAGTCTGCGTCCCAGCCAATCACTATGCTGCCATTGCAGCGTTGTGATTGGCTTAGGGGAAGTGAGGGAGGTTGCCTGCTTCCTGTTCCTGTAGGAGGCAGGAAAGCAGGAGCCGGAGCTTGGAAAATGTGGGACCCTGGAAAGGTAAGTTTTATTATTAATCTTTAACCCCCCTCCCTGCAGTCGCCCTACCCCCCCCCCCCACCCCCCTCCCGCTCTCACACCCCCACCCGTGAGCCATGCCGCAGTGACTGGAGTGTAACGTTTGCAAATCCTTATTCTCACCCCCACCTCCCAGAACATTTATCGGATTTTGACGTTGGGGAGATGTTACAGGCAATTCAGGGAGAGATGTAGTCCTAGGTGTACCATCCCCTGTGCAGAAATACTGAGCTAAATTTGAGGTTGCAAACAACGAAAATTGACTACCCGTGGCTTGGGTCACCTTTATGGCTTAAGGACTGGGAGGAGGTAGAAGTGTACTAAGTTTAATGAAGATTGCCTTTAAGTAATTGGGTCATTAATTTCCCCTCTCACTTCTTCGAGATCATTAGACTCATACTGAAACTTGCTTTTCGCCAGCTCTCTCTATACCATCTGATTCAGCTTCAGGCATATTCTGGCATTCTATCTCCAGGTTAAAGAGAACCTTCTTTGATACAGGGTAGCTTTGTTCACCCCCCCATACCTGTGCACATTTATTTTGTATTTTAAATTGGTGGAGTTACGGTTGAGTGACTAAATTATTAGATTAGACTATGAAAAGTTTTGTTCTAATTATGGTTTCCGTTTGACTGCATTTTGCGATCTAGGGCATATTTCTTTATTCCTCTTGTACTAGCTGTCAAAGTTATAAATCTTGGAAAGTTCTCAAATCCCTTTACCAGGTGTTGTCTAGAAATCACTCTGAATAAGACAGCCAGACACACCAACATGGCAATTCTTACCAAGTAGGCGCTTCCCTGTAACTGTGGATTGCACCTATTCAAACTTGTCTCCTGTTTTCTGAGCTGCTTTACAATCTAAAGTGTTGGTAATACGTGTAATTTCGATGTAATGAGACACTTAAAATAAGGAGGGTCGTGGGCGAAGGAGGAACTGCCGAAAGAGTAAATACAAGGGGGGGAGAAGAAGGTAGGCGGCATTCAAATGCTATTGTAAACATAGAAATAATAATATGAAAGGATTCTCTCAACAGAGCACAGCGCGCTTGACAATGAATGTGAGAAATAAACATTTCTGTCGCTGTGGAAACCCTCTTCCTAAGCTAAATTAAATGGTAAAGGCTGAAAGGTAACAGCGCATTTTATGCATTCATGCTGTTGTTTCAATTACCACATGGATACACTCATTGCAGGATCTCTCTGTTGTTGAATCTGAATCCCAGCAAACTAGAATCTTCGAACTTTGCCCATGACTCTCTTTTGTCATCTCTCTCTGACTCACTCTCTCTCTCTCCCCATATATACATATATATTATCTACTGGCGGTCGCCAGTAGATAGTTATAGTTAGGACCTATTATCCATAGGAAATCCGCGACATTCTATTTGAAATAACGTTGGCGCCGGTTGACGAATCTTCGCGAAAGTTTCCAACTTGTTGGGGCGCTCCGCTCCGCTCCTACCCTGAAAGTCTCGGGTTGATTTGTCAAGCGGGGGCCGAGAAAAAAGGGGGGTCCCAAAACGCGTTTTCCCCATTCATTTTTCCATAGGAACCTTTAGTCGCAGCTACAGCCCGAACTGCTGAACGGAATTACACCAAATTTGGCAAAGAGGTAGCCCTTGGTTCAGACTAGTGCCTTTTGCTTAAATGGTGTAAATCCGTTCAGTAGTTCCTGAGAAATTCACAAGTAAAGTCACATATATATCTATGGCCGAGTAGGGTCCGCGTACCCTCCCGATCACGAGCTGCATGCTAATTGGCTGTCAGATGGCTGTCAACATTCCGATTCAGGAAGTGTTGGCAGCCATTTTGTCCCTCGGTAGAACCAAGGGACAGAAACAAGTGCGTAAAGCGCACAAAGGGGGCAGGGTAGAAACACCCTAACCCCTAGGCCTGCTCAGGGGTCCCACAAGGACCCCTGGGCAAAAAGCATTTTTTTTTATAATCGGCAGGATGCGCTCAGGGTGCGCGGATCCTGCTGAAAAAAAAATCGAGCGCGGTCTCCGCGCTTCGATGTTAATTGCCCCGGGTGGGCCAAGTCCCGGGGGCATGGTGGGGGTTAAATTTATGTATGGGGGGCCTCTAAGGGCCCCCAAGCCCCGAGGACTGCCACCCCCGGGGCTTTAACAAAATGGTGCGGGAGGGCTCTTTGCCCTCCCGCTGCCCCGGGACCGCCACCTCCCGGGGCTTCTGTTTTATTTTTTAACCTGTGTGGGGGGCTCCAGCCCCCACACGCCCCGGGACCGCCACCTCCCGGGGCACTAACAAATTAAAAATGGGGGTCCGTTTTGGACCCCGAAGCCCGGGGACCACCACCTCCCGGGGCTTTGAAATGTGGGGAGGGGGCAGCGCGGCCCCCTCCTGGAGCCAGTGATGGCCCTGGGGACCGCCACCCCCAGGGCCGGCTACTGCAGTGTCCCGGGGTGCCTACCCCGGGACACTGCTGTTTGCAATGACAGGACGGGAGCCTCGCGGCTCCCGTCCTGTCATTGCAAACTTGCTTTGGATATTGGAAGAGAGAGCAGGAAACCTGCTCTCGCTTCCAATATCCAAAGCTGATTAGCTTTCCACATGGGGAGCAGCATGTTAGCTGCTCCCCATGTGGAAAGCAATGCCGGCTCGCGCAGGAGGCGGGGAGCCGGCTGGGACTGTGGGGGATTGGGGACCCCCACAGTCCCCAACCAGAGGCCAGGCCCCGGGGATGGGGTCCCGGGGCCATAAGTGGCCAGGGAGGGGGCCACGCAGCCCCCTCCCCAAATTTAAAAAAGGAAAAAAAGAAAAAAAGTGCAAGGCCGGCCCCGGGGATGGGGTCCCCGGGGCCTTAAATGGCCTGAGGAGGGGGCCACGCAGCCCCCTCCAAATAAAAAAATAAAAAATCGAGGCCATGCCCCGGGGATGGGGTCCCCGGGGCCAATACAGGCCCAGGGAAGGGGGCCACGCTGCCCCCTTCCTGTTTTTTTTTTAATTTAATTAAAAAAAATGCTCAGGCCCGGGGGATGGGGTCCCGGGGCCAAAAGTGGGCAGGGGAAGGGGGCCACGCAGCCCCCTCCCATTAAAAAAATAGAAAAAAAAACGACCGGCATCGTGCCGGAGGCCCCGCCCCCTCCCTGCAGTACTCTGCAAACCCGCCCCCTGGCGCGTTTGCAGAGGGGAACAAATTCCCCTTGAATACTGGGGGTCCCTGGGGCCAACTAGCCCACCAGGAACCTCCAGTATGCGCCAGGGGCTGCATTGCAGAGACGTGTACAGAGTCCACGCCCCTTTTACACCTCTCTGCAACGCAGCTCTGTGGCGCTTTTGGAGGTATATGGTGGGCTAGTTGGCCTCCAGGGACCCTCAGGATTCAAGGGGACTTAATCCCCCAACTTAAAACGCGCCACGGGGCGCGTTTGCACAGTGGTGAAGGGAGGGGCGGGGCTTCAGGTGACATGTGTGCAAACAGGCCCCGTGGCGCGTTTTAAGATGGGGAATAAATTCCTTTTCAATCCTGAGGGTCCCTAGGGGCCAGCTAGCCCACCAGGTACCTCCAGTAAGCGCCACGGAGCTGCGTTGCAGAGTGTTGTAAAAGGGGCGTGGCCTCTGAACACCTCTCTGCAACGCAGCCCCTGGCGCATACTGGAGGTACCTGGTGGGCTAGTTGGCCCCTAGGGACCCTCGGGATTGAGGAGGAATTAATTGTCCAACTTAAAACGCACCACAGGGCGTGTTTGCAGACATGTCACCTTAGGCCCCACCCCTTCCTTCACCATTGTGCAAATATTCCTCTAAAATCAGCCGAACTACGAATTCCGATTTACTCACCTGTTATCAGGAGAGACCTCAGTGCTGCATCTTTGAGCCCAGTACTGATCCTGAAAAGTAATTTTAACCGTACTTACCAGTAACTTGAATTTCCTTCCATAGGATATGATTGCCTGCTTTTTGCTGAAAAAGTTTCTGTCGATTTTTGAAACATACAAATATTCCTCTAAAATCAGACGAAATACGAATTTCGATTTACTCACCTGTTATCAGGAGAGACCTCATTGCTGCATCTTTCAGCCCAGTACTGGTCCTGAAAAGTAATTTTAACGTACTTACCAGTAACTTGAATTTCCTTCCATAGGATAACATTGACTGGTTTCACTTGGAAATTCTTCTAAGTGTGGAGTTTTGGAACTTTATAATATTCCTCTAAAATCAGCCGAAATACGAATTCCGATTTACTCACCTGTTATCAGGAGAGACCTCAGTGCTGCATCTTTCAGCCCAGTACTGATCCTGAAAAGTAATTTTAACCGTACTTACCAGTAACTTGAATTTCCTTCCATAGGATATCATTGCCTGCTTTTTGCTGAAAAAGTTTCTAAGTGTCGATTTTTGAAACATACAAATATTCCTCTAAAATCAGACGAAATACGAATTCCGATTTACTCACCTGTTATCAGGAGAGAACCCAGTGCTGCATCTTTTAGCCCAGCACTGACCCTGAAAAGTAATTCTAACCGTACTTAACAGTAACTTGAATTTCCTTCCATAGGCTAACATTGACTGGTTTCACTTGGAAATTCTTCTGTGTGTGGAGTTTTGGAACTTTATAATATTTCTCTAAAATCAGCCGAACTATGAATTCCGATTTACTCACCTGTTATCAGGAGAGAACCCAGTTCTGCATCTTTTAGCCCAGCACTGACCCTGAAAAGTAATTCTAACCGTACTTACCAGTAACTTGAATTTCCTTCCATAGGAATCCATTGTCTGGTTTTCAGCAGAAAAGTTTCAAAGTGTCGATTTTCACAAACTACAAATATTCCTTAAAAATCGCATGTGTGACTTAAACGCATTCTTTCAACTGTTTACAGGAGATGCACCAGTGCTGGTTCCAGGATCCACCACTGAGTAAGAAAAAGTAACGATAACACTACTTACCTGCTAAGTGAATTTCCTCCTATAGGATAACATTGGTGATTCTATATGAAAAAGTTTCTAAGTGTCAACTTTTAAAATACAATAATATTCCTTAAAAATCACTACTGTAACCAAAACGCTTTTACTCAACTGTTTACAGGAGATGTCCCAGGACTGAATCTAGGATCCAGTCCTGTGGTTAGAAAAGTAATCCATAAAGTAACTAATTGCATTTAACTAGAAATTCACATTGAGCTCAATGTTGCTTTGTTTTTGAAATTGTGTTGCCCATTGGAACAACTGTAACTACTGTACTTAAAAGTCTATTGCCTATTTGCAAAGTATTTAAACTAAAGTAATTCATTCTGAGAAAGTATATTTTGTAATGTAATGTATAATATAATTACAATGTAATTTAAAAAATAAAATATCTAAAAATAAATAGTTTAAAAAAATGTTGTAAATGAGTATCAAAAAAATAAATATAACAATTAATACATTTAAAAATTGTCATTTACAAAACCTTTGAAATTCACTGAAAAAACCATAGGTTTCAGACACGTTATAGTTAGGAATTAGCATTTAAAAACCTTTGAAATTCACTGAAAAAACCATAGGTTTCAGACACGTTATAGTTAGGAATTAGCATTTAAAAACCTTTGAAATTCACTGAAAAAACCATAGGTTTCAGGCACGTTATAGTTAGAAATTAGCATTTAAAAAACCTTAGAAATTCACTGAAAAAACCATAAGGTTTTAGGGACAGTTATAGTTAGTTGGACATTGCACTCGTACAAAACCCGTGAA
Source organism: Calotriton arnoldi (assembly GCA_963921515.1). NCBI lineage: Eukaryota > Metazoa > Chordata > Amphibia > Caudata > Salamandridae > Calotriton > Calotriton arnoldi. The sequence continues at coordinate 359,247 of CAWUFW010006994.1, forward strand.
ATTCCCCGTTATAGTTAGTTCAGGTAACTATAACTCGCGCCCCCATAATGCACTGCTGATGACGTCACATATTACATCACTCATGACATGGTCAGTGACATCACTGATGACATCACTGATGACATCTCAAATGACATCACTGATGACATCATCCATGTGAGAATTTAATGCACCTCCTCACACCCTAATATAACCTTTGATACACCCACTCTAAATTACAGACTGCCATTCTCAAAACCATAGACACTCCAACACCAATAACGACATACCCACTCACTGATTCTTAGGTCTACACACACACATCCACTCACTCACCCGTACAGTCACTCATACTTATGGTCACTCAGTACAGGACTATCATATGCACTCATACTCCTATATAGACACTCAAACACCGCCACTCATCCATAGAGGTACTCACACACCTAGTCAGTCATGCAAATAATTAAACACACTGCCATTTACTCACCTATACAGTTATACACACACCAGCTCACTTACTCATACAAATACTAGCACATTCTTACGCTCTTATACAATCACTGATACAAGCACACACTCATCCATACAGTCACTCTCACAATCACACACTCTCGCTTATAGCTATTTATATACTCCAACACACATATATACTGCCTTTCACATATGTAGTTACTCACACATGTACCACTGGGACATACATTCACTCACTAACACACTCTTACACACACTTACCCACCCATACAGTCTATCACAGATGCACTCTTGAAACCATCCACCCAGTGAATCACCCACTCACACATCTATGCACAGAGTCGCACACACCCACCCACACAAACACTCAGGCACCCATACAGATACTCAGACAACCAATCAATAACTCATATAGACACTCATGTAGCTATTCACAAACCCATGCACCACTTACACAGCAACAGACAGACGGATAAAGACATTCACCCAGTTTAGTCACTAACCCATGCATTCAGTAAGATACGTTTAATCACTCACTTATCGAGTTAGTCACGCACCTACTAAATCATCCATACAGACACTTATACACCCACTCATTCTTCAATACGCCTTTCCCTATATATATAAAAATATTTAAACTTTACAGAAACACACAGTCACTGGATGATGTCATCAGTGATGTCATTTGAGATGTCATCAGTGATGTCATCAGTGATGTCACTGACCATGTCATGAGTGATGTAATATGTGACGTCATCAGCAGTGCATTGCGGGGCGCGAGTTATAGTTACCTGAACTAACTATAACGGGGGAATTTCACGGGTTTTGTACGAGTGCAATGTCCAACTAACTATAACTGTCCCTAAAACCTTATGGTTTTTTCAGTGAATTTCTAAGGTTTTTTAAATGCTAATTTCTAACTATAACGTGCCTGAAACCTATGGTTTTTCAGTGAATATATATATATATATATATATATATATATATATATAAAATGCCAATATAATGTTTTAGCTAAACAAAACACAGCCATTTACCAGTTATAGTTAGCAGAGTTGACTACAACTTGTGCCTCCGCCATACACTGCTTATGACCTCACATATTAGATCACTCATGTTCTATGACATCATTTATGACATCAATAATGACATCTCAAATTAGATCCTTGATGACATCACTGATGACATCACTGATGCCATCACCCAATGAGTGTGTTTGTTTTATAGTTTACACAGTGACAGGTATGTACCATATTACTTCTCTACCTAATTTTATACAGCCTGTGTCCAGCTAATGGGTGCAAGTGTTTACAAAAACCATATGCTCCAAATGCATTATAACTGTGTATAGGGTATTGAACGCATTATACATTTTTGTATTCAGGAGCAACTCTGTGTTCAGGTGACAGTGACGGTCTAGTATGTTCAACACAAGTTTTTTGGTTCTGCAGAAGTTTCCAGCAGGGCAAAGATTCTACGTAGTAGATACTAAGTATTGTATGTAGCCTTGAGTATTTTGACAGAATCGTCTCAACAGGACAATTGCTGCATCAAATAGAAGACTGTGTGCACCACTGGGCGTAGTGGGCATAGTGGGGCTACGCGGAGGTCCACGGAGTTGCGAACATACGCCGTAGAACTCCGCTCCGCCACCCGCCTCCACCCCCCCCTATTAACAAGTAATTCAACATTAATTAAAAATAATTTTAAAACCACTTACCTCTGTAATGCAGCGTCCCCGAGCTCCCCTCCTCCTCTTCCTCGCCTTCTCGGTAATCCTTACGAAAAAAGCGCATGAGCGCGTGCCCGCGCATGCACATTTCTTGCGAGAAATGCGCATGCGTGGGCACGCGCATGCGCAGTTTTCTCAAGGATTATCGAGACGGCGAGGAAGAGGAGGAGGGCAACCCGGGGACGCCGCAGTACAGAGGTAAGTGGTTTTAAATTTATTTTTAATTAATGTTGAATTACTTGTTAATAGGGGGGATGGAGGCGGGGGCTGGCCAACTCCGCTCCGCTGCGGAGTGTGCGGAGATTTGCTTTCTCCGCGGAACGCAGAGTAGGCAAATCTCTGCACACTCCGTGGGCGGAGCGGAGGTCTCCTCCCGGGTTACTATGTGCTTCATTAGCTTCAGAAGATGGGCTATCTGTAAAGTTTTCACCCCAGTATGAAGGCTGCAGATAGTATGGCCTTTAGCACCTTCAGACCTTGGGTATTTTCAGCGAATAGTCTCTCTTTGGACACGTTTTGCATACAGTGAACACTGTTCTTAGTAGATAATCTTTAATACTCTGTGGTGTATTTCTCATGAGAATTTCATTGTCTGCAAACAGTATGGTAAAGAGTACACTCTCTCCAGCGAGTAAACACTGTCTGCAGTACCCACTTTTTTACTCATATCTACTTCATTTCTCACTGTAGGTTCAGTGACTGTGAAGGGTTTGATACAGATATTCAGCTAACTATAACATCACTTTAACCTTTGTATTTTCCAGTGAATTTCTAAGGTTTTTATTAAACAAAATCAGATCTTTTTATTACTCCTAACTATAATGTTATAAGAAACTGAATTGTTGTTGCAGTTGTCCTCCCACATGTTTCCCCATTTTTAGCTGCTGGTTTTCAATTGTGACAGTGCATTGAGGCCTGCTAACCAGACCTCAGTGCCAGTGCTCTTTCCTTAAAACAAGGTGATGTCTAATTGTACACAATTGGCAAAGGACTTTAGTACCCCTGTAAGTCCCTAGTAAATGGTACCCCTGGTACCTAGGGCATGAGCACTAAGGAGAGTACCTAGGAACTGCAGCATATCTTATGCCACCCTTAAAGACCCCCACACAAATTCCACACAGACTGCCACTGCAGGCTGCGCGACATGGTGCAAATCATGTTTGAAAACATGACATGGCACACTCCTGTGTGCCATGCTAAAGACCCTGCACTGACTATATGTAAGTTACCCCTTTAGCAGGCCTTGGAGCCCGAAGGCAGGGTGCATTATTGCAATCGTGAGGACATATCTGCATGGAGCATAAATGCCCTGGTAATGTCTAGTTCCATTGCTGGATACTACAAGTGAGCAGGGGAGCCATCTTAAGGTATGTACTGGTCACTGGTCAAAACAAATTTCCCAGTTACATAATGGCTTCACTGAAACCTATGGTGTTTGGTATCAAACACCTCATATTAATAAACCCACACTGATTGCAGTGATGGATTTATTAGTACATGCACCCAGAGGGTACCTTAGAGGTACCCCCTGAACCCTACTAGGCCTCTAGATGCTGGCTGACAGGTCCAGTCCAGCCTGCCACCACAGATGAGTTTCTGACTCCCTAGGAGGTGAGCGCCATGCTCTCAGAGGTCAGAAACCATTCCTGCGCTGGCGGGAAGTGTTTACACATCCTCCTCCAGGAAAGCTAGTAAATCAGCATATCAAGAAAAGAAGATTCAAAGGCCTCTGCCGCCTTTGATATGTGACCCAAGGCTTCACCAGACAGGGGAAATGCAATCCCCTTCTCTGGGCCCATCTGGCACCAGGAAAAGAGTGGAAATTAGCTGGTCAGGAGGTGTGTTCACCCTCAGGCTAGTACCACCTTTAAGGTGGGCTACCTGAAGTTCACACAACTAGGAAAATTCCACCATCTTGATTCTTGATGGAATTAGGTCCTGTGGGTCAGAGTTATGTCCACTTCCTACAGGAAGTGGTCATATAGATGGTGTTGTCACCCTAAAGGTAGGTAGCCCATTGGCGACTACCTGACACTGATAAACTTAAGATCCAAACAAGGAAGACCATGCTGGATCCAGAGGGTTGAGAGGGCCCTACGTGAATGAAGGGGGTACAGAGTGATACGTCCTCCCAAATAAATCAGCTTAACCAACAAGTATCCCAACAAGGGTCATGGGGGTGGTCCTTTCCAATTCAGAGGTGCATGGGATAAAGGGGTGGGTCACCCCAAGTGGGTACGCTAGCTCCGCGTGACTGGTGCAGGGAAGGAAAAAAATCCTTTTTTATATATAACCCTCACACACTAGTAGTGTCATGCTTCATCATCGGGTTCACCCTGACTCCTAAAGGTCAGGGTGGGCTCAACCATATTTCAGGGAGCACTTATTAGAAGGGTGACCAGGGGGCTTAACTAGAGATTCAAAATCCCTCACCTACTCCTAGGTATCCCTTTATTAGTGGAGATGGTGGGGAAAGTAAAAACAATATCTTGCGGGCAATGTGGACTATTATGGTTCTATGACCCTATTTCAAACCGACATGTTTCAGCCCTACTCTAAGGCCCAAAAAGGTCCGGGGCTTTCATGAGGGTAACAGACTGGTACCTCCCTGGATTATAGGTCGAATTGACAGATGGCTTAATAGTGCCAAACAAGTATTCAGGGGTGTAGGAGAGTAGGATCTGCTTCACATGGGTACCCCCACTTTTGCTGATGCTTCACTGTTTTTCGACCTTAGTCTGGCTGGGGCCCTGCTAATCAGAACCCCAGCCTAGCTGCTTCCTCTCTAAAATGGTTTCCATGTGCCTTAGGCACATCTCTGATTGGAATCTGGAGTGCCCTTATAAGTCCCTAGTATATGGTATACTATGTACCCAGGGCATAGGTACCTCAGAGGCCTACCAGGGGCTGCAGCATGTATTGTGCCAGCCCTGGAAGGCCACCCAAACCGACACCACAGGTCTGCTACTGCAGCCTGGGTAAGGTGGTGCATGCACCCCTTACTGTGATATAGGCTACCTATATCACTATATACATACACACATATAAACCTATGTCACTCCTATGGCAGGCCTTATCAATCCTGAAGGCAGAGTGCGTGGTTCCTATGTGAGAGGGTGCCCCTGCATGAGCAGGGCCCCTATGCAGCGTTCGGAGACCCTTCTCTGATGCTGTTTGTAGTGCAGCCTGACCATATACTCTTAAGCGCATTATAACCTCGCGTTAAATACTAACTTTGGGATGGCTGCACGGAAACATGTCGTGTTTGGTGTCAAACATCTTGGAATACTACCCCCCGCCAGTTCTGGTGGCGGGGGTAGCATTCCACCCTTCTAGAGGGAAAGACATGTACACACCGGTATGCCCGGTACTGACTTTCCAAGCCCTGGCATCACAAAATGGATGCCGCTGCCACAGACACGAGTCTGGCCTCCTGCTGCTGACTGAAACTCCGGCAGGGGAGGCCTGGACAATAGGTTTCCTGTCCCAGGGAGGTGTGACCACCTCCCCAGACAGGATAGTGTGTATTGGGGCTGGGCGGGAGCACTCTCTGGTGCTTTGAAGTCCTGCACTGGGGGCACACTTGGTGTCCCTGTGCATACCCCAGTTCAAACCGGCTCAGGGGCTTCCAGCCCCTGCTCTGGTGCGAAACTGGACAAAGGGAAAGGGGTGTAACCACCCCTCTGCCCTGACCCTCCCATAGGTGGGGTCACAGAGTATGTCCAACCCACTACCTTAGTATAAGTAGGGGAACCCAGTCCTTAGGACTTTAGATTTACCTGGACGAAACTCTGATACAGAATCCTGGACCTTCGATGCTCTACTTTAAGATTAGAGGACTGAAGAATCTCCCTTGGGGTCAATGAGTGACTCCCCTGCTTGGCAGGCACCAAAGAAGCAATTGTCCGGTCTGCATCGCTGAAGCTCCTGTCGGACGCCAAAGTCTTTGCATCACCAGAGGTAGATTTCCAGACTTCCCCGAGGCTACCCTGAGTCTCCAGCAAAGCTGAGGCCCGTAGCTGTCGTGGGTAACGTGGAACCGTGACCCCTGGACACCGAACGCATTTGCAAGTGCATCCTCTTCTGGGTCTCCCACGAAGTCGTGCTTTGGGCTCCGAGTAGCCCCAGCCTCCAGCACCAACTGCACTGAAGATCACTGGCCTCCACTCCACGAGTGTCATGTGAGCCAGCTCCACGTGCACCGTCTTGAGGCTCCTTCGTGGTCGCTAGTCCGTTGGCTAGTAGGCCCTCCCGAAGGCCAATCTTTTTCTGCTTGGGCTCCCTGGTTGCTCCAGGTGTGCCCTGACTTATCTTTGCTGGGTGAGTCCCCCAGACCTTGCTGGTCTGCAACATCGTCCTTCTTCGATTTCCACATGACTTGCCGTTGCCAAGGCTTGTTGGGTCCAATCCGGTCGCCGACACCCCTGCAATCAACAAACGTTGTGGGACAGCTCGAATCCAGCTCCTGGTTGTCGTTGACACCTCCTGGACCTCGTGGCTGAAGAGTCAAGACGACCGTCAACCTACCTGAAGCACTCAACATCGGTGGGCATCTGCTCATCGCCTTCCTGGTCACTGGCTAGTGACCCAGACTCTGTCCCCTCTGCTTTCAGGTTCTTCAGATCTTCGATCCACCTTTGGATCCACCCGAACACTTTCGACTTGGCCGCCAGCAGCACTTTGCAGCAGATCGCCATTGAAAGCGACGACGAAACCCGACCCCGAAAGACACCTATGCACCCGGCTCCCTGGGTGAGGTAACTCGAGTACTCCGGTGCTCCCATGGGTATTGACACTAGAACAGCCTAGTTCTCAAAGGGTTTGCTCCAAGTCCTCCTCTAAGTGTCCCTTTTCTTTTAAATTCTAATCGCGACTTTCCCCATAGAAGTTAACGGTGGTTCGCGGTTGTGTTCATACACTGCACGCGTCCCCCGTGGGTCCCCTGTGTCACTGCCTTGGGTGGTTCCTTGTGGTCCAAGCACTTCTACAGGCTCTAGGCTTTCTGTCTAGCTCAGTCGTGGTTCTTATACCACTTTATTGGTATATGGTTTGGTACGCCCCTGGGGCTCAAACGTGTATTTGTGCTATTACTGTAGATAACTAACTCATAACGTATGTACTTCGAACTCTAGCCTCATAAAGAGACTAGAGGGGTGTGTTTAGTAATAAATACATATATTTTGAATATATACCTGGTGTGGTCCTCTTTCATTTGGTCACTCAAGAGATTATAGACTGGTAAAACAAGCTGCTTTACATTCCTTCAAGACTTAGCCTGAAGGCTGCTCTCCATAGCTACCACTAGGATAGCTTTCAATAAAGGTTATCTTTAACCTATCTCCAATAAGGGGTTGTTTGGACTGGTGCAAGGTGCCCACTATAATTAGTGGACAGCATATGCCAGGCCAACTTCTCACAAGGGGCAGTGATAATACTTGCCCGTATGTAGTCTTTGTGAAGAATCACCCACTACTGTTGGGTGTCAAGTACCTCAGGAGCAGGAGTGGGGCACCCTGTAGTCACACTTTCCTCAAGGGTTCTGCCCCATCTATTCGCCTAGTTGCTCTCCATGTATCCCGGCTTTCGGGACTGCTGACCAGAGAGCAGAGGAGCAACGACTGACCTGGCGCTAACCCTGCCAGCCTGCCTGCTGCACCGCCTGCCACTGTACAGACTCCAAGAAACCCGGAGGGCTGCCAGTGCTTTGTAAATCACAAGAGAACTCCCTTGGAGTAGAGGAGCTACTCCCCTGCAGCCGCAGACACCAAAGAAGCAAGGTCTGTGTAGGAAGGTAGGATCCTTCTGTATGGTTACCCCCACTTCTTGCCTGGTGCTATGCTGTTTCTGACTAGTTTTACTGGGATCCTTCTAATCAAGACCCCAGTCTCTCTGTTTTCCCCCCTACATTGTTATGGTAAGTGCTTAGGTACATCCCAGATTGGATACGGGGGTCCCTTATAAGTCCCTAGTATATGGTACTAAGGTACCCAGGCCATAGGTTCCCCAGGGGTCCCCCATACGTTGAAGCATATATTATGCCACCCATGGGAGACCATTCAAACTGTCACTACAGGCCTGCCATTGCAGCCTGTGTAAGCTGGTGCTTACACCACTTATTAAAGATATAGGTTCCCTATATCTAGGGTCACTGCACTTACAACCTATAAGTCACCCCTACTGCAGGCCTTTTCAATCCTGAAGGCAGGGTGCTCGGTTCTAAGTGTGAGGGTGCCCCTGCATGAGCAGGACACCCCTACAGCCTTCGGAGTCCATTCTCCTGGGTTGTAAGTGAGACCGCCATATAACATATAGAAGGGCACCGCGTCATTACACGATGATTATCTCAAAACTGGCTGTAACGAACTCTGTCATGTTTGGTATCAAACATGTTGGAATCATACCCCCACACCGTAAATGGTGTGGGGGTATGATTCCAAGCACTGTAAAGGCCCTCCGTTAGGCCCTCAGTGATCCTAGTACCAGTCTTCTAGACCAGGACAGCACAACATGGCTGCTGCCGACAAGAGACACAATTCTGCCCTCCTGCTGCTGGGTCAAGCTTGAGCAGGCGAAGGCAGAACAATAGGTATCTTGTCACAGGGAGATGTGACCACCTCCCAGACAGGGTTTAGTGTATTGGGGCCGGGTGGAGTGCTTGCCAGCACCACTCAGTCTGCCTGAAGGGCACATTTGGTGCCCTCTTTGTATAGTCCAGTTTAAACCTGCTCAGGGAGCCGTTGGCTCCCACTCTGGCGTGAAACTGGACAAAGGACATGGGAGTATCCTCCCCACTGTCCAACCCCACCCCTGGGAGGGAACCGTGAATCATCCCAACCCTTTCCTTAGGGTACTTAAGGGTGGGTCCCTAGATTCATTGTGGGACACGATCAATTTCGGACACCACTTCAACTTCGACTGTCTGGGCACTCTGGACTTCGCTCTGGGCATCAAGGCTGCAACTGGGAAGACTCCTGCTGCTCCTGATTTCTTCACCCTGCTCGTCTGCTGCAACGTCTGTGCCTGTGCTCCATACAGGAAACCTTCTAAGGCCTGTGGGAATCCAAGACACCTGAAGGCATCTCCCTTGAAGTGAAGGAGTCACTTCCCTGCATCTGCAGGCAATGCAACTAAGCTGACCGGTCTACTGATCCTGGGCTCCCACAGACTCCAAAAGGCTCAGCAACACAGGTGGTGGTTCTTCACATCCCTTGAGGCCTGCCCTATCCTCTCACCAAGTTTGAGGCCAGTATCCCTCATCGGAGCCGCAGGAACCGAACCCCTGTGCACCGTGTCGACTTGCCGTTGCAAAGGCTTGTTGGCTTTCGTCCATCAAAATCTTCAGGCTTCAAGTAGCTCCCACCTCAAGCATCTTCAGCAACCAAGATCCGTGTCCTCACTGCATCACTTGCGCTGTGGGCCTGCTTCTTTGGTGAGCTGCCAAGGTCTGCTTGTGACTCCAGTGCCTCCGGCCTGTGGGTCCTGTTGAGGGTCACCTTTGAATTCTTTGGGCTTCCCTGATTGCTCATGGCCTGCCCTGACTCCCCTGCTTGTGGTGAGTCACCTGGACCTTGCTGGTCTCGACACTGCACCTTCTTCGCTTTCCACATTATTTGCAGTTGCCAAGGCTTGTTGGTGCTCCCAACGGACACCAACTCTTCAGCTCTCAACATCCGACGTGGGGCAGCTCATGAATGGCTCCTGGTCTTCCACAGCATCAGCTGGTCCTCACAGCTGCAGCTCCAAGGTCACCGTCATCTTTCCTGCAACACCCAACATCGGTGGGCACTCGTCTTCTGTGCCCCCTGGTCACTCCTAGGTGACCTAGACTCTGTCCCCTCTGCTTGCAGGTCCTCTTCACCTTGAATCCACCTTAGGGTTCCACCGGACACTTTCACCTTCTCCAGCAGTGGCATCTTCCTGAAGTCTCCCATTGAGTTCGACAACTGTTTCCGCTGCCACTTCACACCTATGCACCCGGCTTCCTTGGTGCAGGTAACCTGGTTCCAAGGGTATCCACATGTGGGGTGGCTCTCAAACCTCTTGTCTTCCACAGGGTTTCTTCAGGGTCCACTGGGAAGGGTCCTTCTTCTTTAAAATTGCAATCGCGACTTACACGTTGATTTGTACGGAGAACGCAGTCGTGTTCCCAACTGCACACGACCTCTGTGGGGTTCCTAGATACTCACCTTGGGTGGTTCTGTGGGTCCCCAACCCTTCTACATCCTCTGGGTATAGTCTTGACTCGAGTCGTGGTTCGCATACCACTATTTTAGTATATGGTTTGGTCTCCACCTTGGGACCACTGTGTATTCTGTGCTACTTACCGCTTTCTATTGAAAAGTATTGTGTGCATTGTGTATATCTCCGGCTAGGAGATATCTGTATGTGTTAGTGATTGTCTTATAATAAATACATATTTTTATAAATACACTGTGTGGTTCTTTTTCTCTTAATCTATACCAATATGTTCTGGTAAAACAAGCTGCTTTACACTCCTTCTGGACTAAGCCTGAAGGCTGTTCTCCACAGCTACCACTTAGAGAGCTTTCTAAGGTTGTCTAAGACCACTAAAATCACCATAAGGGTTGTCTGGATTGGTGCAGGGTGCCCACTTACATAAGTGTGCATCATATCCCAAGCCAGCCTCCCACAGTCTGGTTCACAGTCCTGTTGCCTACTGGGACTATCGATGCTGCAGCCACCCAAGAAGAGGTCACCGTGCTCCTACAGGTCAGATCCATCCTCCCTCCAAGTGAGGGAATGCTAGGACTGACCGGAGCCGCACAACACCAATACCTGGGGCACAGGACCCCTTGCAGCAACCAAGGCTTGTTGTGTCCAGACCGGACGGACATCAACACTGAGGAAGACATACCTGCATATCAAGGGACTTCGGGGACAGTGAGACCCACAACGAGAGTGGCCCAGCTGTCTTGTTTGCTCCTCTTCTGAAGATACAAGACCGCCCGACATGTAGTAGGCGGCTCCACCCACCATATCACGATCTGACCGCCATGAAGGCAGTCAGAAACATACAAAAGACACCATTGCATTCGAGCCCCACAGCCCAAGGAGAAATGGACTTATGGTGTCCCTATGTGCCCGAGCATCTCAAGGTCCAAGCCCCTCTGAGGGTTCAACCCTTGCAGCTGCCTTTTAACAGAATTGATCTCCGTTGAAGTGAATTGGGCACCCGACGTTGTAACGCACCTCTGCATACGGCTGCCCCAGTGCTGCCTGAAGTGATCTGTTGGTGCTACCTTGGACCTTGCCCAGTACTCATCCTAAGTCCAGGAGGACAGTCCCATACGTCCCTGACAAGTGCCCGAATGCAGTACATGTTTTTCCCCCATAGGGTAACATTACTGATCAGGAATTTGTATTGTGCCAACTTTTGAAACCTGTGTAAATTCATATCTCGAAAAGTACTTACCTGATTCCGATGATCGTGATACCTAAATTCATATAAAAATAAGAGTAATTTTTCTTCATTGAGTGTGTGTCTCACTTACTGCCTTTGTATGTGCAATAAATGCTTAGCATACCCTCTGATATGCCTAACTGCTCACCCACACTACCACAAAAGAGAGCATTTGGGGTGTCATTTGTGCCTCTGTAAATCAGTTGGAGTTTGCCTGAACTCTTTACACATTGTACTTTGTTTTGGTCCACTATATAAAGTGCCAGCTTCCTACATAAAGTGCATGTGCTCTCTCCTCTAAGAAAGGTAATATTGGCTCATACTCAATTAGCATATTTAATTTACTTATACGTGCCTAGTAAAGTGGTACTAAAAGTGCCCAGGCCCTGTAAATTAAATACTACGAGTGGGCCGGCAGCACTGATTGTGGCACCCACTTAAGTAGCCCTTTAAACATGTCTGAGGCGTACCATTGCAGAATCTATGTGTGCAGTTTAAACTGCCATTTCTACCTGGCAAAATAAATCTTTTGCCAGGGCCAAACCTTCCTTTTTAATACATATAAGTCACCACTAGAGTAGGTCGTGGACAGCCCAGAGGGCAGGGTGTAATATATTTAAAAAGCAGGACATGTACTTTTAAGTTTTACATGTCCTGGTAGCGAAACACTCTTACATTTGTTTTTCACTACTGCAAGGACTATATCTACCACAGGATAACATAGCTATTACCTTATTACATTTTACTAGTGTTATTTCCAGTTGGGATATAACTGGTTCTAGTTTGGTGTCTCTGGAATCTGAATATAAAATCCTAACATATGGTGAAGTCGGATTTTGAATTACAATTCTGAAAAAAACCCTTTTAGAAAGTTGGCATTTTCTTGCCTTAGCCATTTGGTGACTGTAGCCTGTCTCTGGTCACATGACTGGGTGTAGTTGGCTGTTGGGCTTTATGTATTCCTCCTAAACAGCAACACACCATGGGAGCTTAGGAGTGAGTGAATGGGCCATCACTGGCAGGATGACAGGGAGGATCCACTTACCCCTGAATAGGCTGTGTCCTGTCTCCACACAAAAGGCTGCATACCCCCTGTAGTTAGTCTGAAGCCAGTGCCAGGAAGGCAGGGTATCTGTGCACTTCAAAGGCATGCCTCTAGAAGCTTCTCCCCACTTCAAAGGCACAACTTTGTATGAAAGAAGGACCTCTGACACCACCATTTCAGTACACTTCTGGACTTGTGGCTACTCTGCCAGTAGGAAGGACTTCTGTGCTGCTGTAGGACTGCACACTGCTGGGCTGCTCTCTGCTGGACTCCTGCTTTTCTCTGCTGACCTGCTGCCCTCTTGCCTTGGTGAGAAGGACTGGACCTGCATTTCTTGAGCCCAGAATCCAAAGTGACTCCAATGCTTCCATCCACCTTGCACCTGCACCTTGCCTCTGTCATCTGTGAATAAACCATGCCAAGTGGTGCCACCCGAGTCCTAGACCCTTGGAAGAGAGCCTAAGGTGCTTGCCAGTGGAACCAATGCATCTTGTCTGCTCAGGGGCGCATTCCAGAGCAGAACTGATGCATTTACGCGGCTGAGCAGCGCATTCCTGAGCAGAACTGACGCATCACCGCTGCTGTGTGGATTGGACTCGTCGCAAAAACCTGCATTGAACTCAATCGACCCCAGTCCTTGGAACTGACACTTCGCCCTGACGGTGCAGTGCATCCACAGCCCAGGTCCTCATATCTCTTGTCAACGGCAGCCTCAACAACGACGCCAAACTCCGGATCGCAGCTTCGCAGATTCTCCGAACCGACGCATCGCCAGCTGTGCGACGCATCCTCGATGCCAAACTTTGCATCACAAGCCCCATCAATGGGATCCTCAACAACAATGCACCAGGACGTCGCACTGCAGCCGCAACTCACAACTGACACATCGCTTTGGCTGAGCGACACATTTTCAATGCAGATCCACACAAATCTTTGAAACCTGGATTTAACTCTGTTCAGTGGGCCTAACTGGGTCCCTATAGCTGGCCCGCGCTCCATTGTGGTCGGCCTGAACTTGTGACTTTGTCCCGGTCCGGCACAACCAGATCTCCCCAGTAGCGCTCTGTGCATTTTGGCTCGATTTTCACTAAAAACTCCAAATATCAAAACCTCTGGTTCTACTAATTGGATTTTAGCAGTTTTGGTCCTGTTTAATTTATTAAAAATTATTCTATTGTTCTAAATCCGTTGTGGGCTCCTTTTGTGGGGCGTTTTCACTGTTTTACTGTTTGAAGTATTGCACAAATACTTTACACATTGCCTCTAAGATAAGCCTGACTACTCTGTTCCAAGCTACCCAGGGGATGAGCACAGGTTAATTTGGGGTTGCTTGTGCCTTACCTTGACAAGGACTGTGGTTGGTGCTTGACCTGGGCTTATACCTCAGTCAAACAACAACCCAATTTCTTACAACTTGTTCATAATGAAACGTTTACCAGTTGCTCCCTGCCCACTATTATAAGGAAGTGCTAGCTTGAACTTGTTGCAGGTACATTTAGATTTCTCATGCAGAACTCCAAGATCAATCGGTGCTGTAAAGTTCCTGAAAATATTAATCTGTTTTTCATAATATTGATTTATAAAACTATCTAAATCAATTGCGCCACTTATTATTTAATCCATGGCAATTTCTACTTCATGCGTAGCCATTATTGCACCATTTTCAACAATTGGTTGACATAGGGGATACTGTCTACCTGTCCCTGAACTTTGACTTCCTTGAGAACTCTCCTTGGCAGTTTTAGCTGCAATTTTCTCACCTTGTTGAATTTCAGCATTCAACATTTTCAAAGATGTGGAAAGGACTGGACACTGAATGTTGTCTGTCAGTGCATCAAAAGCATCCTGATAAGACTCACACTGACCTAATCCTCATTATGCCAACGTTTGAACAGTTGAAGAAGAGGCATATAGAACAACTTTTTTTTCTGGAGTCTGACACCTTAGTTTACTATGGTTAGTGAGACCTGGCTTTGTGTGTCTCACTAAACAACCATTGCAGCCTGAAACTGCAAAGGACTTGCTTCTTGTTAGACCTGGCATCTTTAGGCATGTTTTCCCTATCTTTTTGCTTTCTGACCTCTTTTCGATAGTATGCTGGACTTCGTTTTTGCTGGTTTAGTGTCTCTGTGCACTTTCTCTTTGCTGTTCAGTATTAAAGTGCAAGTGCTCCTACTGTAAAAGGTGTTATGATTGGCCTTCCATGATTGGGATATTTGATTTACTTGTAAGTCCCTAGTATAGTGCACTGTGTGTGCCCAGGGTCTGTAAATCAAATGCTACTAGTGGACTTGCAGCACTGGTTGTGCCACCCACACCATTAGCCTTTCAAAGGTGACCAGACCGGCCACTGCAGTGCTGTGTGCAGTTTTTACTACCATGTCGACCTGGCAAGGGCAGGGCTCAATTAACAACCAAGCGCGGGTCCGGGTACATCCGCTGGCTCGTTAAATAGACGCTGACCCCAGTCTCGGTGTACAAGCCGGGAGATGCGGACCCAATTAGGTGCTGTAGCGGGGATAGGATCCTTGACAATGTGAGTGACTACGGAGAACGAATGAATGAATGAGGGTTTTGCTCGTAACTAATAACCTTTGAATGGTGTAACTGGAATTCTAACAATGCTATATGTTACCTTCATTCTCTGTTTTCTGACAATAGTGTGTGACTGGTGTGTTTTACATGTCCTGATTGTGAAAGACTGTGTATTTTGTTTTTCACTACTGAAAGGCTGTCTGCCCCATAGGTTAACATGGAAGCTGCCTTGTAACATCTTACAAGCGTAAGTTTCCATTGGGACCAGCTAGAGAAATGGAGTTTGGGCTTCCTGAACTCAGAATTCAAAAATACATCTCTTAGTGAAGATCATTTTTATATTGTGTAGAAAGTGGGCATTTTCTTGCTTAACCATCATGTGTGCCTCTACCATTTGTGTATTCGCCATCTGGGTTTGAAGTGACAGGAGTTGGGGATGGGCATTCACACTAGACAGATACAAGGGGGGTTTGAAGTGTGTCCCGCCTTTCCTGGGTGACTCATAGCCAGGGTGAATAGACCTAGCTGCATTTACAGTAGTGGGAGGATTTGTCAGTTGCACCTGAATAGACTATGGCTGCCTTTTACAAAGCTGTCTCCACCTGCTGTAGTGAACCCGGCCTGCACCAGGCAGAACAGGTTTATGTGTGCCAGCAGAACTTTGTTTGTACCAACTTCAAAAGAAAATGTGGTATAAATATTGGGGTCCTGACCCAAGAACTTTAGAACTCTTTGGGATTAAGGAACCTGCCATGAAGAAGAGCTGGAGAAGCTGTGAGGAGAGACTACCACTTTGCTGTGTGCTTTGCTGTGTTGGTCTACAGTGGCTGCTTCTGTCTTGGGCCATGAAAGAACTGGACTGAACTTTCTACAACTTCTTTTTCTGAGTATCTCCAATTGTTTAGGTAGAGCTTGCACCCTGTTCAAGAAGTCTCAGGAACAGCAAAGACTTCGCCTTCCTCTGGGTACCTACATCTGGAACTGTGTGTTTCATCTGCCACAGAGGGAAAAAGCAACCCAACGCCGTCAACGATGCCTCTGCCAGTTCCGTGACCTGAAGGCACCGCAGAGAGCATCCCGCACTTCACACCGCAACACTGGTCTCACCGACGATGACGTCCGACAACACCACCGAGCCGCTTTTTGCACCGCGACCTGTGGGCACTGCACTTCACAACACATTGCTTCACACCGCCGCCCTAGTCTCACCGGCGACGACGCTGCAAGCCGACATTGACGCCACTGCCTGCACTGTGGTTTGGGGTCACTGCTCGTAAGTTACACAACGCACCACCCAGTCCCACACCGGAGTCTTGAACCACCGACACCAGCACCATCGACTTTAGATTGGCAACCGATGCCGCTGCTTTTACCGTGACCTGTGGGCCCCACACACTGCATTGCCCCATCTCGCACAGCAGCCTTTGGTCTACCGACAACAGCACTTCAGCAACAATGACGCCGGTGCTTGCACCGTGACCTGCCAGCACCACGACGAGCACCGCCCCACTTCGCACTGCAGCCCTGGTCTCACTGACACTGTTGGACAACCGTCACCAAGCCGCTGCCTGCACCATGACCTGAGGGCACTGCACGCCATACTGCTCCATTTCACACCGCAGCCTCGATGCCTGCTGACGCCGGCACTCCTGACTTGAACCTCACGGAGTTCGATCTGCAATGCGTGTGACTTCAAGGGCCCGACGACTCCTGCATTGACCTCCCGAACTGTCGCCTGCCAGCGCTGGCTCTTTGGAGCTGACTGTGAGGTCCCCGACACTCTGCATTTCTAAAGGTACTGTTGTGCGGGTCTTCCTGACACTAGCTGGTCCACGATGCTGAGGTTGGCCTGAACCATTGGATTTGGTTCACGACGCCGCGATAGCTCTGGATGGAGAGATCGACTTCAAGGAACTGTATTTAAAGTCTATTTTTGCATTATTTTTATCTTGATAACTGTATGTTGGATTGTTTTTGTTTTGGTTGTGTTTTACACAGATAAATATTGGCTATTTTTCTAAAACTGGTGAGGGTGTCCTTTTGTAGTGTATTTACTGTATTACTGTGTGTTATGTGCAAATGCTTTACACATTGTCTCTGAGATAAGCCTGACTGCTTGTGGCAAGTTACCAAGGGGGTGAGCAGGGGTTATTTTAGAAGTGCAACTCCCTTATCCTGACTAGGAAGAAGGGTCCCTACTTGGACAGGGTAATAACCTGCCAACTAGAGACCCCCATTTCTAACACTTCTACATTTTCTTCAAGACTGCTTTTGTATGTGTGGAACTGTACCTCTTCATACACATATATGTTCTCTAAATGTACACTTCCATTTTGATAAAAAGTGTCTAGCAGGTTGATTTTGACTATGTAAGCACTATCTGATTCCCCATGGTCAAGATACTGTATCTCTGCAAAGGACTTGAGGATTCTTTTTGATTTTGATGATGAACATAAACCTAACCAAAGGATCTTCTTAGTCTTACTGTATAAAGTAGATCTCCCAAGATCTCCTATCTTCAAGCTAAAGGTGTACAATTTGTTAACTAAAGGTTTCTCTGCTGGGATCTCTTCCATATTGCTTTCTATTCTGTCTTTTCAGTCTTCATATTTAGGAAGTTACACAGTGTGCAACAGCAATAGGATTGTCTGCAATGAACTGAAGGGCCATATTTGCATTCCACATAGATACAATGACAGGGATGTAGTCATTGATAAGTTTGGAAGCCTCAATCCCTTTATTATTGTATGTTTTTTTTAATTTACCAGTCACAGAATTTCTGACTGCGGACAGGAAACTCTTTACTTTAGAAATTAAATCCCAGGCCTAGGGAAACCAAAGCGTCATATGGCATAGTAGTTCCCTTTCGCTCTGTATCTACAACATTATTTTCCATTTTTGTGTTATTGAAATAACAATATTTGCTGCCTAAGAGTTATTATTCTCAGACTCATTTGGAATCTCACAAGTTCAGCATTGTTCAATAAATACAAAAACAGTTTTGCCACTTATTTCTAAGTTTTGGTCACCTTTTACACAAAAATGGGACGCCTCTTGCTGGGTATTACTTCCTCCAAAGTTAGTCAACAACCTCACAAAGTGAAGGTTTTTTTGTTGCTGCAGATGAAATGAAGTATGGCTTGAAATCTGTGATTGAAGTATCTACAGACATTTGCTCGATCACTGGAGCACAATTCTCTAGGTGCTTTGAAATTGGTACCAGCAATATTTGAGGTTGCTTGTCTTAGAGAGTCATGAAGAACTCCCCAAGCATACTCTGCACAACTGGGAGTTAATAAAAAGTATGAGCACTTAAATTATGTAAGATGCCCTTTAAATCAGCATGTCAATGGAACCAGTACTCATTTGTACCACATCGACATGCCATGAGATTCCTCAAGTTGCATTCAAGAATTTCATCTTTACTGAATACTTTGAGAAATTCTCTTGCACTTATTTGAAGAAATCGTGCTCCCATTTTAAGAAGATCTACTACAGCATAGCACAGAACAGCAAGTTCACGTTCAGATGGAAAATGAAAACGATACTCAATGAGTGTTCGAAATCGTGTTTCTGCTTGGCAGAGGTATGCACCCTGTCCAAGCAGGAATCACAATCCTAGTCAGGGTAAATCAGATACACACCTAAATTAACCTGCGCTTAACCCCTGGTAGCTTGGCACAGAGCAGTCAGGCTTTACTTAAGAGGCAATTTGTAAAGCATTTGTGAAACAGTTCAAACAGTAAAACAGTGACAACACCACTCAAAAAGATACCACACCTGGTTGGAAAATAGAATTTAATTTAATGAACAAAACAAGGCCAAAATCACAAAAATCCAATAAGTACAACTGGAGTTATACATTTTTAAAGAATATTTTGAAATGGGGGGGCATGGCTTGACGCCGTTCAAAGATGGCTGCTTGCTGAGGGAGCTCCGCGGCGGCTCGGTTGGAGTGTTGGCTTTTCCTGTGGACCCCGAGCACGTAACCGCATGCTGATGATCTATTCCGTGATGGGAGCGAGTCGGGTGGCATTTTCCATCCTTTTTACGCTCCAGTGAGCATTTCTTTCCCATCAATTGCGGCCGGCACGTTTCCTCTCATGGGACTCGCGCCCGCCATTTTGTCACTTCATACTGCTCCCTATTGTCGTGAGGGGTAAAGGCTGTAATTTTTTAGGAATATCTAAAAAAATGTTGATTTCAACAGCCAGTAATGAGTCCTATCGATCCTTTTGTGACGCTCTGGAAATTAACTATTTTATATAAAGAAGTCTTTTAAACACTTCAGCATGTTTTCAATTCACGCAAGGCTGAAATAATTGCGACATGAGATAACATGTCATAACACAGCGATAAACCGAGATTTCTAGAATTGGTTGTTTGGAGTGTACCAGTTTGCTGAAGACGGTGCTTTTTTCCTCACACATGCCTGGTCATTAGAGACATTATGGTTTCATGTTACTCTACAATAAGTAAGAATACAATTCAAAGGATATCTTTTTGACTTTATATATGCAATCTACTATTCATTGAAGTTGCCATCTTTATCTTCATAGATGTGGTTTCTGAGACTTCCATAGCAATTAGTTTTTTGGCTGTTGAGAAAGTCATATTAATTGTATCTTCATAAACTTTTGTGTCCTTACACGGAAACTACGCCTTTGCATCATATTTCATAGACTCCGGTATTTTCACTAGCATTACAACCTATTTTATGGGGAGAACAAAATCCATCTGTCGCATTGTTAACTCTCCTTTACCATTTTCATCTTTGGCAGACCACAACCCTTATTCTGTACTTTCAACAAATATGGAGAACTCTGAAGGTAATATACCTCTCTCTGCAACATCATCGAGTATCTCACTTTCCAACACTAATTCTACTCCTAAATTGACCACGTCATCTACGCTATCTTCTGGTAAACGTGTCAAAAAAGATCCTCCTTCACCTATTATGTCTCCTCCATCAAATACTATAGATGTGCTTCTTGAAGAGATTCGAGCTCTTCGACCCTACATGGAGGAAACGAATCAGCGACTTCAAGCCTTAGATGACAAGTGGTCTACTATGGAAAATAAGGTTATGCAGATTGAGCAGCAAGTAAACTCTGCCCAGGTTGTGGTGAACCAAGTTCCTTCGATGAAATCCAAAATTTCTTTTCTCAAAAAGCAAGTGGAAAATCTTGAAAATCGCAATAGGTGTAATAAGTTACATATATATGGCCTGGCAGAAGGCTTGGAAGGCTCAGACCCCATTTCATTTTTCAAATCACTCCTTCCACAAGTTCTGGATATTTCCAGCTCTCCTGATCTTGAACATTCAAAGAGCGCATCATTTGGGTCGCAGTCCAACTATGGTGACTTCGTCAGTCAAACCTAAGGGAGTCGTCATATATTTCTTGGAATATACAGATTTATTGAAGACCTTGCAGGCAGCTAAACTCAAGGGCCATATCTCGTGGGAAGGTTCTAATCTCTTTTTTGCTCAAGATTACGCCAAAGACACAGCTGATCGAAGAAAGACATTTTTAGATATGAGACCACCTCTTCGTAATCTCAACGCCAGATTTGGCCTTTTCCATCCTTGCCTCTTCAAGGTCACATATAAAAACAGAACTACTAATTATGAAGATCCTGCTTTACTTCAGAAATTCTTAGATCAGTGCAGAGAGGAAGATATGGATGTATCCAGACTCACCAATGTTTAACTTTGAGGTGTCAATGGTTTAATACGTTTTGTCTCCCTAAGATTGTTGTTAGTTCTCATTCTGTTTTATGATTCTTTCTGGTTTCCTTATGTGATACTTACCTGTTGTATTTTTCTCCTCTGTTAGGTGTGGATGTTTTCATACTTGATTTTTGTTATCTCCGGTCTGCTTTGGATGATGTCCTCCCTCCCCCGATCCGCCCTGGGTTGCCCGGTTAGTCCTGCCATCTTCCTTATGTGGCTTCACCACCCTCAGCTTGTTCATGTTTTTTGTAGTTTGTCATTATGTTTATGGAATTTCTGGTTTATGTTTCTTCTTTGCTGTACATGTTTTTCCTTCTCTGTTTTATCTTTTCTATCTTCTTTCAGATACTATTACCCCTTCCTAATTAAAATTTTCCTTATCTTTTTCTCTCTTTGTTCTTTTCCCTTCGTCTCTATTTCTATTTTTCTTTCTTACTTACTTCTATTTCTATGCTATTCATTATTGCTGGTACAGTTTTGTAATCTCTCTCTTAAATATTTGTATTTATATAATGCTATCAATTTCTAATTGTTTTAATTATTGTTTTACAATGTATATTTCAACTCGACGGTTATAGATGGCTCTAAAAGTTATTGCATGGAATGTTAAGGGTTTGGGTTCTCCTATAAAGCGTCAAAAGGTTTAACTCATTTGTCTAATTTAAAGTGCGATATAGCTTTACTACAGGAAACTCATGTTTTAGTTAAGGAAATTCCCAAACTTAAACGACAATGAGTAGGTCATGTTTTTGCCTCTGCAGGTATGGGACATCGTAATGGCGCAATTATTTTATGTCATAAACGTCTTGATTTACAGATTCTCACGCAAGATGCTGATGATGTGGGTAGATGGATTTTTGTTTCTATGTTACTTAACAATATCCCCATGACTCTTTTTAATCTATATGCTCCTACTGCCCCTGATGTTACCTTTTGGCCTACAATACTATCTAAATTGATGTCCTTTCAAGATGAATACTTATTAGTTGGTGGAGAATGTAATTTGGTTATGGATCCTATAATTGATCGTAATTCCAAGTCGAAATTCATTCCCTCTCACATGCACTCCCAATTAACATCCACTATTCAACAACGGTCACTAGTAGATGCTTGGCGATTATGCAATTCCACGCTTCTAGAATACACTTTCTTTTCCCCTGTACATTCCTCCCAATCTCTTATAGACTATCTGTTCACTTCAAAAGCACTTACACAGCATATCACTCATTCGGATATTGGTTCTATATTAATTTCTGATCACGCCCCGGTTACTCTAAATTTGGAACTCTTTCCACCCACTCAAGGTGCAAGAAGATGGAAATTTAATAACTCCCTCCTTTTAGATTCCAATTTTACCCAGAAGTTTGAAGTTTTTGCCAACAATTTCTTTCTAGAAAATAAAACCCCGTCCATGTCTTCACAGATCGTCTGGGATACCTTTAAAGGAGCCTCTAGGGACTTTATTATTTCCTTTGTATCCCATCGAAAGAAATCTTCTTTGCTTAAATTGCAATCGCTACGGCACATATTAAGCAATTAGAACACTCCTTTTTCGCACAAATTCTAAATCTTGTCTGGAAGAACTTGTTTGAACCAAATTTGAATTCAATAAAATATCTCCAGACAATGCTAATTCATTTTTACTCAAATCATCAGCCAAATATTATGGAGGCCAAAATAAAGCGGAGAAACGTTTAGCTAATTATCTTAAAGTTAAAAAAGAACGCACCAATGATAGCTCTAATCTTACTCCCAATAACCACATGGTTTACAAAAATGAAGATATCTTATCAGAATTTACCCAATTTTTTCAATCTCTTTACACTCCTGAGTCCTCTGTTCCTCAGGAGGATATACTTCAATACTTATCTTCTATTAACCAGCCTTCCTCTTCTGATTTAGATTTTTCAGTATTAGATGAAGATATTCAGGATCTAGATATTATTAATGCTATTTGAAATATTAAATGTAGAAAAGCTCCAGGACCTGATGGCTTCACGATTAAATTTTACTCTTATTTTTCTCGAATTCTTATTCCTAAACTACAGCATTTATTTCACTTTTTTATTTCTTTCAAAAAATCCAGCGGCTCTTTTCAAGAGGCTTTGATATGCCTTCTTCCCAAGGATGGTAAAGATCATACTTTATGTAAAAACTATAGACCCATTTCTTTAATTAACTTAGACTACAAGATTTTTGCTAAGATTCTAGCTCTTCGTTTGGAATCTTTTTTACCTCTACTAATTGGGCGGGAACAGTGTGGGTTTATTAAAGGTAGACACCTTTCAGATAATACTAGACTCTCCTTTAATGTTCTTACCAGGGCCAAATCCTATAAGGACTCCTTAGCAGTCATCTCTTTGGACGCTGAGAAAGCTTTTGATAGAGTTGGGTGCTCATTTATTTTCTCTACCTTGTCCTGGTTTGGTTTTCGGTCAGAAATTTATAAATTATATTTCCTTATATTCTTCTCCAGTTTCTTCCAGCTTATCTAATGGTCTTATATCACCATCTTTTCCCTTATATCGTGGAGTAAGACAAGGATGTCCCCTTTCTCCGCTTCTCTTCATACTTGCTTTCGAGCCCTTCCTAATTAGAATTCGTTCAAATTCTCAGATTACAGGCTTTAAATATGGAGCCAACCAATTGAAACTCTCTTTCTATGCGAACAATATTTTGCTCTTTTTATCACAACCACAGACTTCTTTGCCGGCTTTCTTATCTGAAGTACGTTTATTTGCATCGGTGTCTGGTTATAAATTAAATGTTGACAAATGTGAAATCCTCCCACTGAACAAGTTATGTTTTTCAGCAGATTATATTTCTTCTGTTTTTCGGTGGACCTTGGATAAAATCAAATATTTAGGTCTATGGTTTAAATCTTCCATTAAAGAATCTATGTTGACGAATTTAAAAGAATTACAGAATCTCTTGAGAAACACAACATCCAGATGGAATCCTATGTTCTTATCATGGTGGGGCCATCTTGACACTATAAAAATAATGCTAGTTCCTATAATTATTTTTATATTTCGAATATTCCTATTAATATTCCTACTTCCCACTTTAAGATAATTTACTCTATATTATCGAAATTTTTGTGGAATAATAAAAAAACCTTGTATGTCTCTACATAAGCTTAAAAGACCTAAACATTTTGGGGGCGTTAATTTTCCAGATTTCCAATCATATCACACTGCATTCTCTCTTAAGCAATCCTCTCTTTTACTCCAAGACAATGATGATGTTTCATTACTACCGCTATGGACTACTATTGAAAAATATTTTCTTCAACCTTTCTCCTTTCAAGAATTTTTATCTTTTACACATCGTCCATCTCTTCCTGTTTTTAATAATGCTTGCAAAATACTTCAACCTTTACTTACAAATCACCTTTTTCCTAAAGATAAATTTTTGCAATCTTCAATATGGTATAATAAACATCTTAGAATTAATAATAGAATTATTTTTGGGAAAGATTGGTTTGCTAAAGGACTTAGGGGCCGATTCCGATTCGGGCCGGAAATCTCTCCGACCGAGCCGGACCCGGAGAGATTTCCGACCGAATCGGACCCGTGCAGCCCGACCGAACGAGTACGATGCGCACGTATGCCATCGGACTCGAGTCGGTCGGACTCCCATTGAAGTCAATGGGAGCCGGTCGTACAACACGTACGCGGGCTCCCATTGACTCAATGGGTGCGAGGCGGACAAGGGCGCCCCCTACAGCAGGTACAAGTCGATGCGCATCGCGGCGTACATGCACAGGTAGGGGGGACCCATGGGTCCCCCCAGTGTGCGACTCGCGCGCCTATGCGTACAGGGGGGTCCGACGCGGACCCCCAAAGTCCGGCTCCGACAGCTGTTTCGAGCCGGACGGCGCGAGTCGATCGGACTGCTCGCGGCGCGCATCGTACTTACCCGGCCGGGAAACGTCTCCATAGCGCGGTGCGAGTCGTGTCCATGCGAGTCGGTCGGAGCGTGTTGAAGCCGCGTTCGAGTCGGTCGGAGATTTCGCGGGTGCCTGCATCGTACTCGCTCGGCCGGACCCGCGTACGATTCGGTCGGGAAACAGGGCTCCGAATCGGATCCGGTAAATCCGAATCCGATTCGGAGCACTACCGGCTGAGATCGGAATCGGCCCCTTAATTGGGTTCATCAACTTTATCAGGATAATAATTGGATGCCTTTTACGGTTGCCCAAACACACTTTTCTTTACCTCCCTCCTATGCATCTAAATATGCTTTCTTAATTTCACTGATCCAATCAACCTACAATCGTTTGCCGCTTATATCTACTTCTTCATTTTCACCTCCTACTGTTCTGTCAGTCCTCCCTCTCTCTCCGTCCGCATCCCAAATATATAAACATTTAAATTCTTCTCCAGTCACTAGAGATAAAATGGAAGTGGAACTCTCCTGTGAAAATGATCTTCAATGTTCACTTTCCATTCCGACTTGGAATAAGGTTTGGGTTAAAATTAGGAAATATTCTAGAGCTGCTAATACTACTCAAACTTTATTTTATATTTATTATAGACTTTTACTCAATCCTAATTCATTATATAAAATGAATCCTGCTCTTTCCCCTTCCTGTTGGTCTTGTAACGCGACCTCAGCAGACTTAAAACACATGTTATTTATGTGCCCTCATATTCATAATTTTTGGAAGCAGGTCTGGAACCAAATTAACAATATTTTTCATACACAAATCCCCTTTACTTTTGTTAATACATTTCTAGGTAGTGTATCTGATGACTGGGTTTCACACTCAAACACTTTTCATATTGTTGATTTGCTCCTTGCATTTGCTTTCCAACAGATTACTAGGTCATGGAAAGATGCTACTAATATTTCCTACCGAACTTGGTGGTATGGGGTTTGTTATAACCACAGATTGGATAGAGCATAAGTCCATCCCATCGCCCTTGCAGTGAAAAGAGATTTTCTGTGGTCACCCATTACTTATTTTCTAGATGAATCTGCTAATGCAACACAAGTTCATAACCCCCGAGTTGAAGAAGTACCTAAAACCCCATGATGTAATTTTATTTATTTATAATTAGTTTCCTGTCAAGGCTATCTATCTGCCATTTTATCTTCCTTTCTTTATGCTAGTAATTACAAATTAGTTAATATAGAAGTAGTTATGTTAAAAAGAGATGTATATGAATGCCATTTCCTCCTCCTCCCTTTCCCCTCTCCCCCCTTTTTCTCATATTGCCTTAACAGATGATATAGTTAGATTCTATTTTATATCTATGTATTGTATTGAGATGTGTACATAATATATTAATATAATCTCCTTTTCAACAAAAAAAAGAATATTTTGAAATAAGTGCTTAAAAGCAATAAACATCACCCAGGGCAATTTGGTTGTGCTAGACCGGGTCAGATCCAAAAGTTCAGGTCGACCGTGATGGAGCGCAGGCCAGATACAGGGACCAGCCTTAGTCACTGAAACAGTACATTAGTTTGCCGTTGGGTCACCAAAGAGGATGGGATGCGAGGAGCGAAGGAGGCGATGAGTCCCCATAAATCCTTGGGATGTAGACGATGCATCGGCTCCGAGCCACTCAAAGTCAAAGATACTCCAGGTTTGGAGGTGATGTGCTGTACCGTCGGTGAGGCAATGCACTCGATCCTCGCAGCAGTGGAGTTGCATCACCATTGATGGAGATGCGCCAGTTCCAAGCAGCGCAGCAGCGTCAATGCTTGGATTTCTGCTCGAACAGCACGCTTTACCCACTTCCAAGGACCGAGGACTGGATTGGCACCACTTGGCAGGGCAAGATTCACAGACAGCAGAGTCCAGGTGCTGTAGCAGTGTGGTGGAGTGGTTGGAAGTCTTTTGTGTCCGTGAGACTTCAAACAGGAGGCAAGCAGACAAGACCTTGGAGTCACTCTGGGTTCAAGTGGTGTAGTTCTAGTCCTTCTCACCCATGCAAGGAGAGCAGCAGGCAGGTCAGCACAGCAGAAAAGCAGCTCCTCTAGAGAAGCAGTCCAGCAAAGTGGCAGTTCTTCGGCAGCACAGCAGTCCTTCTTCCTGGCAGAGTATCCACAAGTCCAGAAGTGTGTTGAGTTGGTAGGGTTAGTGTCAGAGCCCCACATGTCTTACCTTCTACTTGTGAGGTGATCTCGCAGAGATGACATGAACAACCACCGCTGTCTCCCACCTTACCCTAGTAGATGCGTGTGTACTGACCAGGATGAAGATGGGACTGGGGGAAGAAGCTAGAGATGTGAAAAGATGTCTTCCTGAAGGCCAGAATGGTGATCCCACTATGTTCCCGGAATCCCTCAAGAAACACCGTCTGGAAAGGGAGAGTGGGGAACAACTGTTACCACTGATTCATACAAACCCCCTCATGCATCATACAAATCAATACATATAGGACAGCGTAGTCACCTCATATATGGCACCATAAGGAAGTCATCAGCAAGGACTGCAAAATAACGAAGCTCTCCAGCGCACCAGGAAATGTATTGTGCAAACGCTCCTGCGCGTGGGAACCAGAACATAGAACAAGCGCTCCTGCGCATATAACAAAGGCAATTAACAAGCGCTCCAGCACACCAGGAAATGTATTGTGCAAACGCTCCTGCGCGTGGGAACCAGAACATAAAACAAGCGCTCCAGCGCATATAACAAAGGCAATTAACAAGCGCTCCAGTGCACCAGGAAATGTATTGTGCAAACGCTCCTGCGCGTGGGAACCAGAACATAGAACAAGCGCTCCTGCGCATATAACAAAGGCAATAAACAGGCACTCCAGTGCACTAGGAATGAATCCTAAAAATGCTCCTGCGTATTAGGATTAGAACAATCAGGGAACAAGCGCTCCAGCGTGTGTAAGAATGGCAAGCAATTATGCGGTCCAGCGCGTAAGGTAAAGCAAACAGGCAAGCGGGAACAATCCACTAGTTCAGAGTGTCTCGCAAACAGATGATTAACCCAAGTGCACCCGCACTAAGCTTTGTCAGAACAAACCAAGAACAAGCGCTCCCGCGCGAGTTCCTAACAACGGAAACTGGACACGAAAGCAAGCGGATGCAGGCACTCCAGTGCGTGCATCGAATACCTGTAGAGAGACGTTTACGGTCTCGTCGAACATCCGTCTAAGGCGTAGGCATTAATCCAAAGCGCCGAAGCGGCGGGAACCGCAAGCAGTTATGCAGTTTCCCCTGGATACGCCGTGACTGCAGTGGCGTCGGCTTCCGGTATCAGAAAGCTAGACCGCCAACCTGTCTCCACGTCGTGAAGACGAAACCCACACTTCCGCATGCACTCGGGGAGCATGCAGCCCGTCTGGGATCATGACAGTTAGAAGTCCAGTTTTTATACCCAGTAGTGCCTTTCAAGTGGGGGAGACTTCAAAGAAGGGCTTTGAAGTCCACAGAGATCCTCTCTTTCTGTCCTGGCTCCAGACTCACAACAAGAGGTTAAGTAATCCTTTGTGTGGGGACAGGACACAGCCCATTCAGGTATAAGTGTGAGGCTGTGCCCAGTTCCTCCCTCCCATCCTGCCCAGGATGGCCTATCAGGATGTGGATGGCCCATCAGTCACACCTAAGCTCCATTTGTGTGTGGCTTCTAGAGGTAATGTGCAAGGCCAAGCTGTCATCCACCCAAGATGTGCATTGGAGACTGGCAGCAGGCAGGCACAAAGGGCTAAGAACAGAAAAATGCCAACTTCCTGTAATGATAAATTTGACTTTACCATCAAAGAGGATTGATCATAACAATTCCATAGGTACTAAACATGACAGCTCTACATCCTTCCAACTGGGAATTAGGCTTATCAGATGTAACAAGGAATCCCCAATGTTAACCTATGGAGGAGTAGGCCTCACAGCAGTGAAAAATAAATTGGGATCTTTTCGCTTTCAGGACATGTAAAGCTTAAAATGTATGCCCTGCCTTTTAATTAGACAGCACCCTGCCCTATGGACTATCTAGGGCCTACGTTAGGGGTGAATTATATGTAATAAAAGAGGAGTTTAAGGCTTGGCAATGGGTTTTACTTGCCAAGTCAACATGGCAGTGTAAACTGCACACACAGGCTCTGCAGTGGCAGGCATAAAACATATTTTAAAGGTATACTTGAATGGGTGGCACAATTAGTGCTGCAGGCCCAATAGTAGCATTTAATTTACAGGCTCAGGGCACATACTGTGCAATTTACTAGGGACTTATAAGTGAATTAAATATGCCAATTGTGAATAAACAAATGTTACCATGTTTAGGGAGAAAGGACATGTACTTAGGCACTGGTTAGCAGTGGTAAAGTACCCAGAGTCCTAAGGCAAACAAAAACAGATCAGCAAAAAGTGAGGCAAACAGGCAAAAGGTTTGAGGGTAGACCCCCCTAAGGTGAACAGGTCTAACAATGATCTATATGAAATGTGAATTTTTCAGGATATAATCTGGTTGACCTTAACTCAGCAGCAGCAATCTGTCTTCGACAGTCATCATATTAACCTCCTTCTCCTGTAGGAGACACTAGAAAAAAACAACAAACTTGTAAACTCTTTAACCCATACACTAATCAGCTCATCTTTTGACTGTTTCAGTTAATACAATTCTAAAGCATCATCCATGATATCTCTGGAGTATGGTGGATGAGTGCTGTAGTGTTCATTGATGTATTTTGCTTTAGCAGAATCTATCTTCTGAAACTTATCATTATCTTTTGACTTTGAAACTTGTGCACCAACTGAAGTTGTGTTCATCAATGTTGTTGCAATACCTTGCTTTCAAGTACTGTAGGGCTTTTTTTTTTACCTTATCTAAGCTAACAATTGTTTTTATTCATTGTTGGTACACTGTTCACTAAAACAACTAGTGGTTCTTCAATTTGTCAGTCCACACCAAGAGTTTCAATATTCTTCTTTAAATCTAATGGAAGATAAACTACTTTTCCCTTCAGACCTTCAGGCCTTTCAATAATTCACTTGGTGGTAACTTAGCACTTTTTCGATGCAGCTGATCAAGCGGAAGCAGTGCTGATTTTTGTAAATATCCAATATAACATAAATTATTTATTATAACCCAGAATTTGGGCCCATAGAATGTCTACAATCACTCATTATTCATGAGGTCCTCCGATAGATCTTTTTGAAGAGCTAATGGGGACTCTGATAAGAGACGGAAAGCATTTCCTTCATGAGGACCTGTAATGAAGAAATGTCTAACAACAATAGTCAAAACATATCATGTCAAAATTTCTTCATATAAAAAAACAAAACTCAGTATATTTATCAAGTCACTTTTATCTAAACTTCAAAATGAATGGTCAATGCACAAAAAACACATTAGAATTATCAGTACTTTGTTATTTCATATTAATACAGGTATAATCACAAATGTAAGTCACAGAACAAAGTAATAATACATCATATTCAATAACTGGCGTGAGGAGAGCGAGAGAGAGAGAAAAGATACACATTGCAATTTTCAATATGCAATTCAAGATTTTCAAACAAACCTAGATTCAATGAACTAAAGCACAGCGTGCAATAGTCAGAAAATTAGCTAACCCTTCAGCTGTAAGGCATTAGCATATGCAACTTCTCCTCCCAATGAAATGCAGAAGTTTTTCAGGAAAAGTTATGTTCAGGGAAAGTCAGAGTTCGGACTGACAGCATGTCTCGCCTAAGAAAATTTCAAGGAAAATAGCCAGCATTCGTCCTTTTTTCACAGTGTATTTATACCTCAAAATGTTTAAAATCCCAGCCCCTAAATGTAGCCTTTTCACAGTTTTACATGATTTTATTGGTTAGGGTCCATGGTGTGATTGTGGTATGTTCATTCTCCAATCCAATATCATCCGGAAAACGTTTGTTCTTTGTCTATAATTTTCTCCAAGAATACACTATCTCGTCACCTCGGAAATAGGAAGTCATACTTGTAGCCCTTCATGTCCACACGATCACTTCCAAGTTAACTTGCAACAAATTTAACACAATATTTCAATGAAAGAAATACTCTAACCATAGGAAGGAAAACTCAAGTGATAAACAATCATAACTAAAGTAAATAGATCAGCATTTTAGAAATAACAAAGGTCAAAATACATTCTTTTAGGCCTACAATAGGAAAATACACTAACAGGCTTTAGGCCTACATGAAGAAACCACAAAATCATAATTTTCTAAAGAATAAAACTCACTATTATTTATTTTGTTCAAGGAAATAGAAAGTACATAAGAAACTATGTAAAAGAACATTATTTTCATTAGTTTTATAAACTTAGTCTGATTATAAGCATTCATTTTATATAAATTTGCAATCCTCCTGCATGCTTTTACGATGCAATTTTTTTAACTTTCACATATGTTGTCACTCCTTCATGCCTTTACGATGCAGTCTTATGCTCTCATGTGTTTTCACAAGATCACACTGTTAGTCATGTTTATTAGACATATATTAGTTTCACACTTGATGAGCAGAATTGATCAAGCAGAATCATTTTAAAATAATCATGCTCCATCACAGGCAAACTATAGCTTGAAAAGGATGTACGGCTTGAATGGTAACACTTTCATAAACATTCAACTGCTGTAGATCGGCAGAAATGATAGCAATCTCTAAATTATTATGAATGCCTCTCGAAGGCATTGTATTATCACCAAATTTACAAAAGCAGCAAATTTGTTTCACATAAATCTAAATCATCTCAGGCTATTAAATAAAGAGGTAGATAATAAGGCTGTGATTAATCTCCGTCTACAATCTTGTGACTGATAGCTACATCTGCACCTTGTAGTGTGTTTAGCAGCAATAAATGCATACATTATTTTGAATTTCTGTAGAGGTGGCTGTAAATTCAGCAATTATATGTTATTTGTCTGTTATTGTATATTTTTGAAAAACATATATATCAAATACAGATTATTTCCTCAAACATTATTGATTTTAAACTTCAAATTCTATTCAATGACGTTTTATGGTACTGAGGTACTACACCTCTATAAAGGGAAACCATACCTTGCCACGATTTTTCTGGGAATCTCGTTTACAGAATCTGAAGCTAGTACCATGCTTCTCAGTAACTTAAAATAAAAAATAAATATTATAACAACCCTTCAAATGGATGTATTACTAGCATTCAATGAGTTTCTAGACTTTTGCTTTCAGAGTTTTTTGTTTATGATTGCACTTCTAGGAGAGTCCACTCTCCCGATAAAAACCCTTTTATTACTCAATAAACACTGTCACTACAGCACTATTAAACTCAACATGTTTCCACTTTTTGCATCATCTAAGGATAGCAGTAGCAGCTTCACCACATACTACTGTCCTGCAGCTCACAGACAAAGGGCCCGATTATGAGTTTGGTGTTGTGGGAGCGGGCTGCCACGCCAGCGCTCCACTCCCACACCGCTCAACTCGTCTGCACACCACCTACCAGATTACAAGTTAATTTGTGGTCTGGTGGGTGGTGCTTTGGCATTTCCCAGGCGGTGAGCCTTAGAAAGGCACTGCAATGGGAATGCTAAAGTACGTTTCTGCATGGCATGGACTGTGCAGTCCATGCCGTGCAGGAACAGGAGTGCATACCATGTAACCTCCTGCATGCGCCCTCAGGCCCTGAGGCAACTGGGGGCCCTGTAGGGCCCCTTTAGTTTCCTCACGCCACACTTTTCATGGCGGGGTCAGCGCCATGAAAACTGTGGCAGTGAGGAAACTCGTTATATGCTTGACAGTGCCGCAGTGCACCACCAGCATATTGCAGTCCTCAGACCGCAGCACCACCGCCTGAGGATCATGGATCTGCGGTGGTCCAATGACGGTCCAACTGTCAAACTGAAAATATGGCGGTCGGAGCGCTGGTGCTGCGGTTGCTGCACTTCCACCGTGGATTTCGCGGACCGCCAAACTCATAATCAGGCCCATAGTTATGGCTGTAAAGTGTCTCAGTTAGCTGTACAGGAGTGCTTTATGGGTTGACTTTGGTGTGTTTTCATGTATTTTGCCATGTTTCTAGTCAATTGAGGCCTTTTTTTGCTCCTTGTAGTATCCTTGTTCTGGGTTGAAAATGGAGTGCCATTGCACCAGTTCCCCATGAACTTGGTGTTGAACTTAGTGCTACACATTTCAAGCATATACCCATGAGCTGCGCTTTGGAATTTTTTCACAGAAAGAAGCTGCAAAAGTGCTAAAAGCAAACTGTGATTTTAAGTATCTTGTAGGTCTACTTTGAAGGGGTCAGCAGCAGTATGTTCCACAAAGTTGTGCATGGGTCAAACTCCTATTTCTAGTTGCTGAGATGTGGAAATTATGTGCAGAAGTCATTTGCAGTGGACAATAAAGGAGAAAGGTGTGTTTTTGGTCAAGTTTCTACAGCCTCCTATTCAGACAATATGTACAGGGATGTTTCATTGGGTTGCATGTGCGTTGAGTTCCATTTCACTTTTTCAGGATATATGAGAGGAAAGTGAACATGCCTTCAGATTTTTGGTTGCCTCACAGGCCGAAACAGAGGGCTAATTTACAGGCCCCTTGAGCCGCCGGTGCGTCACTTTTTCCCGGCGCAAGGGGCTTGTAAATAAGCACCAGAGAGTCTATTTCGAAAGAGCTATTTTGCACCTAAGCCCTTTATTAGTGTACACTGTTCGTTTATGAGTTTTGAGATTAATGTCTTTGGAATTAGAGGTGGGTTAGTTGAGTTTGGCTTTGAATTTATTTCTGTCTTACTCAAGTACTCACGAATAGTTCAGCAAGTTAACCTTGATGACAAACTTTCAGTTTAACCACTACCTCTTTTCTGTAAATCATTTGGTCTCTATTTAAAGCTTTTTTTGGTTGATAAATAAACATTTAAGAGAGTCAATTGCCTACAAAGGCACTCTTCTATTCTAAAAGCACGTGCTATTAAAATCAACACTTTTCCACATTTTTCACATATCTAAGGATAGCGTTGTATACTACCACCTTCACCATACGTTACTCTGTTGCATCTCTTGACGGTATCTTAGCTTTGGGCTGAAATTGGAGTGACTTTGCACAGGTTCCCAATGGACTTAGGATTTGATCTTAGTAGTACATTTATAAAGAATGCACCCTTGAGTGACGTTTTTTGATTGTTGCACAGCAAGGAGTTCAAAAAATGTGAAGTGCAAACTATTATTTTCAGGAATTTTCAGGCCTAGTTTATGGCTTCAAATCACCTGCTTTTAGGAGTAAGTAGCAGAATGTTCCACGTTTTTATATCTGGGTTAAACGTCTTTTGTAATTTGCTGAGATGTGCGATTCATTAACCGAAGTAATTTACAGAGAACGACAAATGAGGAAAGTGCACTTTTGATCGACCTTTTAAGTGCAAATTTCACCGTTTTGGAAGGTGCAGACACATCCTACTTTTCAGACAGTACGTGAAGGTATTCTTCAAAGGGCTCCACATGGGTTGACTTCCAATTGCCTTCTCAGGATGTATGTATGAGAGGAAGTGTACATGTCTACAGATGTAACATTTTGGGATAGTCTCAGATGCAACCCCAAAACACGGTGTGTTTTTAGAATGCAGTATTTGGTGAATTAAGGCCTATACTGCTATACTGCTGAACACAATTGCGTCTTTGTTCTCACATGGATGTCTCAGGAATTAGGGTTGAGGTCTTGAGATTGACTTTGCATTTCATTGGATTCATTGGATTTCTTACTCCAGTAATCACGCATACCTCAACACGTTAACCCTCTTAATGAACTTAAAGTTAAAACTTTTTACCATTCGGTAAATCATTCGGTAAATCATGACAGTCTGTAGGAATAAATATTCTTACTTGATCTGCAATTTTAAGAGAGCCAACAGTCCCTGAAGAGACCGTTCTATTAGTAAATACAAACTGTCTCTACTGTGTTATTAAAATCTAGTTTTTCCACTTTTTGAGCCATTTGAGGATAGCAGGATGTAGTACCACCATCACCAGCTACGTAAGAAAGTAGGTTATTAATTGGAGTGGATGTGAGTACTGATCCAGCGCCAATCAGGGATCGATAATCAATATTAACGCAAACACTGGCCCATACTCATACACCCAACCTACTAATCCCTGTTGCGCTGTTCAAGTCTGTGTTAAATAAGTTATTCATATGTACAGGATCATATATAACACTCTAAATACATAATTGAACCTGTATATCAACTCTCTTTCCTCTGGTCGATGGACCTAAAGTTGAGAAGTTGATGGTAATAATTAGTACTAACTATCTATCTATATTACTAAATAAACCACAAACTCAGTGTAAGGTTAACAGTGTTTATCGCAAAATAATGTGAAGGTAAAATACTCATCATGTACCGGTTTACAAAGCAAACAAAGACTCAATCACAGAGAGGGAACATTAATCAGAGCAAACAGTGTCAAACTCATATCAAAAATAACAAAAAAATGGAAATGAGGGAGTGGATAGATGAGGAGACAACAGATTCAGAGACAAATATACATTTGCAAATGATATGCAAAGTATGGATCATTTAGCTATACTAACCCAAATAATTCAGTAGAAAACCTACCCCCTGGCCAAGGGAATAGATGGGGGTTCCCCGAGAAGGTTCAGGGTACAAAGAGTAGGACAGGAACAAGAAATTAGCAGGCCTCTATCTGGAAACAGCAAACCGACGGACAGCGACGATCGCCCTATCTCTAGCTTCTCCAAAGACGTGTGCCCAACGACCCCCCAGGCACCCCAGTTATACCCTAAAACCTACATGTCCAACCCATCATTGTAGCAACATTTTCAGAAACTCAGTCTCTCGTTGGTCAGTTTAGGGGGTGTTCTATCATACCACCATAGTCACGTCCATGTTTTCACAGCATTCTTTGTTTTATAATTTTCTCATTACGTTAACCACGTCTCATGAATACACATTTCCTCCAACAAGTAACATGTTGCAAGTCTCTACACTTTTCATTGTTCGCCTCTGCAGTTTCTGCGGAATAAGTTTGTACATTTGCACTTGATCCCACGGCCATCCTTCCGTTACTTGGCAGTCATACAATAATCCTTGAAGGTTATCAGCCTTTGCCTTCTCCATCCTCTCTCAAAGCTTGATTTTCAGCTTATTTATTCGTATTTTATTTTTCTTTAACCCTCGACTGACATGCAAAGATGTAGGCTCATGCGTGCATCACTACGATGAACAAAACACAAACATTACTATTTTCATGAAATAACATTCTCACTGTTCACCAACCACCATTGCACTATCCCCGTGGTATTTCTAGCAAGAGCATTAATGTGCAAAAACGGCATTATTATTATTTTATTTTCAAGCAGAACGCAAATGCGGCCTAGTTTTTATGCATTAGTCCACGCATTAGTGCACGCATGCGCAAAAGCAATTCCCCGTGTTCTTGTGTTTTTGCACGTTATTTTCACAGCACACTGTTAGTAAATGTTACTGAGGACTTAATACGAACAGGTTTTATTTTCTCCAAACCCTGCTCCATCAGTACACTACAAGGAATAAGACCACCAACATGTCTGAATAAATGTAAAGTTTCAATAATTTAAACTTTGGCTCAACCCCTGGCAGCTATGGCACAGACTTTGACAAAATTAATAATTGTTGATGAATAATGATTTTAATAGGATCTATGGCATATGCATATTTTTCTTTTGCTAGAAACCTACCTATATTTTAGCACTCAAATCCATTCTGTGTGAGTATGCTAAGATGTCAAAACAGCTAGTCAATAATGCTAAGAATGTGTTGTATAAGTCTTGTCACAAAATATGCCACATCATTTGTCTTTCCATGCCTTATAATCATGTCCTCCACACTGCATGCTTCAAGTGGCCCAAGGTATGAGTAGGAGTTGGAAATGTATATTTACATCTTAAGATACGAAGCAGAGGTTATAGACAAAAGTTGAAGGGAGGACCGAGACCACAGCTTTGAGCCACAAAGAGAGAACAGGTAAAGGAGGGGATAGGTGAAATAGGTGAAGATAGGAGAAAGTGGTAGGAGTTACATTCGATACCAAAGATAATTCAAATCTTTCTGATTATTTAATGCACAAAATAAACAAATAAATAAAACAAGATGATAGCAATGTATATAGATTTTCGTTGTAGAGAATATGATTGTTTACAAACAAGTGAAATGCCAAAGCAGAAAACTATTGTTAAACCCTCCCCCAAACCAGAAGTTGCTCTACCACACTTTACTTGAAAAAGTAAAATGGCAAAATACCAGAAAGGGTGGCCCGATATTGCATGGTTCTCATGCTGTGATGCGTGTGGCCCACCCACAGGTGTCTACGAAATGGTAGTCCAAATGCAAGGTAGTATATCGCTCAGTGACATTCTGGAGGGTCGATTCCAGAGACAACATCCTCCTGACCTTAATTAAAGATGCCCCCTATCTTCTGATAATGATGGACGTCTCAGTCGCCTCCGACACAATTGATAATTGAACCCATATCAATACTGTTAAAGGGAATGTACTGGCAATGTCATTCACTGACACTTCTCCTAACTTCACCTACCTATCCATGACAGTAGTTTGCTCACTTGGGCACCTGCAGGTTCCAAAACCTCCCCATCACCTATAGAGTTTCTAGGGTTCCTTTTAGTCCACTGTCACCTTCGACTTCTATATGGAGCACATTGGGACTCCACTCAGAGATAAGAGCATCAATATTTTCCTATACAATGCAGACGCACATCTCTACTTGAAAGTAACTTTCATTTCAGCATTCCATGCCTCAAATACAGCTCAGAGATCCAGGGGTACTCAGCACTGTATGCTCTCCTGTGTCAACAAAACAAAACAGAGAATGAGGCAAAGCCTCATGCAATTTTACCGCACAAAATTACTGGATCTAGTTCTCCCATACTGCAAGAACTGGGTGTGGAAAAAACAAACCACTTGAAAGTTAAATTATTCCTCCTAAAAACGGGTGCCAGAACTACTGGTTTTGAATCTGGATGGTAGCACCGCATTGTTCTACTGCTTCCCACACTCCATATTGGCCACTTGTAAAGGATTCATACACATCACAGCATGACCAATCAAGGGCCTAAAGAAATATGACCACATTACCCCCTACCTTGATGAAACAACACTGGTTCATCTTGCCAAACCAACTGTACTATCTACAAACCATTAACAGTTTGCACCCCTGCCTATCTGGATGACAAATTCATCACCTCCAGTCACTCTCTGAACATCTGTAGCCAGGGCACTCTCAGTATGGAAAAGTAAAAGTGCAAAAAAGATCGAAGCATCACACTAACCTTCTCCATCTAAGCACTCAAGATCTGGATCAACATTTTCAAATCAGTCTTTCAAAATGGCAAACGTTTTGCAGTGTCAGAGTTTAGGTAAATCAGTTTAGCCATTTTGGGTAACAAGGTACCATAAACCATGTTCGGCTACATTTATGTTTCATAATTCCTGTTAGGATATTACTATCATCTGCAAGCACATCCATCACCTTGCTTAGTATCTAATGTTTCAGATCCAGGTTTGCTATCTTTCAATAACACTACAGACTAAAAGAAATAAACCTGGGTGAGCACAAGCAGTCTGAGCTGTAAATTTACAATAAAATCATTCATCATGAGTTGTGCTACTTTGTGCGCCCATACTGATTGTTAAATTTCATGAGCCTGCCTCAATACTCACTCAGTTCTTACACAAAAGTCCTTTTTATGACACGTCCATGTTGATTCCTATTGGCTAACATGCTCATGAACATATACAATTTTCACATACATTCCTGCCAGCTTCCTATGGTAGCTACCATGCTTCCTGCAAAAGAAAATGTGTTTTCTATAGATCACTGACATAACACTGATGCATACAATATCGAAACACAAAAATATTAGAAATTTAATATTGAATATAAAAATATCGAATTTCTATACTTAATTAGTAAAACTACAAATAACACAAATATTGTTGTTAAAACTATTGATTGCAACCTATATCTACAACAGAAATAAGGGAAACAAAAATATTATTCCCTTTAACTAAACAAACAATATGTCAAAAATATTCATTCACACAATATAGATTTTAATATTATTGCAGAAATATATGAATAATCCTTAAAAATATATGAAACACTTTCTACATAAAATAACTATTGGAAATAAATCTAAAGCATTTTA
Source organism: Calotriton arnoldi (assembly GCA_963921515.1). Lineage (NCBI taxonomy): Eukaryota > Metazoa > Chordata > Amphibia > Caudata > Salamandridae > Calotriton > Calotriton arnoldi. The sequence continues at coordinate 398,294 of CAWUFW010006994.1, forward strand.
GTTACACAATCTAAAATTAGATATAAATAAATTACACAAACAAAATCATTACCATTCAACCCAATAAATTATATACCTGAAATCATTCCAATACAATTGAAAAGAAATATTGCCATTAACTACAAACATTTAAACAACACCCTGAATATTAATATGTATGTATATAGTCACTGAAAAAACCAAAGGTTACAGGGACGTTATAGTTAGGAATTAGCATTTAAAAAACCTTAGAAATTCAACCAAAAAAAAAATCAAAGGTTTCAGGGACGTTATAGTTAGGAATTAACATTTTAAAAAAGCTTCGAAATTCACGAGAAAAAAACACAGGTTACTGGAATGTTATAGTTAGGCTGACATTTCACTCATACAAAACCAGAGAAATTCAGCCGTTATAGTTAGCTGAGCTAACTATAACTTGTGTCCCCGCAATGCACTGCTGATGACGTCATATTACATCACTCATGACATTGTCAGTGACATCACTGTGACATCTCAAATGACATCACTGATGACATCATCCAGTGACTGTGAGTGTTTCTAAAAAGTTTAAGAATATATATGTATTTAACAAATGTACAAACTTTAAATTATTGTATATATGTATACTATTACTCTACTTTCAGATACAATGGCTGAGTCAACAATGTACACCACCTCTCATAAAGGAACACAGCTTTCTAAATCACATGGGGTACACCTACAGCCAAGCAAGTGCATTAACAGAAAATATAAGCTGAAAATGTAACAAATATTATTCTAATGCATTCTATGTGAAAGCAACTACAAAAGATGATGTTGGAATTCATGTAAGAGAGTACAAGTGACTCCCAAATGTGACAGAAATAGAAGTAAGTGAGATATTACAAGACGTATGAGAGGCAAGCTCTAGGTCCCAGGAGCCCACAAACAAAAACTTTAAAGATATACTGCCTAAAGTCCCTGAACTAATCACAGGCCAGTAAGAGCTCTTAAGAAAATATTTTCAGCAACACTCTGGACATCCATGTTGCAATGTCACAATTGCTCAGCTCCAAGTACAGCTGCCCTCCTAGCCTGAGCCTTTTAAAGTTCCAAAGGCGGGAGGATTGGTGACCAGGTCACTTTTTTTGCAAACCTGCTTTAGCCTTGGCTCTATGTTTGACTACAATTGACTTTTTAAGATCTGCACTCCCAAGATCCTGATTCTGCAAGCCAAATACCAAAATAATCAAACTATTGCACCCTTTCTAGTGGCTCATTCCCCACTCTGATGACACATCTCGCCCTACCTCTCCTTGAGTATGTTATAAATTTAGTTTTGGTGGTGTTGATTTCAGACCATTCTCTACACAGAACTGGTTGAAGCTGTAAATCAGGTTCTGTAGGCCCCTCCTGGTTTTAGCCAGCAGGAGGGTGTCGTCAGCAAACCAAAGCACCAGGATTTTGTGGCCTGCCAGGGAGGGGGAATTGTTGACACAATTCAACAGTTAACTAACATAGTTGTTGATGTATAAAAGAAAAAGCGTGGATGCTAAAACACAACTATAGAGTCTGAAAAAAAGCTGACAACATCAGAAATATCCATCAGTTTAGATGAGAATATACCTAGACTCATTACTACATATAACAGTCAAGAAAGGCTGATTAGAGCAATTGTTAAGAGAAATTGGCCAATATTGCTTACAGATGGAGTAATGGCACCTAGACTACAGGCGATTCCTGAATTTACCTTCAGAAGAGCACCATCTATGAGATCTCAGTTTGTTAAAAGCAGCCCAGAGATTGTCCAGAGTACCTCGTGGCTCAAACCAAAGAAAGGATTTTACAAGTGCTCAACCTGCAGGGCCTGTAAATTTGGGGTCAATACTACACACTATGTGACACCCTTTAGTCCCACTAGGGTAGCCATCAAAGGTAATTTCAACTGTCGGACTGAATATGCTGTGTATGTGCTCACGTGTACCTGCGGCTTGAGATATGTTGGGAGTACCAAGCTGCAGGTACATGTGAGAATACTCCAACATTTAAGGGGCATAGTGAACAACGATGCCACGTATCCTGTGGCACGCCATTTTAAAGCGGAACACAACAATGACCTCAACTGCCTGAGGTATTTTGTTATTGATGCCATTCTGACTCTCAGACGAGGGGGGAATAGAGAACGACTGTTACGTCAGCTAGAGTCATGCATGATCCTAGAATTAGACAGCAAGACACCAGCAGGGCTGAACAACAATGAGGACCTTCACAACTTTCTACAAACTTTGTCCACTTTACGTTGCATTGGTGCAGTATAAATTCACAAAACAATGATATATATATATATATATATACATGTCAATGCTTTAGAGATATGTTTTGTATATATACATTGTGCCGTGTGTCCGCCAATCTATCAGGTTAATATTTGAAAACTTCTGTACGAGGTATTTTGACATTTTTTCTATTGTGGCGTAATATCAACTACAAGCCGACCGCCTAACCATCAACTTGTTTTTAAACCCAAATAGCTAAAAATAACAAAAAATTGAGATTTTTTTTTTTAGAGGTGTGTAAAATTAGAATTTTCTTTTTTTAAATGGTTTTTGCACAAGTTTATATTTGCACTATGAAGCACCAGGCCCTTTAAAGCACTATGCACTTATAGAAAAGCTAGTAGGCACATACTCACTTTATCTAGGATTATCAGGCTCAATTTGCACATATATTGCTGCTAAGACTCATACTTTAGACTTCTTAAAGGTTGGACTTTTTTATATTTGACAATGCACTGAATTGAATATGGGAACATAACTGCATAAAAGCATTTAGGCGGGAATTTTCACAAATTCATATGGTTCCTTGATGATATAAATAACGTGTGGAGTATTATAACAGTGGTAATAGAAATGAACCAATTTTAATTCATTTATATTCTAAACGTGTTTATTAATTCATGTAGATATTGTAACAGGTAGTTTTTAGCTGCATAATGATATTTGCACTTACGAATATAATGGAAGTCTGTTCTCACATGGGCGCCATAAGTATGAGCAAGCAATGCATTCTAGTCAACATGATAGTCTGTTTATTATGTCCGTTACTAAAGTAATCATGTGACACATGTGGGTTTGTACTAAAGTTAATGCCGCAGAGCGTTTCGTTATGTGATCAAGGTCACTCGCTGACCAAAACGCGTAATGACATTGGATTTCTAATAAAACCAAGCGGAAGAAACAAAAGGAGTTTGTGCCCTTTGTGTTCATACCAAGGAGGTGAAGGGGTGCTTTTGGTGTTTTCGATATATATATATATATATATCAATATATATATATATGTACACACATACATAAATACATGTATATTCAAAACAATAAAAGTATATATCATACATTAAAAAATACTACATTAGCATCTACCATAGAGGGGCATAACTAATAATAAAAAAAACAATCTCAAACTAAATCAGCAATAAAATAAAAGTATAAACAACTTTAACCAATAAAACCAGACAAACAATTAAATCAACAGTATAAAGGGCTCACTTTTTTTTTTTTTAAACATATTTTATTGAGTTTTTGAGAATACCACATGGGCGAGGGCCCGACAATTCCAACATATGAATACAATGGCAAAGGATTACAATAGCCGGAACCATCCATGTGTGTAAGTTGTATATATAACAAAAATAAAACCTTTGAAACTGTACGCAGGCATACCCCACCCCATCTACATTGGCAAACATAAGTTGACACTTTTATAAACCCAGGAAGATACAAAGACATGTTGCGGATAATAACCGGGAAACAACCCAGTGGGTCACCACTATGGGGATTGTGCTGGAAGGGAAGGGAGGTCAATACCCCTATAAGCAGCCCATCTGGACCAGATCTTCCTATGCTTATGAGGACAGCCCCTCACCTGAAAGACAGCCAGTTCAGCGCCCATGCACTCATCTAGTTCTCTCCGCCACTTTCCTATTGTCGGAGGGGAGGTGTTTTTCCAAATTTGGATGATATCCCGTTTGGCGATGGTAAGTGCAAGAAAGAGCAAATGCTGTTTGTACCGGTTGCCACCAATGTCCTCTGTACCATGGAGGAGGACCAAACGTGGATCAAGCGTAAGGTCCCAGGCTAGCACCTCTCTAAGACAGTTCAATACCTTACACCACAAAGGTTGCAGAGCTGCACAGCTCCACACTGTATGTAGAAAGGTTCCCTCTTCCCTGTCACAGCGCAGGCACAGGGGGGATGCAATAACTCCCATCTTACAGAGGCGCGACTGGGTATAGTATACACGGTGTACATATTTAAACTGTATGAGGCGGTATCTGGAAGCAACCGCAGCACCATGGGGTCTAGCTATGGCCTCAGCCCAGTCATCGTCTGTTAAGTCTGGAATGTCATCCTGCCACGCCCTTCTCGTCTTGTGCAGGGTCATAGGTGAGTGCGTTGTCAGTGTCTGATATATTTGTCTTATCTTATGCCCACCCAAGTCCCCCATTAGCAGGCGGCCCTCCAATGGGTGGAATTCAGGGAGATCAGGAATGTGCGCCAGCGAAAGGGACAACGCATGCCTCAGTTGGAGATATCTGTAAAATTGAGTTTTGTACAGCTGAAACTCATCTTGAAGGTGTTGAAATGATTTGAGAACGGTACCCCGCATAATGTCCCCCAGAGAGGAAATACCTATCAGGTCCCATTGGCGGAATCCCCTCAGGGCCACCACCTGACGCAAATAGGTACCATGCCATAGGGGCGTTGCCTGTGTCAGCCACCCGTGCCATCCCATACGCCTGATCGTAGTTTGAGTGGCCTGTGGGAAAGAATCCATTCTCTGTGTGCTATAAAGGAAGTGCAAGAGGGAAGTACTATCCATGGCCCTATGTTCAAGTGCGAACGCTGGGTCCATGGGTGATTTGTACCACCAATCATTGATAATTAACAAATGCGCCGCAGCATAGTATGAATAGACGTCTGCAGCGGCGATACCCCCACAGTACGTGGACTGTGTGCATGTCTGGAGTGCAACATGGACAGCTCCCCCCCCATAAGAAGTTGTTAAGTAGGGCGCTGACCTGTGCAAACCATGCCCGTGGTATATAGTATGGGAAGCTCTGCAGACGATAGAGAACCCTGGGAAGAGTGACCATCTTAAAGATGGCGGACCGCCCATATAACGAGAGAGGTAAGGAAAACCAAACCGCAGTATCCTCGCGAATGTTGGCCATAAGTGGGAGCACGTTACGCATCCACGAAACTTGCTGGCAAGGGGACACAAATATGCCCAAATATTGAAACCCGTCAGTCGCATGTTGTAGCTGAGACGCCCAACTGCCACTACCCTGCTGGCCACAGACCGGAAACAGTACCGACTTGGCCGGGTTAGTATGGAGCCCTGAGTTTTGGCCAAAGACCCGGAGGATCTGCATGATACGGGGCCCTGAGATCCATGGGTCAGTAATAAAGAACAGTACGTCATCCGCATACAGAGCAATGCGGTCCGACTGAGAGCGCGACACTCAAAACCTCTAAGGACCGGATCCTTACGTACCCATACCACCAAGGGCTCCACCGCCAAGGCAAAAAGGAGGGGGGAAAGCGGGCAGCCCTGTCGAGTGCCCCGACCCACCGGGAAAAAGGAGGAACGGTGCCCAGCTATTCGCAGCGAGGCCTCCGGGTCTGTGTATAGGAGCCGTACATAGGCTAGGAAGCGCCGGCCGAAGTTGACAGCCTCCAGGAGTTTAAACAGATATTCCCAGCTGAGAGAATCAAAGGCCTTATCAATGTCGGCCAAGAGCTGGGCAGCAGAACATCCCAACTCAGGCGCCAAGGCCATGGCGTTGTGGACCCTGCGAATGTTGTGGTGTGTGGCTCAGTGCGGCATAAATCCGGATTGGTCCATATGTACAAGGTCCGAAATGCACGACCTCAGGCGGTCAGCCAGGACCTTCCCCAGTAGTTTAGATTCAAAATTAATTAAGGAAATGGGGCGGTATGAAGATGGGTCGTCTGGCGGGCGGCTGGGCTTCAAGAAAAGGACAATTTCGGCCTGACGCCAGTCCCAGGGCAATAGTCCCTGCTCCAAGGCCTCATGAATCGAGCCCAATAAGTGTGAGGCCAGCGCGGTCATGTGAGAACGTAGAAATTCCATGGGGAACCCATTGGGGCCGGGGGCACAACCCGGACGCAGCGTGTTAACAGCTGCTGTTAATTCATCCAGCGATATAGGGGCATCTAAGTGATCCCTCATCTCAGTGGACAGCCGCTGTGGGGGAATATCCCTTAAGAACTCTGCAATAACATCTTTTGTAACCTGCTCCCTATGAGCATATAACGTGGAGAAGTGCCACACGAATTCCTCCAACACTTCCACAGGAGCAGTGTGCAAGGTTCCATCCACTCCCCTGATGGCCGGGACCGCAGCTGGGGCCTGCCTAGCCTGACATAGTCTATGTAGCATTTTTCTAGATTTGTCCCCCCACTGGTATATCTGGTATTGGGATGCCAGCCAAATTTCTTTGGCCTCATCGGTCAAATGTTGGTGCAGCTGCTGCTGTGCCAAGGACAGGTTTCTCTGCAATGCCGGGGCGGGTACTGAAACGTATTCCGTCTCCAATGTAAGGCAGTGGGCCACTAGCGCGTGCCGTTGAGCAGCACGTTTCCGCTTATCGGTGGTCCTATAGCTAATGTCTACCCCTCTGATAGTGGGTTTCAGGGCCACCAACAGGATAACTCTGGAAGGAGCAGAATCAGTGTTCAGGGAGATATATTCTTGGATCGACAAATGAATGTACTCCTGATACTCTGGGATCCGTAAATGCCATGGGGACATCTGCCACCGAAACGGGGGCTTTTGAAAATTTAGGAGTGTCACCACGACAGGCGAGTGATCGGATAACCCCCTCGGGAGATGTAAGACACGAGAGAACCTGCCCACACAGCTCTGTGGTGTGAACAAGTAGTCTAGGCGGGACTGGGAGCCGTGTACCGCCGACATGTATGTGTAGCCTATATCTGATGGGTGATATGCCCTCCAGAGGTCCGCCCAACCCAACGCCCCGGCAAGGGAGAACAACCTGGATGTACCCACTGGGGGAGCCGCCCCGGATCCCCGCCTCCTGTCAAGCACAGTCATAGTGTCGTTCCAGTCACCACCCAAGATCGACAGGCCAGCGGGCAACTCACCCCACAACCGAGTCAGGCATTCAACAAACGTGGCACCGAGGGGCGGAGGAGCATACACACTACCCAGCGTGATTTGTTCACCATAAAGGGTCCCTAACAGAAAAACATATCTACCACCCGGGTCTGTCCAAACTTTAGTATGGAGGAGGGGGACTCGCGCATGGACCAGAATAGCCGTCCTACGGGAGCCCCTGGTGAAACCAGCATGAAACACTTGTCGAAATCCAAACCTGGCCAAACAGGGAGCCTTATTGCCCAGAAGATGCGTCTCCTGTAAGAGGAGAATATCGGCCCCATATCGCTTGGCCTGTCTAAGGACGGCCCCACGCTTAACCCTATTCAGGAGTCCCCGAACGTTCCACGCCACTATTTTCAGTTCGCTAATTTGGGGAGTCATATTCGAAGAAGCCATGTATCTAATCTGGGGTCTGTAGTAAAAATCTAGTTAGTGAAGAGCGGGATGTGTGCCTGAGTGAACTAACAACAAAAAACATAACAATAATAATCAAACCCCACCCCTCCCAACTTCCCCTCTCCCCCCACCCGATACCGCCAAGAACAAGGAGCATCTGTCGCGGTGAGGGAGTCCCTGGGACCCGAACATTGGACCCCAGGGCCCCCCGCCAATGGATTCCGCCCACCCCTAACAACATAAACCTCGGGGGTTGGTGGCAGTGCAGCCAGCCACCAGCTGAAGAGTCAAATCCCAAACAGTACAAATAAACAGGGGAATAGTCCAACCCTTAGAGAATCTCTGATATACCAGTAGGAGTATCACGGGCCAAGGGTCAGTTTGGTAGCTTACACAGGACTGGAGGAGCGGCGATCTGATCCAGAGAGATGTCTTCTTTTGGACTTAGACCGGTGCGGTCGAGTCCGCTGTGAGCCCACCGAGGAGTCAGACTCCCGAGGCGGCGGGGAATGTGGCTTTAAGTGTATCTGCTCGTCGGTCCAGGCAAAGGCCGCCTCGGGTGTATCAAAGAATAGCGTTTTAGAGTTATAAATCACTCAGAGCCTAGCTGGGTATAGCAGCATGTAGGAGATATTGAGGTCCCGTAGCCTCCGCTTTGCTGCGGTAAAGGGCTGTCTTTGTTGCTGCGGTATAGTCCGGAAATATCATGATGGGCCTGGAGTCGAAGACAAACTTGTCCTTGTTTAGGCAAGCATACTGCAGCACAGCGTCCCTGTCAGCATAATTCAACAACTTGGCTAATACCGGCCGCGGAACACCACCCGGGGGCGGCTTCTTTGTAGGAGCCTGATGAGCCCTCTCCACCACAAAGCATGCAGACAATTTGTCAGCTGGCAGCAGGTCCCGAAGCCATGACGTGAGGAACTGATTCATTGAACTACCCTCGCATCCCTCCGGAAAGCCAACAAAACGGAGGTTGTTGTGCCTGGCGCGGCCCTCTGCGTCCTCGGCCCGGGTGGCCAACTCTTGTGATATTACTGTTAGTTTATTGACCTGGCGCTGGAGGGATTGCACTTATCCTCTACGGATGACACCCGCATCTCGGCCTCCGTTATGCGGTCCACAGCCTTGCGTAAATCCTGCTGCAGAAAGGAAACCTCAGTGCCCACTGTGCGAATTTTGGCCTCCAGCGTGTCTCTTGCGTCAGTGATGGCTGGCAACAAAGCTGCGTTTTCCGGGATGGAGCCAGAGGGAGGCCCTCCACCCGCCGACGACCCATACTGGTCAAGAGTACTCTGCTTCAGGCCTGCGGCACCATGTTTATCCTTCCCCATGGCGAGGGCCACCAGCCAAACGACACCAACACCCTTGGAAGGAAGACTGATCCAGACGGAGGGCGAGGATCACGAGGACACATGGTTATCCCCACGGGAGAGCTTTCCAGGGGGGGCACCCCACGGCCGGCCCTCACAGAATCTGCCCACAGCTAGGCCGCCAGCCGCACCGGAGCTACTCCGGCCGCCTCCGCAACCAGCCCCTCTAGTGGGACCGAGCTCGCCGGACCACCAACACGCGGGCACCCCCAAAGCGTTGATGCCTCCAATCCACACCGTCCTCAGTAGAAGATGTTGCCAGGTGCCGAGAATCGTCGGCGGACAGATGGCCCCCCACGGGAGGCCCCACCTCTCAAATGCCACCTAGGGGGCCCAAAGGCTGCAGGGCAGGGAGAACGCGGGGCCGATGATGGCAGCACAATCCAATAGAGGGCCCTGGAAGAGTCAAAATGGCGGCCGATGTGGGTGGCCGCCTCCGAGGCCCGACCTGAGCCGCTGACGTCCTCAGGCGCTAGTGGGGGAACCTCCGTGCCACACAGTGGCCCCACCCGGCACCAACTGTAGCCTCCGGAATGGAGCTCCACAGCGGGCCCAGCGCCCAACGGCCGCACAAGCGGATGACGCGAGCGGGCCCAGTGCCCCTCGCCTTCGCGGCTAGACTCCAATGCAGGCCCCTCTGATGACCAGGAGCCACACCGCAACCGGCCGCTCCCCTGGGGCGGGACCCCGCGGAGTAGCGTCAGGGAGGCCCCACGGGCACAGCCCACCACACCACCGCCCCCAGCCCCCACGGCCCCCAAGCAAGCGGCCCCCACACCGCTCGGCACCCAGGTCAGAGCAGGCCCCAAGCCCCGGCAGGAACAGGCCGGGTCCGTGAGCCCCTCCCCAGCCCAGGCCCCAACCGGCAACCAAACCACCCACCGAGGAGGCCCAAGGGCGAGGACATGCAGCCGCCGGCCGCCCCACCGAACCCCCAGCACCACCGCTCACCTCCGCCGGGTACAGAGACAGTCCGGGCCCAAAGCACAGCAGCGGCCTCGCAGGATCAAGCAGCAGTGCGGGAAATGCCCAGCTCCAGCCGCGGTGCTCCTGGCCCGGTCCTCGCTCTCACCCGCTGCCAGGTCTGTAAAATCGCCGATTTCGGGCTCCGCCAGGATACCGGTGCCTCCTCCGTCCTGTGGGGCAAGAATGTGCTGCATACGGGGTAGATTTAGTAGGATGATTGCAGGATTTAAGTGGCAGGCGCACGGAGCTCGATCAAGCTGCGTCCGCCATACTTGCTGGCCAGGCCACGCCCCCCAGGGCTCACTTATTTTAGCCACAAACGCTGCAAGACGAGGAAACTCTGCCGGAATCTCTCACCAAACCATTAATTGAAAAATATATACATTTTAACAGCTAACTAACCAAGCAAGTAAAACTTAAATTTATCCTAAAATGTGCTGCTCAAAAAACTTACACATATAAAATAGCAATTAATTAATAAAATCCTCTCAAACTTCTACCTCTTTACAGAGACTTCCTACAACACAAAACTACGACTTGAATAAACTGCCAGACAAAATGACTACCACAAACCAACAAGATGACAAAATAAAGCAAGTGAACTTAAATTATTGGAAAATTGTAAGGTCACCAAAAAATAGCAAGTAAAAATCAACATAACAACCTCATTCTCTACAAACTACCACTAAATTAACATTTAAAATAAAATTCACATTTTTTGTTTAACCAACTGAAAAGAAAACAGCTGCTTCCAAAGAAATAGCTGCAAAACTGTGTGAAACATATTAACAGATCATACAGGTAAGTATACAAAATAGAAGTGATTGCATAATTTACCATGTATTTAACAAATGTACAAACTTTAAATTATTGTATATATTTATACTATTACTCTACTTTCAGATACAATGGCTGAGTCAACAATGTACACCACCTCTCATAAAGGAACTCGGTTAATAAATCACATGTGGTATGCCTACAGCCAAGCAAGTGCATTAACAGAAAATATAAACTAAAAATGTAACAAATATTATTCTAATGCATTCTATGTGAAAGCAACTACAAAAGATGATGTTGGAATTCATGTAAGAGAGTACAAGTGACCCCCAAATGTGACAGAAATAGAAGTAAGTGAGATATTACAAGACGTACGAGAGGCAAGCTCTAGTTCCCAGGAACCCACAAACAAAAACTTTAAAGATATACTGCCTAAAGTCCCTGAACACATCACAGGCCAGTAAAAGCTCTTAAGAAATTATTTTCAGCAACACTCTGGACATCCATGTTGCAATGGCCCCATTGCTCAGCTCCATGTACAGCTGCCCTCCTAGCCTGAGCCTTATAAAATTCCAAAGATGGGAGGATTGGTGACCAGGTCACTTTTTTTGCAAACCTGCTTTAGCCTCAGCTCTATGTTTGACTACAATTGACTTTAAGATCTGCACTCCCAAGATCCTGATTCTGCAAGTCAAATACCAAAATAATCAAACTATTGCACCCTTTCTAGTGGCTCATTCCCCACTCTGATGACACCCCTCGCCCTACCTCTCCTTGAGTATGTCATAAATTTAGTTTCGGTGGTGTTGATTTCAGACCATTCTCTACACAGAACTGGTTGAAGCTGTAAATCAGGTTATGTAGGCCCCTCCTGGTTTTAGCCAGTGGGAGGGTGTCGTCAGCAAATCAAAGCACCAGGATTTTGTGGCCCGCCAGGGAGGGGGAATGTTGACACAATTCAACAGTTAACTAACATAGTTGTTGATGTATAAAAGAAAAAGCATGGGTGCTAAAACACAACCTTGGTGCACACTTTGCTCAACTGGAAAAGCCTCAGTCAGTTCCTCACTTATGTCACACCGGACCTTGGTAAAGTTTCCCTTGTGGAGCATCATAACTATGCGCAATAAGTTAGGGGGGACCCCATCTCTCGAAGAACGTCCCACAATTTCTTACCAAATCAAATGCTGCATAGAGGTTAATAAATGCCACAAATAGGTTGCCCCCATATAGCGACAACTCTGGTGGTGTTGTGTTGGCAGTGCAACAGTGGCAGCATGTTTCAGCCCATAGAGGGCCTTAAGCATATGTTGCCGCTGTGGCAGTGGCATTTGCATATTGGTGCACTGTGTGCCATGCATCATGTCGTTCATGGTACACAGTGCATGCATGACAGTGCAAGCAGAGGGGGCACAACATGTGCCCCCATGCACACACTCCATGAGCTAAAATGCCCTAGGGTACCTGTTTCGGGCCCCTTTCCCTGCCTTTCTGCCAACCTTTTTATGGCGGGCTCACCGCCATGAAAAGGTCAGCAGAAAGGCATGTTGGAATCTGCATGGCAGTGCCGGCATAGGCACCGCCGCCACAGACCACCGCTTTCCTCACTGTCGTCCCATCGGGATCCAGGATCCTGGCGGTGGTGACAGTATGTCGGGCTGATGGTGGTCCGACTGCCAAACTTTTAATCAGGTAGTGGAACTGCTGAACTCGTAATCAGGCCCTTAGTGCAGATCTTTGGAGGTGTCTTCATATGCTTTGATTAAAATGATAGTAACAGCCTTGTATGGCTGGTGGGGGCACATTTTTAAAATGGTATGAATCATGTCTTGTTCAAAGTCTATGATATTTTGGGGGTTGTAGTTATTTGTTTTTTGTTTAATGTAGTTTAAGAGGTTGAAGTAAGTGCTGCTTTGTTTATTTGGTAGTAGGGCATATATAAAACATATATTTGTATTTTGATATTCACTGTGTATAGCGTATATTTGAGTGGATGGTTTGGGACACATTTTGAATGTCCCATATATTATCGACTTTGAAACTGGCTAGGTTTTAGTAAATTTTTTTCTGTGGAGAATATTTTGATTTGTTTCTCATTATTTAGGATGTCATGCAAAAGGAAAGGTTCTTCATTATGTGTCATTATGTAGGAAGGGGCACACCATTAGGGCCACTACCACTGGATCCAGGTATCCATGAAATAGCTGAGTGGGCTGCAATAAGACCACTATTACACTGTATGCGTATTTTGAGTACCAGTGAATTGTGCCATGTTAGAAAGGGGCTGGCAGAAATATTTAAGAATTTAATTGGTTGTAAACAATAAAATGGTTGGGCTTTGTGAAAAAGGCTTGGAGTGATTTGACCTTGGAAACTTTTTTGAAAGAACCTTGCTATATCAAACCAGGGGATGCACAAATGGTGAAAATTGTCACTTGCTGGGAGCGCCAAAATCACATAGGCAGTTTAACCAGATCCCTTCTATTACATAATCCACCAATAAACCGAAGGGATTTCTAGATTTTATACCCCCGGCATGTGCACGTACAGTGTTTCTGCAGTTTAGATATGGGACACTCCCAGTCACAGCCTTTACAGCCTCCTGGGAGGGTGCGAAGCTGAGAACACACTATTGTTTTTGTTGTAAATCTGTTGTAGAAACCAATGAATATGTGCTATTTTTTTGCTGCCCCCTATACGCTAAAGCCAGAAGCAAGTGGATAGTGCCCCTTTGCACTCTGAGTTTGGCAGACCGAGGGAAGCACATAGAATCTGTAAAAGTGACACCTCAACAATAGTCATAGCAGCTGTGTCTAAGTTCTTATATGCAGCTTGGATAAAGAGGCAAAAGTTACTAAGCAACACAACTGGATTAGATTTAATGAGGTCTGACATCATGCACCTTTGCCTACAAAGATTTTAACTTACTATTTATCACTGTTTTTATGTATGTGAAAACCAGGTGTACCTAAGTATCACTGTTTTAAATGTTGTATTTGTAATTGTTTTTATACTGCTGGTGATGAAATTTTATTTTGTCCTATCAATAAACTTGGAGAAATGTGTTTTACATGTCTTTATTCTATAAACATTTAATGATATTATTCTCTGCAAACATGCAAATAAATATTTTTTATTATATTTCTGAACACCAACTATATCAATAAAATTCCGAAAACTATATCTACTACATAGAAATACTATTAAAATAAAGAATTTCAGACTAAAATTATAACATTAAATAAAGACACTACAACATTACCCATTTTAAAATGTTAGACACTAAAAATGTGCAATTTACTATTCCCACACCAGTCTAAACATATTGGGGAAGATGTTGGACACTAAAAGGCTGACATTTACTATTTTCACTCAGGTCTAAACATATTGAGGATGGGGTTTGGCACTACAGGGGCAACATTTACTATTTCGACTCCAGCCTAACAAAGAAGGGGAAGGTATTGGACACTAAAGGGGTGAAATTTACAATTCCCACTCCAGCCTAACCAATTAAGGTAAGGTATTGGACACTAATGGGTTGGAATGTAATAGTCCCACTCCAGTCTAAGTATATTGAGGAAGGTGTTGGACAGTAAAGGGTGCAATATGCTATTCCCACTCCAGTCTAAACAGATTGAGGAAGGTGTTGGAAACTAAAGGGGTGACACTTACTATTCCCACTCCAGCCTAACCAATTGGGGGAAGGTGTTGGGCACTAAAGGGGTGAAATGTACTATTCCCACTCCAGTAAGTCCATATTGGAGAAGGTGGTGGACAGTAAAGGGTTGACATTTACTATTCCCACTCCAGCTTAACCATATTGGGAGAAGGTGCTGGACACTAAAGGGGTTGCAATAACTGTTCTGGGGCTGGGCGGAACTCAGCGTTTTACTCCGCAGAATTCCTTTGAGTAAATTAAAACTCCACGAGATTCTGCGGAGTTTCACCCACCCATACAGTAACTTACTCAATTGCTTATGGAAGTCGTTCTGCTATTAAGATTGAAGAATAAGCAGAAAACGTGTTCGGAGGGTTGTGCATAACAAAACATCCTGCATTCAGATAACCAGACATGGCTCCTGAAGCACCATGATTAGCTTTCAAAAGAAGTGGTTGCACTGAAGAATATGCAGCAGCAGCCTGAGCAATACAAATGTCAACTTTTCTTATAGCTGCGTAAGTCACCTTAAGTGCGACAGCCAGGGATTCCACCAATAGCTTTGAGGGTAAAATGATGATCACCTGTAAAAAATATCTATTGTTATAGTATTTACCAGTGGGTTTTTTAAGTTCTAACCAAATCCAAACCATGGTGTGCCTATTGGTATGCAGACATAATATTGAGCTGTAAAAATCGATATGTCATAATATAAGTTAGTAATATCGTAAGTCAAAATATCGTTGTTAATAATATCGATTTTTTTGTGTGATTTCTATGTTAGTATATGTGTTAAAAGTATAGGTTATTTTTTTAATGTATGTTTGAATTTTTTATAAGTAATTAATTGTATGTAAAAACTTTTTGCGTATTTTAGTTCCGTAGCGGGTTGTGGGTTTATAGGGGACTAGGGTGGGAAGTAATTTAATTATAATATATTAATTAATAATTTTTTTAAAGTTATTAATTTTTAAAATAAATAAATATTGCGTTTTAGTTCCATAGCGGGTTGTGGGTTTATAGGGGAATAGGGTGGGAAGTAATCTAATTGAAATTAATTAATTCATAAATGTATTAATTAATATTAATGTATTTAATAATTTAAAATGTTAATTGTGTTAATTAATTGATTATTAATTACATTTTAATTGATTATTAATTAATAATAAATAATTGGTAAATATGGTAAATGTATAATTTTTTTAGGTGTGGGTTGTGGTTTTATAGGGGAGTAGGGTGGGAAGTAATTTAATTATAATTAATTAATTAATAATTTTATTAATGAATATTTATGCAATTAATATTTTATATTGTTAATTGTGTTTGAAAAATGTATTAATTAGTTATCAATTAGATATTAATTATTAATAATTAATTGGTAAATATGTTAATTCTGTAATTTTTTAGGGGTGGGTTGTGGGTTGATAGGGAGTAGGGTGGGAAGTAATTTAATTGTAATACATTTTTTAATATTTTTATATATAATATTTATTTAAAGGTATTTTACAGTGTTAAATGTGTGATCTAATTTATTTTTGATGGTTTTTAATTTGCTTGTTAATTGTTACTAATTAATTAATTGATATTTAATTATGTTAATTGTGTAATATTTTATAATGTTGGTGTTGTTGTTTATAGGGGAATATGGTGGGAGGTTAATTATTTTTGAGAAATTAATTATTTGTTAATTAATGTTAATTATTTTGTAGGAGTGGGAATACTAAATTATTCCCCTCCGCTATCCAACACTTTCCCTACTGTTGCATTTGCTGGAGTGGGAATAGTAAATTATTCCCCTATCGCTATCCAACATTTACCATACTGTTACACTTGGTGGAGTGGGAATAGTAAATTGTTCTCACTCGCTATCCAACACTTTCACTACAGTTGGACTCGCTGGAGTGGGAATAGTAATTTTTACCCCCCGCTATCCAACACTTTCCCTACTGTTGCACTCGCTGGAGTGGGAATAGTAATTTTTACACACCCACTATCCAACACTTTCCCTACTGTCGCACTCACTGGAGTGGTAATAGTAATTTTTACCAACCCGCTATCCAACACTTTCCCTAGTGTTGCACTCATTGGAGTGGGAATAGTAATTTTTACCCACCCGCTATCCAACACTTTCCCTACTGTTGCACTCACTGGAGTATGAATAGTAATTTTTAGTACTCTGGTATTCATCACTTTCCCTACTGTTACACTTGTTGGAGTGGGAATAGTAATTTTTATCCACCCGCTATCCAACACTTTCCCTACTGTTACACTCGTTGGAGTGGGAATAGTAATTTTTACCTTCCCGCTATCCAACACTTTCCCTACTGTTGCACTCGCTGGAGTGGGAATAGTAAATTATTCCCCTATCGCTATCCAACATTTTCCCTACTGTTACACTTGGTGGAGTGGGAATAGAAAATTATTCCCCCCCGCTATCCAACACTTTCCCTACTGTTGCACTCACTGGAGTGGGAATAGTAATTTTTACCCCCGCTATCCAACACTTTCCCTACTGTTGCACTCCCTGGAGTGGGAATAGTAATTTTTACATACCTGCTATCCAACACTTTCCCTAGTGTTGCACTCATTGGAGTGGGAATAGTAATTTTTACCCACCCGCTATCCAACACTTTCCCTACTGTTGCACTCACTGGAGTATGAATAGTAATTTTTAGTACTCTTGTATTCATCACTTTCCCTACTGTTACACTTGTTGGAGTGGGAATAGTAATTTTTATCCACCCGCTATCCAACACTTTCCCTACTGTTACACTCGTTGGAGTGGGAATAGTAATTTTTACCTTCCCGCTATCCAACACTTTCCCTACTGTTGCACTCGCTGGAGTGGGAATAGTAAATTTTACCACTCCGCTATCCAACACTTTCCCTACTGTTAGACTCGTTGGAGTGGGAATATTAATTTTTACCTCTCCGCTATCCAACACTTTCCCTACTGTTGCACTCAGTGGAGTGGGAATAGTAATTTTTACCCACCCACTATCCAACACTTACCCTACTGTTGCATTTGCTGGAGTGGGAATAGCAATTTTTACCCTACGGTATCCAACACTTTCCCTACTGTTGCAATAACTGGAGTGGGAATAGTAATTTTAACCCCTCCGCTATCCAACACTTTCCCTACTGTTACACTTTGTGGAGTGGGAATAGTAAATTATTCCCTTCCGCTATCCAACACTTTCCCTACTGTTGCACTTGCTGGAGTAGGAATTGTAAATTATTCCCCTCCGCTATCCAAACTTTCCCTACTGTTGCAGTTTTTGGAGTGGGAATAGTAATTGTATTCCCTACGCTATCCAACATTTTCCTATTGTTATAGTTAATGTAGTGTAAAATATTTTTTTAGAAATAAATATTAATTTTAATCTTTTAATTTATTATATATATAATTTATTTTTATATTTATATTACAGCTTTATGTATATATATATATGCATTTATACTTTTTATTATGTTTCTAACATTTTATAATTAAATAAAATAATTATTTATTAATATTTTTAAGTTAATATATATATATACATTTTTTAAAATATGTATGTTTTATTTTTTTATATATTACATTTATTGTTTATCATTTTTAACTATTTTAAATAATTGTTACTATATTTTTATTAATTATATTTATTTTTTAATTAATTTTACATTATTTTTAAGACATTTTAAAAAAACGATATTTTATACGATATTTTAAACAACGATATTTTGGTTTCGATATTTTTGTACTTACCTTTGTAGAGATAGGATGTTGATATTCTGTCCATCGATATTCTGGAGTCGATATTGTTGTAAGTCGATATTCGGTCCGTCGATATTATGCCAGTGATCCGTGCCTATTTACCGACTGACAGTGTTTGCATACTATAGAGGCATGTGTGGACTCTACAGCCAATGAGCACTTCAGAATTGTGTGCCGTGCCCTAGGATTGGGCGATGTACCACCAATGTGCCATTCCTAGAGTCCCTTACGCATTATGAGACCCTCCCAGTGCAAGGCAACTCCTACAATATGCTCATTGCTCAGCCATGGAATTGGCTGTCATGTGACCTAGAAGTACTGGCATTGGGAAGTAATGTAATTTGTTAAACGAACAACGGGCAACTGACTTTAGATTGAATTCACGGTTGGTCCATGTAAGTAGTGGTAAGTTAGTCTTGTCATCTGAGCTTGGGGAGTAGGAAGGCTTTAATAGCAATGGGAATGTGGGTAGGGGTGGGTGGGAACCAGCATGCTTGTGGTGGGCAGATGGCTTGTGATGGCCAGCGCTGCAGGAGCATGGAACAAACAGAATTGCAGGGGACCTGTGACAGCCAGAAGTAGTTGATTGGCATTGTGAACGTCATTGGTGCAGGACAAATTTTGTGGCAGCCGTGGGACAAGAGGGGAATGAATATGTGAAAGCTGCAAGGAGAGGCTACTATAGTAATAGTATTTGGGGATTTGGAAGGTGTGTGGGTGTCATGGGGTAGATGGGGACTTTGGCAGCCATATGTGCCAGTAGAGTAACCTATAGTCATCGGTGGAGGCGAGAGGCAGGAGACCTGTAGCGGTCCTGGGTGGAGAGAAGGTGATATGGAAGGGGCAGGGGGCTGTAGCATTCAGGAGTAGGCAAAAGGGGGGCTGTTACATCCAATTGGAGGTTGTGTGCCTGGTGTTTCATCATTGCTATTGTTAAGGGTCTCAGAGTTGGTTGTTGTTTTATGCCTCTTCTGCCCCTCTGTGCCTCTGGAGTAGTATATTTCACAATGCCTGATGATGCAGGACCTAAAAGCAGTTGCAAAGAAAATCTGAGACAACGGAAAGAGAAAACAGAAGTGAGATCAGCGGCCGCCATAGGAGGTGGCGCAGTGAGCACGGAACCCACGTCAGGCATACCCTTCCCACTTAGGGTGACAAAAGCAAAGAGAATAAATGATGGACCAAATGCTGAACAATGCAAACATTCACCCCCAGTCACAAAGATCTCGGTTAAGTCCACCGTTCTTTTGCCCAGCATGTCACCACTGTTTAGACCCAGCCCTATACAAATCAGCCTTGACCCTGCTCCTCATGGGAACAGTCCATCCCGAACTGCCAAGCCAGGTCCTTCCTGGACCAGAAACAAGCAACCTGGGACCAGTTTTGAGGTATGATCCCTCATCAGGGAGGCTAGTTTGAATCCAGTGGCACAGTGAGCCCGGGACCCACATCTGGGCATACCCGGCGCACTTAGGGTAAGAAAGCAAAAGACATACAAATGATGGACGAAATGTGGAACAAATCAAACATTCCCCCCAGTCAAGAGATCTGGGTTAAATCCATTGTTCTCTTGCTCACCATGCCAACCCAGCTTAGACAAAGCCAGACCCTGCTCTTCATGGGAATAGTCCAGCCCGAACTGCCAAGCCATGTCCTCCCTGGACCCAAAACGAGCATCCTGGGACCGGTTTTGGGGTATCACCCCTCAACAGCCAGACTAGCTTGAATCCAGTGGTGCAGTGAGCATGGGACCCACGTTTGGGCATACCCTTCAAACTTAGGGTGACAAAAGCAAAAAGAACAAACGATGGACGGAATGCTGCACAATGCAAACATTCACCCCGAATCACAAAGAGCTGAGTTTTATCAGTTTATGTGATTTTTCTGCAAGCTCACTGGTCACAGCTAATAGTGCTGCCTAATGACTTGGGCTGAGGGGCTGCAACTGGAAGGGCAAAGCAGATTTTGTGTTGAGTAGTAATAATTTATTTTCCACTGTGTATAATATCTGGACAGCTATCTACAAACCTAATAGTCCAAACACCACATTCATCATGTTTGTGAAGGTGGTGGAGAGGCATTGATAGAACAGGACATCTAAGGAGGAAATCCTTAGTTCTGTGACTAAGAATATAAACGCCTGCATATGGGTCCTCATCCGCAGGGCCAACCATGATTCTTCGGGTGATGATGGATGCTGAGGTCGTGCAAACAAAGTTTAAGGTTTGGTTGTTCTAAGGGTGCATTGCGATGTGAGATTTGTGTATCCTTAGATGCAATCTCAGCATGACATATTATTTCT
Source organism: Calotriton arnoldi (assembly GCA_963921515.1). Lineage (NCBI taxonomy): Eukaryota > Metazoa > Chordata > Amphibia > Caudata > Salamandridae > Calotriton > Calotriton arnoldi. Next base: position 418,684 of record CAWUFW010006994.1, read on the forward strand.
GATACCGTTAGCTCCTGGGCCGGTATCTCTAGAGAAATGTCTGAGTAAAGGATTAAAGACTGTTAGAAATGGGGGTCTCTAGTTGGCAATGGTTTGTACCTTTGTCCAAATAGGGACCCTTCTCTCTAGTCAGGATAAGGGGGATAAACTACTGAAATAAACGCTGCTCACCCCCTTGGTAGCTTGGCATGAGCAGTCAGGTTTATCTCAGAGGCTGTGTGTAAAGCATTTGCACATAACCAACACTAATACAGTGAAAATAATACAAAAGGACACCACACCGGTTTCTGAAGAATAACCAATATTCATCTGTGCAAACAAGACCAAAACGATAAAAGACCAACCTACAGTAATCACAAATATGCACTTTGCAGAAATAACTTTAAAATGCAGTTCCCTGAAGCCGGTAACTCTGTTCAGAGCTACAGTGGTGCTGAAAACTACAGAATCCAACAGTTCTGGACGCTGCTTCAGTGTCAGCAGAGTCGTCAACAGTACCTTTGGTTCCGGTCGACCGCATCGGTGCGGGCCGGTTTTGGCAAACGTCGCGATTGCGATGTGAAGCTTAGCGGTGCAGCATGCGGTGCCCTGAAGTCGCGGTGCAGGCAGCGGCTCAGTGATGGTCGTCCAGCGGCTTCGGTGAGACCAGGGCTGTGGTACGGAGTGAGGTAGTGCTTGTTGCGGTGCTGACAGATCACGGTGCAAGCGACAATGCATGTTGATGGGAGCTGCATCGGTCAGCCCAGACTGCGCTGGGGGACGGGGAGGTGCATCTTGCAACTTACGAGCGGTGCCCCCAAACCACAGTGCAGTCATGGGTGTCACGTTCAGCGGGCAGCGTCGTCGTCGTGAGACCAGGGCGGCGGAGTGAAGCGAGGCAATGCTGAGTGCGGTGTCCACAGGTCGTGGTGCAACCAGTGGCTCGGTGGCGGCGGCAATTGTCAGTGAGACCAGGATTAGGGTGCGAAGTATGGCCGTGCCCTCTGCAGTGCCTTCAGGACATGGAGCCCGCAGCGGTGTCAGTGATGGTGTCGTCTGCTTTCACTCTCTGTGGCAACTGAAACCCACAGTTCCAGAGGCGGTACCCAGAGGTAAGTGAAGTCTTTGCTGTCCCTGAGACTTCGTGACCAGAAGGCACATTCTAGTTCAAGCCCTTGGAGACACTCATCAACAAGTAGAGAAAGTTCAGTCCAGTCCTTTCGCTGCCCAAGGCAGAAGCAGCAACTGCAGGCCAACCCAGCAAAGCAACAACACAGCAAAGGGGCAGTACTCCTCCTGGCAGTTCTTCCAGCTCTTCTTCTTGCAAGGTTCCTTGATCCAAGCGAGTTCTAAAATTCTGGGGTCTGCACCCCAATATTTATACTGCATGTCTCTTTGTTCTCTAGGGCAGAGAGTGTCTGTGCTTAGTCCAAACCAGTTTGGTCCTCTCTGACCCAGCTTCCCGGCAGGAGGTGGAGACAGCATTGTCCAAGGCAGACCAGGCCCATTCAGGTACAAGGAAATCTCCTACCACTACTCTAAATGCAGCCAAGATCTATTCAGCTCAGTCCTAACTCATCCAGGAAAGGCAGGATACACCTCGACCCCCCCCCAGTGGCTGTCTGAAGAGAATGCACATCCGCAGCCCGTCACTCCAAAGCCAGACAGTCAATCCACAACCAAGCAGAGGCACACAGGATGGCTAAGCAAGAATACCTACTTTCGAAAATTGGTATTTTCAAACACAGAACATAAAAATCACCTTTACTAAAAGATGCATCTCTACATTCTGAGTTCAGGCATACTAAACTCCATTTCTCTATCTTATCCTAATGGGAAGATATACTCGTAAAATGTTACAGAGTATTCCCTATTCTACCCTATGGGACAGATAGCCTTTCAACAGTGAAAAATGAATTAAACTGTAGTTCGCTATCAGGACATGTCACACACACCAGGACATGTCCTACCTTTTACATACACTGCACCCTGCCCATAGGGGTGCCTACCAAGAACACAGACCAAATGCATGAAGAGAGGGATCATAGGATTCTTTCAGTGAGTGACTAGCTGAATGTAGACTGAGGCTATTGTTATGTTTTATTGACAACATGATCTACCGGTTTATTTCATATGGTATTACTTTGAACGCTTACAAATAATTCTTTGAGTGCAGTATTGCATTTTAACACAATGCTCCGCGTTGCAGAAGTCCCTTATGGGATTTGTAATATTATGTTATGCAATTTGACATTGAATGACAAGAAAATCAACGCCTTTGCAGAACAACCTCAAAATTATATAGAATTCAAATGCTATTCAAAGCCCAGCACAATGAACAAGCTCTACCTGGAATGGTGCCTTTGTGAAACGCAGTATGACGCAGTATGACATGGAAAAGAAAATTCAGTGAGACCAGGGCTGTGGTACGGAGTGAGGCAGTGCTTGTTGCGGTGCTGACAGATCACGGTGCAAGCGACAATGCATGTTGATGGGAGCTGGCATCGGTCAGCCCAGACTGTGCTGGGGGACGGGGAGGTGCGTCTTGCAACTTACGAGCGGTGCCCCCAAACCACAGTGCGGTCACGGGTGTCACGTTTAGCGGGCAGCGTCGTCGTCGTGAGACCAGGGCGGCGGAGTGAAGCGAGGCAATGCAGAGTGCGGTGTCCACAGGTCGTGGTGCAACCAGTGGCTCGGTGGCAGCGGCAGTTGTCAGTGAGACCAGGATTAGGGTGCGAAGTATGGCCGTGCCCTCTGCAGGGCCTTCAGGACATGGAGCCCGCAGCGGTGTCAGTGATGGTGTCGTCTGCTTTCCCCCTCTGTGGCTACTGAAACCCACAGTTCCAGAGGCGGTACCCAGAGGTAAGTGAAGTCTTTGCTGTCCGTGAGACTTCGTGACCAGAAGGCACATTCTAGTTCAAGCCCTTGGAGACACTCATCAAAAAGTAGAGAAAGTTCAGTCCAGTCCTTTCGCTGCCCAAGGCAGAAGCAGCAACTGCAGGCCAACCCAGCAAAGCAACAACACAGCAAAGGGGCAGTACTCCTCCTGGCAGTTCTTCCAGCTCTTCTTCTTGCAAGGTTCCTTGATCCAAGCGAGTTCTAAAATTCTGGGGTCTGCACCCCAATATTTATACTGCATGTCTCTTTGTTCTCTAGGGCAGAGAGTGTCTGTGCTTAGTCCAAACCAGTTTGGTCCTCTCTGACCCAGCTTCCCGGCAGGAGGTGGAGGCATCATTGTCCAAGGCAGACCAGGCTCATTCAGGTACAAGGAAATCTCCTACCACTACTCTAAATGCAGCCAAGATCTATTCAGTCCAGTCCTAACTCATCCAGGAAAGGCAGGTTACACCTCGACCCCCCCCCCCAGTGGCTGTCTGAAGAGAATGCACATCCGCAGCCCGTCACTCCAAAGCCAGACAGTCAATCCACAACCAAGCAGAGGCACACAGGATGGCTAAGCAAGAATACCTACTTTCTAAAATTGGTATTTTCAAACACAGAACATAAAAATCACCTTTACTAAAAGATGCATCTCTACATTCTGAGTTCAGGCATACTAAACTCCATTTCTCTATCTTATCCTAATGGGAAGATATACTCGTAAAATGTTACAGAGTATTCCCTATTCTACCCTATGGGACAGATAGCCTTTCAACAGTGAAAAATGAATTAAACTGTAGTTCGCTATCAGGACATGTCACACACACCAGGACATGTCCTACCTTTCACATACACTGCACCCTGCCCATAGGGTGCCTACCAAGAACACAGACCAAATGCATTAAGAGAGGGATCATAGGATTCTTTCAGTGAGTGACTAGCTGAATGTAGACTGAGGCTATTGTTATGTTTTATTGACAACATGATCTACCGGTTTATTTCATATGGTATTACTTTGAACGCTTACAAATAATTCTTTGAGTGCAGTATTGCATTTTAACACAATGCTCCCGCGTTGCAGAAGTCCCTTATGGGATTTGTAATATTATGTTATGCAATTTGACATTGAATGACAAGAAAATCAACGCCTTTGCAGAACAACCTCAAAATTATATAGAATTCAAATGCTATTCAAAGCCCAGCACAATGAACAAGCTCTACCTGGAATGGTGCCTTTGTGAAACGCAGTATGACGCAGTATGACATGGAAAAGAAAATTCAGTGAGACCAGGGCTGTGGTACGGAGTGAGGCAGTGCTTGTTGCGGTGCTGACAGATCACGGTGCAAGCGACAATGCATGTTGATGGGAGCTGGCATCGGTCAGCCCAGACTGCGCTGGGGGACGGGGAGGTGCGTCTTGCAACTTACGAGCGGTGCCCCCAAACCACAGTGCGGTCACGGGTGTCACGTTCAGCGGGCAGCGTCGTCGTCGTGAGACCAGGGCGGCGGAGTGAAGCGAGGCAATGCAGAGTGCGGTGTCCACAGGTCGTGGTGCAACCAGTGGCTCGGTGGCAGCGGCAGTTGTCAGTGAGACCAGGATTAGGGTGCGAAGTATGGCTGGGCCCTCTGCAGTGCCTTCAGGACATGGAGCCCGCAGCGGTGTCAGTGATGGTGTCGTCTGCTTTCCCCCTCTGTGGCTACTGAAACCCACAGTTCCAGAGGCGGTACCCAGAGGTAAGTGAAGTCTTTGCTGTCCGTGAGACTTCATGACCAGAAGGCACATTCTAGTTCAAGCCCTTGGAGACACTCATCAACAAGTAGAGAAAGTTCAGTCCAGTCCTTTCGCTGCCCAAGGCAGAAGCAGCAACTGCAGGCCAACCCAGCAAAGCAACAACACAGCAAAGGGGCAGTACTCCTCCTGGCAGTTCTTCCAGCTCTTCTTCTTGCAAGGTTCCTTGATCCAAGCGAGTTCTAAAATTCTGGGGTCTGCACCCCAATATTTATACTGCATGTCTCTTTGTTCTCTTGGGCAGAGAGTGTCTGTGCTTAGTCCAAACCAGTTTGGTCCTCTCTGACCCAGCTTCCCGGCAGGAGGTGGAGGCATCATTGTCCAAGGCAGACCAGGCTCATTCAGGTACAAGGAAATCTCCTACCACTACTCTAAATGCAGCCAAGATCAATTCAGTCCAGTCCTAACTCATCCAGGAAAGGCAGGTTACACCTCGACCCCCCCCCCAGTGGCTGTCTGAAGAGAATGCACATCCGCAGCCCGTCACTCCAAAGCCAGACAGTCAATCCACAACCAAGCAGAGGCACACAGGATGGCTAAGCAAGAATACCTACTTTCTAAAATTGGTATTTTCAAACACAGAACATAAAAATCACCTTTACTAAAAGATGCATCTCTACATTCTGAGTTCAGGCATACTAAACTCCATTTCTCTATCTTATCCTAATGGGAAGATATACTCGTAAAATGTTACAGAGTATTCCCTATTCTACCCTATGGGACAGATAGCCTTTCAACAGTGAAAATGAATTAAACTGTAGTTCAGCTATCAGGACATGTCACACACACCAGGACATGTCCTAGCTTTCACATACACTGCACCCTGCCCATAGGGGTGCCTACCAAGAACACAGACCAAATGCATGAAGAGAGGGATCATAGGATTCTTTCAGTGAGTGACTAGCTGAATGTAGACTGAGGCTATTGTTATGTTTTATTGACAACATGATCTACCGGTTTATTTCATATGGTATTACTTTGAACGCTTACAAATTCTTTGAGTGCAGTATTGCATTCTAACACAATGCTCCCGCGTTGCAGAAGTCCCTTATGGGATTTGTAATATTATGTTATGCAATTTGACATTGAATGACAAGAAAATCAACGCCTTTGCAGAACAACCTCAAAATTATATAGAATTCAAATGCTATTCAAAGCCCAGCACAATGAACAAGCTCTACCTGGAATGGTGCCTTTGTGAAACGCAGTATGACATGGAAAAGAAAATTACCTTCAGATAAGAAAGAAATCTTTTTTGTCTCAGGATGCAGGCTAAAGAGGCTTACCTCCTCTTCACACCTCATTATATGATAAATGAATCAGATGTAAAAACAAGAGATTTTCTTTTGTATGTGATACATAGAAACTTTCAGAGGTGTTTTGTGTTCATTTAATTGAACCCATGAAAACTAACTACAGAAGAATGGGATTGAGTGGGAGAGATAAAAAAGAATGAAGTCTAAGCAGGAGAAATGGGTTGAGACAATGCAGAGTTGGGGGACCCAATTTCAGATGAGCAAATTACCTCAGGCAGGAAAGAGTGAGAGACCTTGATACTTAACAGACGGTGTTCTGCAGGCTGCAGCCCCAGAACCCTAGAAAGGGTTACTTTGCAATACATGCATTAATCAGTACATGCTTAAGGTTGCATTGCTTGTGTCAGGAAGGATCACAGTGTAGGTGGTGACTGATGTGACCTCCATGAATCAAGCAGGAACTGGGTTGACAAATGATAGGGGGATGAGTGAAATTGACAGGGGAGTGTGGCTGAGAAAGGCCAATGCCATTCCATGAAGGTGGAAAATAAGCAAACAAGGGAGCGAACAAGTGACTGCATGAGCTTGTGAGTGGGCGCATACGAGAGCAGAAAGAGCACCAATACCAACAAAGACTTTTGGATTGCTGTACACTCAGCGAGAAAGGCACAAATAGAGTATTAACAACCAAACATCTGCAAAGACGTGTATAGTAAAAACTGTAACAATAGTGACAGATTTACTCACTGCTCTAATGCACAGCAAATCTTAATGTAGCTTAAAGGAAAATGCAGGCAAGGTAGACCCATAGTGTTAAATGTTAAACGTTGTGCACCATCATCAGTGCTACATCAATCTCTTGCAATTAATGACCAAGAAATGGCTATATTCACTGAATTCAGTTGAGGAAATGGGCTGGAAAGAGCCATCTAATTATCAATATAAGATACTTGGGACCAACCTATTAGCCACATGTATTATGTTTAATCTGCCTGTCAGTCAGAGGACAACCAGAGGTATTAATTTACTCCCAGTGTGTGAGATCTGCGTTCTGCCGCACAAGTGGGGACTACCTGCCCCAGTGTTCCCCAGGGCAGAGGAGGAGCTCTGCAATGAGCATCACCTGTTCTGGCCTCAAAGTGCTTAAAAGTGTACTGTGAATCCCATTGCGAGGGGGTGAGAGCCGTTATCTGATGCACCAGTGGGGACTACCTGCTCCGGCATTCCTCAGGGCATAGGAGGAGCCCTGCATCAAGCACCACCTGTTCTGACCGCAAAGCGCTTAAAAGCACACTGTGAGTCCCGCGGCTTGGGTGTGAGAGCAGGGTTCTGCCACACCAGTGGGGACTACCTACCCCAGGATTCCTCTGGACAGAGGAGGAGCCCTGCAACAAGTGCCACCTGTTCTGGCCAAAAAGCTCTTCAAAGCTCACTGTGATTCCTACAGCGTGGCGGTGAGAGCCACGTTCTGCCGCACCAGTGGGGACTACCTGCCTCAGCATTCCTCAGGGTGGAAAGGAGCCCTGCAATGAGCATCACCTGTTCTGGCCGCAAAGCGCTTAAATGTGCACTGAGTCCCACAGCATGGGGATGAGAGCCGCATTCTGCCGCACCAGTGAGGACTACGTGCCCCAGTTTCATCAGGGCTGAGGAGGAGCCCTGCAATGAGCACCACCTGTTCTGGCCGCCAAGCGCTTAAAAGTGCACTGTGAGTCCCACGGTGCGGGGGTGAGAGAAGTGTTCAGCCGCACCAGTGGGGACCACCTGCCTCAGAAGTACTCTGGGCACATTTGGAGCCCTACAATGTGCACCACCTGTTCTGGCCACAAATCACTGAAAAGCGCACTGTGAGTCCCATGGTGTGGGGGTGAGAACCACGTTCTGCTACACCAGTGGGGGCTATCTGCCCCAGCATTCCTCAGGGTGGAGGAGAAGCTCTGCAATGAGCACCACCTGTTCTGGCCGCAAAGCACTTAAAAGCGTACTGTGAGTCCTGCGGTGCGGGATACGCCTGGGTAAAGCCCGGGCCAAGGGCAGGCCGATCCACGCTTGTCAGCGCAAGGAAGAGGCAGGGCAGGCTCACCCCCACGGTCCTGTTTTTGGTCATCCTCTGTCTGGTAAGCCTTTACTTTCATGGCCTCGATCATCATACTGGTCTTGTTCTCCACACCACCTGCCTGTTTGATCACTTGCTCGCCAACTTTGGTTTGTGCATGCTAGTGTTTATTACGCACGCCTCTTTCTTAAAGACATGTTCAAACGGAAAGTGCTTGAAAATTAATTGGGGACTGGGAAGAAGCCCAAGTCTGCAAGGCGCCATGGAGCTGAGGTCTGCGCCCTTCAAGTAATTGACAAACCAATTGAGGAAGTTGAGGACATGATTAGTGGCGGTAGAACTGTTCCTGTTACATCTGCCCCCAGGAAGGTGAAATCCAAGATCAACCAATTCAACAAAGGGAAAGATACTGTTTCAACCAACTGTCCCCGTGACAAAGTCCTTGTTGATTCTGGGTCTAACTTGGTGTTAGTTAGAGTTAGGTTCGACAGATAGTGCTCTGGCCTTGCTCCATCTCTGTCTACCACTGCACTAGGTCCCCTGCACACTGAGGCATAACCCACTCATGACCCTCAGGTGGAATCATTATCCTTACCATCCCTTGCCTCCATTCCCATTGGTCCAATTAGTACAACTATTACTGTAAGACAGCAGGATGTAGGGTTAGCCCCTGCCATTGATGACCATGTTTGTCCAGAGGATTTTAAGAGCCTGGTTGCGCTTCATAAATCTGAACTTAAGTCTGTTAAAGATGCTGCTGTTTCCTTGAGTTGTGGGACCTAATTAGCCTTATTAATGGTTTATTAGCAAAATGTAGGGATAGGGATCCCTGTGTAGACCTCGTCTGAGTAAATATATCTCCCCCTCATATAATGCCCCCTCCTGGTACGAGTGTGGTTATGATGGGAGCCCCTGTAAATGGGGCATGCCCACCTCCTCTCATTCCCCGTATTTGTGCAGTTTCTACAGACACCATGGGTCCTGCTTCCGCCCGACCTCAGTAAGACCAGGGGCCCCCCAAATGATCATAAACCCCAGTCCTGATAATCCTCTTATAGGTATTCCCACTCATTTCAGTGTTCCTCAATCAGTTACCTCAGGACATGGTACCAATAGGGATACTTACCCAGGGGCTTATTTTGAGGTTCCTTCTGCCCTCGCAATGGATGATGGCCCTGGGGTTCCCCTCAGTAGTAGTGATTTGCTTAGATCTCTCATCTGATTGTACTCCTTACATAGTAGTCCTAGTGGATGTGCCTCCAATTACTCCTAATACTCAGGAGGTTTTTTTTTCAACTCAAGAACAAGGTATCCCACTGGTTGTCCATAAAGGCGGGGCAGACAATTGTTTTCACACCCAGATAAACATAGTCAGTAGAGTAGGGTGGATTGGATGTGGCCCCAATTTGACTAGAGGGGATAGCATGGTGTTGAATTTCAACAATAAGTGGGCTGCTGCCAAAATTCTGGCTTCCTCCCAGTGATTAGGGGGCTTGGGTATTGAGGTGCATTCACTGGGATTCTTTTACAAGCCAGGGCAGGGCTCTGTAAAACGTTGCCCCCACTATGCCTGGGTGCCGCAGACCTTCCCAGTCACGCTCATTAGCCCACATGGGAGCAATATGCTCATCCTGCTTTTACTGCTTTAAGGGCAAATAGCTACTGACATCCTGAGGCCCCTCTTGGCCCCCTTCTATTTCACGGTGGGCACTCAGGGGAGATTCTTCCTCACTTCCCCACCTCTAAGAAATTTGTGACTCTGGACTGGGTAGATTGACTACCTAGTATTGCAAGTGGGGTTGAGGAGAAATCGAAGGAAACATAGGTGGGAGATGGCCTATCAGATCCTCATATCAGTGACCATGTGGGATTCCTAATATGGAACACAGCAGGATAAGATTCCAAAAATAGGCACCCATATTGGCTACACTTTGCTAAATCCTACGAAGTCTTAGCTTTTCAAGAAACATGGTCCCTTAATACCACTCCTTTTTTTGATAATGTTGTTCACTTCTTCATGTCAGCGATACCTTCTTCCTCTGGGCGAGCCAAGGCCGGTTTGTGCATTTTAATCTCTCTAGCATTAACCTGTGAGGCAACCATGGTGGAGGCAGACTGCCCTTAAGTAGAATCCATCTTACTGACAATTAGCTTGTGTTACTTGTAAATGTTTACAACCCTAATGGTTGCTCCCCTTTTTCTGAAGCCATTTTTAACACTAGCAGTCATAGAGAAATTTAAGAACTCACTGACCCCTTGTGGAGCTGCTCCAGCAAGAAGGGTGCTGATAATGGTCATGGGTGACTTCATAATCCATCCCTGCCCAGGGCCCTGCTTCGCTTTTCAGGACCCTTTGGCACATGAAGAGTCTCCCCTCCCCCATTGCGAACACTCTTCTCAAGGGGAGCAGTTAAATTGTCTGATCCACTCCCAGAACCTGATTTCCCCCATTTGTCCAGGCAGCTCGCATGTATGTTAGCAAAGGGGAAGAATCAATTGTTGATTACATCGTGATCTTAACAGCACTCTCTAGTTTCCGGGGGGACCACCAGATCGAATGGACAAGGTGGAGTGATCATAACATTTGAGTCTAAGGCTAAAATACTAGAGTCAGGATTTCTCCTCACCTACTCCTTGCTTCCAATATTTGACCCCTACGGACCAAAGCAGACGCTTAAGGTGGTCTAAAATTAAACCGTGGGACTCTTTTCAGCCTATTTAGCCTTGAGACTGAATGTTGTCTTAATCCGGATCTCTGTCCCTAGAATGTTGTTATTATGTTCTTGGCAACTTTGCTCCAGGGTTAAGTGGCCCTTGTTGCCCCTAGACATGGGCCTTCTGCTTTTACTAGACCTCAGTGGTTTAATGAGGCATGCTTGACAGGCCATTGCACATTAAAAATAGCTTTCAAGTGCTGCCTGAGCATAAGGTTGGAGATCCAGGGTGCAAAATAAAACTATAAGATGTCGCTGAAGGAGAAGACAGACTCACTTAAGGTCGACATTTGTGATCAGTTAGTCTGCGCTAGTGATTCTAGTGACCATGCGGCATTCTGGAGTGCTATAAATCGCCCCTTTCTGACTGAGGATGCCATGTCCAGTTTGGTCACCACTATTCCGGAAGCTAACTCGTTTAACCATTAGTTCCCCCTGCCTCTCCTTTTCTATTATGGACATTTCTAGTGCCATTAGAGGTTTGTCTTGGAATAAGGATCCTGGGCCAGATGGTGTGCCAGTTGATCTCTTCAAGAGTGACGTAATGGTTCAAAAGTGAGCCAACTCTTAGCAGGCTGATTATCCGGGATTGTCTTTCATTAGCCATCTCTAAAGCAATCGCTTGGTTATGTCGTATCCAGCATGCACTGGCATCTTTGGGCCATCACAGCCTTTCTACGCAGACGGAGGAAATTGTCAAGGTGGACTACCTATGGGTTACCCAGCATTTTTTATCTCGGCTTTCTGTCTTTAGGGTGGACCAGGAATTGTTTAGCCAGCTATTTGAGCTTACTGTTTGATTAAATCTGTTTACCTCCTAGAACCAACCCTGACCTGGGTAAATAATGTTTACTATTGCTATCTTTTATTAAGGTTCAGGCTGAACTCTTTTCTCCCATTGGGAAGTTTTCCCAAAGGCTGGGCCACTGAAGGCTCTTTAGGTCCTTGTGAGTGTGACAAAGTTTCAGTCTAGTGCATGATACATTTTGTAATGTTCTGCAGCTTATGCACTCTTCCAAGGAAATAGTTCCTGCTTCCCATTTTGAGAGAGGCCCAGTTTTCACAAGTTAGGCTAGCAATGGTGTTCCTCTTCATGCTGAGGGACATGCGCACATGTATAAACATAGATTATTTTCTGAGTAGCATTGGCAAGACCTGTGGGACTTGGCCTTAGCCTGTTTACACTAATTGAGCATATTTTACTGTTGCTGATATATGGAGTAACTGTGTCAGTTCTTTCTTTTGATTATGATTTACAATGTGTGAATTATGCATTTTATCTGCTATGATAGAGTTGTATGTTTTATGTGATTTTATCTGTTTTATGTCATTTATGGTTATTTATGTAAACGAATAAAGAAATTTTACTACTACTACTCACAGATGTGGAGCAATGACATTTTTTATCAATGGATGGTATGTTCTATAGATAGGATTTGTAAGAAATTGGAGAATTCGTTGAGGGGGATGAGAACCCACCTCAAAATAAATCCACAATCCTTATCAGGGTAAATCACAACACTCACTAAATAAACCTGTGCCAAACCCACTGGTAGCTATGGTGCCAAGCAGTTAGGCTTAGCATACAGTCAATGTGTAAAGTATTTATGCAGTACTCAAAGGGTAATAATGTGACAACACAACCCAAGAAAAATTTCAAAACAATTTTCAATAAAAGATAATATTTTAATAAATAAAATGACACCAAAATGAATGAAAAAAACAATTAGTAGAATTGGAGTTATGAATTTCTAAAGTTTGCATTTAAAAATAGCCCAGAAAAGCACTAACTGTCGAACACAGGCAACTGGTTGCACTGGACCGGGACAAGTGTAAGATTTAAGGCAGACTGCGATGGAGCGTGGGTCAGATACAAGGACCAGGATTATCCTGGTTGCAAAGTTTCACTTTGAAACTTTTATGATGGCAGAAAATCTTCATCTGGGCCAGGTAGCTGACTGTATCTGAAGTGATGCTGTATGATAATGGGAAGCCACTACATTAGGTCTCAGAGTCGATAGAGGACTGATCAGCTTTGGGCCCAGTGAAACCAGTGAGGAAGGTTGTCATAGTTGCTCGGATGCTGCTCGGCATCGAATCTGGTGAAGCCGTTGATCAGGTGCTGTTTGGTGTCAAATCTAGTGAAGCCATCTGCAAAAGTTGTCGGTGTCAATGCTTGGAACACCATCCTGGGTCAGACCACTCCATTGCTGATGTTCTGTCCAGGTTCTTCCACTTTAGTGATAAGAAATCCCAGGAGGTTGGGTAGTTTTCCCCACTTTGAGCTGGGGGAATGTGTAAGACCTGTCAGCCTTAGGGTGATCTTCCACCAAATATTTTGCCTTCACCCTCCTATTTTTCTGAATTTATTTTGTTGACCTTAGGAAAAATTGGCTTACACCTGATTGGCAAATTAAATTTACTTATAAGTCCATAGTAAATTGGCATACCATATACCCAGGACCTGTGAATTAAATGTTACTAGTGGGCCTGCCGCACCTATTGTGCCACCCTCTTCAATCAATCAATCAGGAGTTTGTATAGTACGTCTAATCACCCATGAGGGTCTGAAGGAACTGAGGGAGGGGGGCTGCTGATCCGTCTGGGTGTGGAGGTTTAGTCAAAGAGCGAGGTCTTGAGATACTTCCTAAATTGGGTCAACAACGGGGAATGCCTGAGGTGGAGGGGCTCAGTGTTCTAGGTCTTAATGGCGCGGTAGAAGAAGGATCTTCCTCCTGTTCCGGTCTTGTAAATCCGTGGGATGGTGGCCAGGGCAACTTTGGCGGAGCAAAGTTGTCTGGTGGGTACGTGGAATGCAAGGCGGTGGTTCAGATATGCTGGTCCTGCGTCGTGGAGAGCTTTGTAGGCGTGTGTGAGGAGCTTGAAGGTGATTCTCTTGTTGATAGGGAGCCAGTGGAGTTGTCTGAGGTGTTGTGTTATGTTCCTGCGGTGGGGGATGTCGAGGACCAGTCTGGCTGTGGCGTTTTGGACATTCTGTAGTTTTCCTGAGCTGTTTCTGGGTGTCGCTGGCGTAGAGTGCATTGCCGTAGTCAAGTCTGCTGGTGATCAGTAGCCCTTTAAAGCATTTCTCAGGCCTGCCATTGCATTGTGTCAGCAGTTATAAACATGCAAAAGCTGGAGTCTTATCAGGTTCCCTAACCCAGGATGCACAGCAAGCATATCAATCATTCAATGAAATTCCAACACGGGTTTCCATTATTCTTTGAATTTTATTCCACAAGTAATCTGTATATAATCAAAAGTTTTTCTTATCATCTGTATGGGGCCGATTCACAGAACTAATCTGAGATAAAATCCTAAACTTACTACTTTTGGTATTCACAGAAGGCATTTAGTAGTAGTAAAGTTAGGACTCCTAACTTTACTACTAGTAAACTGAGACAAAATCCTAACTTTACGACTTTCGTTATTCATAAAAGGCATTTAGTAGTAGTAAAGTTAGGAGTCCTAACTTTACTTCTTCTAAATGCCTTCTGTGAATACCAAAAGTAGTAAATTTAGGACTTTATCTCAGATTAGTTCTGTGAATCGGGCCCTATAAGTTCAACGAGTGCCTCCTGGCTTTACTAAATGACACATAGAAGTGCAAATAAATCACCAAAATTCAAAGTGAAGCTGATGTTCCCATTCCCAATGCTTTTCGGGCTAACAATTGCCCTGCCTCAGGGGAAGCTATAAAAATGAGAACCTCATTTTAACAGCCATAACTAAAATAATTTTTCGAAACACGAGTGCTCCATGCAATGTATTGTGACTGAAATTTGAAAAGTGTAGGAAATTAAAATAAAAAGGTGGTAGTCTCTAAGTTTATTAAAAAGTGTATTCTGACTAAAGCATGCAGATTACCCAAATCTTGAATGCTTTTGATCGTTATCTCGCATCCATGTGTTTTTTCCGCAACACATCCTTTAAGATAAACATGCGACACACTCAGTGAGTCCCAACTTTGTCAACAACTCAATCCAACATTTGAATTGAACCAAAACTAAACATTCATCATACCTTCACCAATGTGATCCCTGACGACATCCGGATCTGGTGTCCATGCCCAGGGTGACATGCTTAACTTTGCCTTCAGCTTTCTTAAATGAGACATTACATTTGGCATGCATTCTTCCTATCTTGTGATGAAAGCAGTTATAAACTGCCACATCGACTTGGCAAAATAACCACTTAGGCAAGCCTAAAACTCCCATTTAATACTTATAAGTAACTCCTAAGGTGGGCCCGAAATAGCCCGTCATTGTAATTAAAAGTTGGACATGTATTTTTAAGTTTTACATGTCCTGGTAGTAAAATAACTCATACATTTGTTTTTCACTACTGTGAGGCCTACCTCTCCCATACGATAACATTTGGTTACCTTACTACATTTATTAGGTGCTTGCTTATGATTGGGAGCAGGTAGGTAGTTTGGTGTCTGAGGAACTGTAATTTAAAATTCTCCTGAATGGTAAAGACAGATTCTAGGTCACAATTCTAAAAATCGCACTTTTAGAAAATTGGCATTTTTGTGCCCTAACTTTTTGGTGCCTGCAGCCTGTTCTTGGGTCACATTACTAGGTGTAGTTGGCAGTTGGCCTTTGTGTATTCCTCTCCAATATCATCACAATAGAGGGTCTAAGTGTTGATAGGATAGGCCATCGCTGACTTAATAGAGGGGTGGAGTTGTCACTTGCCACACTTGTACTTCAAAAGCACTGGCTCAGCTCACACACAAAGAACTTCACACTAGGCTATTGTACCCCTAGACAGACTCGGACTAGAGTAGGGAAGCAGACAATTTCAGAAACCTCAGTAGGGGGAAACTCCAGAAGCCTTTCCCACTTCAAATTGGGCACGAGCTATAAATATTGGACAATTAGACCCACTCTTCAGGTCACCTCTGAACCTGTGGAAGACTCAGAAGGACTGCTCTGCTGCAAGAAGGACTGCTCTGCTGCTCTGCTGCCTAAATAAGAAGTACTCAACCTGCACCTTGGATTAGGACCACCAGAGAGACTCCAAGGGCTAGTTAGCTGTCCTCATGATCAGAGCCTCGGGAACAGAAAAGGCTCCAACCATCTTGAACCCTGCACCTGGACTCTGTCTGCTGTGAGTCCTAACTCCCCTGGGCCCTTGGAAGTGAAGATAAAGGTGCTCTTCTAGCCCAGGTATGGTCCCCATCTGAACCGATGCAGCGCGTCGCAACCTGACGGAGCCCTTGCAGCTCCTCATCGAACAGACGCAGCGCAACACACTTCCATTGCAGCCCTCGCAGCTCCTCATTAAACCGATGCAGTGCGATGCAGCTCGATGCCGACCTCACATCACCGCCTTTGTAGCTCTTCATCTGCACCAACGCAGCATGACGCAACTCAAGGGAGGCTCCCGCTTTGCTACTCAGAGCCACCACTGCACGGCACAATGCTTTGAAACAAAGACATCAGGTACAATTCTCAGCAGGCTTAGCCTGGTCCCTGTATCCCCCTGTGCTCCATCACAGTTGGACTTTGTCCCAGTACAGCATGACCAGGTAAACACAGTTGGTGAATTGTGCTTTCAAAAACTATTTTCTTCTAAATCTTTAAAATTGCATATCTCTGATTCTATTCATTAGATTTTTGAAAATGTACTCTATTTTTCTAAACTGGGGTGTGATCTTTCTTGTGTTGCATTTTCACTTTGTTACTGTTTGTGTGCTGCATAAATATTTTATACCTTACCTCCAAGTTATTCCTGACTGCTTTTTGTGCCAAGGTCCCCAGGGTTAAGTACAGGTTTATTTAGTGACTGTTTGTGGTTCACCTTGCAAGCGGTTTGGCTGCTGCTTAATCAGGGCTCACACCACAGTCAACCAACAACAAGCCACTTTGCCACATTGATGTTCAGCGGTGGGGATCAGGAGTTGTGTTTGTGCAGTATCATACAGTGATTTGTGTTACACAAAAATTCGGGATCAATAATTTGACATGGGAGTGACCCCTTTTTTAAAATTCTTCCTATGTTTCCCATTGGCTATTTTCTCTTTTTTCTACATTTGAGTGCCCTACCTTCCTTTTTGCACCATGGAGATGGAGCTGTGCAAATTTGACACCCTCAGATGAGCTGCTGAAACTCTGTAAGCTGAGGGGGTTGAAAGCAGACAATAGGGCTACCAAACTGGACCGCAAGGTAACTAAGTGCCTTTGAGGAGGTGCAGAGGTGGCAGGCCACCTCAGGAGAGGATGATGGTGATGGCAATGAGGAGGAGGGAGCACAGAGGATGTGGAAGGAAAACACAGCCCAGCCCATATGAGAACCCGTCATCCACCAGACATTTCACCTGCAGACTGCTCCATTATTATTGCTGTGCTGACAAGTTGCCATTGCTTAAAAGCCATTGAATTTGGTAACTTGGTCACACATGTTAGAGTTCCTGGTCCATAAGTCTTTCTGGGTCTTTAATCCTACAGCTTAGAAATAGCCCAAATATGTGTGTAACCGATGTCTCATTAGCAGAAAGATAACATCTGTATCTTATGCTCTTGCCAACTGTCCTGATCTTACTTCCAATGTATCTCTACAGCGTGTTACCTTTCCATGAAAAAGATTTATCCTAACCCTCTCTGCATTCTCTCTCTCTCCCTTGGATAATACCCCATAATTTATGGGTTATCTCTCCCCTAATATTCTTTCCTTTTCTCTCTTTGTTAATACCCCCATAACATATGGGTTATCACTGCTCCTCTCTCTTTATATTGTTATTTTGGCAATACATTGCACTAGTGTATTTAAGATGTCCCCCGTACTTCTCTTTTTCCTCTAAAAGACTTTAGATGGCATTAATTTGCCACCAGTACAACAAAGATGGCCCCCAAACCGTGACGCATTGAAATATGTGGACAGCCCAATGTTCCAGTTCACTCAACGTAACTGGTCTGTCCTGCCATCCTCAGTACTAATGATTATAGATACCAGTCACCAGATCCTCTTCGGCCTTGGTACAACAAAACTGCTTAATTCGTGTCAAATTTCTCCGAAGTATGTCCCTTATTTTTTCGGAGCCGTTGAACCCTAATTGAAATGTACTACTTTCATATTTTACCGCGGCGGCGGTAAATATGAAAAATACGTTTAAGACCAACCCTTTTGATATAATTGTGAAGATACATATTCCTGATCGGAACACGACACAATACATTTACGTGGACTCCGTCTAGTGCAATATAGTTTTAACACTCCAAGATGGCGACCAATCACTAAGGACTGCCTCACTGCCCCAGCTCCGAAAGACCAGATAAAAAGTCTTGGCTTCTGGATGGACCACTCCCTCACCTTTAACCATCAAGCAGTTAAACTTGCGGCCACCTGCTTTGGACTACTCAGGATGCTGCGTAAGATTCTTCCCCTTCTCCCTTTCCCAGCTAGACGGATCATGGTCCAGGCTTTAATCCTCTCCTGCCTGGACTATGGTAACGTCCTCTATCTGGGAGCCCCCCAATATACCATCAACAAGCTTCAGACCATCCAAAATTGCGCAGCTCGCCTGCTTCTACAGCTCCCCGGCTGACAGTCCGCCAAACCTGCCCTTGTGTCCTTGCACTGGCTGCCAATAAGAGAAAGGATTCAGTTCAAAGCCATGTGCGTGGCCCACAAAGCCTACTGGAAGAAGGGTCCAGCCATAGTCCAATCCTTAATTACCCCCCATCAGTCTAGAAGAAACCTTCGCTCATCTAGATGTGGTGGACGGTCCTTCGCCCACAATGCTGCCATACTCTGGAATGCCCTCCCACTTCAAGTTCGCAGTCAGCCCAATTTGCAGGCTTTCCGAAAATCTCTAAAAACATACCTCTTCAGGAATGGTGTCTAACTGTGCCTGCTTGGTCTTTTGCTGTTTCCGTCCGTAGCGCTGGGAGGGCTCAGGGTAGCCATCGCGCTTTACAAATATCATTTCATTCATTCATTCATCACTAAGGACTGCCTCACTAGCACGAGCCCAGTCCCTCGACTACTTAAAGATGGCGCCCAAGTATAACGCCGCTACATGGCGCGCGGTTAGCAACGAGGGATTGACCCAGGACTGCCATCTTTCACTTAGCAGAAGTAAGTCCTGTATTGTTTTTCCCCTCGCCGATCCGTAAGTCACATTACTTTCCCTTATATTTTTTGTTGTTTTGTATAACTGGTAAAGGTAACAAGACTTATTTGTTGCTGTTCCCCCTCGGATGCGCTCTACCTCTGAGCCTCAGTTCAGCTCTGCACTCATAACTCCGAGACGAACAATGGGGCATATTAACAAGGGCAGTATCGCCGCTTTAGCAGCACTTTTTGCCGCTAAAGCGGCGATATTTTTATCGCCCTATTTACAAGGTGGTGCCAACATGCATTAGCGCATGTTAGCACCCGTTTACCAGACGCCTCGCTTTGCATCTCTAATGAGATGCAAAGTGGGCGTCACTGGGCGTACCCCTGACGGACTGACTTGTAAAATATCACGAAATGTACATCGCGATATTTACAAGGAGGCCCACGCATTTTAGCAGACGTTAGTTTTTGGTGAAAACCGCGGTTTTCGCCAAAAACTAACGTCTGCTAAAATGCTGACTTACCTATACCTAACAATGGGGGTGGATTATGTTTATACGACCACAAGGTCGTATCAGCAAGGTTATCGCAGTTTTCCATGGAACATCGCTGGAAAACCAGCGATGTTCCATGGAAAACACCGCTATCGCTGGAAAATTATCGCCATTGCGCTATGCTTTGTTAATATAGCGATAGCATGGCGATAATTGCCAGCGATAGCCGGCGATAAAAAAGTTCTCGCTAAGAGTGGCCAGCAATAATTATCGCTGCCGCTTGTTAATATGCCCCTACATGCCTTCGCGTAGTAAATCCGCCCAAGCCAATCCTTGGCACTATCACCGGCAAAAGACATGCTAGATACTACGTAAAGCTTTCTACAGTCTATCCTTACCTCTAATGAATGCATTACAGTGTTCTATTACCGAGGACCATTGTACCCCTTTCCACTGTCCATGCCTCACTCCAATTTAATTAATTCCTGTCTTGGGCCGTTTTTAGGTCTCGCCTAGCGATACAGCGCATGCGCTGCTCGCCTTGGCGAGACCTATTGTCGTCGGTTTGGTGGGCGAAGGGGGACAGCCGATGTGCACGCTCACGGCGTCTCTATCAGCTTGCCCCCGGACAGCAGATGGGCACGCGCATGGCGTCTCTTCACTTTTGAGCGCTCCCACCGTGCGCTTTCACTTTTGCGCGTTCGAGCTCACGACGTCTCTATCAGCTTGCCCCAGACAGCAGATGGGCACGCGCACGGCGTCTCTTCAGTCTTCACTTTCACTTAGCACGATCCAAATCTGTATGTTGTAAGTCTGTATGATGTACTTTGATGTTTAAAACGATTCTGGGGAGCGATGAGGAAGGGTGGCACTGGAAGGGTTCAATACCAGTTACATGGGTGCTTGCTTTCTAGTATTACGTTTTGTTGTTTCCTAATAGTTATATGTATCTTTATGCTTATTTCTCACCGCAGCCATTTCTTACACCGGGCTTGTATTGTTGCATTTGTTTATTTATTTAATTATTTTGGAGCGCGGTCCGCTAACTTTAGTGGCCGCGCTTCAGGTCAGCAGAGCTGCTTTAGAGGGAGAGAACCAGGTCAGCAGAGCTGCTTTAGAGCCAGAGAACCAGGTCAGCAGAGCCGTTGTAGAGCCAGAGAACCAGGTCAGCAGAGCTGCTCTAGAGCCTAAGAACCAGGTCAGCAGAGCTGCTCTAGAGCCAGAGAACCAGGTCAGCAGAGCTGCTATAGAGCCATAGAACCAGGTCAGCAGAGCTGCTTTAGAGCCAGAGAAACCAGGTCAGCAGAGCTGCTTTAGAAGGAGAGAACCAGGTCAGCAGAGCTGCTCTAGAGCCTGAGAACCAGGTCAGCAGAGCTGCTCTAGAGCCTGAGAACCAGGTCAGCAGAGCTGTCTAGAGCCATGGAACCAGGTCAGCAGAGCTGCTCTAGAGCCAGAGAACCAGGTCAGCAGAGCTGCTGTAGAGCCAGAGAAACCAGGTCAGCAGAGCTGCTTTAGAGGGAGAGAACCAGGTCAGCAGAGCTGCTTTAGAGCCATAGAACCAGGTCAGCAGATCTGCTTTAGAGCCAGAGAACCAGGTCAGCAGAGCCGTTGTAGAGCCAGAGAACCAAGCCAGCAGAGCTGCTCTAGAGCCTAAGAACAGGTCAGCAGAGCTGCTCTAGAGCCAGAGAACCAGGTCTGCAGAGCTGCTCTAGAGCCAGAGAACCAGGTCAGCAGAGCTGCTGTAGAGCCATAGAACCAGGTCAGCAGAGCTGCTCTAGAGCCAGAGAACCAGGTCAGCAGAGCTGCTGTAGAGCCAGAGAAACCAGGTCAGCAGAGCTGCTTTAGAGGGAGAGAACCAGGTCAGCAGAGCTGCTTTAGAGCCATAGAACCAGGTCAGCAGAGCTGCTTTAGAGCCAGAGAACCAGGTCAGCAGAGCTGTTGTAGAGCCAGAGAACCAAGCCAGCAGAGCTGCTCTAGAGCCTAAGAACCAGGTCAGCAGAGCTGCTGTAGAGCCAGACAACCAGGTCAGCAGAGCTGCTGTAGAGCCAGAGAAACCAGGTCAGCAGAGCTGCTTTAGAGGGAGAGAACCAGGTCAGCAGAGCTGCTTAGAGCCAGAGAACCAGGTCAGCAGAGCTGCTTTAGAGCCAGAGAACCAGGTCAGCAGAGCTGCTCTAGAGCCAGAGAACCAGGTCAGCAGAGCTGCTTTAGAGCCAGAGAACCAGGTCAGCAGAGCTGCTTTAGAGCCAGAGAACCAGGTCAGCAGAGCCGTTGTAGAGCCAGAGAACCAGGTCAGCAGAGCTGCTCTAGAGCCTAAGAACCAGGTCAGCAGAGCTGCTCTAGAGCCAGAGAACCAGGTCAGCAGAGCTGCTGTAGAGCCAGAGAAACCAGGTCAGCAGCGCTGCTTTAGAGGGAGAGAACCAGGTCAGCAGAGCTGCTTTAGAGCCAGAGAACCAGGTCAGCAGAGCTACTTTAGAGCCAGAGAACCAGGTCAGCAGAGCTGCTTTAGAGCCAGAGAACCAGGCCAGCAGAGCTCCTCTAGAGCCTAAGAACCAGGTCAGCAGAGCTGCTCTAGAGGCAGAAAACCAGGTCAGCAGAGCTGCTGTAGAGCCAGAGAAACCAGGTCAGCAGAGCTGCTTTAGAGCCAGAGAACCAGGTCAGCAGAGCTGCTCTAGAGCCTAAGAACCAGGTCAACAGAGCTGCTCTAGAGCCAGAGAACCAGGTCAGCCGAGCTGCTGTAGAGCCAGAGAAACCAGGTCAGCAGAGCTGCTTTAGAGGGAGAGAACCAGGTCAGCAGAGCTGCTTTAGAGCCAGAGAACCAGCTCAGCAGAGCTGCACTAGAGCCTAAGAACCAGGTCAGCAGAGCTGCTCTAGAGGCAGAGAACCAGGTCAGCAGAGCTGCTGTAGAGCCAGAGAAACCAGGTCAGCAGAGCTGCTTTAGAGCCAGAGAACCAGGTCAGCAGAGCTGCTTTAGAGCCAAAGAATCAGGTCAGCAGAGCTGAGCCAGAGAACCATGTCAGCAGAGCTACTTTAGAGCCATAGAACCAGGTCAGCAGAGCTGCTCTAGAGCCTAAGAACAGGTCAGCAGAGCTGCTCTAGAGCCAGAGAACCAGGTCTGCAGAGCTGCTCTAGAGCCAGAGAACCAGGTCAAGAGAGCTGCTGTAGAGCCAGAGAAACCAGGTCAGCAGAGCTGCTTTAGAGGGAGAGAACCAGGTCAGCAGAGCTGCTTTAGAGCCATAGAACCAGGTCAGCAGAGCTGCTTTAGAGCCAGAGAACCAGGTCAGCAGAGCCGTTGTAGAGCCAGAGAACCAAGCCAGCAGAGCTGCTCTAGAGCCTAAGAACCAGGTCAGCAGAGCTGCTGTAGAGCCAGAGAAACCAGGTCAGCAGAGCTGCTGTAGAGCCAGAGAAACCAGGTCAGCAGAGCTGCTTTAGAGGGAGAGAACCAGGTCAGCAGAGCTGCTTAGAGCCAGAGAACCAGGTCAGCAGAGCTGCTTTAGAGCCAGAGAACCAGGTCAGCAGAGCTGCTCTAGAGCCAGAGAACCAGGTCAGCAGAGCTGCTTTAGAGCCAGAGAACCAGGTCAGCAGAGCTGCTTTAGAGCCAGAGAACCAGGTCAGCAGAGCCGTTGTAGAGCCAGAGAACCAGGTCAGCAGAGCTGCTCTAGAGCCTAAGAACCAGGTCAGCAGAGCTGCTCTAGAGCCAGAGAACCAGGTCAGCAGAGCTGCTGTAGAGCCAGAGAAACCAGGTCAGCAGCGCTGCTTTAGAGGGAGAGAACCAGGTCAGCAGAGCTGCTTTAGAGCCAGAGAACCAGGTCAGCAGAGCTACTTTAGAGCCAGAGAACCAGGTCAGCAGAGCTGCTTTAGAGCCAGAGAACCAGGCCAGCAGAGCTCCTCTAGAGCCTAAGAACCAGGTCAGCAGAGCTGCTCTAGAGGCAGAAAACCAGGTCAGCAGAGCTGCTGTAGAGCCAGAGAAACCAGGTCAGCAGAGCTGCTTTAGAGCCAGAGAACCAGGTCAGCAGAGCTGCTCTAGAGCCTAAGAACCAGGTCAACAGAGCTGCTCTAGAGCCAGAGAACCAGGTCAGCCGAGCTGCTGTAGAGCCAGAGAAACCAGGTCAGCAGAGCTGCTTTAGAGGGAGAGAACCAGGTCAGCAGAGCTGCTTTAGAGCCAGAGAACCAGCTCAGCAGAGCTGCACTAGAGCCTAAGAACCAGGTCAGCAGAGCTGCTCTAGAGGCAGAGAACCAGGTCAGCAGAGCTGCTGTAGAGCCAGAGAAACCAGGTCAGCAGAGCTGCTTTAGAGGGAGAGAACCAGGTCAGCAGAGCTGCTTTAGAGCCAGAGAACCAGGTCAGCAGAGCTGCTTTAGAGCCAAAGAATCAGGTCAGCAGAGCTGAGCCAGAGAACCATGTCAGCAGAGCTACTTTAGAGCCATAGAACCAGGTCAGCAGAGCTGCTTTAGAGCCAGAGAACCAGGTCAGCAGAGCTGCTTTAGAGCCAGAGAACCAGGTCAGCAGAGCTGCTCTAGAGCCAGAGAACCAGGTCAGCAGAGCTGCTGTAGAGCCATAGAACCAGGTCAGCAGAGCTGCTGTAGAGACATAGAACCAGGTCAGCAGAGCCGTTGTAGAGCCAGAGAACCAGGTCAGCAGAGCCATTGTAGAGCCAGAGAACCAGGTCAGCAGAGCTGCTCTAGAGCCACAGAACCAGGTCAGCAGAGCTGCTTAGAGCCAGAGAACCAGGTCAACAGAGCCGCTGTAGAGCCAGAGAACCAGGTCAGCAGAGCTGCTTTAGAGCCAGAGAACCAGGTCAGCAGAGCTGCTTTAGAGCTAGAGAACCAGGTCAGCAGAGCCGTTGTAGAGCCAGAGA
Organism: Calotriton arnoldi; assembly: GCA_963921515.1. NCBI lineage: Eukaryota > Metazoa > Chordata > Amphibia > Caudata > Salamandridae > Calotriton > Calotriton arnoldi. The sequence goes on from CAWUFW010006994.1 coordinate 442,772, forward strand.
ACCAGGTCAGCAAAGCTGCTTTAGAGCCAGAGAAACAGGACATTGGGGCTTATTTACAAGCCCCTTGCGCCGCCGCTGTGTCACTTTTTCCCACACAAAAATTGAAGCACCGGTGGTGCAAGGGACTTGTAAATAAGCCCCATTGTGCCCATTCGAACGCAATAAAACAGTTACTTAACCTTCACACCACGGAAAAGGTGAAATAAAGCACCAGTTTCTAAAGTTATTGCTCTTTCCACAGTTACTGGTAACTCAAGTCTCCTGCCTGAGGTGTACTACATTTATTGTAATTTAAAACTTCAGGTATCAAAATGCAAAGTTGTGTGAGCTATTAGCCTTACACTGGCTGAACAACTGCCTCCTACCATAGGACTGTTAGGAGTGTCTACAAATCTAAGATTGTATTTTGGGAAGTAGATGATGCACCTCATGCCTGCAACATAAAACAAGCATTTTCAATGCAATAGGGCTGGCATTACTAAACGTTTGAGCTATTGGCGTTGCAAATGATGATGTTTGTTAGTTTTTGTTAAAAAATATTCCAGCAGTAGCATAAGTAATGAAATAAAATCCACATAGACCACCAGTACCACCACCACTAACACCACCAGTACCACCACCACCAGTACCAATACCACCACCACTACCACCACTGCTACAACCACCACAAGTACCATAACCACCACTACAATTATTACTATTACTACTCTGTGGTGATAGTAATAATAATAGTGGTAGTTATGGTACTGGTGGAAAATTACTATTATAAATTACAATACCTGTTAATTTTTCAAAAGGCATTGCCATTTACAATACCAATAGCTCTAAAACTCGCAGTTGCGAGACCTATTGCATTGTAAATGCTTGTTTCCTTTTTCTCCCATTTCCATTGCTAACTTAACTATAACGCAGTCCTAAATATGTAGCCATATATATAGCCATAAGCTTTTAATGTCCTCGAGGATCATGTGGCCATTTGGAAATAACTCGCTATCCAACTGCGGACCAGCACTCGACCCAGGATCCATTCAGACCTAGGGTCTCTCCAAAGCCCTCTAAAAAAGCCCTGGTTTTTGCAGTTGTTGCCATCTTGATTTAATACAGAAATCCTACTCACGCACTAGTGAACTCGGGTTCTTTGACTTGGCAATTACAGTCACATTCCGCCCCGCTCATTCCCGGCATCTACAACAACAGCCTAGCGATAATATTGACAGATGTCCGGTATAACGACAAAATATCCAAAACTAAATCAAGAATAGATCTGCTTTTCTCTGTTAAGTATACAAAAATTTAATGTTTTTTTCCTTTTTCCTCTGCTTTTGCTCCCATTTCCCTTGTCTCCACTCTTCTCAGATATCTGCATCTATCATACTTGCTTGATGACTGACCCATTTTTTATTCCGTTTAAAGGAAACTACCTCAATCTACCTACTTATTGAGAAGGTATTAACCAAGATGTATTACCAGGTAGTGCTGAATTTACCCATAGAGCTTTCTCTTACATACTAATGGCACAGCCCAATCCTATAATGTCATGGCCTCCACATATATCTTTATAAACTTACCGCTGACTAATAACATACCTTAACAATAACTTCGAATGATCACCAGAATAACGTTAAACATGCACCTTAAACTGGAATGCTTGCATGCAGAAACTGCTAAATGTCGAAATCGCTACACTTCCTAATTCCTCTTTTGCCAGCACTGAAAAAAGTGCTCTTAACTTCCCTAATCAAACTTCCATCGTTTTCTCACATTATTTTTCTTCTCACATCTTCTTTTGCACACTCTTATCTCATACTTATTCTGGTCACTTGCTCTCTGTCTTTTTAGAATCTGCACTTTTAAATATTTTATACGGTCTCCACTCCTGAACTTCCCACACTGTGCACTCGGTGGTGTCCTATATCCGGTTCCTCAAATTACATTGACATACACTGTCAAATCACATCTCTTGTAGCCTTGAGAAAGCCCTGGTCCTACTGACCACTTAGGGCGAAACACGTGTCGGCTGTTGCACTACTTACAATGTAACCCAAATAACACTCTGGAAAAATGAGGATGTAACCAATAAGTTAGTTTTTTTTTAAACAAACTTTATTGGGTATTTCTGGTGTACAGTGCATATTTATGCAATTTTTCATACATGTTAAATTCGTACAGGCATGAAGTACAGATTGTATATGTCTCATGGTGCATCTACATATCGCGGTCTGTAGATTTGCTCCTGCGCGTAATCGTTGTATTCAAACCAAGTGAAAATTCACATATATCCACAATATAATATTAGAGCATTAGCTGTGCATCCGAGGTAATTTATGATTAGAACCCAATGCATCCCACCTACCCTAACCCACCCCCCACAAACCAACCCCCCCCAAAAAAAAGAAAAAACACTTGCCGCTACGAAAGTGCTACATCATATCCTGGTAGAGAGTACCAGGGGATAAGTACCACCGATACTGTTAGGGAGGACAAGGGAGGGGAGGCAATAGCAACACGAGGGAGCAAGGGAGAGGAGAGAGGGAGGGGGAATGACAATCCACTCAAAGGATATCTGTTAAGAGTCCAACCCTTGCGTAAGGGGGGACCTAATAGTCATATCCTCAACAGTCTGTGTAGTTTGAGAGACTCCTGAGACCTCCTCCGTGTCCGTTTTGAAAAGCTCTACTAATTGCGCCCATTCTAAGGATATTGGACGTTTTCGTAGTCCCCAGCAGCTTCGATTTCTTGGGAAGTGGGAAAAGGCCCAAAATACAGGCTTCTACAGTATCCCAAGGCGTGAGTTCAGTTAATATAGACAGGTTCTGGATAATTTCCACCCAATACCCATGCAACGCCGGGCAGGACCACAACATATGGATAAAATCAGCGTGTTGAGCGGGGCATCTAGGGCAGTTCGGGCAGGCAGTAGTGTACATTTTGTGTAGTGTTTTCGGGGTGAGGTAGGCCCTATGTAAAATAAATAACTGTATTACTTTCAATCGGCAGTTGCGGGATACCTTTCTAGGATGCTCCAACATTAGGGTCCATTCCCTATCTTCCAAATTTCGTGATAATACTGTTTCCCATTTTTGTCTGAGAGGCCCCAACGGGATATTCAAATGTTCCCGCAACCCACGGTACAACCATCGAACAAGAAGACGGCCATGCCCCATTATGTGAATGGACTTCAGCAAATGAAAGGTGGGAGGCTCACCCTGGTCCACCAGCCAATATATGCGAATAAAGTGTGTAATTGTGGCGTGCATAAGAAATAGGGTGTCAGGTACTGCATTGGTGCATACAAATTCATCATGAGGCATCAGGTTACCATCATGAAAGAAATCTCCAACTGTCTCAATCCCTAGCTGTGTCCAAACTCGAATCTGTACCCCTCTTATTATTCCACGTGTTGTGGGTAACCCACAGAGCGGGATATTCGGGGCATATGGGAATGATATTTTCACATATTTCTAAGCTTGTCTCCAATAGTGAAGTGCTATGTGTAAAAGAAAGGGAGGGTTTTGTACTTTGTCTGCCCCCGGGCATAGCAACGCCTGTAAGGTACCACGGTCAAGGCAATCCTGAGAATACGCTATCTCAAATAAATTATGGCCTGCTAGCCAGTATGCTAGCCACTGCAATTGCCCAACTATGCAATATGCTTTAAAATCGGACACTCCCATCCCGCCTGCAGCACTGGGGAGCTGCATCTTGGCTAATGCCAGTCTATGTCTAATCGAACCCCAAAGCAAGGAGGTCAAAAGGGTGTCTAGTGTTTTAAAAATCCATGCTGGGAGGATAACCGGAAGGTTCACAAAGTGATATAAGAGCCGGGGCAGCATGACCATTTTGGACACCAACAAACGGCCCGCTACTGCAAGCGGTAGAGTATTCCAAAAGGAAACCTGGGACCTAAGGGAATTGACGGTTCGTACTACATTGCCAGCTATTGTGTAGGCGGTGGTCCAGTATATATAAATTCCTAAGTACTTAAAGGTTACGGGTTCAATTTTAAACTGCAAGGGACCAAATCGTAAAAAGGGGTCAGCATACGTATTATTGAAAGAATACGCTATTGATTTGGAGGTATTGAGATGTAATCCCGACAGCCCCCCGAATCGTGAAAAAACGTCCGCTATTGTATGCATGCATCTGTTCAAGTCCCGGAAATACAATAACATGTCATCTGCGTAGAGAGACACAGAATGAACTGTACCATGTATGGGAATACCATAAGGGACCATGACTTGCCGCAGATATTGGGCTAGAGGCTCGAGCGCCAGGGCAAACAATAAAGGCGACAGGGGGCAGCCCTGTTGCGTGCCTCGATAAATAAAGTATGCTGGCGAAATAATTGAACCAGTTTTTGCGCGGGCTGTAGGGTTAGTATAGAGTAATTTTATCCAGTTACAGTATGCCGGAGGCAGTCCGAACTTGGTCAGGACAGCTAACATATAAGACCAACTCAGAGTATCGAAGGCTTGGCGTATATCCAAGGAGAGACAACCAGCTCGCGGAAACTGTGCCGAGGTCGCATGTAGTATGGCGTGAAAGCGACGAATATTTAAAGAGGTACTACGTTTGGGAACAAACCTGCATTGATCTATATATATGAGTTGGGGGAGCAAGGGAAGCAGTCTAGACGCCGACTTTACTGAGTAATTTATACTCCGTATTAAGGATGGAGAGGGGCCTGTAGGATGTAAGCTCGAGAGGATCCTTGTCAGGCTTCAGCAAGGAAGTGACTAATGCCTCTCTGGTTGTGGGGGGCAGTGTACCCTCAGCAAGCGAGGTAGTGTAAAGCTGCAGCAGCTTAGGCACCAGCGCAGTCGCAAAGGTTGAATAAAATTCAATAGGGAGCCCGTCAGAACCCGGTGTTTTATTACGAGCTAACGCCTTAATCGCCATATTAATTTCTACCGGTGTAATCGGAGCTTCCAGGTCTTGGGCGACGGAGTCAGAAATAACTGGAAGGTCTACCTCCGCAAGGAAGCGAGTAGTATCGTCTATCATGTCCAGATGAGGAGCAGCATATAAAGTGGTATAATATGTTTGAAATGCGGAATTTATCTCAGCTTGAGTGGTGAACTGCGCATGCTGAATATTATTGATTGCCATTATGGGGGTAGTGGTTGTTGGAGGAGCGATGAGTCTCGCCAATAAGGTGCCGACACGGTCTGCCTCAGAGTGCGTGTGAAGTGTGTATGCATTAAAATTAATCAGTCTTAAACGTTCCAACATTTCTGCATATTTTACCCTAGCTAATTGTAAACGTTCCACCCCCTCCCTGTCCCCTTGGGCCTCCACTTCCTGTGCTTGCAGTTTGCCCTCCAATTCCGTGAGGTCTCTAATCGCCTCTCTTCTAAGTCCTACCAAGGAACTCAAGGAGACGCCACGAATCGACACCTTAAATGCCTCCCATTCCAGGGATCGGGTCGTGACTGTGCCTTCATTAATCGTAAAATATGTAGTTATGGCAATGGCTAATGTAGCCCTATACAGCTGATCCTCTAATTGCAGGGGCTGCATATGCCAGGTCGGGATAGGCGTGGGAAAGCGTCCCCACTTGAGATTTAGTTCAATGGGATTGTGATCCGAGATCGTCTTGCCTAAGTAAATACAGTGCGATATAGTCGATGAGAGCTCGGGTGAACACAGGAAATAGTCCAGACGGGTATGCAACATGTGGGGGTGTGAATAGAAGGAATATTCCCGCATGTTTACATGTTGGGACCTCCAAACATCTATTAAATTCCATCCTTGTGCCCAACGCGACAGCGCCGCAGCCTGGGAGCGCGCTGTGGTGTTTAGCAAGGGAGGATGAGAGCGGTCTAAGACCACATCAAACACTGCATTCAGGTTCCCCCCCCCCAGTAACCATGGGTAGCAGGACCAGTCTGAGAGGGCTAGTGACACCCAGGACAGAAAGGCATCTTGATCTACATTTGGCGCATAAAGGGACCCCAACACCACTTGCGTACCATCCAAGGTCCCCCGTAGGAGCACGTAACACCCTTGCTTATCTATCCTACTCTCACTAAGGGAAAAAGGGATCCCTGCCCGTATCCATATTGCAGTCCCTCTAGAAAAGGTAGAAAATGCTGTGGCATATATTTGACCCCTCCAACGTTGTTGCAACTTCGCAGTTTTGGTGGGTATTAGGTGTGTCTCTTGCAAATACACTATTTGGGCCTTACGGCGGTGTAACTGTGCAGCTATACGATGGCGCTTGGATATTGCTCCCATTCCCCTAATGTTCCCGGATACGATTGTATAAGATTTGGGAGTAGTCATTGTCAGGGCACCCCACTGGGACCCACCCGATCCCCCTCCATCCCAACCCACCCCCCACCCATCCCCCCACACATCGGATCATGCGGCAAAAATACAAACAATAAAACCATAACCCAATACTGGGTCCAACGACCTAACTTTGCTCGACCAAACTGTGAAAAACATCAACATAATTCACATCAACTTATTGCTATCGCCTATGGGGGAGGTTGCAAACAGAACTGGTCCTTAAAAGATAAGCAAAGGAGAGAAAAGAAAACAATACCTGGAATCACCCAAGACGGGCCGGGCCGGGGGAGACATACCATAGTATTCCCAGTTACATAGCAAAAGAAATTGTAATACCAACTTACAGGCTGCCGCAAAGATCCACACTCAGCATTTCGGGAATAATGACATTACTTATAACATAATTCTTTAGTGCACAGGCAGTCTAGACAGATATAAAACAATCTTATAATCGTCACATGAACCAATCATTCCAAGGGGTCGTTACTCAGCTGCGTAGACACAGAAGGGAAAAGGGGGGCACTACCAGCTGATTCAGAGTTCGAGTTGGCCTCAACTGAAGGACTGGTGCTGATAGGCGGGCGAGGAGGGCGAAAGGCCGTGGCAGATCGAAGAGCCTCCTGCCTACCCTGCAACACCTGCCGCTGAGGCGGAGAACCGGAGCCTGTGCTCTGTGTCATGAGACCCATCCTGTGTCTCCGGGGAGCACTGTGTGGCTCCGGCTGTGTGGAGTCCATCCGCCTTGCAGGTAGGACATCCGGAAAGGTTTTGTCGAGCCAATCCCAAGCATCGTCGGGTGAATCAAAAAAGAGCGATCGCTGATTGTATATAACTTTCAGTTTTGCCGGGAACAGTAATGCAAAGGTGAGGCCCGCAGCGCGGACTCGGGCCTTGACTTCCATGAATGAAAAACGTTTGCGCTGCACTGCCAACGTATAGTCGGGGAAAATAGATATCTTCACATTGTTAAGGAGCAGTGGGCTGATGTCGCGGACCGCCTGCAGCAGATGTTCCCGGTCTCTATAATTTAAGATTCTGGCTAGCATTGGACGGGGGTTTGCGCCTGGCATCGGACGGCGTGTAGGTACTCGGTGGGCCCGTTCAACAGTAAAATTTGTAGATAGACCTGTGGGGGCCACACTTGTTTTCAGCCAGTTTTCGATGTAAATCGTTGGGTTAGGGCCTTCAGTCCCCTCTGGCAGTCCAACAATTCTAAGATTATTTCATCGGGCCCGACCTTCCGCATCAACCGCCCGGGCCTGTAGGGAGTCGATTTGTTGGTGGATGTGGCTAAGTTGTTCATCATGAGCAGCTACTTGCGGCACCACTGTTTCCAGCGTTTGATCTGCAGTCTTAACTTTATCCGCCAACTTCCCATGGTCGGCTTTGAGGAAATTGAGCTCCACAGAGATCGTGCCCAAACGGTTTTCCAGTGCTGCTCGGGAATCCCGAATTTCTTTTAAGATCACGTCCAATTTATCCTCCGGGGAGTTGGATATGTCCCCGTCCTCAGAGTAGCGGGAACGGCCCGAGGAGTGTGCAGAGTGTGGTGATAGCGACCCAGTCCTCCTGGATCTAGTAGAGGATTTCGTCTTACCTCCTCCCATTATTACTGGCATGTCGGGTGTACACAGACCAATCCCAGAACTGAGGTCCTATCCAGGCGGCTCCAGCCGACGGAACCGGTAAGTATCACACGGGGTTATGGACCCGTGGGGGCCCCGGCAACCTCAGGGTCCACAGCTATTGTACCACAAACAGCGAGATAGGCCCTCGCCAGTCCCAAAGCAGAAGATGCAGGCCACTTGATGTAAGGGGGCCCCCCAGTTTCACAGAGACAAACAGTCCAGGCTACAGAACCATCCATCCGAAGATAGGCCCAAATCCAGGAGGGCCCAAGCCAAGACACCAGCTGGCGTCAAGGCAAGGCAGCCCGGTAGTCAGCGCAGGCGAGACCGCTGCAGTGTAGGTCCCTCGCCCCAGCCGGGGCCAGCAGCGTCACAGAGATTCAATAAATCCACACCACAGGTCCGGATGCCACCCAAGGCCCTGGATACACCGGCACCGCTCCGTAGGACCTCGTCCCGAAGGAGCCTCCCTGCCACCAGTCAATGCGTCGCCACGCGCATTGAAGGAAGCACCCCCACCAGTAAGAGACAGGTCATGGAGAAAGTATGGCCCACAGCTATTTCAGGGCGATGGCGGCGAGAGTACCAAGCCTCCGCAGGGCAAAGAAGAGCGGTGCCGCACCCACTGGGGGTCCCCAGCCCAGCAGCAGAACCAGTCGACCGATGCGGGGTCCCCGAATGGGCCCTCAAATCCACCCTGGGTGACTACAAGGAAGCCTCCGGGGCACCCTAATACAGCAAAGAGTGACGCCGGGCCCACCGGGGCCCCAGCCAGGCAGCAGAGTGAAGCAATTGGTATAAGGGCACGTCCGGAGGCCCCGAGCCCCCACGCCGTTCGGCCCCAAAGGCAGTCAGTCCGGCCTTAGTGACATACACGGTGGCTGGTGGAAGGCTTACTCCCGGGGGGGCCCAATGCTATATAGGGTGACGGCACCAGCTATCTTCAGGTCGCCGCAGAGCAGGGAAGAGCAGCGTCGCACCTATCAGGAATCCTCCAGGCAGCAAACACAGGGGACTGACACCAGGCCCCCCACCCGGGGGCTTGAGTTGGGATGTCTGCCGGCCCCGGGGGCACCCAGCCCGGTAAAGATTCAGGCAAGGCCGTGGTGTAGCAGGCCTCACGATGCAGCCAGGCCCAGAGGTGCGCAGGATTCCTCCAAGGTCCGGAATTCAGGACCACGAGCCACCGGGAGTCGCAGGATCGCCCGCAGCAGCTCTCAGGTAGGACCCAGCAGCAGCCTGCGTGCCGTTGTGTCTTTTGAGTGAGCAGGGGAGGTCGGATTACATATAGATCAATGCCCCCGGCCCGGAGCACGTCGCTTAAGCGACCACCATCTTGGGCTGCAAACCACGCCCCCCAACCGATAAGTTAGTTTGAGACAAGAATATAAAAAGAATAAAACATTTTTCTTCCAAAACCAACACAAACCAAATGGGACTCTTTCTTGACTATTAAAACATATGCCAATTAAGGAGGAGTACATGCTCAACTCATTCCGCACAGCCCAGGGTTTTCAGCTGCCAAGAGAACCTAGCCTGACCCCAGCAGATGACCATGATGCCCAGGAAGTAGCAGGAAGCAGTGTATCTGCCAGGGACCTGACCCCAGAGGAGCTGGAGGACAGAATAGAGGAGAGGTAAATCAAACTGGAGCAGGCTAAGTTAGGGATGGAAGAGAAGAGGATGGGCCATGAGCTCAGTCTCAAGGAGCTGGACATAAATGCCAATCAAGCAATATTGGCAGCGTACCAGCAGTGCCCACTGGAGAGGTGAGTGTCAGCATACCTAAGTACATGGTGCTCAATTATGTGGTTGGAGATAATATAGATAAATGGTTGTCATCATATGAAGTAGCTCTAAGAATACACAAGGGCCCAGAGGTGTACTGGGGGTAGCTTGTGGAGATGCATGCCCAAAGTCCGGAGGGACACACTCCTTCCACTTGAGGTATGGGCCAGGCAAGGTATGCCCCCATAAAGACCATTCTTCTTTCCAAATTTGGATTAACCCCTGAGAAATACCGTCAGAGATTCAGGGACAGCCACAAACTCACAATCCTGGCTGGACTTCTTAGATTATTCCAGCAAGGCACTGAAGCTGGGTGAGGGGCAGCAAAGTGGCTGATTTTGTTGGGCTGTACGATCGTATTCTGCAAGAGCACAGAGACTGTAAATTTAAAATATTAACTTAAAAATAATACATTAAGGCAAGCGACTGCATTAGCCATCTACACAGTGGAAAGATTTCCACTCTAAAACTGCAGATTGGGACTAAGCATCTGCCACCAAGACTTGCATCAATTAGCGGGGTCTTATTAAATATACCAATAGTACTTGTTTTCCCTAGCATGGGAAATTATTTCCAGTGCACATCTGGCAATGCATGCCCCGGTAGTACCTGCTCCTGCTTGGGTCTGAGGTGCTTTTCATCCTCCATACATGCGTCCACATCTGTTTTAAGTGCCTGTGCAGACCAAGGTCCCACATGCCACTTGGAAGAAGTGAAACAGAAGGTCACTTCCAAATTATCTTTACATGCCTCTGTCAAGCTTAGAAATAATTGTCGACCTGCAGGTGCAATAAAATGCAAGAGCAAACACGGAGAGTGCAGTCCTCACCGAGAACACACAAAGCTACCACTTCCACCTCTTGAGAGAACACCCTATAAATGTGCAAATTCTAAAATGCGCAGAGCAAAAGAGGTTACCTTGAGGATGAAAAACTGATTACTGGGCCTGGGTGGCAGATAACAGCTGACTGAGCAGAGGGTTCAAGGCCATGCCGCCTGTCTCGACAGGAACACACCACGTGCCAAATCCCCCGTCAGCCGCTTCATGTTATCATAATCAGGTTCAGGAAGGGGAATCCAGGCAAGGGAAAGGGAGGAAACACAACGATCTACGCACACAAGTACCGATACAAACATGCATTCAACTTCCGGCACACGCTCAACCAAACATGTGCACTCACACGCAGACAAGCATGCATACACACATGCCATCACGCTCAAGTATACTCATATGGACTCTCATACATGCATAGTCACTCACCAACTCACACATTTTCCACACAATACAACGATCACAAAGTTTGTGCAAAGAAAAACAATATTCAGGTAACTTGTGATTTAATTCATATAACGATAATATACACAGCCTTGTCGGTTTTCTAGTTGCATACATTTTTAAACATGACACGACATAATTGAAAACTCGAAAAAACGTATGTGTTTTTTATTCTACGTTATTTTTATGGCTCCAAACCTCCAATTAATAACAAGTGTTTGATTTACAATCTTGGTACACGACAGCCAATGACTGCCAGGAGAGGCACTTGGCCCTCTGATGCAGAGAAGATGGTGTAAGACTGCACTCAGGGGGAGCTGGATAACCTTGGTGGGCCTATGCTGCAAATGGGAGACATGAGCAGGAGCTGGAGGTGAGAATAGGCTTGTTCCATGTGGAATTGTAATCGGAGAGTGAATTATGCTGTGCAGAGAAAAGTAAAGCAGCAAATTGCATCTGTGGCACTGTTTTAAGGCAGCGGGAGTGTGGGATAACTGAGCCTGGGAGTGGCTGAGTCACTTTCTACTTGGGACCGCGGTCGCTGTGCAGTCTGCTATATTTCATCTGTGTGACTCTCAATAACGCTCTTCATCTCTGCATTTGATTATGCCCATTTAAAATGCTGTATTGTTAGTAGTGCTGCCTAGGTAACCAAGCTGAATTAGTTCACTGCCACAGATTTCGAAGCACTGAGTCCTTAATATGTTTACACCACAGTACAGTTTCCCAAAGCTGTTCATCAAGGAAGGTCACACAAAACATTCTAATTAAAAGTACATTTGTTGTGGCGTGGCTTCGGCGCCTGAGAAGATGGCCGCCGCTCCTTGAAGCTCCGTGGCGACGCGGCGAACGGAGGCAATTTTCGATCGCCGTAGCTTGCTGGTTTGCTGCCATAATGACATCGAGTTGATATGAAACTGTCCTCATTTCGTTGCGACGCTCCAGAATATCGTGGGTGAGCATTTTGCCTTCTTTTTGAGCTGACTTTGCTCCAGTCAGCTCATCAAGCGGCCGCCATTTTGTTTTGCTGTTCGAGCGCGGTTATCGCTCGACTCTTGGTTTTAAAGCCTGGCGGTTCCGCAAATTTTGAAGAATGTGCGCTCCCCTCATTTAATGGCTGGCTATTGCTCCTCCATGTCGTTTTTCCTCATTTCTGGCTCCTTTTTGGCTGTTTCTGGTATTTTTCGGCATAAACTGTGCTTTTGGAGTCCTGGACATATTATCTGTGCCTCAGTGTGTAACTTCATATAATTCCCCATAAAGTGATGAGTTCTACTGGCAATATTGGTCTTTTTGATATCTTTCCTTGAGAAAGAGTGCCTGTATTTTTTCATCCTGGTATTCCTCACACATGACAAATTGGGATGTTACACTGTGAACAGTTTTGAACTTGCTTCATCTTTTTTAAAGGAGCCTTTTTTCTCTGAACGCTGTTCTGTGCTCAACACTTGTGTTCTGTATGAAACTAGTCCGCATATTTTGATGTCTTGGGACTTTTGCTGTTCTGTTTACCTTTTAACCGAAAGTTACTTCTCCCTTTGTGGCATCATCTAACTCTTTTTTCAAGCAACTCAACGTTATATATCAACGTTTTCTTTCTTTTACGAGGTGTGAATATTCTTGGAGTACAATTTTTATGGCAAAGGCACGAGTCACTCGTGGTGCGTCCTCTTCCCTCGATCCTGATACTTTGGTGGACTACAATCCTTTCAATATTTTACAGGACAACATGGAAGAGTCTGATTCCACCTCAATTTCCTCAGCCATAAATGGAACTACTCCTGTTACTACACGAGTTGTACCTAAACCAGTCTCTAAGTTACCATCTGCTTCAGCAACAGGGAAACGGGTCAAGAAAGACCCCCCCTCTCCTTCCCGCTCTCCAACATCCATATCCATGGAACTCCTTTTGGATGAAATTTGTGCTCTCAAGCCCTATATGACAGAAACAAATGCTCGTCTCCAAAGTACCGAAGACAATTGGTCCCATAGCAATCAAAAAGTTATTCACTTGGAAAACAGAGTTGATTCTGTTCAAGTGATTGTCAACCAAGTACCTTCCATGCATCAGGAAATCTCACATTTAAAACAACAAGTGGAAAACTTGGAAAATAGAAACAGGCGTAATAACTTACTCATTTATGGCCTTGCGGAAGGTATTGAAGGCTCTGATCCTCTTGTCTTCTTCCGATCTTTTCTCCCAAAACTTCTAAATATTTCAGATTCTCCACCCTTGAATATCCAAAGAGCACATCGCTTGGGTCGTGTCCCGCACAATTCTTCCTCATCATCTAGACCAAGAGGCGTTATTATGTACTTTTTGGAATATACTGACTTACTTAAGGTGTTACGGGCAGCCAAACTTAAAGGGAAAATTTCTTGGCAAGGGTCTAACCTGTTTTTTGCTCAAGATTATGCAAAACCGACAGCAGATCGTCGGAAGCAGTTTCTGGACATGAGGCCTGCACTTCGAAATTTGAATGCCAGATATGGTTGGTTTCATCCTTGCCTCTTTAAGGTGACTTATAAAAACAAAACTACTAACTATGAAGATCCTGCTCTACTACAACGCTTTTTGGATACCTGCAGAGAAAAAGATATGTACATTCCTCGCTCTTCATTGCCTTGAATGTTGTTGCGTTGATATCATTGTTTTTTTTTCTCTCCCCAACTTTTCAAATCTTTTTAGTCTACTTGTTTGTAGATGATGTGATTCAACTGTTTCACTAGTTCTTTTTCCTTGGATCTGATTGTTCTGTTTTAACATGTTGTCATTAGTTTCCTTCTAGTTGTTATATGTTTCGGATTATATGCTTATTATAATGTACTCTTTTTCTTTTCTATCACCAGGTATGATCCCCATGGTCCCCTGATTTTGTGACCGTTCTTCAGTCTAGTTGTCACCTCCTTTCTCCGTCCTCGTCCTGGAGTTTTTCGAGTGGCTGTGCCGTCTTCCTTATGTGGCTCCACCACCCCCATTTCTCATTGTATTTTCGTGGTATGTCTTTTTATTTTATTTTTCCTTCTTCCTATCCTCTCTTGGTTTTTCTTTTTGACTATATATTTATTTCCTGGTTCTTTTTCCTACTATCATGTTCTTCCTTTCTCCTTACTTTCCTATCTTTTGTTTTCATCTTTTTTCTCACAGTTTCTACATTCTCCCTCTCATCCATTTCTCTCTCAGCGTTTTATTTGCTGGTCTTCTCCTTCTCTTCTCATCAGTACTCATTTCTTGTTTCATTATGATATTGTTTCCTACTTTGTATCTCTCCTCTGCATAATACTTTTCTTCTTGATCTCTTTTTATTGGACATGTATTTATGATGTGCTATGTTATTTTACTAGTTGCTCTTCATATTAAGTTTTATTTAAGATTTTTGCTTGTATAAATGTCGTTAAAAGTTATATCCAGGAATGTTAAAGGTTTGGGTTCCCCCATCAAACGGCAACGAGTTTTATCACACATTGCTGGATTAAAAGGTGATATAGTTTTACTTCAAGAAATTCATGTAACAGACAAAGAAATTTCCAAACTTCAACATCAGTGGGTAGGTCATGTTTATGCCTCCCCAGGTTCAGGCAAACGGAATGGTGTAGCTATCCTTTGTCACAAACGTTTAGATATTCAACTTTTGCATCAAGATGCCGATTCTGAAGGCAGATGGGTTTCAGTTTCGTTACTTGTTAATAAAATTCCTCTCACTATTTTTAATATATATGCACCCACCCCCGGATAAACTCTTCTGGCCTCACATTTTATCTAAATTGATGTTATGTACTGATGATTACTTAATTTTGGGAGGAGATTGTAATATGGTTGTAGACCCTTTTTTAGATAGATGCTCCAAATCTAAATTTATTCCCTCCACCATGCATACTCAATTTACATCTGCCATATCTCAAAGGTCCCTAGTTGATTCTTGGAGATTATGTCACTCCACTCTCCAAGAATATTCATTCTTTTGACCCGTTCATTCCTCACAATCCCGTATAGATCACATATTTATTTCAAAAGCCCTTACTCAGCATATTACACATTCCGACATAGGATCTATACTAATTTCAGATCATGCCCTATAACCTTAGCTTTAGACTTACTCCCTCCCATTAAAGGAACTAGACGATGGAGATTTAATAATGCCCTTCTCCTTGATCCTAAATTTACTCCTGCTTTTCAGACATTTGCAGACACCTTCTTTTAGAAAATGAATCTCCTCTTACCTCTCCCCTCTTATTTGGGACACATTCAAAGCTGCTTCTAGAAACTTCATTATTTCATATGTAGCCCAAAGGAGGAAAGCTTCTGCCCAAGTCAGAATTTCACTTACTTCACGTATTAAGCAACTAGAACATTCTTACTATTCTACAAAAGCCCCTCTGACTTAACTGAACTTATCAAAGCTAAGTTCACTTTTAATAAACTTTCTACTGAATCTGCCAATTTACATTTACTTAAGTCTAGTGCTAAATATTATAGTGTGCAAAATAAAGCGGGAAATCTTCTGGCCAATTATCTCAAAATCAAAAAGAGCGCACCAAGATTGAATCTATTTCAACTTCACTTAATACTATAGTTCATAAAAATGAAGATATTCTTTTTAGAATTTGCCAATTTTTATCAACAACTGTATACCCCTGAATCTTCTTCTCAACAGGCTGATATTGACCATTATTTATCCTTTATTCCTTCACCTTCATCCCTTAATGTAGATTTTTCCCTTTTGGAAAAGGATATTCAGACTAGTGATATTCTTACTGCTATTCAAGCTATTAAAAAAGGCAAAGCCCCCGGCCCAGATGGATTCACCATTGAATTTTATTCACATTTTGCCTCCTTTCTTCTCCCCAAATTACACCAATTATTTACACATTTTATTTCTACTCAAAAATCGGAAGGATCTTTTCAAGAAGCGTTGATTTGCTTGCTCCCAAAAGAAAACAAAGATCACACATTCTGTAAGAACTACAGACCTATTTCTTTAATTAATTTGGATTACAAAATCTTTGCAAAAATTCTTGCACTTCGTTTAGATTCCTTTTACCTCAATTGATTGGCAAAGAACAATGTGGTTTCATTAAAGGTCGTCACCTATCAGATAATACTAGATTGTTTTTTAACGTTCTAAGTAAATCTAAATCTTATAAAAAATCGCTAGCAGCAATCTCATTAGATGCTGAAAAAGCTTTTGATAGGGTTAGTTGGTCCTTTATTTTTTCTACTCTTACTTGGTTTGGTTTTGGCCCTAAATTCATTAATTATGTCTCTTTACTTTATTCTTCTCCCAGGTCCTTTATTTTAGCTAATGGTCTTGTTTCCCCTTCTTTCCCCCTCCTTCGAGGAGTTCGGCAAGGATGCCCTTTATCTCCACTTTTATTTATTCTATCCTTAGAACCTTTTTTAACGAAAATTAGATCGAATGTAAACATTACTGGTTTTTCTTATGGAACCAATCAGTTAAAAATCTCTGCATACGCAGATGATATTTTATTATTCATATCAAACCCACAATCCTCTTTGCCAGCTTTCTTATCAGAAGTAACTGATTTTGCCCGTGTTTCAGGCTACAAGCTCAATGCTGACAAATGTGAGATCCTCCCTCTGAACAAACTATGCTTTCACGTTGATTTCTTATCTTCTTCTTTTCATTGGTATCCAGTTAAAATAAAAGTATCTTTGAATTTGGTTTACCCCCACTATTAAAGATACTGTTGCTATAAACCTGAAAGAGTTACAAACCACTTTGTGTTCTTCTACTTCTCGCTGGCACCCCTTATTTTTATCCTGGTGGGGTAGATTAGATTCTATAAAAATGATGCTTGTTCCTGTAATATTGTTCTACCTATCAAATATACCCATTAATATTCCTAAGTCTTTTTACAAAACTATATATAGCATCCTTTCAAAATTTCTATGGCATAAGAAACCTCCTAGAATATCTCTTAGTAAACTTAAAAAACCTAAACACATGGGTGGGGTTAACTTTCCGGATTTTTACTCTTATCACTCCTCATTTTTTTCTTAAAAATTCCTCTTTCTTAGTGTCTGAGTGTGAAACAGATTCTCAACTTTTCCCTTTGTGGGTAGACATTGAGAGAGCCTTTTTTCATCCTTTCTCTTTCGAGGAATTTATTTCCCTTTCTCATGTACCTTTGTCGTTTTCTTTACCCATTCTTAAAAACGCTCGGAAACTATTCCAACCACTTTTTCATCTGCTTTAGACGAACATGCACAATTTCTGAACTCATCCATCTGGTACAATAAGCATATTAAACTCAATAATAAATATATTTTTGGAAAGACTGGTTATCATGTGGTCTTAAATGGACTTATCAACTTTTTCAAGATGGTGTTTGTGTACCATTTTCGGTATTGCAATCTCGCTTTTCTCTTCCCTCCTCATTTCATTCCAAATATTTATCTTTGACAGCAGCTGCTCAATTCTCTTATAATTCTCTCTCCACTTCTCCCACTCCTACTCCTTTATCCCCTATTACTACATCATTTCTAAGTAATTCTCCTTCGGCTTCCCAAATATATCAAAAATGTATGGATATCCCAGTTTCTCGTAATAAATCTGAGGTTGAATGTGGCTGGGAATCTGATTTGGGTACATCTTTCCCTATTCCACTGTGGAATAAAATCTGGACTAAGGTGAGGTGGTCTTCTAGAGCAGCTAATATTACTCAAACTTTATTTTTTATTTACAATAGATTACTCATCACTCCAGCTAAACTACATAAGATTGACCCTACCATACCTTCTTCCTGTTGGTCCTGTTCTGCTGTGTCAGCGGATCTTAAACATATGCTTTTTAATTGTCCAAAAATTCACAGTTTTTGGATTCAAGTATGGCGTCAGATTAACATTATTTGTCATTCCCAAATTCCTTTTTCTTTTCACACATTTTCCTAGGTAGTGTCTCTGAAGTTTGGCCTCCATCTTTTCATATTATTGATCTACTTATAGCTGTTGCGTTTCAGCAGATCACTAGATCATGGAAAGACACCTCAGCAGTATCTTTTCAAGCATGGTGGTATGGTGTTTGTTATAATCATAGACTTGACAGAGCTTATGTACATCCAGTCTCGCTTGCCATTAAAAGAGAAATTCTGTGGATGCCTGTTACTGAATTCTTAAATAAGTCTGCTAAAAGACTACCTTTACATAACCCTCGCACTGAAGAGGTTCCCAAACCCCCTTAAGTATATACTTATTGCTGTTTATCTACAAATTATCCTATGGTCTTAGAATATTTCAATGTTTGTAGGAATTTTTATGCATAAGTGTTGCTTTTTCCCATATTACGCATAAAATGGATGTTCCTCCCATCCCCTCTTCTTTTTTCTATCTTTTCTCCCTCTATTTTTTCTTTCTCAGGATGAATTATTCATATATGTAATTTGTTGTTTACAGTATTTCATCTTATGTTTATATCAAATAAACTTCTTTTAAACTAAAAAAAAAGTACATTTGTCATCCAGGAGGTTCCAACATCAACTAGTTAGCGATCGCAGCATTATGTTTCATGAAACAACTTTTAAGTGAATTAGACAAAGGCACCGAGTTCACATCAGCCAAATTTATCACTGTGATCCAGCGATCTGGGACTAATAATTTTCTACAAACTAGGCCCAATTTCATTACCCACAAGCCCCTTCACGCTGAGATTAGTGAATTTCCAAACAAATTACTAAAATGTTGCTACTTTGTCTGCTCCACTAAATGGAAGATAGTTCAGTCGTTCAAGAGAACCTTATACAACCAGCAGAATAGCAACCAGCGTCACTCTACTCTCAATCAAAGTGAAAGAGGTCTTGGTACTCTTTTGGGGATACTAGCCAAAGTTTCGGAAGAGGACTTTTTAGAAAAGAGGTCTTGGTACTCCTTCGGGGATGTAAGGCCAAAGTTTCGGAAGCTGACTTTCACTATTTTCATACAAGCTTCTTACAACAGAATAGGTCCCTTAGAATAACATCAACAGCATTTCACTGTTCGATATTACAAAAAGAGACAAAGTACTTCTGCAGTGTGATACTTTTCCACACTATTCCTCTGGCCCTGAGGCTAAATCAACATCCCGGGATCTTAGGTAACTCCGTACCCGTACTTCCAGACTACATAAAACAAAGACACTAACTTTTCATATTAGCAACCAAAATCAATAATTCAACCATTAATTTGCCAAAATAATTAATATAAACCATCAGGCTGCTACCGAAATTGATCCAGCGATCTGGGACTAACAATTATCTACAAACTAGGCCCAATTTCATTACCCACAAGCCCCTTCACGCTGAGATTAGTGAATTTCCAAACAAATTACCAAAATTACCATAATCCAATTTGTGTCTTTATTTCTATAATACCAACTGTGGCGATGCGATCTTTATATAGTTGACAGGGTTTGGCAAACCAATACTTGTTTCTAGAATAATCATAAACTAGAAAAACACCTCTAATAAAGACAGACACATTGTATATTTATAATGTTTATCTAAATAATGTGAAATAAATGCTCATCAATACCAAAATACAGTACAAATCACAGATCATAACAGAGCAACAATATCAGAGAAAAAATTGATAAAAACACATCTCAGCATAACAATGCATAAAGGAGTGGAAAGGCGAAGAGACAAAGGTTCAGAGACAAAATACATTTGCAAATGATTATGCAAATTCAGTTTTCTGTCTATACTAACCCAAATTGAATAGGAAATCTACTCTCTGGCCATGAGAGCAGTAAGGCCCCTCAAGTAGAGTTGAAGAGGCAAAGACTAAATCAGGAATCAGCAGACAGGAACAGCCAGCTCAAGATATGGAGACATCAAAGAAGGCCTCTCCTCACGCAGGTAAGAAAACAAACCACCAACTAACACCAACAGACTCTCGTAAAAACTCCTTCAGACTCCTAAACCCCTCCCACCAGGAACCTCAATTATACCCTAAAACCCTAATGTCCAACCCACACTTGTGTCAGAACAGAGGATTTCTCAACACATGATTGGTTAACGAAGGGGGTGTACTGTCACACCACTCTCGTCATGTCCCTTAGCTCATCTTCTTTATTGTTCATTTATTCTGCATATCTACTTGCACCCCAGGAAATACAAATTCGAGCCTCTGTTATAACATTCGTTTTCTCCATCCTAGTCATGAAGCAAATTAAGTGTCACATTTATCAGTTTGTGCCACATGTAGAGGAAATGTTCTTTCACTCAAGGAACATTTTGTTTCTATCAGCGGTCTCTTGGCAGGCACACAGAACTGGCGAAGGACACTGGTCTTCAACTGCCATCGTTTTTGCTCAGAATAATTTTGCAGAATTTCATTTATTTTCATTTAACCCTGTGTTTTCCCGCAGAACAGAAATCCAAGCTTCTATGAAAAACAAACACAGGCATTATTAATCACTTATAATGCTTTTCATTACGCATCCACCCCATGTTGCATCTATCCATGCGCAACCCACGTTAATATTATTTTTCCAGCAAACGTTAATAATGTGCACAAAAGCAGCATTAGTCTTTTATTTTTCGTTTGTCAAAAAAGCATTTGCGGTCTACTTCAGTGCTTTAGTACGCGCTTGCGCAGTAGCATTTTCCCTCATGTTAGGCTCTTTTCCACATTAGTTTTTCACTGCTGTAGGAAAGTCATCCTGTGCCCTGGGCACCCCCCAACTTTTTGCTGACTGGTACTGGTGGTAACTGACTCTGACTGACCCTGGGCTTTGCCTAACCAGGCCCAGGACCAGTGCTATGCTGAAAACACTTAGAATACAGTGAAAACACCCACGTACACTAGGGTACACTATGGGTTGGGGTACCCCTGTGATTGGCATGACCTACCCTATAAGACCCTAGTACATAATAGGGCAGGGGGATGGAAACTACCTATCAGTCCCTAGTATATAGTAGGGCATGGCAGTTTAGAGGCCAGCAGCCTTTTCTGCACTTGCATGTGTGCACTGCTGAAGCCTGAGGTCAGTTTAAAAGCAGCCCTGGGTTCCATGACTGCTTTTAAAAGTAAATTGTGCCCAAACTCGACTTTGGTGTATGGGGCACTTAAAAATGGATAACCTACAATGCGTTGGCATATTAGGAACCCCCAGGGTCTCCCCTAGGTGTCCCAGGGGTGTGGGGTCAGGTATTTATAGGGTGGACCCTTATAAAATGAGTTTTATATGCCCTGGGTTAAGTGAAATTTCACATTTCACTCCCCACATTGTGATAAAGTGCTGCCCAAATTTGACTTTGATGCTAGGAGCACTATGGAGGGAGGATCTGCAATATTTCTACAGATTCAGAACCCCTAAAATCTCCCCTAAGTGATCCATGGGGTGGGGGTCCGGTAGATATAGGCGGAGTACTTATAAAATATGTTTTTGTAAGTCCTGGTGCTGAAAAAATGGCCCAAGTCATTTTTCCCATTGCAAATCCCATGCCACATAGGTTAACATGGCAAGAAGTTATTAACTAATAACTCCTGATAGGAGAATGATAGAACTTCCATTCAAAGACTTCCCAGAATGGTAGTGATAGATCCAACAATATGATATTGTTGAATTTCTCCTAAAATGTACAGACAAGAAGTTATAAGACTTTCTTGTTTGTAGGTCCAGATTCAGCCTTCCAGTGGTCTGTCCTGATTGGTCAGAGTTAAGTGGATTAGCCAGACTGCTTTGAAGAGGCGATAAAGAGCCCTGGGGTTAACCAGCTCTTCTGGGAGGGCAGTGTGCTGTTCCACAGGAATGCCAGGGCATGGGGAGGAGTCGTAAACCATGGTCTTCAAAGGGGCGGGAAGAAACCAGTGTCATTTACAGCTCTAAACTTTTGACCCCAAGCCAGATGCTAGGTTAAGGAAGCAATGAGCAGATGCAAGGGGGAGAGACTATGGAAATAGCCATCCTAGGGTTGTGTTTAGCCAGCTCTTAACTCTCTGCTGGAAAATCAGCCATTATGAATTTGGAAGATTTGATGCACTCTGGGACAAAATAAGGCCACACTCTACAGGATGTGGTCATTTCTTTGGGGAGCTACCCTGCCCCATTGAACTTAGAATAAGTATCTGAGAAGGGCAGAGCCCCTCAGATCTGCTGCTTGAAACTTAAGAGAATCAGAAGGGTCTGCGTTGAAGATTTTGATGTGCATTTCCAAAGGCCAGGACTCTGAGATTGCGCCTTTTTGCACAATTTGAAACTACAGCCCTGTGGATCAAACCTGCTTCAAAAGGACTAAAGAGTGGACTCTCTGCAAGCTACAGGTTAACAGAGCTCACCTGGACATCACCACAAAGAATCCCCAGCCTGGAGTACTACCAGTGGATTTGTAAGGGTTTTGTTCAAGTGGATTGCAGGAATTGAAGTCTCACACTTTCAAGGACCCTCTTGGAGATTCCAGAACCTTGGATCATGTCTTGGATACTTTGGGACCAAGAAGAACTTCAGGAAGGATTTCTAACTGGACCCAGCCTGCTGGAGAAGGCTGCACAAGAGTGGTGAGAAATTCTCCAGAACAATTGCTAAAGGTGGATGTGTGCCTCTCAGAGCAAACAAAATGACTAAAAGGGGCACTGTTGGTTTCTAAGCACTAGAAAGTGACTAATCTGTAAAAATTCATATCTCTGGTTCCCTACAGTGGATTTCTTTTTCGTTTTGGTGTCATTTAAAAGATAAAAATATTTCCTATTTTTATAAATTGGTATTGGATTTTTATTTTGTGTTGTGTCTTAATTATTTACTGAATTGGTGTTTTACATACCAGTCTTTGAAGTTAAGCCTGCCTGCTCGCAGCCAAGCTACCAAGGGTTGAGCATGGGAATAATTTTCTAAGACCTATGCTGAGTCCTATCATGTGTTAGTGGCCTTATTGCCAGTGGCAGACCTACATTTGCCCCTATCAATAATCCACTTTCCAACAACCGCACACAGTTAGTAAATGTTACTGAGGGTTCAATTCGAGCAGGTTTTATTTCGCGAAACCCTGCTCCATCAATACCCCCTTTGATGACGTTTTGAGCCATCACCAAAATACCCACCAATACAATTTGTCACTTTTAGAAAGCTGTTGTTCTCTCTCGCTTTATCATTAGCCCATCTAAATTCTTCATTATTTCATAATAATTCCCTTTCTTGTCCTCTAATTGTATCTCTTCTCTCTTTCTTGCTCTTCATTTTACATCAGAAGTCTCTTTCCTGCATTTACAACATTTATAATTCAGAAAAATCATTAGTACTGCTGTAACCACTGCAATGATAGGCATTAGTATTCTCCCTAATACACTATTCCCAAAAGCAGCAAACCAATTGCCCATGGAGGAAAAACTCTTACTAAGGGCCATATTATCAACAATTGGTGATATTTATCTCTAACTCCCCTTAGCGCCATTTCCCTTATCGCCGCAGATCGGCAGAATATATCGCCGCATTAGCGGCATATTTGCAACACGCCGCTAACAGGCGATAGCTACCTTTTCCGGCGGAAATGGACGGCGATAGATTTACCGTGCCGGCGATAAAAAAACGCACGCTAACGTGAAAAAAGTGGCGAAGGGCCAATCAGCGACAGAATCCTATCGCTAATTAGCACCAGGCCTGCATTTAACGCTTTCAGCGGGGAAATGCACTATAAAACTCCCGCCAAGCAGAAAAAAAAAGGAAAATACCAGAGGAGCAATGGAAGAAGCTGGGACCAGTGCAGAGGCCACAAACATGCCCACAAATACCCAGGAGGACCAGCCAGAGACCCATGTGAAGGCCAAGAGGAAGAGGAATCCTAAGTTCAGCCTGCAGGAAAACCAGGTCCTGATTGCGGAGGTGACTGAACACCAACAAGAACTGTTTGTCACCTCCACAGTGACATTGGCAAGAAAAAAAGAAATATGGGAGGACATTGTGTCCAAGGTGAATGCCGTTGGAGAGAGGAGGAGGAGGACAGTGGACGACTGCAAGAAGCGCTGGCATGATACCAAGAGCAAAACCAAGGAGAAAGTAGCAGCCAATGTGAGAGCAGTGAGGCAGACTGGAGGGTGGAGTCCAGCACCACAGGAGGAGCTGGATGAGTTGGAGGAGCAGGTGTCCTGAGTCATCAGTGAGGAGACGGTGGTTGGAGTTGCGGGCCAGGATAGTGCTGAATATGAACAGACACAACAACACCAGGGTGAGCATCAACCAGGGACGGGGGAAAGGGGGTGGATGGGCACAGTGGCACTCATGTACAATTACATTAATTGAAGTGCATACCCACATGTACTTTGGATCATGTCCGCATACCCCTGTCCATGGTGGCATAGGGACATATCACCCTTCTCAAACAACACATCGCATGACACACATTGGCCAGCATACAGACTTTCAAATGAGCACAGAAAAGAAAGCCCAAAATAGTTCTAGGTCAACGTCAGACCACTCCATAAGTGCCCCCTCAAATGACAAAGTGGAACAAGAACTTGACATGCGGCAGGGTGGCAAAATGGCCCCCTTGCCACATCACCACACACATACAAATTGCCTGCACTAGGACACATCTCACTCTAATGCCAAAATGCGTGTGCACTGTGAATGTGACTGGTCAGGTGCACGATAAGGCATGCCACCACCAATGTCAGCACACCTGCAGCATTCTGCAGATGTGTATGAGTGGTGTGCAGGAATGTGCATGTGCATATAGGTGGACTTTGCTGTGCATACACAACCTTGCACACTACTCAGACACGTGCACAATGCTGCAGGTGTGCTGACATTGGTGGTGGCATGCCTTATCGTGCACATGACCAGTCACATGCACAGTGCATCCGCATTTTGGCCTCAGAGTGAGACATGTCCATGTGCAGGCAATTTGTATGTGCGTGGTGATGTGGCAAGGGGGAAAATCTGACATCACCTGCATCACCATGCAATGTGCCCCCTTGCCTGTTCATGAGATGTAGTCTGCTGTACACCAAGTGGGGAAACATCTAGTGAGTCTGCATACCACACACACACATCCAATGTCACAACGAATTGACCATGTAGGCTGCTGGATAAAGGTTGCACCTACAAAAATGCACACAAACAGCAGACTTCACTCAAAGGGCGATGGAATACAATGAGCAGGGTGACGTGCCAACAACCACACAGTATGTGAACAATGCAGAACAGGAATGTACCACACCATAATATGTACTGCATGCCTTGTCTGTGTGACATACTCGCTGAACCACAATGTCCCTGTAAAGCTGTCTCACTGCCAAAGTATGACAACAAGCAAGGATAGCAAATTTGAAACAAATCATGTCAACCGGCCAAATGCCACCCTCAACCCCTATGTAAAATTGCACTCCTACCCCCCAAGTGTACACATCTGCCACACAGAATACAGCATTCCACATCAGTCCTGATGTGAGTTGCCCATCACACCATCATGTGCAATTCAAATTAACGGTTTGGTAAGTCAACTGTGTCAGTGAACAAATATGCAGTCAGGTAGTCATCACCCACATGCCAAGCCAGGCATTGAATGACATAACCAGGACAGCAGGTATCATCCATGGCAGCAGCTGCGTGGCACATACACAAACACACATCACCCGCACATTTGCATCTCTTGTGAGGGTGGCATTGACCAGGCCTCAGCACCATAAATAGGTATCATGAAAGGCACATACATCAGAAAACTGACCACTTACACACCACACGTGGGCCAAACCTTGAGGGTAATGGGTGTTGACACTATGGGGCATATTACCAAGCCCCTATCGCCACCACAACGTCACTCATTTTTGACGTTGAGGTGGCGATAGGGTCAGCGCACCATTATCAAGGCAGCGTTAAGTCACTCAATGTGGCTTAAAGACACATTAAGTTGCTTTTCGCTGCCTTGAGAATAGGGCCCCTTTCACGCTAAACTTTGTGTGAAAGTGGGCGTGCAGTGGGTGTGGTGGTGGGCGTCCCACAACAACACCCATTGAAGTCGACGCTGCCATACATTATCAAGTTAGGCGAGAAGAGGTGGCAGTGCTGATCTGAACACCAGAGAAATCCTGGGCCTAAGGTTGCAAAACTAGGAGAAATGCATTAATCCCCTTGTTATTGCTTGTATCATGTGTGCTGCCTTGTGCAGCCCACAAGTGAAAAGCCAAATTCCATGGTATGGTCATGTACAGGAAGGTGTCCCTTCCTGTGCATGAGCAAACTGTACTTCTAAATGTCATTTCGTAACTTCCATGTGTGCTGCACGAAGCAGCACACATGAAAGCTAGAAAATGCCGTCTGAGCTTTGTCCATGTGCAGTAAGCAACTACTTCCTACACATGAACAAACCTCCCTGCTCGCAGACACCCTTGCACTATGGTGCAAGGGAGCCTGCACTGGCGCTAAGCAGTGTAATTTACTTCCATTGCAGGGGGAAACGCCAGGCTGCACCATATCCTTGATAACATGTTTGAGCCTGGCATTACCAAAGTGGAGGTGAGAGCCGTGAAGACAAGATGGCTAACGCCTCTCCCTGCCACTTCCTTGGTAACATGCCCCTGTCTGTTCAGACCGCAACAACAATCGAAACTCACGCCGAACCATACTCACAACGGGTCAGCCAAACGGAGGGCACTCAGCAATGCATGCAACAAAAAACATGAAGGGCGACATGCACACCAGACAAATCACAATTGACAAAACAAAATGGATGTCCATGTGGACTACATAGTGCAGCACATGTTGAAACAGCAAGTAAGCTCACATTGCTAATGTGCCTAAAGCTTGCCCTACTCACACATAACCATACTTGCACAAAACACATGCACATGTGCAGTACCCTGCAATGCTGCGTGTCCGTGAGCCACATTGACAAGGCAAGTGACAGTGTATGATGAATAGCATGCCTGCAGGCCCAACCTATTAACATGGTTCAGGCCACCTCACTGAGGTGGCTGAGTGTGGACAACATCCTTAAACAAGCAAGTCACACTCAGACACATCCTCGTGTACATACAACCCCTGACGTAAACAAGACATTTGAAGTCAAACAATGCACAACTCTGATCAAGACCCATATTCCACCCAGTTTGCCTCAGCACAGCATTGTAAATGCACAGAACCCAAAGGCTCACCACCTGAAAGGTATAATGGGCAGCTAAACCAAAGCTGCAGGTGCCACCAGCACACAATGCAGTGAACACACAGACAAATCTGAGCCCATCAACATTGACTACTATGTGGGTCAAATAGCATTACTCACACAAATGAACAGAGGACACAACTTGTGACGTTTGTGTGTAGATATTGTACAATAATATTTGTCATAGCTGGAAACTGTGAGATGACAATATACAACTACAACATCACATCCGCAATTTCCTCAAAATCATCACTATCCTGCAACAAATAGGCATCTCCTCAAAAACAGTATGAATGGACACTGTCCTGCTGTCTGCTTGTAAACACATCCAATGCATGATTGTACATGACAAACACTGTTAAACTGTATCTCCCCTATCACATTGCAGAGGGAGAGACATCACCTCCTGGACAGCAGACTGGCCCAACCTTCACTGATGACGAGGAGGAATACCCCACCATCGATCAGGAAGCACTGCAACATATGCTAGACTCCTTCAGCACCCCACCTCCAGGAGCAGGGCAACCCAGCAGCATAGCGGCAACCCCACCCCCTGCACAAACCAACCAGCAGCAAGCACCTCCTACCACAGCTGCCTCCCCGGACCTCGAGAACACACACCTGGCCTTCCAACGCCGTGTGCTAGAGGTCCAGCGGGAGATGGCGGAACAGGTGCGGGTGGGGTTCGAGCACCTGGCGGACAAACTTGAGGCCATACGTGGGTGACTGAGTCTCATCCGGGACCACATGCAGAAGATCACGGACACCCACAGCCCGCTCGATGTCCTCCAACGGTCCATGGATGACATTGCTGGAGTCATGATTCTGAGACAACAACAACTTTCTGCTCAGAGTGGCTCCAGCAATGTCAGCCAGGATTTGGCCAACATCTGTCGGATAATGGAGAGCATGGAGCGAATGCAGGCACAAGATATGGCTGCCAGTGCCACACACCAGCGTGAGGTTGCTGGGATCTATCATGCCCTGCACCTGCTCATCACTTCATTGCTGCCACAAGGTCTGGCGCAGATGAATGCTGCTGCTGCCTCCAAATCCTCAGCTCCGCCACCTGATGTGTCAGTGCCTCACAGTGCTGCGCCCACCATACCACCATCCACATGTGAGGCACATGACACATCAGAGGACGAAGAGGAGGGTGAAAGTGCATTTGTGCTAAGGAGGAAGCGGTAGCATCCATCTGTGCCAAAAGCCCAGTTTCCTCCTTGGTGCCGGGCTTAGTATCATGCCGCGGAAAATCTTTTTGCACTGTCTTCCACTGTCCCCCGACAATCACCTTGGACCTCCACATGGACTGCCATATCACTTTTTTTCTTGCCAATGCCACTGCAATCAGCCTGCGGACTGAACTATGCCTCTTCCCTTGGACCTGTTACCACCAAATGACTCTGTCTGGCCCTCCAACGGGCATCCATGCAATGTGGGCATGTATGGCCAAGCACTGGTCCAGTCTTCATCCTCTGAATGTCAATAAAATTATTTAACTCACACAGATGTGTGTGGTTCTTGACCAATCAAGTATAGAAGTATGTAAAAAGGGTTAGGACACTGATTCACCCAGAAGGTACACCAAGGGAAATACGAGCAATGTACCTGTTTTACCTGATACAGATAGGAGGTGAGATGGCAGTGTATGTGTGAACTAGCGGTGCCCCCATTGCTCCAAAACAACCATCTAGCAATATACCAACCTAGCCCCACGTCCTTTCATGAAAAGGCATGTGTGCTAAAATGTCCTAGTCTGTTGCAGGCCACGAGTTGTGTCCTCCTTAACACTTGTAACAAAATATCTCTTGGCATATCTACTCACACACTACGTGGTGGACAAAGCCTGTTGTGATGGTGCACATTGCATGTCACATCCCAAAATACTGGACAGCATATTCACATTGATGAAGACACGGAATGGCACATGTCCACCATACACATACGGAACCACAATGTCTGCCTCAGTGAAGTAGATTGGCAAATAGGGGCCCACCCCAAAGTGCAAGCCGTCAGTCAGCCCCTCCCTGTCGACAAACGATGTAACCTACAATATGTCCCCTCTCATGCTGTGACCACTGCGAGCGTATCTGGCAATGTGTGTAGGGATGTGTGTGGCACTGCACTCAGCATATAGTCAGATGCACCAACAACATTTCAAGGGCATCATCAACATGAGCCAATGGCCAATGGCAGAAGTAACAGCTGGGACAAGTCTCCATGACACTGTCACTACAGGGAGCAATGCAACATCCCCCCCTTGTGTGCAGCAGAACAGTGTGCCACCCTCCAAACATTAGCTGTGACAAACTCAAAACTTGACTAGTCCAGTGAGTTACGGTAGGCATTTATGAGATGTCAACTCTGTAAAGCAAAATGCACTACTCCCAAAATACATTTGTGAGTAACGTAAAATGTGAAGTCATCACTTACTCTCAGATTACTTTTGTAAATCAGGAACACTGCTGTTCCATGTCCTGTACACAATGCACACAGACTTCTAACAAATCATGCATGGTCTGGAGAGTGAGCGTACATGAACCGGAACATATCTTGCAAAGGAAGCAGACACACTGGCACTACGCAGCAAGTGTGGCTAGGTCTGTGCAATGTAGATGGACTCTGCGGCAGGAGCATCTGACATGCAGGTGTGTAACGGAATCCGTGGAACTTGGCGTATACATCCATCTCCATGATGGATAACAGTAGCTAACTGTATTCACTTGCCATGCCATCTTACTAGGTTATGTGCAAAATGGGCAACAATGTGCTGTCAAAATCCGTGAGTCACACAGAAGATGTAGAACGTCCCTGGACTACAGCGTCAATCCAAATTGACACCCTGTCATCAATGCAAGTTCAGTGTGCTCACATCTAAGGTATCCTGACACAATACATCCTGCAAACTTGCATGTCATGAGCAGACTTAGCTATTCCAATGGATAGTCCAGTGATGGCAAAAGTTGCATACAATATAATGAGCCACACTCCACAACCTCATCCCTGACATAAATGCAAGCAGAAATCCAAAGTATCAAATTTTTATTAGAACAGTATAAATATGCAAGTGACATAAACTAACACGTATCACTATAACTACTACAATCTAAACTAACTATAAAACAATCTTACTTACCTAAACTATCTACCCTAACTAATCCTAGACATGCAACAACACATCATAGACATCAACCCCCCTCCCACCCTTAAGGCACACCACGAGACAGGACAAAGACATCTAAGCTATACATAAACTAACTAAACATGTAACCTACACAAAGATATATTTTTTGTAAGATTTTTTTTTTATTTGTATGAAGAAAAACACATCAACCCCCCACCCAAAGGAAAAGGAAACTTATCCCCAAATACGGATGACTAATTAAAATCTTATATCTACCTAACAAGCTAACACTAACTAAAATCTACACTAAAACTACACTACCTAACAAATAAATAACTAACCTAACACTACATAATAAGAGATTTCAAACATTGGGGGAAGGGAGAAGAGGGGGATGGTGTCCAACAGGTCCACCCATCATGGCAGTCCCAAGTGTTGGTGTATGTCCGCCACTCGTCTATTGACATCAGACAATTCACACCTGAGCTCTGCCAGCAATACCACAATGTCCTAAAGCAGCCTCCTGTCCCGCAATGTGAACGAGACCACTTGATCGCCAGTTGCAGGTGGGACAGTGCCTTGGGGTGGGGGGTGCCGTAGGGGGATGTGCCACCTGTTCCGGCTGGGACACAACACTGACGCCTGAGGGGCCTGGGGGGGGGCTGTGTGACATCCTGGGCATGCTCAGGCACCGCCTTCCATGTGCCCTTCCTACGTTCCTCATGGTACCTCTTGGGCATGTTGCGGTACCCCTTCGCAACCTTCTTCACATGGCGGTAACAGTCCTCCCGCACCTGGAAGGCATGTATTTGGCCAGGCGTCATGTTGTCTGTAAAACATACACAAAGGCAAATTAGAGTCCCTTAGCCAATTTCAATTTCCTCCATACACATCTGTAATACAAGTTCACTTCAACATGGGAGCATACACTACAGCGTAACTATGTGAAGTCAGCAAGTGACCTGGACAACGACATGTTGAAGCATGGATCAGTGACTACATGCTGGGGAGACTGACATGACAGTGCATGGCATGGTACATGCAATGTCACTAATAAATTTGGCTGACAGTGCCCAAAGATTTTGCCATTACATACACGGGCAGAGGGTGACATGTACAAGCAATCGGAGGAGGAAAGCATTACCCCCCTGTGTGTAGCACCACCCTCATCCTCTCCAGTGACACAGGGCTGCATGATAGGTACAATGCCCATGTGCAGGCATGTGTGTCCCCCAGCACATGTGTGCGGTTCATCACGACTGCGCCAACACAGGCAATCTTGCACCAGAGTGCAAGGGTGTCTGCGAGCAGGGATGTTTGTTCATGTGTAGGGAGGACTTACTCCCGGCACATGAACAATCCTAAAATGCCATTTCGTAACTATCATGTGTGCAGCGTCGTGCAGCACACATGGAAGTTACAAAATGGC
Source organism: Calotriton arnoldi (assembly GCA_963921515.1). NCBI lineage: Eukaryota > Metazoa > Chordata > Amphibia > Caudata > Salamandridae > Calotriton > Calotriton arnoldi. Next base: position 474,406 of record CAWUFW010006994.1, read on the forward strand.
TTGTTGATCTACAGTTTGTTCATGTACAGGTATGGACACCTTCCTGTACATGATCAAAACATGGCATTTTGCTTTTTCCATGTGTGCTGCACAAGGCAGCACACATGTGCAAAGCAAACATGATGATCAAAAAGCATTCCTGCTCATATGGCCAGAATACAACCGGGATGTAACTGTTGGTAAGTTGTGCGCTGCCAACTATGAATGCCGCACTTGGACATCAGGGGCAGCCTCTGATACAATGGGTGTTGCCGTGGAATGCCGAACACAACCCCCAATGCACGCCCCGTTCACACTCAACACAGCGTGACAGTGTACCTCATTGACAAGTAAGCGTTAATACACGTGGAATGTATTAACGCTGCTCAGATTATGATGCTAAGCCCCTATTGACAACACAACTTTGATGACAGTTACGTTGACTTTGCGATATGGGCTTGATGATATGCACCTCACTTTCAATGTGTGTCACTGACTGGGGATGGGCCAAGTCACAACTGTGAGACCAATGCATTTGTCCAGAGTCACTTACCGATTAGTGCACACTGCTGACTTCCACTATACATCATCACACTGTAGGCAAGGTAGACGTGATACGCACCCATACTTCATACTGCAACGGTGATCATGTGACCCAGACATCCATGCCAACGCAACATGCTAGTCAATTACGTTCCAACTCACCAGTGGCGTGTGGGTCCTCGAAGCTGTCAATGTCCCCCTGTGTGATTGGCGGTCGTCCATCTGTGAGACAAGGAAAGAAATATGTGTTGGTATTAGACTTCAATTCATATGTGTCGTATTCCTCATACCAATCATCACCATGACAGCAAATGCTACGTAACTGTAGTGTGTCGTTTCATGTTGACTACATGTTTGGGTCAACTTTGACTGCCATTCACACCAGACCTGTGACAGCTGATTTTGGACAGACAAGACTGTAATGCTAGCTGACATGCCCATAATCGTAGTGTGAGTCATCCACAAGGCAACATTACTACATGCATCCTGATGTTCTACTTATACTTTGTACAATTGAGTAGCTGCAGATTGCACAAAGCAGTCACACAGAGGTTGTTGGTGTATGACAATCTGGGGATGTCCACTTTCCTTAGACCATTTGTCCCTAAACCGAAGTTTTTCACACAGCAACTATGTTCACAGGGCAGCGTAGCTGACATAACACAAATCATGAGGACAGCATTTTGTCACTACCTTTTGGCCAGCACACAGCTCACATGGACAATTCCATGGATAGTTAATGTACAGTCACCCTTGCCGTACACAAACAATCGTCTGCCTGCAAGCACATTTTGCACTGGTGTGCCAGCTATGGCAGTACAGTGCTAAGTGTTGGTCCAGCGCAGTGGGTGACACAGACTTGCAACATATGCTTGTCAATGTGATGCTGCGTTGTGTCTCGGATGTGCCAACAATATGCGCAGACGCTTTGCGTCTCCCACCTAAATCAGCAACCATTTCTCACTTTGTCAGCAGTGTCACCCACGTCGTAATTTTCATTCCTTACAGTCCACAAAAATAAATGTGGAGTTTGTACATACCCCCCTGTACGCCTGTCATGACTCCCATGTAGTCCAAGAGGTCTGCCTCACGTGCAAGCATGTCCTGCCATCGGTGCTTCCACTGGCGCACATTGCGGTCCACTCCGAAGAACCGTAGCATATGCACCCACACACGCTCCCACCTGATCTTACGCACAGACACATTGTACCCTTGCAGGATACGGCCTCCCCTCTACAACATCAGTGGCAGGTGGAATTTAATGAGCCACAGGAACTCCCCCAATGTCCCCTCGGACATCCTGCCCTCCCTGCCCACAGCCGGCATCTCCCTACACAGCTGTGAGCCCAAAGCCAGAAAAAAAAGCCTCTAAAATATCCCCAACAACAATTTAACTGCACTACCCCAAGACAGACACCCAACAAAATTGAGGACACGAGACAGTTAAACACAATAAATGGGTACACAACACTTCACAGACACTATACACAGGACACAGGACACAGCAACACTCTCAAAATCACAAAACTGCAGCACACACCACCAAGAAACTCCAGCACTCTCCACAATAACCAGAAATGTGCTCAAAAGAGAAACTTAAAGTGCAGAACACTACTCCAGTAGACAGGAAGCATGCAGATATCACTTCCTGTCTCTTTGCGGCCCGTTTTTGAGTAAGCGGCGAAAATCTGCACGCAAATGGTCACATGAGTAAACTTTCTAATGGCAAAAAGTGTCGCGCAATGTATTTTAACATTGGGCGGATGGAAAAAGAAAATATCACTTTATCGTGTTAGCAACCATATCTAAGAGGGAATCAATGCACTGATGTACAGTCTTACTGCAAATTTCATGTCAGAGCCATGTAACAACATGTTGAGGTTGGTTGGCACTCAAATGACACCATGAAAATGATGTTTCACAACACATGACACCCTAACTTGCAACATTCAACACAGGTCACACCATAATTGCATATCTAACAAGAGAACCATCAATCAATCATGGATTTTTTAAGTGTGCTACTCACTCGTGGGGGTCACAAGGTGATTGGGCATGACTTTCGGCACGCTTCAAGTTGTCTGTGTACGTGCATGTGATGAAGGTGATGCTGATGTTGCGTAGTGGTTCGTGTGCGATGGCAGATGTGGCTCTGTGGTAGATGTGAGGGGGCCAGGGGTCTGTGTGGGCCCCCGAGTGGATGCCTTTCCTAGCGGAGGAGGTGCCTTCATCCGTGCCTGGTGTCCATTTGGAGATGGCGGTCTGGTTGTTGTCTCAGGGGTGCTGGTGGTCCATCTGCTGTGTCAAGTTAGTGGTCCACATACTTGTTGTAGGGCTTGTTGATCTGGAGGTGGTCGTGGCTTCAAAGCTAATTGCTTCTGACACACAGAAAAGCAGGTTTTACCCCATTGCACGCCCATTTATCATGATTTACCCCATTGCACGCCCATTTATCATGATTTACCCCATTGCACACCCATTTATCATGATTTAACCCGTTGCACGCCCATTTTTCATATTTTACCCAATTGCACGCCCTATTTTCATATTTTACCCCATTGCACGCCCATTTTTCATATTTTACCACATTGCACGCCCTATTTTCATAATTTAACCCATTGCATGCCCATTTTTCATATTTTACCCCATTGCACGTCCTATTTTCAGATTTTACCCCATTGCACGCCCTATTTTCATATTTTACCCCATTGCACGCCCTATTTTCATAATTTAACCCATTGCACGCCCATTTTTCATATTTTACCCCATAGCACGCCCTATTTTCAGATTTTGGACCATTGCACACCCGAATTTGCATCTTTTAGCCCATTGCACCATCAAAGTTTCATCTCTTACCCCATTGCACGCCCACAGTTTCATTGTTTTACACAACGTACACACTCCAATAAATTATTGACCACTGACAACAGACTACAATTGTGCATTTATTCACAGATGACAACCTATATTGACTGATTTACACAAAGGACACGTAACAAATTTGGATTGGGTAGCCTAATTTGCACCATGAAGACTCTAGTCTTACACATTTGACACACTGAAAAGCATCTCTGTACTGAGGAGACATTCCCAGCATGGATGAAGTTTTGTTATTTTCATTGCACATATTGTGCAACGTACCCTTTTCAGAGTGATGTACCCATGCTGGACAATAACATGCAGACAGGGTATGTGTGTATGTTTTTTTATTGGCACACACCGTGATTGCGGTCATTTTGCTATGAGATACATTGGAGGGGGACTGTCACAATGTGACGTGCTCAGTTGAAGAAATTGTTTATTATTGGGTCCCATCGGGCAGTTCCTGCTGCATTTACTGTGGGGTGTGCGCCACCTGCCTCATCTTCAGCATCATCCTGGTCATCGTCCGGTGCAGCAGGCACTTAAATCCATGGAGCATTTGTGCGCACACATATATTGTGCAATACACACCATGCAAGGATGATTTTGTTGACCATTTCAGGGCTGTACAGCAGTCTGCCACCTGTGATGTCCAGGCAACGGAAACGTGACTTTAGCACGCCAAATGTGAGCTCCACACTGGACCGGGTGCGTCTGTGGGCCGCATTATACTGCCTCTGGGCCTGGGTGGTGGGGTTTCGGAGGGGTGTCATCCACGGGCATAGTGCATATCATTGGTCACCTGTAACATGTGATAGCGAGATGTTTACATTATTGGTTGTGCCGGCTGTGTTGTTGGTGTAGATGGTTTTGTGGTGTGTCATTTGTGTTATGTTGGATTTCATGTTAGCCATGTGTTGCTTCTGACTGATTACAAGCATCACTGCAAACTAAATTGCCTTACTGTTGATACTCCCTCCCCCAAGCGTCATCAATTGTGTGCGCTTCGCGGTTGCATGACTGGCTCTTCTACCATCTATTGATGGCACTCATCCGCCCTCCTCACAGTCAATGCCATGTGAACTTTGAAATGGCAATGGGCCACACCAGACACGGTTCACGTTCAGTTGTGCTGCTGTCGCTGCTGCCAGACCTGCCCCAATGCACAACACATGCGGTTTCCTGTCCCGAGCAGCCACATATCAACAGTCATTAGACCCCTTGCATGCAGGGCCCATTGCAGGCAGGAACGCTTGACCCACACCATCAGCATCATCAGACGCAACACTGTCCACTCCATGGACTACGTACTCATTCGGGAGTGTAGCCTCCAACTCACATGCCACAACTACTCAAGGTCCATTTGACACTGGAAAATGTTAGCTGACATCAGACTGTCCCAGATCTTCACCACACTGATCCACAAGGCAGGGCACACCTTTGATGGCTTCTTTGCATGTGTAGACTTCGTCCAGTTCCTCAGCCCCACTAAACGCATGTGTTGACCGCTTATGCATGCACCACCTTGTTGATGTACCCCAAACCACCGTTGACCAGATGCAGGCCCCCACAAAGTTGGTGTAGATCAGTCACTGATGATATGCTACACACCACCATCGACAGCAACAACCACAACACTGCAGTTGTCAACAATGGCGCAAGTCCACATTTTCCTAAAATGTATCTCCAACTGCGCATGCACCCTTGTCCCACTATGCAACTGCAACATACAGCAGGCAATGAATGCCACCTCAGTCAGCACCAACCTCAGAGTTGGCAGATGCAGCTGCTGACACATGGAGTGGAGCTGGTGCAAGCTTTGGGATACCACTAAACAGCACCACCAACACGTACAGAATGCTCATATTCAACATCAACAATACGCCCACACACTAAACTGCTCTTCCAGGTAGGATTGCTGTGATTTGCAACATGGATGATCAACAGCTGGGGTGTGCTATACGCAGGGGAAACATGAGTCATCATCCTCACAACAGAACAATCAGCATGTGGCATCACCTGGTGGTCCAACGCTTTCGGATGCCCCAACCCCAAATCTAGGTACCTTGGTCCCATATTTGACTCCTCCATCTCCATGTACCTACAGGTGTACGCAGTGGCCTGCAGCTGCTTTGCCAGCCTCTGCATCCTCCATGCAACCTTCACATAGATCCCCCCATTGTTGGGTGTAACAGTGACCCACACAGTCACAGCCAGCATGCTGGGCTACAGAAACACACTATATGCCAACATGGGCACATCTGCGGTCAGCTTACTCCCGACTGTCCAGCACAACACCTACGCACTGTACCTTGTGTTCCTACTTTCATTATGATTCGTGTGCCTCCATTGCACATACATGGTTCCCACCTCTCACCACATTTGCTTATGGGTGGCACAGGGGCTAAGCATTTGAGGATGGTTTGTCTACATATCTAGCCACAGTTCCCACAGTTCTTGGTGTTGTTGTGTCTGGTATGTGGGCATGTTGATTGACATGTTGTTTGTGTGATTGTGACATGTACATTCTCACACTTCTGATTTGCATCTCTGTGAAGTTGAGGCATGTGTTGGTTCACGTTAGTACTTACCGACTAGCACTGCATTTCCATATGTGCCATCCTGGAGCGCTGGTTTATGATAGACTGTCGGAAGATGTAGGAATCATGCACACTCCCTGGGCACTTGGCTATGACATTGGTGAACAGCCCCCGGTGGTCCACTATTGCCTGCACATTCATGGAATGGGTGTGCTTTCTGTTGCGGTATATGTGTGCACTGTCCGCAGGGGGCACAAATAGGACATGTGTGCAGTCAATTGCGCCCAACACCTGTGGGAATCCGGGTATGGCATAGAATCCTTGCTTGGTCTCAATCTGTTCCTGCACCGTGTTGGGGAAGTGAAGGTGCTGGGGTATCAGGCTGAGTATGCCATCCAAGACAGTTGGGAGGAAGATTGAGAAGGCTGCCTGTGAGACTCCCCCAACTCTGGCCGTTGTTGGTTGAAAGGTCCCAGAGGCCAACATATGCAGCACGGCCAGCAGCTTTGTCTGCGGAGGGATGTTGGTTCTCCGCTGTGTTTGTGGCGTCAGCTTGTGGGCTATCAGGTTCAGGATGTGTTGGATGGATGTCCTTTTGAGGCTGTAGTGGGCAATGACATCCTCTGGCGTCACGTCTGCGAGGCTGAGACGTCTGCGCAGGGCCCGCTGTCGTCTTTGGCGCAGCCTTGGTGGTGGTCCTGGGGGAGGTGGCAGTGGCGGTGGTGGTTGTTGCCTTCGTGGGACTCCAAGCTGAATGATTAGCACCTCCATGGCGTCTGTGGGTCTTCAGGTGTGGGTCTGGGCTGGTCTCCCTTATATACCTCCATTTATCACCATTTTTCAATTTTTAGACCTGTTTTTTTCAGGTCTTATTTTCCAGCAGCTAAGGGGCCTTAGCAGGACTTTTTTTCTTACTTCGCGGGTCCGGGACATCATTGGTAATAGTGCGATGGTGTGTTAGCGACTTTTTTCATGACATTTTGAGGGGGAACGCCTACTTTGCATATCATTAGGGGAAACTATCGCTGCCATGCATGGCGATAGCAAAAACGGTAGCTATCGCCGGAAAGCTTGTTAGCGACATCTTGGTAATAGGGCGATAAAAACAAATCGCGTTAGCGGCACGAAAGTGCCGCTAACGCGGCGATAACTGGCTTGATAATATGCCCCTAAGTTTCTCCCAAGCACCGTCAACCTTTAGTTCAGTCAAACCTTCTCGAAGATTCGTAATGTTCTTAATATACCCCTCTAAACTCTTACTCTTGTCAGGTATATATGTACAACATTGTTGAATCTTTAACATATTACGGACTCCACCCTCTTTGGCCAATAATACATCAAGGGCAAGTCAATTTTGTAAAACCATTGTTCTAATCGCAACCATCTCAGTATCAATCATCAAGAAACCACCAGCAGTATCCGTTGATAAACGATCAACCACTGTGGACAATTTTCTAATTTTATGCAAGTTTAATATGACTCCAAATGAAGGTATCAATGCTCCAAAAATATCTCCCACTATTTCTGAAAAACTCGCTCCTCTCTTATTACGTGTTCGTCCATTCTTTACTTCATTGATTCTGTCATTTTTATCCAAATGGTGTACCTTTGGAAATACAATGCCAATATAGCAACAACCATACCAATGTGCAGGCAACCTATAGTAGGCATTCTTACCACACACATAATAGATTCCCAGAAAGACAGGATCAGTTCCTCCTTTTATTCCCCATCCTCCCGTAATTAGGAAAGTATGATCACATTCACTAGAACCAATGTAATAATTGTTATAATCAGTTTTTAGTCTAAGCAAGCAAAGCTTCCTCTATGATGCCAGTCACCCTTTTTGTAATCTCCTTCTCTGAAAGCCCATGGAGGTACATGAGACTTTTGCTCAGCAGCTTTTCTCTTAATATCCTGCCTTCTATCCTCTACCATGTTAATGAACTCTATTTCTTCAAACCGCAGTCTACAGGTTAAGTTATGTCTATGAGCATATACTATATCAATTGTTTTTGTTGGATGGAAAAATTCCTCCATATATTCTGCATTTTCAGCACTACTTACTCTATTCATGTTCTTTCTAATAGCAATTTCTGAAAACACTAAATCCATGTTAGAATAGTAGTACTCTAAGCTACCTCTCTCATAGAATAGACTTGTGAGTACACTACAAGACACACCATATGTTAAAGGTAGGTGATGGTAAGTCACCCCCTCTGAGACAGACGATGGTAATTGCATGCACACAGAACAATCTCCCGCATCCATTTTGTCAACGTACTCATACAACAATTTAGTGAAAACATGTAATGAAAAGACCTTAATTGATTTATCTTGATGGTAAATGCTATCACCTTCCATCTTTTCTATATTAGTATGTGAGATTTCTTTAAGAATTTTAAAATCTACTTTCTCACTCGTCACACCATTAGTATTATTTTTATGGTTAGTTACCATTAAGACAGGCACAATAACAATTAGTGTTAACCACATTAACATTAGTAATAAAATACTAAATAAGCAAGCATTAATGCATCTACGTTTGAACCTACGATTTTGATATCCAGTCTCTGTTATTTTTGCCATTTTAAGAAAAAAAATTCAAAAAGAAAAACTAGAAAAACTATAAAAAAATAAATCTAAGTAGTGTATCCAAACACTTCAAGCCTTCTTCTTTCTTCACCCCCTCTTCTTTTTAAAAAAAATATTTTCTTCACAGCCTTTAGTTGAATTTCTTCTTTAATTCTTTTTCTTTGAATGGATTCTTTAGTTTTCTGCACCCTTTAGTTTACACAGTTCTTTTAGGGTGGTTCAAAACCATTTGCCTCGCTCTGTTTTGTACCAGTGTCTTCTTTGCTCTGATCTGTATGCTCAATTTCTTCCAATACCACATATGTCCATTCCAGAGCTGTGTATTTCCTGTTTGGAACTCTTAGTCTTTGTTTTCCAAACTAATTCTTCTTCTGACTCACTTTGTTCTGTTTTGTTTGGTACTTCAACTATCGTGTCTGGTATTTTCTTTTTCAGAGTGTATTTCAGTCTTTTCACTCCTTTTGGACACACATCACCTTTTCTTGCTCTCTTAACTTGCACAGTTCACTCTGCTTCAGTGTCAAGTTCGCAAGTTCGTTTATTCAGTTCTTTTCTCTGTTGCACTTGCTCTTGATTCTCATTTAACACTCCTCCATCATCACTTTCAACAGCAGTCTTACGAGACCCAGTAGCTGGTGCCCACTTTATTCGACTTTGTTCTTGATCATCCACGTGTTCAACACTCTCAGAATATGTAGCTTCAGACTCTATAGTTTCACGTTCTACAGCATCTGGCTCTTCTTGACTCTCTGCCAGTCTCTGCTCTTCCTGCTTTTGTCTTTCAAGTGGACTTGGGACTCTTCTTGTGTGACTTGCGTGTATCCAATTCAGCAAGCCTCCACACTTCACTGCTGTCGTTGTCACCAGTATTACCTGGTATGGGCCATGCCACCTAGGCTCCAGACACGACCTTCTCACATGTTTCTTCACCAGGATCCACTCCCCTGGGCTTAAATCATGTGCTTGCTCTTGCTGTGTTGTCGTTGCACTTTCTCCAACCTGATGAGACACAGAATGCACCACATCAGCCAATCCCTTGCAATAATCAAGCACCAAATCATCAGTTATATTCATCAGTTGATTTGCTGATACAATCGGCTGTCTCATTGCTCTCCCCATTATAACTTCATGAGGGGATAATCCAGTCTTTTGTATCAGGTATGCTTCTCAGACTCATTAATACCAAGAGTAAAGCATCTGGCCATTTCAGTGCTGTGGATGCACATACCTTTGACAGTCTCGATTTAATAGTGGCAATAATTTGCTTGACCACCCCTGAGGCTTCTGGTCGATAGGCACAATGCAGCTTTTGCTCAATTTGTAATGCTGCACAAATCATCCAAATTATTTCATTATTAAAATGAGTATCTCTATCCATTTCTAAAGAGACTGGAAATCCAAATCTAGGAATGATCTCTCTCAAAAGCAATTTAGCAACTGTTAGACTATCAATCAATCAATCAATCACAGAATTTGTAAAGCGCACTACTTACCCGCGAGGGTCTCAAGGCGCTGGGGGAAAAAAAGGGGGGTGCTGCTACTGGTCGAACAACCAGGTCTTGAGTAGCCTCCTGAAGGTCAGCAGGTCTTGGGTCTGTCGTAGGCTTAGTGGAAGGGTGTTCCAGGTCTTGGCGGCGAGGTGGGAGAAGGATCTGCCGCCGGTGGTGGTTCTTCGAATGCGAGGGACGGTGGCGAGGGAGAGGTCGGCGGAGCGGAGTTGGCGGTTGGGGACGTAGAAGAGGAGTCGTCTGTTGAGGTAGGCTGGGCCAGTCTTGTGGAGTGCCTTGTGTGCGTGGATGAGGAGTTTGAAGGAGATTCTCCTGTCGACGGGGAGCCAGTGCAGGTTCCTCAGGTGGGGGGGTGATGTGGCTGTGGCGTGGTACATCGAGGATCAGGCGTGCGGAGGCGTTTTGTATGCGTTGCAGTCGCTTGATGAGCTTGGCCGGGGCTCCCGTGTAGAGGGCGTTCCCATAGTCAAGTCTGCTGCTGACGAGGGCCTGGGTGACTGTTCTTCTCGTGTCTGTCGGGATCCACCTGTAGATCTTGCGAAGCATGCGGAGGGTGTTGAAGCAGGAGGATGAGACTGCGTTGACTTGCTTGGCCATGGAGAGCGTTGAGTCGAGGATGACTCCCAGGTTGCGTGCGTGGTCGGTGGGTGTCGGGGCTGCTCCCAGCGTCGTTGGCCACCAGGAGTCGTCCCAGGCTGAGGGGTTGGAGTCGAGGATGAGGACCTCTGTCTTCTCCGTGTTCAGTTTTAGTCGGCTGATCTTCATCCAATCGGCGACGGCCTTCATCCCTTCATGGAGGTTGGATTTGGCGGCGAGGGGTCCTTGGTGAGGGAGAGGATCAGTTGAGTGTCGTCGGCGTAGGAGATTATGTTGAGGTCGTGCTGTCTGGCGATGCGTGCGAGCGGGGCCATGTAGATGTTGAACAGTGTTGGGTTGAGGGACGATCCCTGGGGTACAACGCAGATGATCTCGGAGGCTTCGGATCGGAATGGTGGGAGGCGGACTCTCTGGGTTCTGCCGGCGAGGAAGGAGGTGGCCCATTCCAGGGCCTTGTCTCGGATCCCTGCGTCGTGGAGGCGTGCGCGTAGAGTGTGGTGGCAGACAGTGTCGAAGGCGGCGGAGAGGTCCAGCAGGATGAGGGCTGCGGTCTCACCGTTGTCCAGCAGGATCCTGATGTCGTCGGTGGCGGCGATGAGGGCAGTCTCAGTGCTGTGGTTGCTGCGGAACCCCGATTGGGATGGGTCCAGGATGCTGTTTTCTTCGAGGTATCGGGTTAGCTGTTTGTTGACGATCTTCTCGATGACCTTGGCTGGGAACGGGAGCAGGGAGATGGGCCGGAAGTTCTTGAGGTCTCTCGGGTCCGCCTTGGGTTTTTGAGTAGGGCGTTGATCTCTGCGTGTTTCCAGCTCTCTGGGAAGGTCGCGGTCTCGAAGGAGAGATTGATGATGTTGCACAGGTGGGGTGCGATGGAGCTGCTGGCTTTGTTGAAGATGTGGTGCGGGAAAGGGTCTGACGGGGAGCCGGAGTGTATTGTGCTCATGGTCTTGATGGTGTCCTCGATGTTCACGCTGGCCCAGGCTGGCAGGGGGTCGTGGTCGATGGTGTGCGGCGGGTCTGGTGCATCGATCTTAGTTGGGGCTGTCTGGGTGTTGAAGCTGTCGTGGATGTCGGCGATCTTGCGGTGGAAGAAGGTGGCGAGGGAATCGCACAGGGGTTGCGACGGCGGGATGTCGTTGATGTTGGAGCTGGGGTTGGAGAGTTCCTTCACGATGTTGAAAAGCTCCTTGCTGTTGTGTGCGTTGTTGTCGAGGCGGTCTTTGAAGGAGATTCTCTTGGCGGACTTGATGAAGTGGTGGTGGTTACGGATGGCGTCTTTGTGGGCTGCGTGGCTGTCCGGTGTCTTATCACTGTGCCATTTCTTCTCTAGTTTCCGGCAGGTACGCTTGGAAGCTAGGAGTTCCGAGGTGAACCAGCTGGCTCTTTTGGTGGTGTCACCGTAGGTGAGTTTTTTCAGCAAGGCGAGGGTGTTGGCACAGTCGTCCATCCATCTTCTGAGGTTGCAGGCAGCGTCGTCGGTGTTGGATGGGTCGGAGGGAGGGCTGAGAGCGAGGGTTGCCCGTAGTTGGTCTTCGGTGACTTTGCTCCAGCAGCGGCGTGGGATCTGTTGGGTGCGGTGGTGTGTGGTGGGTTTCTGGAAGGTGAAATGGATGCAGCGGTGGTCGGTCCAGAGGAGTTCCGTGGTGTGGCTGAAGGAGATGTGGGAGCTTGAGGAGAAGATGGGGTCGAGCGTGTGGCCGGCGGAATGGGTCGGTGTTGTGACGAGCTGGCTCAGACCGAGGTTGGCGAGGTTGGCGATCAGGGTGGTGGAGTTGCTGTCGTTGTTGTTCTCCAGGTGAAAATTCAGGTCTCCGAGGAGGATGTAGTCGGTAGAGGTCAGGGCGTGCGTGCTGATGAAGTCGGCGATGGAGTCGCTGAACTGGGGTCGGGGCCCAGGGGGTCTGTAGACAAGGGTGCCTCTAAGGGTGGTGTTGGGGTCCGTGTGGATCTGGAAGTGCATGTGTTCGGCAGTGCTGAGAGTGTTGTCGGTGCTGGTCGAGACCCTGATGGTGTTCTTGTGGACGATGGCGATTCCTCCTCCTACTGCGTTGACGCGGTCTCTGCGGGTGATCTTATAGCCGTCTGGGATGGCTATGGCGATGTCGGGGGCGGAGGAGTCGTTCATCCAGGTCTCTGTCAGGAAGGCGACGTCTGGTGATGATGTGTCGAGCAGGTCCCAGAGCTCGACGGCGTGTTTGCGTGCGGAGCGGGTGTTCAGTAGGATGCATCGGAGGTGGTTGCGGTCCTTCTTGGCGGGCGCCTCGGTGGCTCTGAGGCTGGTGTAGCTGCAGTTCCGGCAGGTGAAGGGACCATGGGTGCGTTTCGGGGCGGCCTTGAAGCAGTTGTGCGTCCGTCCGGGGTTGAGAGCGTGGAGTGTGGTGGCATCGTATCGGCGTCGGTCCTCGAGGCTGGTGCGGGGGGCGCATGGCCCAGGGGGTCTGGCGCTGGGCGCGGTCCAGGCACGGACAGGCGCAGACGGGCTTGCCTTAGGCGCGCCATTGGCGCGCCAGCGGCGTGGCCGCGCAGCGGCCACCATATATGGGGAGGTGGGAGGGAGGAGCAGCTGGGAGGCAGGGGCAGCGAATGGGCAGTCAGGGGGGCGGGGCCGCAGGGGACGCTACGGCGGGAGTGGAGAGAGGCAGCGAGGGGTACAGAAGGCAAGAAGGTCACAGGGAAATGGGGGCAACGAGGGAAACAGAGAGAAAACGGGCACAAAGCAATGGGGGCAGCGAGGGAACAGAAGAAAAAATGGACACAATGCAGTGGGGGCAGCGAGGGAAACAGAGAGAAAACGGGCACAAAGCAATGGGGGCAGCGAGGGAACAAAAGAAAAAATGGACACAATGCAGTGGGGGCAGCGAGGGAAACAGAGAGAAAACGGGCACAAAGCAATGGGGGCAGCGAGGGAACAGAAGAAAAAATGGACACAGTGCAGTGGGGGCAGCGAGGGAAACAGAGAGAAAACGGGCACAAAGCAATGGGGGCAGCGAGGGAACAGAAGAAAAAATGGACACAATGCAGTGGGGGCAGCGAGGGAACAGAGAGAAAATGGGCACAAAGCAATGGGGGCAGCGAGGGAACAGAAGAAAAAATGGACACAATGCAGTGGGGGCAGCGAGGGAACAGAGAGAAAACGGGCACAAAGCAATGGGGGCAGCGAGGGAACAGAAAAAAAAAATGGACACAATGCAGTGGGGGCAGCGAGGGAAACAGAGAGAAAAATGGACACAATACAGTGGGGGCAGCGAGGGAAACAGAAGAGAATGGACACAATACAGTGGGGGCAGTGAGGGAAACAGACGGAAAATGGGCACCGAGGCCACAAGCAGAGGGCGAGCTTACCAGCAGCAGCAGCGGGCAGGACACCACAGGCGGAGCTGTGTGGCGGGGGAGCGACCTACCTGGTAGGACTATAATTTCTTCTTGTTGGATATGCTTCTACCCAACGAGAAAACAGACAGACAACAACCAAGACATATTTCAGTCCATTATAAGGAGGCAACTCTATGAAATCTGCCTGCAATCTAGTAAAAGGACCTGCTGCTTTTTCAATCCGTCCCCAACTGACATCAGTCTTTCTACGTGGATTCTGCTGCTGGCAGACTACACACCTCTGGCAAAGACTCTCTGCAATAACCCTGAATTTTGGATTGTACCATGACTGTTTGAAGAACCTAATCATAGCATCTCTTCCCACATGAGTCACTCCATTGTACATCCTTGCAAACTGTGAAAGTAAACAGTCTGGCATTACTGGTCTATCATCCATGTACACCCATATTTCATCTTCAGGTCTTTTTGTACATCCTGCTTTAATCCAAATTTCTTTCTCTTCCTCACTAGCTTCTTCTTACAATTGTCTAACTTCATCCCATGTTTCTAGAGAAGAGAACATCAAGTGACAATTTGTATTCATTTTCTGTTCCTTTATTGATCGAAACCGAATTTTGTGCACAGAAACGAGCCACTTGGTCTGCGTATCTGATGCCACTATTTACATAATCATTTCCTGATTTATGTGCTTGGCATTTGACCACTGCAATTTCTTTAGGTAATTGTAATGCATTCAGCAAATCTTTTACTTCCTTGCTGTTTCTAATCGGGGATCCTGAAGAAGTCAGAAATCCATGTTGCATCCACAATTGACCAAAATCGTGCACCACTCCGAAACCATATTGACTATCCGTAAATATGGTTATCCTTAAATTTTTGCCAATTATACATGCCCTGGTCAATGTGACCAACTCATAAATTTGTGCTGAATTTATCCCTCTTAGACAAGATGCTTCAAGAGCCATGGCCACTGTACATACTGCATATGAAGCATACAATGCACCCTTTTCATCTCTCAGACACGAACCATCTACAAACATTACACAATCTGATTCTGGCAATGGTGTATCTTTTATGTCAGGCCTTGGTTTCGTACACAACTCTGTCACATCCAGACAATCATGATCTGCTTCATCCTTTACTTCTTCACAACTCGAACTCGGCAATAAAGTCGCTGGGTTCAGTGTTGTGCATCTTGTTACTGTCACATTCTCAGCACCCAAGATCACTCTCTCATATCTAGTCAAACGACTACTTGTCATGTGCTGCGTCCTCGTTAGCAAAATCTCAACAGAATGTGGCACATACACTCTCAATGGATGTCCCATCACAATTGATTCACTCTGCTCCAGACTCACACAAGTTGCAGCCACTGCTTTCAAACAACCTGGTAATGCTGCAGCCACTGAATCTAAAGTAGCAGAGAAATATGCCACTGGACGACGCGCCATTCCATGTGTCTGCGTCAAAACTGAAACTGCACATCCATCTTTCTCACAACAGAACAATGCAAATTCTTTAGAATAATCTGGCATTCCCAATGCAGGTGCTCGACAGAGACTATCTCGCAACTCAACAAAAGCCTTCATGCTTTCTTCATCCAGTTCGATCGGATCGACTACATCTTTGTGAGTCAATCTCTGTAATGGCTTGGCTGTCAGTGAGAAACCACTGATCCACTGTCTGCAGTATCCAACCATGCCCAGAAACATTTGAATTTCTTTCTGTGTTCTGGGAGGACCCATTTGCAAGATCACAGCAATTTCATCTTGTGATACTTTCCTGACTCCTTTCTCAATTTTGTGTCCCAAATATTGAACCTCTTTTTGACAAAGCTGCAATTTTGCTGGTGACACTTTATGCCCACCTATTGCCAAATGGTTCAGTAGAGCAATTGTATCTGTCACACATGCTTCTCATGTCTTTGATGCCACCAATAGGTCATCAATGTATTGCACCAATACTCAGTCTTCTGGCATAACCAATGACTCCAGACACTTTTTCAAAATCTGATTAAAAATCGAAGAATTCTCTGTGTACCCTTGAGGAACTCAGCACCATGCCAAGACACGGTCTCCGAACCGAAATGCAAAAAGATACTGGCTATCTTAATGCAAGGGTATCGAGAAAAGGCTTGGCACAAATCGATCACTGTGAACCATTCCGCATCACAGGGAATTTGGTAAAGAATCACTGCTGGGTTTGGCACTATCGGACAACAAGGTACTACAATCTTATTAATTTTTCTCAAATCTTGCACAATTCTGTACTTGCCACTCATTTTTTTTATTCCCATAATAGGTGAATTACAAGGACTCCCTAGTATTTCTCTCAGAATACCTTGTTGAATCATTTGCTCAATTACAGGAGTAACTCCCTCAATAGTCTCAGCACTCATTTTATATTGTGGTGTTTTCAGAAATTCTGCACCTTGTTTGACCAAAATTTGAATTGGATCAACACCTTTCATCAATCCGATTCTTTCCCTGAAAAATCCCACACATCAGTCGTCACAGTATCTCTCAATTCAACAGGCAAATCCTTCGCTGTAAATAAAGGATACAAATAATTCACTTCTGTCCCTTGCCTTGCTAACATCACTTTGAGAGCAACATCCTCATCTGGTGTTTGAAAAGCAATACCATATGGTGTACAATAGATGGTGCAGTTCATCTTGCACAACAATCCCTACCTAAAAGGTTCACCGGACTCGTATCGCACACCACGAACCGATGCAAATTTCTAAATTCTCCAATATGAACCTCCATTGGTTTGGTCACTGGAGTACTAATATACTTATTTGAAACTCCTACAACTTGGATAGTTTCTCCCGAGAGGGGTAGGTTTGGAATTTCTGCTGCTCTCACAGTAAAACGGGTAGCATCAGTGTCCACAAAGAATGCAATATCATTACCTTCCACTTTCCCATCCACAAAAAGACCTGATTGATCTACCTCTAGAGACGCGCCAAGCACGCACTCTTCCTCCCCCCGCAGGCACCGTCATTGAGATGAGTCTGAATCACTCTCAGGACATTGCAACCAATATTGCGAAACCATTTGTCCATTTTGTTTCTTACCAATGTGTTCACTCGTGTGAAATCCAGCATTCACACTGTATCTCTGTACCCGAGCATTCACATTATTTGGCATAGGAGCTTGAGGCACTTGTACCTGTTGTACCTGTGGTGTAACAACCTGTTGCTGTTGCAGCTGTTGTTGGTTCACAACCACCTCATTCTGCATCAGTGGATTAGAATTTTAAACCATTCCATTATTTTCTAACAAGAACTTACACTCGTTCTTACAATATCCTATCCTGCTGCACGCATGACAAGGGAATTTTCTCTTCATCTCTTCTTTATTATTTCTACCTCTACCTTTTCCGGGTAATTGCACTTAAACATCACCATTCGGTACAACACTCAAACCAGATACCTGAACATTTTGAAAATTCTGATTCTGTCCTTTCATCTGGAAACCTGTTTGAGAATAATTAACAAAATTCCCATTTTTCTGCTGTGCCGCTTTCACTTGTGCCCACATCATTTTCTCTTTCAATTTCTTATGCCTGGATTCAATATCATCACTACAATACTTTGCATACCTCAGTATCTTATCCACTGTTTTGTTCTGCCAACAAATCAAATGCTGCTGAATCATATTACTAATTTCTGGTTTCAATCCAAACACAAATTTATACACAAAATGTCCTATACTGTTTAAACACCTGTAAAAGTCTCTCGTAGTAGGCATGTACAGTTTCTTTTGACTGCTGTGTCGTCCTGTCAATCTTAACCCAATCTGTTTCCTTTGGGGAAATCTTACTCTTCAAATAAGTAATCACTTGATTATATTTCTTCATCACCTCTTCTGAAGGCGCTCCAGTTTTAACATCTCTAGGATATTCCTCTTTCATCCAGTCAATTGCAATCTTACACTCAGTCCATAAATCAGCCGGAACTACAATGTCAAGCAAACCATCCAAATCTTTCAACAGGACTTTTGAGTAGGCCTGGGCGTAGTTCGCGGAGTTTTGCTATGCGAAACTCCGCGAAGTTCCCAAAAACTCCGCGAAGTTCCGCGAGTGGCGGAGTGCAGTGCGAACTGCAGTTTGTGCTGGTATTCCTGCAGCTCGGGCAGAAATTCTACCCGAGCGGCAGCTCGCGCTCGCGAACTTACTGTTCGCGATCGCGAACTTACCGTTCGCGATCGCGAGCGGGGAAAAAACTCCGCTGCACTTCGCGAAGAGGAGTTTTCTGCACTCCGCGAGCTCCGCGGAGTGCGGAGTGCAGAAAACTCTGCAAACTCCGCGAACGGAGCGAATTTCTCCGCCCAGGCCTACCTCTATACCTGTTTGTACCACTCGATAGGCTTTTCTCTCAACCTTGGGAAATCATTTGTAAAAGACAATATGTCCTGTCTTGACCAAGGAAAATGAACATATCCACCACCTGGAACTTCTGTCATTGGATATATCATTTCAGCAGGTTCTGCCTCTTTTAACGGAAGCAAAGAAGATGCAGTCACACCCTTACTTGCAAGCGCTTCTTCATTCTTTCTAGCCCATCTACCTTTCCATCGATCCAAATCACCCCATTTTTTCAAAGTATTAATCAACTCTTTTATTTGTAATCGTTTACCAGATGCATTCAAACACTCTAAATCTTTGTCACTAAAATCCAACCTATAAATCTTTTGTAACACTTTTGATTTCTCAATGTCCACTCCATATTCTTGTGATGCTTCTGCCAACTTCTCATGCAAATTTCTCGCTTTCAATTTAATATTCTTACACAAAAATAACAACTCATCATCCTGGTATTTACTTTATCTCTCCGGACTTATTGTACCAATAATAATTTCTTCCAGATCTACTCTTCACCTACCGATTTCTATACTCTGTTTGGACTTACTAGGTGCCATTCCCCTAATCCAATCATCCAACTCTTCTGGCGAAGGTCCCACTGAACTCCATGATACTGAAGTCGTTTCTCCCACATTTGGCAATAATTTTCTAGGATCAATCTGTACCCTTCTTTTTGGCGTTTCAGTCACATTTCCATTTGCTGTAACATCAATCAGTGACGTACTCATCTCATTTGACTCTGGTCCACCAACATCTCTAGCACTATTCACTGGAACTGTCAATGCATGCACTCTCGAAATGTTTTGACCCTCACTATACAATGGAACTATAGGACCAATTGTTACCGGAACTGATAACGCTTCAGCATTTAAACTCATCTGACTAATTTTCTGAGTCAATTCTTCCTTTGCTCTATTGAGCATTTCAATCTTTCTCTCCTGTGAGACTCGGGTAGCTGATTAAGACGGTAAAACTAACGAAGCTTGTGAAGCTTGTGTAACCTGTGGAACTTGTGGAGCTTCTATCTCAATTAATGGTGCACTTGGAGTAATCTCATCCGGACTCTTCTGATATGGTAGAGGTCTTTTCAATAACATCTCATCTAATAACTCATCATCAATTTCATTTGGATCTATATCTAGTTCTGAAGTCTCTACATTATTCTTTTTCTCCTTGCACTTTCCACTAGCTTGTCCCTCAGCAACCATTACTGGATATAATCCATCTATCATTACATCTCTCCTCCACTTTTTCAACTGCGCATCCCATTTAGCCTCTGAATACCATCTCATTGTGTTCCTATATTTCATCCCATTCCTATCTCTCTCCCTTCTGTATGCCTCATGTTCCCACTCCTCAAGCGCCTCACACTGCATAGGTCTAGGATTTGGTTTTAACGAATTCATTTGTCTTCTCAAATTCTCCAAAATTCTTACATTGAAAGTATCATGCTCTGGGAAAGCTAAAACTCCATCATCCTCTGTATAACTCACCCAATTCTCTAACCATGTACACGTATGATATCCACGCTCCATCATCATAAAAGAAGCAGGCGATCTTGCAGGAGGTACAGGAAGTCCCTCTCTAGTAACTATTGGCTTGTCTTTTTAAACAAATCCTGTATCATCTTTATCAACTTCATTTTTCAACTCTCTCTTTTCACAAAATGCTTTAGAAATCAAGGAAAATCCTTCCGTAATTCTGCTCACTCTATTGGCTCACACTCGTCCAATACCAGCGTGACTCACACCAACCAACCAATTACAGCACAATACACGCCGGCTATCTGACCAATGCCAGCGCAGCTTTTTGTGACGTCAGTATAACTCCTTCGACTGACCCTCCCTTTACAAAATAACACGGCAATGTACTACAAAAGTCTTTCTAAATAAATTCTTATTAGAAACAACACAAAACACTGCTACTTTGTCTGCTCGACTAAATGAAACATAGTTCAGTCGTTCAAGAGAACCTTATACAACCAGCAGAATAACGACCAGCGTCACTCTACTCTCAATCAAAGTGAAAGAGGTCTTGGTACTCTTTTGGGGATACTAGCCAAAGTTTCGGAAGAGGACTTTTTAGAAAAGAGGTCTTGGTACTCCTTCGGGGATGTAAGGCCAAAGTTTTGGAAGCTGACTTTCACTATTTTCATACAATCTTCTTATAACAGAATAGGTCCCTTAGAATAACATCAACAGCATTTCACTGTTCGATATTAAGACAAGAGACAAAGAACTTCTGCAGTGTGATACTTTTCCACACTATTCCTCTGCCCCTGAGGCTAAATCAACATCCCGGGATCTTGGGTAACTCCGTATCCGTACTTCCAGACTACATAAAACAAAGAGACTAACTTTTCATAATAGTAACCAAAATCAATAATTCAACCATAATTTGCCAAAGTAATCAATATAAACCATCAGGCTGCTACCGAAATTGATCCAGCGATCTGGGACTAATAATTATCTAGAAACTAGGCCCAATTTCATTACCCACAAGCCCCTTCACGCTGAGATTAGTTAATTTCCAAACAAATTACCAAAATTACCATAATCCAATTTGTGTCTTTATTTCTATAATACCAACTGTGGCGATGCGATCTTTATATAGTTGACAGGGTTTGGCAAACCAATACTTGTTTCTAGAATAATCATAAACTAGAAAAACACCTCTAATAAAGACAGACACATTTGTATATTTATAATGTTTATCTAAATAATGTGATATAAATGCTCATGAATACCAAAATACAGTACAAATCACAGATCATCATAGAGCAACAATATCAGAGAAAATAATGATAAAAACACATCTCAGCATAACAATGCATAAAGGAGTGGAAAGGTGAAGAGACAAAGGTTCAGAGACAAAATACATTTGCAAATGATTATGCAAATTCAGTTTTCTGTCTATACTAACCCAAATTGAATAGGAAATCTACTCTCTGGCCATGAGAGCAGTAAGGCCCCTCAAGTAGAGTTGAAGAGGCAAAGACTAAGGGGCCGATTCCGATCTCGGTCGGAGGCGCACCTAACACCATTCGGTCAGGAAAAAAGCCATGCAAATGCCTGTTTCCCGACCGAGCCGCACATTATTCCGAACGAGCAAGTACGATGCGCACAACAGCATAGATTCCGACCCAGTCGTACTCACCCAATCCAGGTCCTGTTCCCCGACCGAGCCGGATCCGGAATCGTAGAATCGAGCCGCACGGAAGCAAAAATGCAGCCCCGTCCGGCCGGACAAGTAGGATGCGCTTCCCGTACGCGCCGAACCCGTCGCTACGCACAGCACGTCAAAGCATCCGGGCGAGGCGCACATAAGCTCCAATTCGCGCCACAACACGATCCACGGCTACGAGACGAACACGCCAGCGACGAGGACGAGGCGAAGCAAAGAGAAAGACGAACGATCCTACCAATATTCTACCTCTATTACCGGAACAGGCACGGACGCGTACGGCGCAGAAGGTAAGTCAGACACCAACAACAAAAACAAACTACACGTACCCGACACATCACACACAGAGGGATGCAGAAATACCTACACCAGCAACAGCAGCACCATACGGGCGGGATGGCCCTCACCAATACCACACATACACATAGGGCCTGTATGCCTACCACTACTACCACCCCTACCCAGGGTGGGCTGGATGCCTGTCACTACTACCACCTCTACCCATGGGGGGCTGGATGCCTACCACCACTACCACCCTTACCCAGGGGGTGCCAGATGCCTACCACTACTACCACCTCTACCCAGGGGTGCCAGATGCCTACCACTACTACCACCCTTACCCAGGGGTGCCAGATGCCTACCACTACTACCACCTCTACCCAGGGGGTGCCAGATGCCTACCACTACTACCACCTCTACCCATGGGGGGCTGGATGCCTGTCATTACTACCACCCTTACCCAGGGGTGCCAGATGCCTACCACTACTACCACCTCTACCCATGGGGGCTGGATGCCTACCACTACTACCACCTCTACACATGGGGGCTGGATGCCTACCACTACTACCACCCTTACCCAGGGGGTGCCAGATGCCTACCACTACTGCCACCCTTACCCAGGGGGTGCCAGATGCCTACCACTACTACCACCCTTACCCAGGGGGTGCCAGATGCCTGTCACTACTACCACCTCTACCCATGGGGGGCTGGATGCCTGTCACTACTACCACCCTTACCCAGGGGGTGCCAGATGCCTACCACTACTACCACCCTTACCCAGGGGGTGCCAGATGCGTACCACTACTACCACCTCTACCCATGGGGGGCTGGATGCCTGTCACTACTACCACCCTTACCCAGGGGGTGCCAGATGCCTACCACTACTACCACCCTTACCCAGGGGTGCCAGATGCCTACCACTACTACCACCTCTACCCATGGGGGCTGGATGCCTGTCACTACTACCACCCTTACCCAGGGGGTGCCAGATGCCTACCACTACTACCACCCTTACCCAGGGGGTGCCAGATGCCTACCACTACTACCACCCTTACCCAGGGGGAGCCAGATGCCTACCACTACTACCACCTCTACCCATGGGGGGCTGGATGCCTGTCACTACTACCACCCTTACCCAGGGGTGCCAGATGCCTGTCACTACTACCACCTCTACCCATGGGGGGCTGGATGTCTGTCACTACTACCACCCTTACCCAGGGGTGCCAGATGCCTGTCACTACTACCACCTCTACCCATGGGGGGCTGGATGCCTACCACTACTACCACCTCTACACATGGGGGGCTGGATGCCTACCACTACTACCACCCTTACCCAGGGGGTGCCAGATGCCTACCACTACTGCCACCCTTACCCAGGGGGTGCCAGATGCCTACCACTACTACCACCCTTACCCAGGGGTGCCAGATGCCTACCACTACTACCACCCTTACCCAGGGGTGCCAGATGCCTGTCACTACTACCACCTCTACCCATGGGGGGCTGGATGCCTGTCACTACTACCACCCTTACCCAGGGGGTGCCAGATGCCTGTCACTACTACCACCTCTACCCATGGGGGGCTGGATGCCTACCACTACTACCACCCTTACCCAGGGGGTGCCAGATGCCTACCACTACTACCACCCTTACCCAGAGGGTGCCAGATGCCTACCACTACTGCCACCTCTACCCATGGGGGGCTGGATGCCTACCACTACTACCACCCTTACCCAGGGGTGCCAGATGCCTACCACTACTACCACCCTTACCCAGGGGGTGCCAGATGCCTACCACTACTACCACCCTTACCCAGGGGGTGCCAGATGCCTACCACTACTACCACCTCTACCCATGGGGTGCTGGATGCCTGTCACTACTACCACCCTTACCCAGGGGGTGCCAGATGCCTACCACTACTACCACCCTTACCCAGGGGGTGCCAGATGCCTACCACTACTACCACCCATACCCAGGGGGAGCCAGATGCCTACCACTACTACCACCTCTACCCATGGGGGGCTGGATGCCTGTCACTACTACCACCCTTACCCAGGGGGTGCCAGATGCCTGTCACTACTACCACCTCTACCCATGGGGGGCTGGATGTCTGTCACTACTACCACCCTTACCCAGGGGGTGCCAGATGCCTGTCACTACTACCACCTCTACCCATGGGGGGCTGGATGCCTACCACTACTACCACCTCTACACATGGGGGGCTGGATGCCTACCACTACTACCACCCTTACCCAGGGGGTGCCAGATGCCTACCACTACTGCCACCCTTACCCAGGGGGTGCCAGATGCCTACCACTACTACCACCCTTACCCAGGGGGTGCCAGATGCCTACCACTACTACCACCCTTACCCAGGGGGTGCCAGATGCCTGTCACTACTACCACCTCTACCCATGGGGGGCTGGATGCCTGTCACTACTACCACCCTTACCCAGGGGGTGCCAGATGCCTGTCACTACTACCACCTCTACCCATGGGGGGCTGGATGCCTACCACTACTACCACCCTTACCCAGGGGGTGCCAGATGCCTACCACTACTACCACCCTTACCCAGAGGGTGCCAGATGCCTACCACTACTGCCACCTCTACCCATGGGGGGCTGGATGCCTACCACTACTACCACCTCTACCCATGGGGGGCTGGATGCCTACCACTACTACCACCCTTACCCAGGGGTGCCAGATGCCTACCTCTACTACCACCTCTACCCATGGGGGCTGGATGCCTACCACTACTACCACCCTTACCCAGGGGTGCCAGATGTCTACCACTACTACCACCCTTATCCAGGGGTGCCAGATGCCTACCACTACTACCACCCTTACCCAGGGGTGCCAGATGCCTACCACTACTACCACCTCTACCCATGGGGGCTGGATGCCTGTCACTACTACCACCCTTACCCAGGGGGTGCCAGATGCCTACCACCAACACCACCCCCACTCATAGGATGGACAATGCATGACACAACCAGCACACCACAACCTAGGGAATGCAAGAAAAATACATCCCCCCAACACCACGACAAGCGTGTGTAGACTGTGTCAAATGCCTACAACACTGAACATGACTTTGAACATACAATGTGACCCCCTATCACATGTGCCACACATATATGTGTGTGGCCCCCACAATGCAAGCAGGCCATGACCATTGTGGCAATGGGGTCCAAAACCCCATCATCACAGTGACCAAAATGTTAGTGTGGGGTCCATAGCTGAAGCACATTCAGAACATTGTGGCAATGGGGTCTAAACCCCCATCATCACAGTGACCAAAAGGTAAGTGTGGGGTCCATAGCTGAAGCACATCTTGAACATTGTGGCAATGGGGTCCAAACCCCCATCATCACAGTGACCAAAATGTAAGTGTGGAGGCCCATAGCTGAAGCACATTCAGAACATTGTGGCAATGGGGTCCAAACCCCCATCATCACAGTGACCAAAATGTAAGTGTGGGGGCCCATAGCTGAAGCACATTCAGAACATTGTGGCAATGGGGTCTAAACCCCCATCATCACAGTGACCAAAAGGTAAGTGTGGGGTCCATAGCTGAAGCACATTTTGAACATTGTGGCAATGGGGCCTAAACCCCCATCATCACAGTGACCAAAAGGTAAGTGTGGGTTCCATAGCTGAAGCACATTTTGAACATTGTGGCAATGGGGCCTAAACCCCCATCATCACAGTGACCAAAAGGTAAGTGTGGGTTCCATAGCTGAAGCACATTTTGAACATTGTGGCAATGGGGCCTAAACCCCCATCATCACAGTGACCAAAAGGTAAGTGTGGGTTCCATAGCTGAAGCACATTTTGAACATTGTGGCAATGGGGCCTAAACCCCCATCATCACAGTGACCAAAATGCAAGTGTTGACAAAGAAAAAGCTGCAACTGCCAAACTGCATGGATGATTCCTGGTCACAGAACATAAAACACATCAGTGGCAAAGTAGTGCATGTGTCCCATTGCAACATATATTGGGGGAGGCAAATACTGCAGTGGAAATAAGACATACCTTTGGCCATGTGCAGACAAACAACACCCATGGGGGCTGACACTGTCAACATTCATCAATGACACAATGACAGAAGTGACCATCAGAATGCAGACCCACATATTTGCACCAATGGGCACACAAATGCAGATACCCTGTGGAGACTGTAGATGTGAGGTGAACAGATACCATACCATGGCAGCAATGGGACACACAAACCATGATCATTGTGCTGACCGATGACCTAGGAGTCCCAGGGACAGCAGGGGAAACCCACCAAACAACATACAGCCAATGGCACACCAAAGATATGCCAATGCAGTGGTGCAGATGCACAAACAGGCAGACCCACACTGCACATCAAACACAACAGGTGAGGGGGTGCCAGTGTCCCCAGGCAACCACACAACACATGAGGAGGCCTGAATACCAATTACACAGATGTGCATACAGTGCCACACAAAGGTAACTCATGGATCCAAATCCCCTATGTGGGCAATCAGGCATTGTCAGATGAGAGGGAGCACAAATCACACATGTCACACAAGCATGTAGGAACAGCAACTGACACAGCAAGACACAGACACACCACAGCACTACCCCCGGGGCCCCCACAATGTGGTGACCCTGGGCTGCATTACAATCCCACTGTGATGACAAAGCTAAATGTCGTTCACACTGTGAACCACAGTCATGTGTCCTGAGCAACAAACTACCATCACACCTACACAAGCACAAATCAATCAGCACGGCCAGTAAGCCAAGGCCAACATGGAGGCAGGGGTCTAGCCGGGCAACAACTCTCATCTGCACACACTCAACACCACACACCTCGACCTCCAACAATGTGCAGCACTGAAGCACATATGCACTGGTGACATTGCACATGCACCCATGACAATCCCAGGCTGGTGGGTAGGAACCAAGGTGCAGAAACACATCACACATGGCCACTCAACAAGACTCCTGAATGTCTGACACACTGCACACTACGCTGTACATGGACATGACGGCAATACCACACCAACCAATGGGATCCCAGCCACAGTCACACACCAATGAAGAAGCCAAGGACACCCACAAAGAACACACATAGACAACTACCAACATTGCAGCCCGGACCCTGAGGAGTGCCAGCAGTCACACACACAACGTGTCACAATCACTGAAAGATAACACAAACTGGAAATCACATGACAGGTGTAAACAACAAGTGCCAAGGGGAATCCTGACTGTGACCGATCTGCGTCTGCACACAAACTCAGCCCTGACAGCAAACACACCTATGGGTGACACCCTGATGACCAGTAATGTGCCATGCACCCACATCACAGAGAATCCAGGGAGAAGACTTGGGGGAACATAGGTCAACTCAGCAAGCATCACAAACAGGTACAACACTAGGGATCCCAGCATGCACAGCAAAACGGAAGTGAACACACAGACATGCTCATATAACACACACCTTGGGCGCAGGCAATGTCACAGGAGTACACACTGCCATGAGGGGACTCCACTCCTGTGTGAGGAAAGCTGTGCCATATGTTGCCTCAGTAGGGCTCCATCATGTCAGCTGAGCACTTGGTCACACAGTCAACAATTAGCACCAAATGAATGCTCCCGTCACATCAGCCTGGTCATGGGAGTGCCAACGAAATCATCAGCACAGATCCAACACACTTGTATAGCAATGTTGCACTGACAACACAGATGAGTCCTTCCCCATTGATGCCCAAACCTGCATGTCCAGTGGAGATGGCCACACGGTCAGGGAAGTAGACGAATTGAACAATGGCAGGCACAACAGATGTGCAGGGGTGGAAGCCACAGATGTGAAATTGCTAATGTAAGTAGGAAATCCCATTGCCAAATAATGAACACATGACACCCTCAGATGCTGCTAAGGATGACATGGATACACCACAGGATAGGACACATTCCCCCTGGACCACATGTGTTCCTGCACAGTAACACTTCATCATCATGAGACCAAATATCACCATCACTGCAGCAAGGGCATGGTTAGCATCATCAACAACATGTACATCAGAAGCAAAAGCACTAGAGAACAGAAAGGTGCTTTATTCAGCATATGTGGGTCTAACAGTTGATGTCCAGCAAAGAATTTAACAAAGGCCAATGGCCAGTCCAACTTGAAAGTCAAAACAGGGTGACAGTGGCAGATGTCACCCTACGCATGCCTGCACTGATGAAAGCCAGGGACAATCCCCTCGGAGGGGCATACGGGGGGCAGGCCAGGCACCGCAGGGACAGGATCATGGCTCACCAGAAGGAGGCAGGGAAGGGGTGGTGGGTGCTGGAGAGCCACTGACAACTGCAGTGGAGGTGTCTGACATGGTGTGTGCCGGCACAACTGGGGGGCATAACTCTGATGGTGTGGGTGCCGGCAAGACTGCAGGGGACCGTGCAGATGGAGTGGACAGGTTCCCCACTGCAGTGCCCAAGTCAGACAGGGTGGTAGTGGACTCCACTGCAGTGCCTACCTCCAGGGGAGGAGAATGGGGATCAGGTAAGGTGGGCAGGACAGAAGGGGAGGACACCATCTCCACACCAGTGGCACAGACAAGCGCAGCGGGGGGTGTGGGGCCGGAAGAGCAAGTGGCAGGGGGAGAAGGCCTGATCCTTTTGGGGATGGTGTATCTGTGGGTGGGGGAACCTGGGGCAGGGTGTGGTGGGGGCATCTGTGGAGTGGGGGCCTGAGGGATGGAGGAAGGAGACTTGGTGCCTGAGCTGCAGGGCGGTGGCGGGGTCTTGCTCTTCTGGGTCCGGGGGGACTTGCGGATGGGGGCCTCAGTCGGTCTGCGCCTGGGGGAGGGTCCGGTGGCGAGGGGCACTCCGCTCTGTGTGGGTGGGCTTCCTCTTCCCCCTGAATGCTGTATCAGCTGGATCGGAGGGGAAGAGGCCGAGGTCACTGAGGAAGAGCCGCTGGGTCTTTGGGGTTGCAGGTGAGGCAACGGAGGGGGCTTTGGAGGGAGAGGCAACTGTGGACTGCACAGTGCTCGTGGATGCGTGTGTGTGTGACTGGGCCCCATCCCCTGTGAGTGTGGTTTCAGTCCCCTGACTGTGCGTGCGTGTGCGTCTTGTCTGTGGCGTGTGTGTGTGTGTGCTGCTCGTGTCTGTGCTGGTGTGTGCCTGTGCCAGTGTGTGTGTGCTTGGGACAGGTAAGGTGCTGGGGAGTGTGGATGGGGCAGAGACAGGAGGGGTGAGGGACTGTTGGAGGAGGGACACTGCTGCCGTCAGGGAGGAGTCCATGGACCTATTGCCCCTCTGTAGGGCAGACATGCCCGATGAGATGCCCTCCATGAACGACACCAGCTGAGTCAACAGAGTGGTGTGTGCATGGAGGACACTCAGCATCGCTGTCTGCCCTACATGGAGCTGCCGAAGGAGGTACACAGACTCCTCACTCAGGGCAGCAGGGGACACAGGGGCAGGGGGTGCGGTACCTGGCCCGAAAGAGACACGCTCCCGAACATGGGAGCCTCCACGGACCTCGGGAATGGGAGCCGATGGGAGGGCGGTGGTGGTGGTGGTGGCGGGGACAGCAACACTAGCTGGGGTGTGGTGGCTGCTGACACCCGCCTCCATAAGGGAGTCATCCTCCGAGCTGCTGTGGTCCTCAGCTGAGGTGGATGGTGCTGAGGACTCCTCGGTGTGGCTCCCCTCGCCCTCCGTGCCACTGGGTCCCTCCGACCACTCCTCGGCTGTTGACCCAGTCTGGCTCTGCGGCTCCTCCTGGTCCGTGGAGCTGTCCCCTCCTGTGGCCGTGGATGTATCTGCAAACAATAGGGAGACAGACAGACATCAGTCACCTGCACCGAATGCACACACCACAGTAAGTACAGCACAATACAGAGCAAGGCCTGGCATCCTTAGTGGAACATTGCTAAAATTGCCCAAACAGAATAGGAGAAGCCAATTTTCAGTCTGATCGTCAACCATGGCACTCACATCACACCTGGCCTTGCACCCATCTGTCTGGCGTCCGTTGGCTGGCAATACCCCAGCGTGGACACATGCACCACCTACACAGTAGTTGGACGGTGCAGAGAACACGGTGAAGCATGTGAACATGCACACATCACAACTCTTGCCACTGAGTCAGTACATTTGCCCGGATGAAAGTGATGCCCAGAGTCAGATACATGAAATGCATGTGATGCATACCAGCGACAGACACCACGATGCACCCATGTGCTGATAGCCATTGCCACTATGGTGTGCATGTAGCACATGTCACTCCCCTGCAGGATCACACATAGGAAGTCACATGCCATGGCACAGGCATGCCTGCTAAGTCATACATCACTGTCTTCAGTCACATGGGCAGGGCAGCCACACAACAACAGTCTGCACTGTGTCACAATAGTAGGTCATGGGGAATGCAAGTCCTGGAGCTGAACAAGTGCACATGTACATCCCCCACACACCACATCATCTGAACCCTTATCTGTCCAGGTCATACTGATTGGACATATGGGTGACCTGTAACACAAGCCTCTGAACCTGAGCACCTCACAATCTGCTGTGAATGGGAAACAGCTGCATGGACCTCACATTCGCATACCCCAGTCTGCACGGTCAGGTGGTCAAACACCTATGTGTCACACAAGTATCGTCTCCTATGGTCACATCTCCGGTGGCATGCTGAGCCCCAACCGATAAACACCCCAGCAGTCCTGACATCGAAGCCACAGCACACTGACACAGAGGCTGACACCTGAGGGGACATATCACTGAGCACAACGTGTCAGCTGATACACGGGAGTGGGAGTACAGAGTGCATTGCATGGCCTGGAGTAGGCATGACTGTCCTGCCCCACATGAATGAGGGATGAACCCTGGACAGTAGGCAGCTGGCTAAGTATGTGTGACACTCCTAATATACACACTCCTGGGGCCCAAACATTGTTCCCACCCGCAGCTTGGATGTGTGCCAGTTACCCCAGGCACATGTGGTGGATCAGCTCAGCAATTGGACCACAGATCAAAGTAACACGCAGATTACATGGCAGAACACAGGCATTGTGTAAGCAATGGACCCACCCATGATGCCCACCACAGTTAGGGGAACAGATGCTGTCCCCCACCTTGAGTCAAGCAAACTGCAAGGACACAGTACCCAAGTGACACAATTCCCTGACTGCAAGGGCCACACCTGGGTATCAGATGAGGAGTGGGCAGTGCACAATCGAGGGACATGGGTCCTGGACCACATGACTGATGTGCTGTGGAAGTTTAACCAGGCCAGAGGAGGGCACATAGCATGGCAGACAGAGTACACAATGCAGTCATGGACTCACCCCCTCCGTGCTGCTCCCTGGCCTTCAGCTGCCCATCCAGATCAGGGAAGACCACTGCCAGGATCCTGAGCATGTGGGGGTCAGGGTCCGGTGTCCGCCCCTCCTGTGAGGAGGCGACAGCTTCAGCTGGACCCGTGCGATCCTCCGGGTCCAGCCCCGAAGGTCCTGCCACCTCTTCTGGCAGTTGCGGATCCGGCGCTTGTAGTCCCCCACGGATCTCACTGCCCGGACGATGGTCAGCCATATCTTCTGCTTCTGGTGGGCATCAACCTGTGAGGATGACAAAGTGAGAATGCTATTACTACACATGCAACATATCCGTGCATTACACAGTTGTGTATACATGTCTCATTCACAGGGGCACATGATGTACACAGGCAGTGCAACGATGGCCATGGACAGTATGCCAGCAGTAACTACATGGTATCATTGCCTGGGAAGTAAAACCTTGTTTAAATGCACTGTCACTGCACTATACCTGTCCAGTGCATGTAACTACACACTATGGGGGTGACAACTACTCAGTGAGCCTGCTAGCCAGTGGCGTGCAGACTGTTAGCCTTGCTAGTCAGACAACATGCACATTTAGGAAGGCAGTGGACAGAACACTCACCTGCTACCCTGCTTTCCCATACAGCTTGCTGTACTGTGGAAGGAGGCTGTCCAGCAGGGCCTGGTTCTCCTCAGTGCTGAAGGCTGGGGCTCTCTCCACAGTACGTGCCATTGCAGGGTCTAGAGGGTGCAGATACAGCAGCAGTGGTGGTGGCAGATGTCGTCTTGGAGCATGTAGTGCAGGCAAGTGAGCTCTCAGGGGAACAGCCAGCATTATATGTGTGCTGCAGAGGCAGTTACTGTCCCATGTGTCCAAAGTGATAGTTCCAAGTCGTTAGCATCTTCTGAATCTGGCCAATCCATGGAATTGCACCACTTACACACGCCCACAGCATCCTTCAAAAGTTCAACTTCATGACACCCATGAATTTGCAACATTGTTGTGGGTGACCAACTGAATTTCCAGCATCAGACTCGTTCAAAATTTGAAAACGCGTCCGTTGCCAGGCCAAGCCATAGCCAATGGGTGCACACCGATCGGTCCATTGCTGTTCAACGCGTACCCGGGATACAACGCGTACCCACACACATTGAATGCAATGGGCCGGCCGGGCACACCGATCGTTCCATTGCTGTTCAACGCGTACCTAGGATACAACGCGTACCCGCACACATTGAATGCAATGGGCCGGCCGGGCACACCGATCGGTCCATTGCTGTTCAACGCGTACCGGGATACAACGCGTACCCGCACACATTGAATGCAATGGGCCGGCCGGGCACACCGATCGGTCCATTGCTGTTCAACGCGTACCCGGGATACAACGCGTACCCGCACACATTGAATGCAATGGGCCGGCCGGGCACACCGATCGGTCCATTGCTGTTCAACGCGTACCCAGGATACAACGTGTGCCCGCACACATTGAATGCAATGGGCCGGCCGGGCACACCGATCGGTCCATTGCTGTTCAACGCGTACCCGGGATACAACGCGTACCCGCACACATTGAATGCAATGGGCCGGCCGGGCACACCGATCGGTCCATTGCTGTTCAACGCGTACCCGGGATACAACGCGTACCCGCCCACATTGAATGCAATGGGCCGGCCGGGCACACCGATCGGTCCATTGCTGTTCAACGCGTACCCGGGATACAACGCGTACCCGCACACATTGAATGCAATGGGCCGGCCGGGCACACCGATCGGTCCATTGCTGTTCAACGCGTACCTAGGATACAACGCGTACCCGCACACATTGAATGCAATGGCCAATGTGTGCGCACCGATCGGTCCATTGCTGTCCAACGCGTATTGCGAATACAACGCGTACCAGCACACATTGAATGCAATGGCCAATGTGTGCGCACCGATCAGTCCATTGCTGTCCAACGCGTATTGCGAATACAACGCGTACCAGCACACATTGAATGCAATGGCCAATGTGTGCGCACCGATCGGTCCATTGCTGTCCAACGCGTCCCTGTACATGTCACTGGCATATGTCACCATGCCTGTCACAGGTGAACATATGCCAGCCACATATACTTCCCAGGGAGTGAGGGGCACACCTACAACACCACAGCCTGTCCAAACTGTATCCTAAGGCATGTAAGGCTGAATTACCTATTCCGTGTATGGGGGTGAACATGTTGTTCTGTGGGTGTCACTTGGGGCAGCCACCCCCAGGCTGTGCACGTGTTCATGGGGACAGTATCCTTGGTGTTTCGTGTACATGACCACTGTGATGTGCAACTGTTCATATCTGAGCATGTGGCATGGTCACATTTCACGGTGGTGTATGTGTATGTCATGTCACATGCCCCCTGAGTCCCATGTGGGACAGTATGTTTAACCCAGGCTGACCCATTGGCACAATAGTGATGGTCCTCCGCAGTCTGTGTGCATGTTGTGTTTACAATGTCTCTGATTTCATGTGCACAATGGGAGACAGTCTCCACATCCACGTTGTTTGTGCATGGACTTTGATGTTGTGCGTGTCTGTGTCACAGACGTCCATGTCTGTCCTGCCGAGGCAACAGGGACCACTACCTGTGGGGGTCATGGTTGTTTTGCTGTGGTGTATACATGATACGCCATGTCATGCCAGTGTCCATGTGGCAATACAGGGTCCCTGGGAATCTACCTGTCATTGGGCTGTGATGCCTGGGGCACATCTGTCCTCACATGTCACTGTGGGGTGTGTTTGTAACGTGGCAGCAGGAGATGGGAAATGTGACACGTCCTCATGATACCCAATGGCACAACCTGGGACTTATTGATGCCACTTGTTGAACTGTGATGTTGGATGTTGGCCATGTATGTGCCAGACCATGTTCAGCCGTGTGCTCCGCGATGTATTGGAGGCTATGTTGATATACCTGAACCAGTATATCCATTTCCCTAGACTCCAGCAACTGACTGGCGTGAAGAGTGACTTCTATGCCCTGGGGAGGATGCCGCATGTCATTGGCTCCATTGATGGGACACATGTGGCTTTGGTACCACCACAGGCCCAGGAGCAGGAATACAGGAACCGCAAGCACTACCACTTGGTCAATGCACTGGTGGTCTGTCTTGCAGATATGACCATCACACACGTGTGTGCCCATTTCCCCGGTTCTGCACACGATGCCTACGTGATGAGGAGTAGTCGCATCCCGAGGATGATGTCACAGATGCGGAACCAGCGTGCCTGGCTTGTTGGTGTGTACTGACTTTGTACCATTGTGTGTGTTCTGCAATGTAGTGTTCCACCCTCTTTTCCAACTCAGCTAATGTGCAATTGTCTGTATGTAGGTGACTCCGGATATCCCAACATGCCGTGGTTGCTGACGCCCCTCAGGAACCCTGTGACACCAGCCCAGATGCGCTACAATGAGGCACATGGTCGGACGAGGAGAGTTATTGAGCGGACATTTGGTCTCCTGAAGAGCCGCTTCTGCTGCCTGGACAAGACAGGAGGGTCCCTCCCATATGCCCCGGCAAAGGTGTGCAAGATTGTCATCGTCTGCTGCATGCTACACAACCTGGCAGTGCGGAAGGAGTTGCCTCTCATCCTGGATGACGATGACCAACGTCCGCCACCTGTGGAGGATCCTGGCCTGGACCACGATGCCAGTGATGATGATGATGATGATGGTGATGTCCGCACACAGCTCATCACCAACTTCTTCAGCTGAATGTAAGTATCCAGAGATGTCATGTAACTGATGTGAGTTTGCATGATATGTGTTGGTGGTGCTCTGGTGCTGTTTGAGTGTGTGCATGTGCTACATGACTGTATGCGTGTAGCGATGTGTCCTTACAGGTAGTCTGTACTCCCCAACAGTGTTGACATGCTAACTTGGTTCTGGGTGGGTATCTTGTGACATGTATTGGGCATGAGTATTGCAGTTCTGTCCTGTTCTTCAGTGCTTTTGACTGTGTGTCATTTCTGTCCTTCACAGGGTACTTTCAGAGTCGTTTGGTCAACTGTGATCCCCGACACCGTGATTCGACTTCCAGGGTGGTAGCTGTCGTGTCCCTACAGGTGATGTGCACCACACCCATGGACTTCCTTCCTTCTAC
Organism: Calotriton arnoldi; assembly: GCA_963921515.1. Classification (NCBI taxonomy): domain Eukaryota; kingdom Metazoa; phylum Chordata; class Amphibia; order Caudata; family Salamandridae; genus Calotriton; species Calotriton arnoldi. The sequence goes on from CAWUFW010006994.1 coordinate 509,658, forward strand.
ACTTGTTGACTGTGTGCCCGCTGCCAGGTGGGATTACCTTGCATCTGTGGTGGTTACAACATGTTGCAAATGTGTAATAAACCTGTGCTTCACTTTGTGATGTGCGTTGTCTGTGGTCACACATCTGACTGACATTTGCTTACTGCACCAGTGGGCTAGTTAACACAGACTGTGAATAGGTGTTGGGTCTGTGCAATGCAACGTATTTCCTGGCAACATCAGTGTAGGCGATGAGTCAGATGGCCATGGTGTGTATGTGTTGTGTAGCCCTGGTGGTGTGCCTCCCTCATATGTGTGACGTCGCCATGACTCACATGCCGGTGTTGTACTTGCTGTAGCAGTTAGCATGTACAGTGTCATTTCCCAGATCATCATCGCCACTTCAGAGACAACGTAGGAATCACAACAGAGGCAAGTATGGTGTATTAGTGAGTTTATTGACATACATGTGTGAGTATAGTGCACAGGATGGTGGGTGCTGTACATTGTGATTGTAATCCAAAGTTCCTAGATGATTTGGAAGTCCTGGTAGCAGAAATGTCCAGAGTAAAGTCCACAGTCATCTGAGACATTGGTCCAACTTGAGCTCCCCATGTCATGTGGGAGAGTTGTGTTGCAGTCAACAGGGTGAACAGTTTGCGCACAAAGGTGATTATCCAGAACAGGTTTTGGCTTCCTGGGGTTGCACATGGCCATCGGCCTCTCACTTGCCCCTCCTCGGACGGCCCCTCTTCTTTGGGGGGGACCCTCAAGTGCAGGCTGCTGCGGTGCAGGGGATCTCCGCCAGAGTCATCCTCCCTCCCTGTGGCAGTTGTTTCAGCAGCAGATGTTGTGGGCACACAGGGAGGTGTTGACTGGTTGCTGCTCATCTGGCGGAGGCATTGTAATATGTCCCTATGCACCGCCGTCATCTCTTGCAGTGTGTCCCACTTGGACTCCACGCGGGACATGTGTGAGTCCAAGCAGGCATGATGGGCAGCCTGCTGCTGTTTAATGTCCCTGAGGAGCCCCACTACCTGGCTGAGCTCTCCGGTGCTGGACTGGTACGCATCGGCTATGCGTGCCAGTTGTGGGTCATCATGCAGTCCAGACCCCTCTGCGATCAGTGACCTATGTCTCCCACCCCTCCCACCACCCCTGGCGACACGTGCAGTACCTGAGGTGGCACGCACAGGTGACCCTGGGCCCCCTTGGGGGTTGTTGGTGGTGTTGGTGTCCATGGCCCCACGTTGGTCCAGGGTCCCTGTGCTGGTGGTGGTGGTGGTGCTCCTTGGTCTTTCCATGTCGGCAGGGGTGGTATGTGTGTTGACAGTCGTTGGAGGGGTGGGTGCAGGGGGTGCAGCTGGTGGTCCTGCTGGTGCTGCATGATGACTTGCTCCGGAGGTGCCAGGTTGGTCTTCTTCATCCGAGGAGGGCAGAGGCTGTTCCACACCAGTGAGCTCTGTATCCTCTTGAGCCTGGGATGGGGACTCCTCAGCATCTGCTGCTGTGTCCCCATCATCACCTGTTTTTGGGAGACACACACAATGTATGTTATGTTTCTGCATGCATCAATGGTTGACACACCTGACAGTTGTGACTGTGCCTCTGGATGCGGGCCTGTACATTGCATTGTCCGAAGTTGTCACAGTCAGGGGTTGATATTGGTGTAGCACATTGTCCTGCATTATTTGGGCATTTCCATGTGAATGTTGGGGTGTGTACATGGTCTGCATTGGTTGTATTTGGTTGACATCCGGCCCTCCTTCCCACCCAGCCAGATATCCCACCATGGAACTTGCTTCCATTGCAGGGAGTGCAAGTTGTCTTTCAGGATGTCAGTCAGTGGTGTCCTGCTGTTGGTTGGTGCACAGTTGCCAGCAGGGCCTTGTGCTCCCCACAGCCGTAGCCAGTGTCAGCCATCTTGTCAGTTGTTTTCCACTCCCTGTGATGTGGGCATGGTTCATGGTGGTGTTGATGTGCGCATTGTGAGGGTGAGCAATATCTGTGACTACCACTCCCATCATGCTATTGCCTCCACCCCCTTCCCAGCATGCCCATACTTCCTTCCTTTTGAGTGTACTTCACTGTGTGTGGGTGTGACAGCAATGGCAAGATGGCTGACAGTGGTGTCCTGCTGTTGGTTGTTGTCCAGTTCCCAGCATGGCCTTGTGCTCCCCACAACAGAGCACCAGTGTCAGACATCTTTGAAGTGGCTTTTGACTCCCTGTGAGGTGTGCATGCTTGGGTGTGTTCTTGCTGGGCCATGTGGGTGGGGGATGTTGGGCTGTGACTACCACTCCCATCATGCTTTTGCCTCCACCCCCTTCCCAGCATGCCCATGCTTCCTTCCTTTTGACTCAGCTTCCCTGTGGGGTTGTGTGCCTGTGCTCACAAGATGGCTGACAGTGTTATCCTGGGGTTTGTTTTGCTACAAGTCCCATGTGTGTCCCTGTGCTTCACACTGCATGACCCAGGGTTGTGGTTCTTTGTGGGATATTTGATTGGTGTGTGAGGCAATGCTTTCTCCCAGGTGAGTTGTGTGTAGTTTGTGTTAGGGGGTGTGTGGGTGGAGCTGCTGGTGACTATGGTCAGTGCTGTGAGTCCTCCTTCCCACCCAGCCAGATATCCCACCATGGAACGTGCTTCCATTGCAGGGAGTGCAAGTTGTCTTTCAGGATGTCAGTCAGTGGTGTCCTGCTGTTGGTTGGTGCACAGTTGCCAGCAGGGCCTTGTGCTCCCACAGCAGTAGCCAGTGTCAGCCACCTTGTCAGTTGTTTTGCACTGCCTGTGATGTGTGCATGGTTCATGGTGGTGTTGATGTGCGCATTGTGAGGGTGGGCAATTTCTGTGACTACAACTCCCATGATGCTATTGGCTACACTGACTTGCCCAGCATACACAGTATTCCTTCCTTTCAGTGAGCTTCCCTGTGAGGTGGTGTTGTGGTGGTGGCTACATGTCTGACTGTGTTTGTTGGTTATATTTGTGCCACTGCCTAGCTCTATTTGTTGTTAGGTTTGTACATGTGATGACACAGTTACATTTCACTATGAGCTGGCATGTATTGTGTTTATCTGGCTGACATACACATTTTGGGATGATCTGTTTTGGTTGGTGTGTATTTGCTAAGGGTGCATGGTTTGACTCTCCCCTTGACAGTGATGTGTGTGTATGGTGGCACAATATTGTGTACATTTGTTGTGTACTCACCAGGCTCTGGGATGTTTTCTAGTCCATAGACGCTCACTGGTGGTAGGATGGCCTGCACCTTCTCCTCCCAGGGCCTGAGGTATAGTGGTTTGGCAGGAGGGCCACTGCCGGTGTGTTGGCTCAAGATGTAGTCCTTCTTCAACAGCTCCTTGACCCTCCTGCGCACGTCATACCACCTGTTCTGGATGTCTACCTTTGTGCGCAAACATGGTGATTGTGCGTTCACCCTGTCGACGATCCTCTCCCACATCTTTGTTTTCTGCGCCATGGGTGTCTGTTGGACCAATGTGCCAAACAGCTGTGGCTCTACCCTGAGGATCTCATCTACCAGGACTTCCAATTCACTATCTAGGAACTTGTGATTCTTCTTTGGGGGCATGGTGTTGGGTGGTGCTGGTGTGTGATGTGTGTGTTGGTGTGCAAGTGAGGGTGTGTGAGTGTGTGTTTTGCTGGGTGTATGTGAGGGTGCTATTTGTTGTGGTGCTGCTGGTGTGTGGCTTGTGTGATGGATGAGCTGTGAGTGTGTGTGTGGTTGCTGTCTGTTGGTGTTGAGTGCTGGCAGGTAATTTGAATTTGCAAGGGATCATGGTAGGGATTAGTGTCCTTTATATGGGTGGAGTTGTGGGTGTGACTTTGTTCCCTGTTCCCCCCCCAGTATTTATTTGCTTAGTGATAGCTTGTTTGGCCTTTTTTTGTGTTTTTTTTTCCTTGGTTCTTTTTGTGCATGTTGGAGACGTTCTTGTGACCGAGTCGGACCCTCCAGTTGTCTCGTGCGAGCCTCTCCGATTCGTTCACGCTGTGTTTATGCTGTTTTCTGTGCTGCGTACGCGTCGGTCGCGGGGTTTTGGGTTGCTTCGGCTCGCAGTTTTGAATGCGTGTCGGTCGTGCGGCTTGGGCTCCGTGCGACTCGGTTGTGTTTTCCACGAGTTGCATCGTACTTGGCGGGTCGGAGTTCGCGGGTACGTTTCGTTCGGGATTCTTCCTGGTGCGTGTCGGTCGGTTCGATTCGCGTGCTTTTCCGGCTGGATCGCTGTTTTCCGCGCGGCTCGGTCGTTCGGCTTGTGTTCCGTACGAGTCGGTCGGATTTAGCACGCTTTTCATCGTACTTTGCGGGTCGGGCTGCACCGGTACATGTCGGTCGGTATTTATTCCGGCTCCGAGTCGGTCTGTACGTTTTCCGGCCCGAATCGGAATCGGCCCCTATATCAGGAATCAGCAGACAGGAACAGCCAGCTCAAGATTTGGAGACAGTAAAGAAGGCCTCTCCTCACGCAGGTAAGAAAACAAACCACCAACTAACACCAACAGACTCTCATAAAAACTCCTTCAGACTCCTAAACCCCTCCCACCAGGAACCTCAATTATACCCTAAAACCCTAATGTCTAACCCACACTTGTGTCAGAACAGAGGATTTCTCTACACATGATTGGTTAAGGAAGGGGTGTACTGTCACACCACTCTCGTCATGTCCCTTAGCTCATCTTCTTTATTGTTCATTTATTCTGCATATCCACTTCCACCCCAGGAAATACAAATTCAAGCCTCTGTCATAACATTTGTTTCCTCCATCCTAGTCATGTAGCAAATTATGTGTCACATTTATCCGTTCATGCCGCATGTAGAGGAAATGTTCTTTCACTCAAGGAAAATTTTGTTTCCATCAGCGGTCTCTTGGCAGGCACACAGGACTGGCGAAGGACACTTGTCTTCCACTGCCATAGTTTTTGCTCAGTATTATTGTGCAGAATTTCATTTATTTTCATTTAACCCCGTGTTTTCCCGCAGAACAGAAAAACATGCTTCTATGAAAAACAACCACAGGCATATTAATCACTTATAATGCTTTTCATTATGCATCCACCCCATGCTGCATCTATCCATGCGCAACCCACGTTAATATTATTTTTCTAGCAAACGTTAATAATGTGCACAAAAGCAGCATTAGTCTTTTATTTTTCGTTTGTCAAAAAAGCATTTGCGGCCTACTTCAGTGCTTTAGTACACGCTTGAGCAGTAGCATTTTCCCTCATGTTAGGCTCTTTTCCACATTAGTTTTTCACCGCACACAGTTAGTAAATGTTACTGAGGGTTCAATTCGAGCAGGTTTTATTTCGCGAAAACCCTGCTCCATCAACTGCAAAACGAGTTTCTTATCCATTGGTCTCCCAAGAGATGCTAGGAACTTGCCTTTGTGGCAAATTCACCTGGAGCAGCCTGAGTTTAGAAACACTCGCCTACTGCAAATATTGTTTCAGAGTCAGTAATTGCAACCCTAATTTCCTCTCAGGGGTGGTAATTTTAGAGCACTGCCCCACGCACAGTAACTGTTCAGGCTGTCTCTCAGCTCTCCCCAGGTCATGGACGCCTCACACACAAGCTATTTTACCTCGGGACTCGCAGTCAATCTCTAAGTGATTCTTGCTCCTGGATTCTGCCTCCCACTAATTGAGTGCCAGTCTAAACAAGTGTAAGCTGTCATGAATGATCGCTTTTGCTTTTCCTGGCCTGGAATGTGACCTATTGCTTTATCAGATGCCAGGATAGGGCTGGAGGTGAGATCTCCTTCTCTATCCTGCCATTTGATAGGATATCGGGATGAAGAGTGACAAGCCCCACCGAAGCCTCATTAGCTTAATGCTGCACTGCCCGATGCAAGTGCTTCATGTCTGCTATCGACTGTGAATGTGCGAGGTGGGCTGAAAAAGCCTCCGCCTGACACATGCACAGTTCGAAATGGACAGTGGAGCCCCCTTTGTTGCTGGCATGAGGTTGTACTTCATTTTGAAAACCGACAATCGTTTTCCTGCAAACGGTAACATCATGACAGCAAGTAATTGGAGATGAGGCAGGACTGGGCCATTTGTTAGCGGGTCAACGCCCCTGCATCCCCTATGGGTTAACAGCCATTGGGTGTGGCTCAGTGAGCTGAAATCAAGCTTTTGGGCCAGTACGCACTGAGGCCTCGCTGCTTGCACCACGATTCAGTGCAATGCTCCATCAGCTTGACTCTTCAAGCTCCAGCATCGACCGCTAGCAGGGACCGCCAATACGAAGCTCCAGCAACACCCGCCTGAGACACCGACTGGCTCTTTGCGATACACTGACAGCCTCCCACAGAGCTTTTTCTGCTCCTCTCAGCCCTCATCAATGTGAACAGGACTCTTGGCATGGACTAGAGAAGGTAAACTTCAGCGGGCCTATCCTGGTGACTGTACCCGACCTGCGCTCCAACGTGGTAGGCCTGAAAGAGTGACTTTGACACGGTCCAGCACGACCAGATATCCCGAATTGGAGCTTTGTGTTTTTTGGCTCTATTTTCACTTAAATCTTTACAGATTCATAACTCAGGTTCTACTGATCGGATTTTTGTTGTTTTGGTCTTATTTTATTTATTACATTTTACTCTGTGCCTTACCCTGACAAGGATTGCGGTTGCTGCTTGATCAGTGCTCACACCTCAGTCAACCAATACCCTAATTTCTCACAGAAGCCTTTGCTGTGGTCTGGGCACTGAAGAAGCTGAGATCACAATTGTTTGATAATCACTTCTGGGTTCAGACAGACCACAGGTCCTTCAGGTGGTTATGCAAATGAGGGGTTGAACCCAAAATTGTTGAGGTGGTCCATCTCCCTACAGGGAAAGACCAACCTGGGTCAGACCCCTCCAATGCTGATAGTCTATCCAGGTTATTCCGCCCTAGTGATAAGAACTCCAGGAGGTTGAGTAGTTCTCCCCAATTTCAGCTGGGGGGGGACACGCATTACATCTGTCAGCCTAGGTTGACCTGCCCCCAAGCATTTTGCCTACTTACCTCCAATTTTTGCTGAAATTCGTTTTTGTCACAACTGTGCACTTTACCACTGCTAATCTGTGCTAAAATGCTTGTGCTCACTCCCCTAACCATGGTTTGATTACCATATACCTAATTGGCATATTTAATTTATCTAGAAGTCCCTTGTAGAGTGGTACATCATAAACCCATTTGTTCTTTCATTATCATCGGAATCCATGTTTTCCTCCATCACTTAGGGGCCGACTCCGATCTCGCCCGGTAGTGCTCCGAATCGGATTCGGATTCACCGGATCCGATTCGGAGCCCTGTTTCCCGACCGAATCGTACGCGGGTCCGGCCGAGCGAGTACGATGCAAGCACCCGCGAAATCGCCGACCGACTCGAACGCGGCTTCAACACGCTCCGACCGACTCGCATGGACACGACTCGCACCGCGCTATGGAGACGTTTCCCGGCCGGGTAAGTACGATGCGTGCCGCGAGCAGTCCGACCGACTCGCGCCGTCCGGCTCAAAAAGCTGTCGGAGCCGGACTTTGGGGGTCCGCGTCGGACCCCCTGTACGCGTAGGCGCGCGAGTCGCACACAGGGGGGACCCATGGGTCCCCCTACCTGTGCATGTACGCCGCGATGCGCATGGATGCGTACCCGCTGTAGGGGGCGCCCTTGTTCGCCTCGCACCCATTGAGTCAATGGGAGCCCGCGTACGCGTTGTACGACAGGCTCCCATTGACTTCAATGGGAGTCCGACCGACACAAGTCCGAAAGCATGCGTGCACATCGTACTCGTTCGGTCGGACTGCTAGGGTCCGATTCGGTCGGAATTCTCTCCGGGTCCGGCTCGGTCGGAGAGATTTCCGGCCCGAATCGGAATCGGCCCCTTAGTGTTGCTTTAAGCGCCAATGAGGCACAAAGAGGCACTTTTGTTATTATATGGCAGTTAAAATGTGTCACAATCTGTTGAGGAGCCTTGGGCAAGCAGAGACTATTTGGCCTCAGTTGTAGGGGATGCAGATATTTGTTTCTGATGTCCTGGGTTCATACTACTTTGGCTGTGCAAAGTTGGCCAAGTGCAATCCTTTCAGCGGTGTTCCTTTAGTGGTAGAGATGGCGAGCCATCATAGGCTTCTCATGGAGGCAGTATGGGGTTGGGCAAATTCGGAATTCAATAATCACCCAGCAGTGAAATAACTGATTGTTCAACTCTATGGTTTACTTTAAAACAAAACATACTTTAATGTACACACTTCAAATGCAACACTACAGAGAGAATGGCTTCAGACACAATAAATATATTAGTGTTTGAGTTACTTTGCCTTGGTTTTTGGCCACCCTGTCCCTTTATCTCATTTCCCGGGTATCCCTCCTCTTGTGAGTCTCAATATGAAACCCTGGGGCTTAGCCCGTCTATAGGCATGTATCAAGAGTCAGGTGGAGATCACCTCTGTTCAGTTTGTTAATACTCAACAGATTCCTCTCTGATCCAGTTCCACCACAGCTCAGGTCTCAGTGTTCTTTTTCAACAGCCAAAGGAGACCAGCTGCATGTTTCTCTCCTTTCTTCTGCTTCTGGGAGGAGATGCATCGGCTGTAGGCTTGGCCCATGATCAGGATAGGCCACAGTAACATACATCAGAGGGGACCATCAATCAAAGTCCTTGAAGATGGGCGCAGATACTGGACATCTGGGGAGGCACATAGCAGGAGTCAGGCCTGGTTCTTGGTCTTCTTGTGGTGAGATGCAGTAGATGGGCCACGAGGAGGACCGAGATCACAGTGGCATAAGGGAAGCCACAGGTGCACTGTTCAAATGTGGCAGCAACACCAACTGGGTGCACAGTTCTTTGTTACGATGACACAGTCCACCTCAACACAACTCTGGTCCTAGCACCAATATGTGCTTCACCAGAGCTCGGGTCACAGCAGTGATGTCCACTCAGGTGCACTTCTTGCTTACAGCAGCAATGGCTTCTTTCTGTGATTCCTCTTAGAACCGCAATCTAAGAGAGAGACCGAGTCCCACCTTCCTGAGACTTGCAGGTCACTATAAACAGCATTTTCTTGTCATGGCAGACCTTCACACGACTGAGGTCAAGCTGTGTCTGGCACTCCCTGAACAGTCGCACATCCTGAGAGGTTGCCAGGCTCCTTACATCGCTCAGCAGTCAGGCTATTTTCTAGGTGTTAGACCAAAAAACAGCTTCTTCCAGCAAAGCAAGACTTGAGGTTTTGTTCCCTCACCTTTGGGAAGCTTGCTGTCAGCAGGCACAAGCTCTGGTAGCACAGCAGCCCACTGAGTGCTCTGTGGGGCACTCCCTTCTTTGGTCAAAGATGACTTGGAACTAGACCAACTGGTTGATCCCACTTTTATATAGCCAACGTAGCCAAGAGTTGTGGAATCCCAGTCTGCACTTTAACCCTTTCGGTGCTCATGACGGAATGGTTCCGTCATGAGCACCAGTGCTCCTGTGCTCATGACGGAACCATTCCGTCATGAGAACAGGGGCACTAAATCCCTCTGCTACAGACAGCAGAAGGATTTCCTTTTTTTTAAAATTGGCCTCGGGAGGTTGCCGAAGAGTTTCCCCAACCTCCCGAGGCCAATTTGCATTTTTATTGCAATGCCGATTGCGCGCATGGCGCGCTGACGTCATTGCAATGAAAATTAAACTGAAACATAGTTTCAGTTTCATTGTTTCAGTGCTCGTGGGGATATCTCAGCTCCCCGAGCACCGAAACACTTGGGAGAGGTATCATTGGAAAGGGGAGAATCTCACCTTTCCAATGGTACCCTTCCCTAGTGGATCCCTGCTTGGGGATCGCGCCAGGAGGGCGATCCCCAAGCAGGGATCCACCCACTAGCCACCAGGGAGGGGGGAGCGGCCCCTTCGGCAAGGGCCTTTGTTCCCCCCATATAATGTGAGTACAAACAGTCTTTCTGCCCCAACTAAGCACCAGGGATTTTTTTTTTATATACGTAGGGGTGGGGGCTGCCCAGAATGGGCATATCAATGCCCCCACCCCCCAAAAAAATGCTACAGTCTTTCTGCCCCCCTGGGAGGCAGATGTGGCAGTAGCCCCCAATCTGCCCCCCCGGGGGGGCAAAAAGCACCCTAGATGCCAGGGATTATTTTTTTATAGGCCAGGGGTGGGGGCTGCCCAGAATGGGCATCCCAATGCCCCCACCCTACCCCCCAAAGAAGGCAAAAGACTTTCTGCCCCCCCCAGGAGGCAGATGGGGGCAATAGGCCCGGATCTGCCCCCCGGGGGGGGGGCAGAAAGCCCACTAGGCACCAAGGTTTTTTGTTTTTTTTTATACATAGGGGTGGGGGCTGCCCAGAATGGGAATGATAATGCCCCCACCCAAACAAAAATGGTACAGTCTTTCTGCCCCCCCTGGGAGGAAGATGGGGCAATAGCCCCTTATCTGCCCACCCCCCCGGAGGGGCAGAAAGCCCACTAGGCACCAGGAATTGTTTTTCCCCCAAAGTTCAGGGTGGGGGCCACCCAGAATGGGCATGCCAATGCCCCCACCCCCAAAAAAATTGCCACAGTCTTTCTGCCCCCAGGAGGCAGATGGGGGCAGTAGCCCCTGATCTGCCCCCCCGGGGGGGGCAGAAAGCCCACAAGGCACCAGGGATGTTTTTTTATATACGTAGGGGTGGGGGTAGCCCAGAATGAGCCTACCAATGCCCCCACCACCCCCAAAAAATGCCACAGTCTTTCTGCCCCCCAGGACACAGATGGGGCAGTAGCCCCTAATCTGCCCCCCAGGGGGCGTCAGAGAGCCCACTAGGTGCCAGCGATTATGCTGGCTTTTTTTATGCATGGGGTGGGGGCAGCCCAGAATGGGCATACCAATGCCCCAGCCCAGAATGGGCATACCAATGCCCCCACCCCAAAACAAATAGCCACAGTCTTTCTGCCCCCCTTGGGGGCATATCGGGGCAACCCCCATCCCCCCCCCGAGTCTCCCCTCAGGGCGGCAGAAAGCCCACTAGGCACGGACTTGTTTTTAGCAATGTGCCTAACTGTGGATTTTGGGCCCTAGCGCAGCCAGCACATAGAGATACCTAGGAAACCTGTACATTTTTGAAAACTAGACACCAAGGGTAATCCAGGATGGGGTGACTTGCATGCCTGTCACCAGGTTCTGTTACCCAGAATCCCTTGCAAACCTCTTAGTTAAAAAAAAAACACATTTTCCTCACATTTCTGTGATGGAAGTTCTGGAATCTGCGTGGATCCACAAAATTCCACCCACCCCGCATTCCCCAAAGTCTTCCAATAAAAATGGTACCTCACTTGTGTTGGTAGGCCTAGTGCCCGCAACAGGAAACGGCCCAAAACACAATGCGGACACCACATTTTTACAGTGAAAACTGACTCTTTTTTTTGCAAAGTGCCTAGCTGTAGATTTTGAACCCGAGCTCTGCCGGCACCTAGGGAAACCTGGCAAACCTATACATTTTTAAAAACTAGACACCCAGGGGAATCCAGGATGGGATGACTTGTCTGGCTCTCACCAGGTTCTGTTACCCAGAATCCCTTGCAAACCTCAAACTTTGTAAAAAAACAAAACATTTTACTCACATTTCTGAGATGGAAAGTTCTGGAATCTGCGTGGATCCACAAATTTCCTACCACTAAGCGTTCCCCCAAGTCTCCCGATAAAAATGGTACCTAACTCGCGTGGGTGGGTCAAGTACCCGCGACAGGCAAGGGCCCAAAACGTATTGAGGAGACATTAAAATAACCTATCACAAAACAGCCTGGTTTTGCAAGGGGGGTCACCTGGGTTTTTGGCCCCGGGCTCGGCTGCCATCTTGGGAAACCTACCAAACCCACACATTTCTGAAAACTAGACGCCCGTTGTAGGCCAGCGAGGTATGACTTGCATGGGCCCCCCAACGTTTTCCTACCCAGAATCCCCTGCAAACCTCAAATTTAGCTGAAAAAAACACATTTTCCACATATTTTTGCTGTGGAATCACAGTGCCGGCACAAATATCCTACCCCACACCATTCCCCTAAGTCTCCCGAGTAAAATGATACCTCACTTGTGTGGGTGTCCAATGCAGAATTGGCTAAAAACGTATTTTAAAAAAAATTTAGCACTTAGAATTCTCGGTGCTATACCCTTAATCCCTATGTTTTTGGCTCTTCCCAGTCGCAGGCCCTTGCCCTACCCACACAAGTGAGGTATCAAACGTTGGGGGATCCACACAAGCCATACCTCACTAGAACTGTCGCGGGTACTTGACCCACCCACGCGACTGAGGTACCATTTTTATCGGGAGACCTGGGGGAACGCTTTGTGGATCCACGCAGATTCCAGAACTTTCCATCACAGAAATGTGAGGAAAATGTGTTTTTTTTTTTAACTAAGTTTGAGGTTTGCAAGGGATTCTGGGTAACAGAACCTGGTGAGAGCGAGACAAGTCACCCCCGTCCTGGATTCCCCTGGGTGTCTAGTTTTCAAAAATGTATAGGCTTGCTAGGTTTCCCTAGGTGCCGGCAGAGCTCGGGTTCAAAATCTACAGCTAGGCACTTTGCAAAAAAAGGGTCAGTTTTCACTGTAAAAATGTGGTGTGTCCACCTTGCCTTTTGGGCCATTTCCTGTCGCGGGCACTAGGCCTACCCACACAAGTGAGGAACCATTTTTCTCGGAAGACTTTGGGGAATGCGGGGTGGGTGGAAATTTGTGGAACCACGCAGATTCCAGAACTTTCCACCACAGAAATGTGAGGAAAATGTGTTTTTTTTTACAAAGTTTGAGGTTTGCAAGGGATTCTGGCTAACAGAACCTGGTGAGAGCCAGACAAGCCACCCCATCCTGGTTTCCCCTGGGTGTCTAGTTTTTAAAAATGTATAGGTTTGCTAGCTTTCCATAGGTGCTGGCAGAGCTAGGGTTCAAAATGTACAGCTAGGCACTTTGCAAAAAAAGGGTCAGTTTTCACTGTGAAAATGTGGTGTGTCCACGTTGTGTTTTGGGCCGTTTCCTGTCACGGGCACTAGGCCTACCCACACAAGTGAGGTACCATTTGTCTTGGAAGAGTTTGGGGAATGCGAGGTGGGTGGAATTTTGTGGATCCACGCAGATTCCAGAACTTTCCACCACAGAAATGTGAGGAAAATGTGTTTTTTTTTACAAAGTTTGAAGTTTGCAAGGGATTCTGGGTAACAGAACCTGGTGAGAGCCAGACAAGTCACCCCATCCTGTATTCCCCTGGGTGTCTAGTTTTAAAAAATGTATAGGTTTGCTAGGTTTCCTTAGGTGCCGGCAGAGCTAGGGTTCAGAATCTACAGCTAGGCACTTTGAAAAAAAAAAAGGTCAGTTTTCACTGTGAAAATGTGGTGTGTCCACGTTGCGTTTTGGGCTGTTTCCTGTCGCAGGGCACTACACCTACCCACACAAGTGAGGAACAATTTTTATCGGGAGACTTAGGGGAACACAGAATTGTACAGCAACTGTTATTGCCTATTGACTTTCAATGCATTTCTGCCTTCCAAATGTAAGACAACGTGTAAAAAAGAAGTCACTTTGAAAAATGTCCTATAATTCACATACTGTTTCTAAACTCTATATTTCGTTCCCATTTCAGAAATACATAGGTGTCTTTCATACCGATTTTTCCCTGTTTATATTTTCCCAAATGAATTGCTATATACCCGGTACACAATAAAAAAACATTGCAAGATGCTGCTCAGTTATTGGCTCTGGGTTCCTCGGGTTCTTGGTGAACCTACAAGTCCTATATATACCCACAACCAGAAGCGTCCAGCGGATGCAACGGTATATTGCTTTAAAAAATCTGTCATACTTAGAAGAAGTTACAGGTGAAAACGTTGGCACAAATGGCTGGTTTTTTTTTAACTCATTTTCAATTTTTCCTATTTTCAACTGTTAGTTTCTATAAGAAAACCTTAAAGGATCTACACAAATGACCCCTTGCTGAATTCAGAATTGTGTCTACTTTTCAGAAATGATTAGCTTTCCAGGATCCATCATTGCTTTCATACCCATTTTTACCAGTAACTGGAAGGAGGTTGAAAGCACAAAAAATGGCAAAAATAGGCTATGTCCCAGTAAAATGCCAAAACTGTGTAAAAAAATGTGGTTGTCTGACAAAAGTCTGTCAGTCCCTGAAAGCTGGGAAGATGGCGATTTCAGTACCATAAACCCTTTGTTGATACTATTTGCAAGGAAAAAACCAGACGCTTTCATCTGCAGCCCTTTTTTCCCATTTACCCCAAAAAAACAATATTTAGCTGTATTTTTGCTAATTTATGGGTCCCCTCCAGGGGAATCAACAAACCCTGGGTACCTTTAAAATCCCCATGGTGTTGGAAGAAAAGGACGCAAATTTGGCGTGGATACCTTATGTGGTCAAAAAGTTACAGGGGCCTAAGCGCAAACTACCTCAAATAGCCAAAAAAAAGGTTTAGCACAGGGGGGGAAAGGCCTAGCAGCGAAGGGGTTAAGAAGCAGTTTGCAGTGGATCTTTTTCAAGTTTACTGTCCCGGCTGCTCTCCAGGCACAACCTTTGTGTAGAGTCATTCTTCTCATAGCAGGGAAGTCTCCAGCCTGCATCGCTGACAAAAGAGGAAGAAAGAGGTGCAAGCTTTCTGCACCTGGCTATCAAGAGCCACACAAACAGTGATAAAGAAAGAGACAAAATGCTGGCCCTTTCATCTTGAACAACAGAGACTGCAGTCTCAAACTTTAGCCCTACCATCTACCTATTGGCAGTGCTACAGCAAGATTCATCAGCAACTTCTCTAATTAAAAGGATTAGCTGAATATCTAAAGGAGCATTGTCTCCTCTGTCCTCACTTCATTGTCAAGGTCTTCTCCCTCTACCTTCTGAAATATCACCACAATTGTATGTACAGGAACAGGAATGGGGCTTCCAAAATGGAACCCACAAGCCTCATCTACTCTGGCTTAATTATAGACAATATGCATGTACCCCACAGGCCACATACACAAACATGCACAACATACAGTTGGGATGTTCACACTAGGATCTATATTAGTGCATAGAAGCAGAATTTTATGAGTGGCCTGTAGGGCTCCACTCTAGTGACACAGATAAAAAGATCTACTTTGTGAATCAGGCCATATGCATCTCTCAACGTTGGCAATAAAATAAATTTTGGATTTGATTATGCACATTGGTTTTGGTGAAATTCAGTAGATACACTATGGGGCTTATTTACAAGCCCCTTGCGCCGCCAGTGCGTCACTTTTAAAATGGGAAAAAGTGACGCACTGGCGGCGCAATGGGGTTGTAAATAAGCCCCTTTGGGGCAGATTTACAAGCCCCTTGCGTCATTTTTGCGCCGCTGTTGCGTCACTTTTTGTGACGCAGCAGCAGCGTAAAAATGCGGCCCATTTACAACGTTGTAAAGCCCTGCGTCACATTATACCTGCGTCAGGTATAATGTATGCAGGGTGGGCGTTCCAACGCAAAAAAGCCTCGAAGAAGTGACGCAGTGAAATCTACAAGATTTCACTGCGCCACTTCTAGGACGCCACTGCGTCAAATTCTTACGCCTGCTTGAAGCAGTCGTAAGGAGTGACGCAGTACAATGAGGATAGGCCTCCCCCTGCATTGCTGGAGTTGCGTCGTGCTTGCGACACGACTCCAGCAATGCATGACTTTTGCGTCAACAGATGCGTCAGAATTTCTGACGCATCTGTCAATCCTTGCGCAATGGTGCGCCGTATTGTAAATACGGCGCATCCATAGTGGCGCAAGGGTTTCTTGGGGTGGCGAAGGGAAAGTGACGCATCTTTACAGATGCGTCACTTTCTTGTAAATCTGCCCCATAGTTTTTAATTTCAATTCCCTCGTTATTTGTTCAAAGACGGATTTTGGAAGACATTACAAGTTAATGATGTTATGGTCGTCCAAGAGATAAATGCACCGTTCAAACCCTATGACCTCTGTAAAAGCAGTGCTGGTCTGATTTTTACCCTTAATCACAGAGAGAAAAAGAGAAGGCTTTAGTCCTAGAAGCCATTTGTCTGAGTTGGACATTTATTGACTTAAAATTAGTTACATTTGCCTACAAGCTCCAAATAAAGTAGAACTGTGTTCGAAGAGATTGTTCTCTTTGGCAGGGACAATGTTTCTTGATTAAATTATGCATATGGGAAATCAATTTATCCGAAGCCAGGCGATGACTCTTACATTGCGTCTGATGGCATAAATTAAGTTACCCAACAACCAGCTCAAGTGCAGTTGTAATAAACCAGTCCATCACAAAGGCACGGCAGGTTACAATAGAATTGCAGAAATTAATGGATCGAAACAGTTTCACATACATGGGGAGGCACAATTTTGCAAATTCCAGTAGGTCGGTATCATATTCAGCGCCAAGATGGCGGTATGTCCGAGAAGATTCATTTGATTGACGATCTTTGCTACTATTGGGGTAAGTTGTATTGTTCAAGCCCTTTTTGCTTAAAGTGTGCGTACACACAAACTTATGTTTGTGATTTTGTGAATCACGTACACCTCAGTATGTCAGCAAATGCGTCATAACCCCTTCTGCAATCCTGTCTGTACTAGAAACCCAAGTGCTCCAGCATACTCATGAGAAGACGTTTTCTAATTTGCATGTGGCAAGTCCATATGCAAGTGAGGGGGTGGGGCACGGCCAATCATGCATGTTCATTTACAGAACGTGAACCATTGACAGCACTCCTCTCTTAGTTGGGCCCCTATGTGATTTAATTAGATGCTGAGATTCGGCACTATCACCGACTTTTGCAGGCCTAGGCCTCCGTACATAGTTTTATGGCACTATATAAGATACGTTATTTTACCGACTAAAATTATTATGTTATCCTTGAGATTTTTCCTTAACCAATCAAAGGGCCAGATGTACTAAACACTAGGGGGGATATTCTCAAGAACGTGCGATAATCATCGCCAAAAAAGGCTAACGCACGTTTTCATATCGCCGTCTATCGCGGGAAAATAACTCCGTGTTAACGTCGTATTCTCAACACAGCGGTAAGATGCGATAGTCTCCCAAGAACGCGTCAAATGTCCGCGATAACATTACCAGGACGGCGATAAAAATCCAAACCCGAACGCGAAAAAAGTTGCGATGGGCCCAACCGCGATACAAAAATCAGCGATAAGCAGCGCCAGGCCTGCAATTCACACACGTCAGGCGGGAAAAATCACTACAAAAGCAGAAAAAAAAAAAAAAAACAACTGTGAAGCACAATGGAGGTAGCCGGAGCAGGAACAGAGGACGAGCAGAACTCCACAAGCCCCCCGGAGGACCAGGCCGGGACCTCAGGGTCAGGGAAGGGCAAGGACAGGAAGAAGAGGAAGACGCGGTTCAGTCCGCAGGAAAACAGGATCCTGATAACGGAGGTGATGAAATACCATCAACAACTGTTTGTCACCTCCAAAGTGTCATTGGCGACAAAAAATGGAATATGGCAGTCCATCGTGGCCAAGGTGAATGCAATCAGAGTGCTGAGGAGGACAATGGAAGAGGTCAAAAGGTGCTGGAATGATGTGAAGCGCAAAACCAAGCAGAAACTCGGCAACAACCAGAAGGCAGCAATGCAGACTGGAGGTGGGAGTCCAGCGCCACAGGAGGAGCTGGACGAGATGGAGGAAATGGTGTCCACAGTCATCAGTGTGGAGACGGTGGCAGGAGTTGGGGGACCAGACACTGCTCAACATGACCTGACACAACAGCAACAGGGTGAGTAACGACCAGGGACTGGGGGGACGGGGGAGATGGGCACAATGGCACACATGCACAATTAAGTATAGCACAGTGCACACCCACAATGACTCTAGATCATGTCCCTGATCCCCTTGGCACACTGCAGCACATCTAGAAACAGCAAGTAGACCCCGTCGACTATGTGTCCAGAGGGGGCCTTCCCCACACATCACTAATCTCACAACAAACCCATGCACAAGTACAAACACACATCCGTGATGTTGTCGACATGTCCACTGTCCCGCATCAAATAGGCAGCTCCTCCCAAACAGTCACAATGTACATTGTCATGCAGTTTGTATGTAAACCTGTACAATGCGTCAACATACATGTGAAAACAATGTTAAACTGCATCTCCCCTTTGCATTGCTGAGGGTGAATCAACACCTCCTGCCGAGCAGACGGTACACCTCTTCACTGATGATGAAGAGGACCTCCCCTCCATCGACACCGACGCCCTCAAACTGCTCATGGACAGCTTCGGCACCCCACCTCCAGGAGCAGGGCAGCCCAGCTGCATCGAGGAAACCCCACCCCCTGCACAGACCACACAGCAGGATGCACCCACTACCACGGCTGTCTCCCAGGACCCCCATGAACAACACATGGCCTTCCAACGCCATGTGTTAGGGTGCCAGGAGAAGATGGCTGATCAGGTGCGGGTGGGGTTCGACCTCATGGCAGCCAAACTCGATGCCATACGAGGGTGTCTAAGTCCCATCAGGGACCACTTACAGTCCCTAACGGACACCCACAGTCCGATCCATGCTCTCCAACGATCCATGGCTGACATCGCTGGAGTCCTGACTCTGAGACAAGGACAACTGTCTAGTCAGAGTGGCTCCAGCGATGTCAGCCGGGAGTTGGGACACATGCGGAGGATCATGGAGAACAGGGAGCGGATGCAGGCGGAAAAAATGGCTGCCACGGCTGCACACCAGCGTGATGTAGCTGGGATCTACCATGCCCTGCAGATCCTCATCATGGCATTGCTGCCACAAGGCCTGGCGCAGATGAAAGCTGCTGCTGCTTCGACATCCACATCTCTGCCCCCTGATGTGTCAGTGCCTCACAGTGCGGCAGCCAATCCACCTCCGGCCCCTGATGTGTCAGTGCCACACATTGCGGCAGCCAATCCACCTCCAGCCCCTGATGTGTCAGTGCCACACAGTGCTGCAGAGAAAACACCACCACCCACATGTGAGGCACATGAGACATCAGCGGACGAAGATGCTTATGAATCTGCCTTACTGGTAGTAAGGAAGCGGTAGCATTCTTCTCCGCCATATGGCCTGTTTCTGCTTGGTTCTGCCCTCTGCATCATCACCTTCCACTGTCCCCCGATGCACTCTGCGACACTCACCTTGGACCTCGACATGGACTGCCATATTCTGTTTGGTCACCAATGACACAGCTATCAGACTGCGGACTGAACTCTTCCTCTTCCGATGTACTTGTCATTCCCTGAGGGACTCTGGCTGGCCCTCCACGGGCCAACAATGTAAAGTGGGGTTTGCATGGCCCTGTACTGCTCCAGCCACAACAGTCCACTGAATGTGCATTAAACAATCAAATTCACACGGATGTGTCATGTCAATGATCATTCAAGTATGGAAGTATGGATGAATGTAGGGTCAGTTATTCCCCCTCACGTCCATGTTGCACATGTTGTGGGACTTGAGTCACAGGGTGCAACATTACCGATTGCGGACCGGGTTGCGCCGACACCACATCAGAGACACACGCATTAGTTACCTTCTTGTCCAGCCCAGAACGGAACCACGCCCAGAGCGCCGGGGTCATCGTTCACACCCTTACGCTGGACTGGCATATGCCAGGCCAGCCCACTCCGCTTGCGCTTACAGGGGGGGACGACAACGCTACATGTCCCAGGTCTTCCCTGTAATGATCTGCTGATCACAGGTCTAGTTGTCAGCATGCCACAGCCACTCCCTGAGGGCTGGTTCACACCTACACCACACCCATCAAGCACAGGCATCACAGGACATGTGACCCTGCCAATAAAAGGGGCCGGGCGCACGTGCCCGAGGCCATTTCCACTCTCTAGCTGAGTGTGTCCGTGTGGTCATTATTTATGCATGAGGGGCTAGGGCCCTACCACATCACATTCCCCACTGCCGGAGGTGACATGATGGCATCCGCACCACAAGACTCAATCATAAAGGGCCCATGACTTGAGGTGCACAGAGTTGGTGGCATCCGTGGCACTTTGGCCGGCACTGGCCTACCGCCACGGGACGGTGACTTGAGGTGCACAGAGTTGGTGGCATCCGTGGCACTTTGGCCGGCACGGGCCTACTGCCACGGGACGGTGACTTGCGGTGCACTGAGTTAGTGGCACCAGAGCTGAGCGGGTGTGCAGCCTGCGATGATGCGTAGGCCTCAATACGCCGTCCTGCCAATCAAGATTCGATTTGAATTGTGATCCCAGCTGGACCGCAGTGTACGCCGAGGGCAGCAGACTGCACAGACATGACTCCGCGGCGCGGTGCTGCAGGGTGCGCTGGGGGCCTGTGGCGCGGAATCCAGCGATCGGCTGAGGAGGTTGCACCGGCACGTGGTGGGCCCTCTTGGAGACACGCCGGTGGCAGCAGGTGAGCATTGAGGCCTGGGTGCGCAGGGGTGGGCACTCATCGCTGGTTGGCGGACTGGTCTGGGGACCAGGGCTGGGGTGCAGCAGGCGCACAGGATCACGTAGGCACCACCGGTCACGGCGGCGCCCTCGTGGCTGGGTGGGGGGAGTGAAGGTGCAGGGGTATCAAGCTGATGCAAACCGTGATGCTTACAGGTATGAGTAATCCTGCATCATGAGACCGTAACAGAAGTTAGTGTGACCGTAACCTTCCTTTTCTATCCTACGTAGGTTGCGACCACACGTACTTCTGTTACGGTCATTTTGTGCAGGATTTGTCTTTCCTGTGAGCATTCTGGTTTGTCCAAGTGCTATACACTGTACCAGATTAGGTTTGTGACTATACGGACGCTTGGCCATTGTCACCATTTATCCAACAGGTTTCTGGATACTGACTTCCGGAGTATGGAATGGTATTGGGGAGTTCCCGCAGCATATGCAGTTACATGAATTTACACTTTGCCCTGATGAAGTTCCCCGTTGGGAGTTGGCTGTGCTTTTCGTCTTGTTTTTTGGTGTATTTGTAATAAAGGACTGTTTTTACACTACTGTTGACTACTGGACTTCATGACCGTGCGCACCCCCATTTCAGTTACTACAGTATTGGGTCTGGGGCACAGTGGTGTCTGGCAACGGCTGGCGTTGGGGATGGTTGCGCAGGAACACTACGAATTGGAACTGTTGTGTGGTGCGGATACAAGGGCCCGCCGTTGCTATTGTGGACATACATCCATGACATGGGTGAGGAAGTTTGATAGGGCTGGCCGTGAGACTCCTCCGACTCTGGCAGTTGCTGTTTGGGAGTTACCAGGGGCCAACAGGTGCAGCACAGCCAGCAGCTTTGTCTGCGGAGGGATGTTGGTTGTCCGCTGTGTTGGTACCGTCAGCCTGTGGGCAATGTGGGTCAGGATGCGGAGGATGGTTGTCCTTTTGTGCCTGTTGTGGGCAATGACTTCCTCTGGCGTTGAGTCTCTGAGACTGGTGCGTTTTGGGAACGTCCACTGTCCTGTTCTGCGCTGCCTCGGTGGTAGTCGGTGGGGGGGAGTGGTACGGGGGTGGCTGGGGGTGGTGCCGGTGGGTGTTGTGGCCCTCTCGGGTCTCCGAGCTGCACGATCAGTGTCTCCATGACATGTGTTGGTCTTCAGGTGTGGCTCTGGGCTGGGCTCCCTTTCATACTGCAGGTAGTCATCCTGCTTAACACCAGTAAAAGGCAGGTGTTAAATCCCTGCTGCTTACGCGCCTTATCGCCTGTTTTTGGGTCGCATCGCAGATCTGGCTGGTCGTTGAGAATATCGCGAAGTGGTGTTTTCGTGTGTTTTTGCACGGGAACGCCTAATCTGCATATCATTAGCGTTAGTTGTCTCTCTCATCCGTGGCAATGTTTTTTGCGGCAGCTATCGCTGGAAAACTGGCGATATGGGCTGTTTGCACCAGCTTGAGAATGGGGCGATAATTCTTTCGCCACTTTTGCTGCGCTAAAGTGCCGATAACTCGGCGATAAGTCCTTGAGAATATGCCCCTAGATGTAAAGTACTGGTTGCAATTTGCGGCCAGTGTAGTATTTCGCGAACAATGTTACAGCAAACAAATGATGGACGGAATGCTGACAATGCAAACATTCTCCCCCAGTCAAAAGATCTGGGTTAAATCCATTGTTCTTTTGCCCACTACGCCACCCCAGTTTGGACCCAGCCATATGCCAATCAGTCTTGACAATGTGCCCCATTTGAACAGTCCAGACCGAACTGCCAGGCCAGGTCCTCCCTGGACCGGAAACAAGCATCCTGGGACCGGTTTCAGGGTATGTCACCCTTCTTCAGCCAGGCTAGCTTGAATCCAGTGGCGCAGTGAGCGTATTTCGCGAACAAACCTGTTTAACCTTGGTCAGTTCATAAAATACCAAATCGTAGTGGGTTTCAATTCGAATTACCACATGAATATTAATTAGCTATCACGATTTGATGCCATCACAGGGATGTGGGCTGCTAGGGTCAGCAGATCACAATGTTTGTGATTGCTTTAAAATAAAGCATTTTCTTTTAATGCAGTCCATTTTCCTTAAAGGAAAATAGTATGCCTTTACAAATATTTTTTAAGTCTAGGCAGTGGTTCCTGGGACCACTGCCTTCTATTAAAAACTTTTTTTTGTCAACATTTCCAAAGGGCAAGGAACCCCTTCCTATTTGCGAATGAGTTACCACTATTCTTGTGCAGTTGGTTAAATAATAATGTTTTACAAACGGATTTCGGTTGCAATACATTAATACATTCCTTTCTGAAGGGACATCCTAAACATGCACCTTCCAATTATCGAATCGATATGTCATCACAAACCTGAAATGTGATTTAGTGACATGTTACTGAATTGTAATTTCTGTTTGATACATACCAAATGGCCATTTTGAGGTCACAAACTATTTTATTTTGCAAATCAGACCCCTTACAATGGCAAAAAGACTTAGGGGCATATTTACAAGAAATGGCGCATCTCTGCGCCAAGGCAGCGATGCACCAAAATTTCTTGCGCCTGGGTGAAAAATCCTTTCGAGACCATGGATGCACCGTATTTACAATATGGGCTCCATGGCGCAATGTCCCAAGGATGTGTCTTAAATTCTGTTGTACCCGTGGGAAGGATGCCGCAAGGCATGAGGCCCAAAAGTGGCGCATTGCTGTAGTTGGTCATAAAATGGACTCAACTACAGCAGTGCATCAAAAAACAGAGGCAAAGTATTGGTTTTGACTGATGAGAGTAGCCTACTGTATGGAGACCAGTGTAAGAGAGTGTCAAATGGTGAAAAACCCACCTTGCACTCTATTACATTGGTCCTGGATATCATGCATACAAGTGGGCATAGTGTATTTATGTGTACCACTATTCCTACATATGTGTAACATAAGTCATTATTGGTGTGTAATGTGTGATTTAATGTGTTACGTACCTTGTGTGTGCACTTACCTGTTGAGGGGATGTGACTTGATTGCAGATTACAATGTTTCAAGTCAAGCTGGAAACAGACATTATGTCATTCCTACTGCTGTGTAATTCCTATAAATCTATATAGGATCCGCGCATTTAGACAACATAAACTGTGGGATTGGTGTCCAGCCTGATTCCAGACAACCCCACCGGGTATGTTCGCCTGTTATACATAGCTAGCTCAGAGTGCTAAGGAGAGAATAGTTCCTGGCAACTATCGAACATGACAACCCTGTCCCAGCAGGGATCGTGAAAACAGTACAGTACTTTTCGCTCAGTCACTCGTGCTCACTTTGTCTCAGAGAAATACACAGAATAAATGGTGGGGACATTTTCCATAAGCATTTATTGAACAAGCGTCATTCTAGTGTAAAATAGGTGTGCTGAAACAACCATAAGACAGAAACAGATATAAATGATTATAAGCACCAACAGAGTAAATGGATGGTAGATTTCTACCATAGTGCTAAAAAAAAATAATATAGGCAGGTATAAAAATACATGACAATAATAATGCGTACTCCTACGATGCAGCCCTAACTAGATGTACCTAAGTGTACCTATCATGTATGTAGGTGTAGCGCCAAGAATCCACCTAGGATAGAGCCAACCCCATTACCTGGTTTGTGAGAATGAAGGACCCCGTCTTGGTTTCGAGATGGACACCCCGCAAGGGTTGTCAGACCACTGCGTGCTGGAGTGTATGCGTGCAGGAACCTCAGCATCTCGCGTCAGTGTGTCAGCATGGAAGTCTTTCTCCTCTGCCTGCCCCAGCAAAGATATGGTGTATATATACCCAAAAGGTACCCTCAGGGGTTCTCTCTTGCTCTGTCATTGCGGCCGAGGATGACGGAAGGGATGACCCTTATGCCTAGTTATTATGCAGAAGATGGTAATCCTGCTGTGATTCTGAGAATCCTCAAGCATAATAAATTAGGCTACTTTTTTGGGATAACCACACAACATTAATGCATCATCTAACTAGGTAAAAAATGTCAATACCAAAAACCGTTATGTACTATAATGGCAGGGAAACGTAGGTGAAAGGTTAGGTGACTACCCAGGCCTATATTGGGGTACATTACAAAACATAACACTACGCCTGGGTTTTAGAGGTGTAGTAATTTTGACATAGCTCATGCTCAGCGGTCCACCTCCCTAAGATGCATCACTTTGGGAAAAAGTCAAAAATACCACTGTGTCAGTTTTATGGGGGATTATAGGTGGGAACGTCTACCTTGCATATATTAAAACTAACGTGACGCAGCCGATTCCGACGAAGAAAAACCAACGCAGGCCTATGAAAAGTGACGCATCACCCTTGATGCGTCATCTAATAAATATGGAGCAATGACAGTGCCACCGGTGCATCAAAAAGAATGCTGAAGGAGCGGCACAAGCTCCTTGTAAATATGCCCCTCAGTGCAGCTGGCTCATAAAACTTAACCACCTCTTTTTCCCATGCCCTCTTTCCTGAAAGGAAAACGGGATGCATTTAACGAAAAATTAAAAAGATTTACAAACTTTTTTAAAGATTAGGCAGTGGTTTATGGGACCACTGCCTACTCTTAAAAAATGTTTTTGGCAACATTCGCAGAAGCGAAGGGGTCCTTTAGGGACCTCTTCCTATTTGTCATTGAGTTACCACTACTCTTATGTAGTTAGTAAAATATTAATTTGCGACTGGATTTCAGTCACAAAGCATTAAAACATCCCATTCTGAATGGCTATTTCGTAGGGACGCCTTAAACATGCCCCTTTAAAATACCAATTTGGTGTGTAGTAGCAAACCCAAATTTCAAATCTATAACGGGTAATTGAATCACAATTTGTGTTTGGTATATACTAAAAGGCCATTTTACAGTAACAAATGGTCAGATTTTGCAAATTGGACCCTTTGTCACACCAATAAGCCTTAGTACATCTGGCCCATATTACTTAACCACCATTTTTTCTAATGCCCTCTTTCCTTCTTCGCATCATTTGCATCTTTCTGTCACCCCTGTCACTTTCCTGCACATCTTACATCTAACAAACACTCTTTCTCTCACCTCTGTGCTACTATTTCTCGTACATGTACCTTAACTATTGTTCTAACACTTTTCCACTGACCTCTTTGCTCTCTTCTACTTCGCTTACATAATCCTTGGCCATTTCTCAAGTACTGTTCCTGACACTCAAATGGCTCTCTATTTTTGAGTCTGAAACATAATATCAGTTAGAGAAGCCCCAGTGCAAGGTTTTCCTGAAAACGAGGCAAAATTATGTTTTGCCTTCCTAGGTGCTCCCTTTCCTAGAAAAATGCTGTTTCAGGTTATTTTAGGTCATTTGTCACAATCTGAGATGTGCAATGGCATCAAACAGCAGCTGCATGCAATGGTCGTAATACATCATTGGATCAGTGACATAATATTGAGACAACAAATATCGGTTCACAGAAATATTGAAACTTTAATATTGTGAATAAAAATATCAACTCGCAATACATAACTTTAAAAGTCACTTATATCGAACACATAAATATCAATGCCAAAAATTTCTAAATCTACACATATCAAAAACAAAAATATCGGTAACAAAAATATTGTGACTTATAAATACACATATTATGTCAAAAATATCGAAGACAACAATATTGACTACATAAATATCATTAAAGCAACAAATAAATCTGATAAAAAATGAATAAAAACATAACAATCTTTATTCAGTTTCTTTCACAAAAACCATAAAAGCACAAGAATATAATACAAATAAAAACATCCTCAGATAAAACACATGCCAATTGAAATAGTGTCCTAGACTGTGTGCAAAAAGATTAACTTCATATCATGATACAAAAGGCACATTTCTCATGCGGACAGCACCAGCACAGAAAATATGACTATATTAGAAAACAACTAATCTCTTCCTGTAAGAACAATTGGTGAAAAGTGCTAAGCAATCTTGTACAAGATTCTCTTCTATAGGCAGCATCTTGTACAAAAACATTGTTTTTTACGGAAAGTGAAGAACATAATAAAGTGCATCGTGTCCTATACTAACTGATTGTTACAGCTACATTACCAAGAAATATAACCAAAAAAAACTGCCATTATTAACTGCTGATAGATGATATGTTAGGTTCAAGCCAATTAATCACGACTGAATCTGAGCCTGACTGTGGACTTTAAAAAACTAAGAACATAAAAAACTGTATTGCCCGTAAGCATTAATAAAAAGTGAAAGCGGGACGCACTTGCCTAAAGCTAGGCTTTTTCAAAATTGGGGTGATGAAGGTCTTCCTGGGTAAATCATAAAAACTAGAAAACATTAAAAAGTGAAGCACGTCCTGTGCAGACTTACCGTCGTAGCCACAGGGCAACAGCCTCTGGCCCTTACTCTGCCCCCTTGAATGGGTAAGAAGGAGATGAAAAAGGTCAAACCGGAACCTGGTCAATAGAAAGCAATCATAATAGTTCACAAGCCCTAATAGATGAGGTTCAGCCATCTGCGTAGTTCTTAGCATAATAAAACTACGTACAATGGATTTCATAAGCTCCTTGTCTTCCCTGGATACCCACCGCTGCCTAAAAAAGGCCTCCTTAATCCAACCCAGATCCTTCTACTCGATTCCGGGTTAGAAAAAAGGCCTGCTCTACCCAAGCTCAGGAACCACTCCTTAATACATTTGAGCCAAGGGATATGGGAGGCATGATCAAGGCCCATACAATCCTTTAAAATCAATTTATTTAATAAGGTCCCATTTCCGAGCCAAGTTTTTATCCATAATGAGAGGGGATCCCTAAGGCCAACAGGTCAGTGCGATAGGCCATACCAAGCTCTTCATGAACGACAAAGGTGGGAGTACCCTGGGGTACAGCTAGGAGCCGTTTCAAAAAGGTATTTTCGGCTATTTGTAGATCATCATGGGTGATGTAGCCCCAGATTTGACTACCATACAACACATTGGCAATGCACTTGGCCCTATAGATCTGCAAAAGCACCCCAACCGGGTCCTTGCCTAGTCTAGAGGCAAAATTGAAAATAGCCTTATTTGCCCATATAAGATCACTTTTCTTATGGATTTTGAAAGGCCCCAATTCATCTTGGCATTCAGCAGGACCCCCAGGTAGGAAAAAACACTGGTCTTGGGGACCGGGGTGGACCCGACCATAAAGGTATAGGACTTGCTCGAACGAGATCCGACTTGCATCACATAGGATTTAGAGTTGTTAACCAACAAGTCCTGCTCTTCCATAAATTGAACAAAGGAGTTAAGCAGCGTTTGCAGGCCCCTCTCAGTCTGGGACTTCAGGACGGCATCATCTGCACACAAAAGAACAAGAATGCAACACTGTCATGCCTGGGGATAATCCACCTTGGACTAACTTCTCTAAGTTGTTTATATATACGTTAAACAAAAAAGGGGCGAAAATACAACCCTGCCGGACCTCTCTCTGTATAGAGAACTGTCGAGTGACCTTAACATCTTCAGTATAACAGGTGCCCTCCTCCGTATCTCAATGGAGATCTTATAGATAAAGTACAATATCCCTGTCCACCCCGATTGATAGCAAGATTTGCCACAGCTTACTTCTATTGGCACGATAGAACATGGAGGACAGTTCCATAAAGGCCAGGTAAATGGTACCAGTGCGGGCAACTGTATACTTGTTAAGAATCATGAACAGGTTAAGGCATTGGTCCACAGTCAATGGACCGGGACGAAAACATACAGAACTTCTGCCAAGATGTTATTATCATCTGCCCAGCTAGATAACCTGTCAAGTAAGATGCGTCCGACCACTTTGACTAGGGAGTCAAACAGGGAGATTGGCCTATAACAGTGAGTACTGTCTCTATTCCCATTTTTAAAAACAGAAACAATAGTGGAGGTGGCCCAAGAACCTGGGGGGCCAACACTAACAACCACGTTTATAATTGAGGTAAGGGCTGGGGCACACAGCTCCAGGTTGGAGATGTAACGGTCAGGTGGAATCCCATCAGGGCCTTATTACGAGATAACCCCACTATGCCCATCCTAACTTCCCCTTCTGAAACAGAAAGGGAGGATTTCTCTTCTCCAACTCCACTAGGGGCACTCTCGGCAGGTGGCCAAAACATTCCCTCAAAGTGGCTAACCCATTCATCCTCCGTAATATAGGCATCAAGGGCATTTGCTGCATCCGATACCAAGAAAGGGTTATTAACACAAAACTTGGCGCTATTCTTAAGGGTGTTAGCCTCGAAAAGCTCGCTCCAAGCCTCCTCCTTCAGTGCCGCATTACGCCTAGCTAAAGCAAAAATCCCATGGGCTGGTGCGTAGTGCTTACTTAAGCTTCATAGACGCAAGGGAGCAGTCAGAATCAAACCATCTTGGGGCCCGGTCTGAGTGCCTTGAGGTCGAAGCCCCAAGTAAATCAGCTATGGAGCGGGAAAGAACTGTAAAGGCATCAATGACATCACCTGGCTCCGCCTGCGGGGCCAGGCAAGTCTAGCTCCTTGTGACATTTGGCTGCTAAGGTCTTGTGAAAGGAATCAGGGATTATCTGGGCCCACTTGAGCCTTCTATCACGATCTGCGGCTTGCAATGATCCCCCTTTCTAACCCCCTGGTCTGGGCTAGTGGAGGCCAGCTGGCTTTAAGACACAGAGGGTCATGGTCGCTATGGATACTCACTTTAATAAAGAAGTACAAAATAAGGTAAAAAAGGGGAGTAGAAACAAAAATAAAGTCTATAAATGAAAGACTTCCATTCCCTTTAAATGTGGGGATAATTTCCGTCCGACCTCGGTCCAGTTTGCCCATTGCTGATGTTAGGTCAAACTCGATCACTAGAGCATTAAGATTATCTCCCTGACTGGTGTGTTCTAAATGCATCCCTGTCACACAAGGACAACTTAAATCTCTAGGGCTTAACTCTCTCGGATCCCCACATAGGTGGATTTTGAAGTCTCCAACCAGCATGAGGTGTCTGTTGGAAAGGATGGACGCGTTAATTTTGCTCAAAAAGGCACCTAACTGAGAGTTATTACAAACCTCTGAAAGAGACGATGTAGCGTTATAAAAATTCAAAGGCAGTGGTTTACAAGACCCACTGGAAAGTGACAAAGCCTGCAAGCATGGATTATCTGTGGGCAACACAATAATGCAACATTTTACCACCAGATAAACCTAAATGACCAGCCCCCTCTTAGGTCGGCCTGCCCTAGAAGGGGTAGCAGGCACAAAAAAGGACTTATAC
The DNA here is from genome assembly GCA_963921515.1 of Calotriton arnoldi. Taxonomy (NCBI): domain Eukaryota; kingdom Metazoa; phylum Chordata; class Amphibia; order Caudata; family Salamandridae; genus Calotriton; species Calotriton arnoldi. The sequence continues at coordinate 539,264 of CAWUFW010006994.1, forward strand.
CCCTCCTTTAAAAAATAAGTTCTCAATGGCCCAAGTCTCCTGCAGACATAGAACGTCAAACCTTTTTTATAAAACTACACCATCCTGGGTCAGAAAACATGCTTGCCAGCCTGGCTATGTTCCATGAGATACATTTACAGGAATTACCGTCCATAAAACTATAGCCAAAAGGACCATAGTCAAGCTGATGAGTGAGAGCGTCATGCGGGGTAGGTGTTGTCAATCGCAGTTATCCAGGGATCCCAAAGGTGCAAAGCCATTAGAAAGGGGAATGGTCGGGGTCCTCATCTGCCACCCATGCTTGGCTTGGCCGGGAAGCCTCCTTGGGTGTCAAACACTAGAAGAGGTTGCAAGGCTCAAGAGTCTAGAAAAATGGCCCAAAGGAAGGGCCGCGATAGACTTGGTGGGGCCTGGAGATGTATTTAAACTGGCTGCATGGAGGATTCTCTCTGCCACATGGGGTGTGTTGAAGTTGATTATGACACAGTCACCATCATAGTTCTTTTTTGACCCCACCTACCCATGCAACTCTACACACCATATTAATATATCTCTCCACCCTTAATACCAAAACCATATTAGAGTTCAGCCAAAACAAGGCTTTGTACTTCAGTTGCTGAAAATCTTCTGTGGAATGTGAGAAGCTGGCCTGGTATGTGCTGTCCACTAATGTAAGTGGGCACCTTGCACCAGTCCAGACAACCCTTATGGTGATTTATGAGATCTCAGACAACCTTAGAAAGCTATCCAAGTGGTATCTGTGGAGAGCAGCCTTCAGTCTTAGTCTTGAAGGAGTGTAAAGCAGCTTGTTTTACCAGAATGCAATCTCATAGTATAGATTAAATGAAAAAGAACCATACAAAGTATTTATAAAAATATGTATTTATTATATAAAACTATCTAATACGTTATAGTATCTCCTACAAGGAGATAGACACAAAGCACACAATACTTTAGCAAAGAAATCACAGTAAATAACACTAATACACAGTGGGCCCCAGGGAGGGACAAAACCATACACTATGAAAGTGGTATAAGAACCACGACTCGAGTCAGGACAATGTCAAGAGGACGAGGAATTGCTGGGGACCCACAGAACCACCCAAGGTAAGTAGATAGGGACCCCACGGAGAGCGTGTGAACACGACTGCGTGCTCCATACAAGTCTATGTGCAAGTAACCGTTGGATTTTCAAAGATGAGGGAACCATCCCAGGGGACCCTGAAGAAACCCCGTGGAAGACAGAAGGTTAGAGAGCCACCCCACCCGTGGATACCATGGTACCCAAGTTACCTATCCCAGAGAAGCCGGGTGCATAGGTGTGAAGTGGTGTCGGAAACCGCCGTTGAACCCAATGGAGGACTTCAGGAAAGTGCCGCTGCTGGAAGAGGAGAAAGTGTCCAGAGGAATCCAAACATGGATTCTTGAAGAGGAGTACCTGAAAGCAGAGGGGGCAGTGTCTATGTCACTCAGGGGTGACCAGGGGACTTGATAAACGGATGCCCTCCAATGTCGGGTGCTTCAGGAAAGAAGACGGTGACCTGGACTCTGCAGCTGCGAGGACCAGGCGATGCCGAGGATGACCAGGACCCGGATACGAGCTGACCCACAAAGGATGTCGAGTGCTGAGGGGTTGATGTCTGGTGGGAGCACCAACAAGCCCTGGCAAAGGCAACCCATGCAAGAAGTCAAGAAGTTGCCCGGTTGAGACCAGCAAGGTCCAGGAGACTCACCACATGCAGGGGAGTCAGGGCAGGCCCCAAGCAAACAGGGTAGCCCAAGGAAAACAAAGGTGACCCTCAAATGGACCCACAGGCTGAAGGAACAGGAGTCGCGAGAGGACCTCACACAGCTCACCAAAAGATGCAGGCCACGATGCCCACGATGCGGTGTGGCCTAAGATTCTGGTCACTGGAGGTGCTCAAGGTTGGGGCTACTTGGAGCCCAGAGATCTTCTTGCAAAGATGTCAACAAGCCTTTGCTACTGCAAAGGGGATGCGGTAGCCAGGGGTTCGGTTATTGCAACCCCATGAGGACTACTGGCCTCAAACTTGGTGAGAGGGTAGAGCAGGCCTCGGGAGCTGAGGAAAATCACCACCTGTGTTGCAGAGCTCACGGAGTCCGGATGAGCTTGGGATCTGCAGACCGGTCGTCCTCGTTGCGGTGCCTGCGAATGCAGGGGAGTGACTCCTTCACTCCAAGGGAGATTACTTCGGTTGTTCTTGATGCTTCACAGGCCTTGGAAGGTTCCTGTATGATGCACAGGCACAGACGATGCAGCAGACTGGAAGGGAGATGAAGTCAGGCCCAAACGAAGTCCAGCGAAGTCCAGAGTGCACAGACGGTAGAAGTGCAGTGGTTTCAGTTCTGAATCTTATCCCACAAAGAATCTAGGTAACTACACCCAGCTAAGCCCTTAAGTCCCCTAGGGAAAGGGTTGGGAAGATTCAGGGGACGGAGGGTCTGGACAGGGGGGAGGTAACTCCAGTGTCCTTTGTCCAGTTTCCCACCAGAGCGGGAGCCAACGGCTCCCAGGACTGGTTTGAACTGGACTATGCACAGGGACACCAAATTTGCCCCTCATGCAGACTTTCAGGGTCTGGCAAGCGCACCCACCCAGCCCTAATACACTAAACCCTGTCTGGGAGGTGGTCACACCTCCCTCTAACAGGATGCCTATTGTTCTGCCTTCCCCTGCTCGAACCTGGCTCAGCAGCATGACGGCAGAAATGTGTCTCTGGTCTGCAGCAACCATTTTGTGCTGTCCAGGACTAGAAGGCTGGTACCGGGAACACTGGGAACCTAACAGAGGGCTCTTCTAGTGCTTGGAATCATACCTCCCACACCATTTACGGTATGAGGGTATGATTCCAACATGTTTGATACCAAACATGATGGGATTCGTAACAGCCATTTTCGAGATTACGCGATGCCCCTCTATATAGTATATGGCTGCTTCACTGACAACCCGGGAGAATGGACTCCATAGGCTGCAGGGGTGTCCTGCTCATGCAGGGGCACCCTCTCACTTAGAACCAAGCACCCTGCCCCCAGGATTGTAAAGGCATGCTATAGGGGTGACTTATAGGTTTTAAGTGGAATGACCCTTAGATATAGTAAACCTATATCTTTAATAAGTAGTGCATGTACCAACTTACACAGGCTGCAATGGCAGGCCTGTAGTTCCATTTTGCATGGTCTCTCACGGGTGGCATATTACATGCTTCAGCGCATGGAGATCTATGGGGTACCTATGCCCCAGGTACATGAGTACCATATACTAGGGACTTTGACATGGTCAGGCTGCCTGTAGATTTTATTCTGGACAGGTAGACTCTCACATGTATCCACTTCATGGGTGCACCAGGTGGTTTGACTGGGTGTCGAAGAAAACATGTGCCGTATTGATTGAGGACCTTCCTACAATTAATCTGCTGTTGGTCAGTGAGGCTGCCTGCCAAGGCTACACCATCAACTGACCCATCAGGGTTTTGTGAGAGGAGATCAGGGAGAGGGTCACTCTCTTTCTCCTGTCCCTCAGCAGTTGCCATGAGCAAGTCCATGTCAGCCCTGTCTACAAAAGGTTTGAGCCTGTTCACATGGAGCACCCTATGGGAGCTCCTGGGAGTGCCAAGATCCACCAGGTAGGTGACCTCACCTTTTTGCTCAATGATAGTGTGGGGTCCACTCCATTTATCTTAGAGAGCTGCTGGGGCCACAGGCTCCAACACCCACACCTTCTGGCCTGGCTGGTAAACAGTCAGGACAGCCTTTTGGTCATGCCAAGCTGTTTGCAATTCTTGACTGGCCTCCAGGTTTTTACTTGCCTTCTTCATGTACTCAGCCATCCTGTAGGGAAGACCAAGAACAGAGTCCACGATGTCTTGTTTGGGAGGTTTGAAAGGTAACTCCAATCCCTCCTTCATCAAACAGAAGGGACCCCTAACTGGATGCCCAAACAGAAGTTAAAAAGGGCTGTAATCAACCCCCTTCTAAGGGACCTCTCTGTAGGCAAAGAGAAGGTAGGGCAGAAGGACATCCCATTTTCGCCTAAGCTTTTCTGGGAGGCCCATGATCATGCCCTTCAGGGTTTTGCTGAATCTCTCAACTAACCCATTGCATTGAGGATGATAGGGTGTGGTGAATTTGTAATTCACTCCACACTCCTTCCACATTGCAGTGATGTAACTTGACATGGAGTTGGTACCTCTTTCAGTTAAAACCTCCTCAGGGAAGCCCACTCTGCAAAAAATTCCTAAGAGGGCCCTGGCCACCACAGGAGCTGTGTTGGTTCAAAGGGGAATGGCCTCTGGGTACCTAGTGGCATGGTCCACCACCACTAGTATGTAGATGTGCCCAGATGCTGTAGGAGGGTTCATGGAACCAATTTCGTCAATCACAACCCTCTCAAAGGGAACCCCCACTACTGGAAGTGGCATCAGGGGGGCCTTTGTGGTGCCACCTGCCTTACCACTGGCTTGGCAAGTGGCACAGGAGCGACAAAACTCTTTGGAGTCCTCAGACATGTGAGGCCAGTGAAAGTGAGGGACAAGCCTGCCCCAAGTTTTACTTTAGCCTAAGTGTACTGCCAGGGGAATGTCATGTGCTAGGGTGAGTAAGAAGCCCCTAAACTGCAGAGGTATAACCAATCTCCTGGTAGCATCAGGCTTGGGGTCTCTACCCTCTGAATAAAGGAGTCCCTCATCCCAGTAGATCCTGTGGGACCCACTGATATTCCCAGCAGCCTCAGCAGCAGCTTGCTTCTCTGAGGGGTTCAAGAGAGGGGCAGGTTTGCTGCTCCAAACTCAAGTCTGCCCTGGAAGGGCCCCCTGTCCCCAAGAACTCAACCTGATCAGGTTCAAGCTCATCTGGGACAGTTCCTTCACATGGACTAAGATCATCTCCCTCAAGAGACTGATCTTCACTCTGAGTGTGGGGGAAGACACTGCCTTACCCCTCCTGCTCCTTCTCTTGGAAGGCACCTGGTCCGTTGTTCCTGGATCCAGGGCCTGTTTAGTGGATGTCAGTTTGGGTTGTGACCTAGTCAAAGCAAATACATCTGCAGAGATGCCTAACATTAATACATGAGTCCTAAATTCAACCTCAGCCCAGGCGGAAGTTTCCAAATCACTGCCCAACAAACAATCTACTGGTAGGTCTGAACTTACCAAAATCTTCTTAGGGACAGTTACCCCTCCCCATATGAAATTAACAACTGCCAAGGAATGGTCAGTCCTGACATTGTTTGCATTGGTCACTTGGTACATTTCACCAAGTATGATCAGTCCAGGAGACACAAGTTTCTCTGTCACCATGGTGACACTGGCCCCTGTGTCCCTGTAGGCCATTGCCTCTGTTCCATTAATCAAAGGCTGTTGTCTGTACTTGCCTAGGTTACTGGGACTGACAAGTAAGGTGGCAATATCCATGCCACCATCACAGACTAGAACAGCCTGAGCTGGAGTTCTGACTAAGCCAGAACCCACCTCAGATACCAAGGTTAACCCCACTAATCCCTTGTTCCCTCCACCACCACTTGTACTTGTGCTAGGGGAGCAGTTGCCTTAGGGGCAGTGGTAGTAGGAGTAGTTTCCTTGGCTTTTGGACAATCGGCATCTTTTGTCCAATGGGTTTTCACCTTACAAAAGTAACACCAAGGTTTCTTTTTGCCTTTTTCCTTGTTGGATTATGACTCTCTCCCAGATGCAGGTTTTTGGGGCCCTGATAAAGACTCTTTTTAGTCTTTACCCTTGTCCCCACCCTTATCTTGTGTTTTTGAAGAATCTTGCTTCTTTTGGTCACCACTATTGTTCTGGTTATTCTGCTTCACCCTGGTCGGTACCCACTTATCTGCCTTCTTTCCCAATACCAGGTACTGATGCAATAGCTGATTTTAGCAATTATTAAGGATCTGCTCCCTCATAATCAAATTGTACAGTCCATCAAAATCATGCACTTTGCTGCTGAGCAACCAACCTTCCAGAGCCTTAATAGCACTATCCACAAAGTCTACAAAGTCCTGATTCTGTGCCTTCTGGGTGTCTCTGAACTTAATCCTGTATTGTTCAGTGGTTGAGCCAAACCCATCAATGAGAGCACTCTTCAAAACTGAGTAATTGTCAGCATCCTCTTCTCTAACAGTGAGGAGCTTATCGCTACCTTTGTCAGCAAAGGAGAGCCACAAGATAGCTGCCCACTGCTCTTGAGGGACCCTCTGCACTTTACAGGCCCTCTCTAAAGAAGTTATCCATTTGAAGATGTCATCCCCAACATGGTAGAGAGGGACAATCTTGCTCAGGTTCCTATTAACAAAGGAATGTTCCTTTCTTCTAGGGACACTGTTGCTGCCACCATGGGACTCTAGTCCCAATTTATTCCTAGCCTTCTGAACTTCAAGGGCCTCTCTGTCAAGGGCCAACTGCTCTTGCCTGAGCCTAAGCCTAGCTTTCTCAAGCTCCAGAATGTGGTACTCCCTATCTAAAGAGTTACCCCCTTTACTAGAAATGGAGGTCTCTGCTGACTGTCCCGAGGCATTGGATTCTCTTGAGGAGGATCTAGATCTCCTCTGTCTACTCTGCACTCTTCCAGGAGGAACAAAGGGGGCACCTTCTGGGCCACCTGTAGTATCCTCTGGGAGGTCTGAGTTGTCCAGGTGGGATCAAATAACCAAAGGGGGGAGTGAAGAGGTAATGCTTACAGAGCATAAGAGGTGGATACGTCCTCCTCTAGTCAATATGTATCAAACAAAGGGATCCACCCTTATATAAATGGAAAGAAGTGTTCCTCCAGACTTCGTGTGTCTCCTACACTGATTGAAAACACACAGTTTTGTTACAATACCCCTCACCCACCAAAAGGACCCTTGGTGGCATGCTTCATCATCGGGGTCTTCCCGCCTCGCTGCGGGACGGGGCGTGCTACGACCTATGACTACGCGGGAGCACTGGTTATGAAACAATACTATGTGTGGTGTAGGAGTGTGAGTGGAAGGGTCAGAAGTGAGTGAAAGTGGTGTATAATTAAATACCTGGCTCCGCGGAAAAATAAATTTTAATGTTCCTTTGGGCTGGTATTGTTAAAATGGGGATTGAGACGGAGGAACTATGCTTCAATGGGCAGTACTTCCTGTGTCGACATGTTTCGAAGCCCTCCCCTGGCTTCTCATCAGGACCTAGAAAGATCCCTTCTACACTGAAATTATTAAAGATAAAACGTGATTTCTAATTAAGATAAACACTATGTGGTGCACATTACAATCTACATGCACTGTATACTGTACCCCAATAGGTATTATGCTGGTATGGGTTTATAATTAGCCCATCTACTGCCCCATGAGCCTGCAGGCCCAAAGGAACATTAACATTTATTTTTCCGCAGAGCCAGCTATTTTTTTAATTATACACCACTTTCACTCACTTCTGACCCTTTGTGAGAAGTTGGCCTGGTATATGCTGTTCACTAATTAAAGTGGACACCTTGCACCAGAACAATTCGACTCTTATGGTAGATAGGTTTAAGACAACCTTTATAGAAAGCTATCCTAGTGGTAGCTGTGGAGAGCAGCCTTCAGGCTAAGTCTTGAAGGAATGTAAAGCAGCTTGTTTTACCACACAATCTCTTGAATCACCAAATGAAAAGACACCACACAGGTATAAATATCAAATATATATGTATTTATTAATAAACACTCTCTACTAATCTCTTTATGAGATTAGAGGATAGGAACATATGTACAAGTCAAATATTATCAGGATAAGTTTAGCACAATTGAATATTACAATCTTAGTTTGCTAGACCTAGGTCTAAGGCATCTAGAATCGAGGGACCCCCAAGAACCACCCCAGGTAGTTGTAGGAGACCCACAGGGGATGGACGCGGTGACCTGGCACCGATGCGAATCCTGTACGAGTCTATGCGCTCAGACGCGATTGAGATATCAATGTTCAAGGTCCCTTGCGTGTTCGAGGCGAACACACCGATCGGACTCAGTACGAGTCGAAGGATACGGTCTACAGATAGGATTTGCAAGGGAGTCGGACGCGGTGTGTCTAACACAGACGCGAACCATGTATCGAGTCAGTGCGAGAATCGCACGGGGAAAGTAAGAGTTTTAGGATACTTCTGGTGAACCTACAAGCAAGTCACTTACAGGGTAAGTAGTTCGAGGGCCCACACCCACAGGAGCACCGGAGTGCTGGAGTTACCTCACCCAGGGAAGCCGGGTGCACAGGTGTCCTTTGGTGTTGGGTCGCGGCGTCGTTTTCAATGGCGACCAAAGAAGACTTGCTGCTTGTGATGGTTTGAGGAAGTGTCCGGTGGAATCCAAGCCTGGATTCGGTGGAAGGATGACCTGAAAGCAGAGGGGACAGTGTTCAAAGTCACTTGGCAGTGACTCGGGGCAAGGAAGATGAATGCCCACCGTCGTCGCAGGGTTCAGGTCGTTCATGCTTGCCTTGACTCTTCAGCCATGAGGTCCAATGGCGTCGACAACAACCAGGAGCTGGATTCGGTGTGTCCCACAATGTCTGCGGCTTACTGCGGTGTCGGCAACTCGATCGGGGCCAACAATCCTTGGTAACAGCAAGTCTCGGGGAAAGTGTGAAGAGGCAATGGCGCAGACCAGCAAGGTCTGTGGAACTCACCCAGCGAGGGTAAGTCAGGGCAGGCCTGGAGCAACCAGGGGAGCCCTTTGGTTTCTTTGGAAAGTCTTCTGGGGACCCACAAGCCGGCTGGCAAGGGGTCGCGAAGACGCCTCGGGAGGATTCTCTCACAGGGGCCCACGGTCACTCGGGACGTGGTAGGCCACTGATCTTAGGGGGGATTCCTGCTGGAGGCTGGGACCACACGTGGTCCAAAGCACAAGTTCGTGGAACGTTGTGAGGGGTTGCACTTGACAATAGTGCACGGTACCCAGGGGTCGCGGTTCCTCGTTACTCTTGGGGTCCACTGGCCTCAGCTTCGCTGGGGACTCACGATGGCCTTTGAGAAGTCAGGAAATCTACTTCTTGGGCTGCAGGGACTTCAGACTCCGGCGGGAGCGGCGTAGTTTGCGACTGTTGTTTGTAGTTTTGGTGCCTGCCAAGCAGGGAGTCACTCCTTGACTCCAAGGGAGATTCTTCAGTCTTCCAAAGGTAGTGGAACGTCGAAGGTCCGGGATTCTTCTTGTAGAGCGTCATCCAGGGAAATCTAGGGTGCAATGCACAGGTTCCCCCTCTTATACTAAAAGGAGGGAGGGACTAGCTCTATGACCCTACCTATGGGAGGGTCAGGGAGTGGGTGGCTACACCCACTTCCCTTTGTCCAGTTTCGTGCCAGAGCAGGGACAGGTAGCCCCTGAGCCAGTTTGAACTGGCATATGCACAGAGGAGCCTTCTGCTCCCCAGTGCAGGACTTCAAAGCACTCTAAGAGTGCACCCACCCAGCCCCAATACACTAAACCCTGTCTGGGAGGTGGTCACACCCCCTTGGGACAGGATATCTATTGTTGGGCTCCCTCCACTGCGAGTGTTGGTCATCAGCAGGAGGGCAGCCCAGTGTCTGTGACTGGTGGCATCCATTTTGTGATGCCAGGGCTCTGTCGGATTCTACCGCGTTTCCACAGTAGGTACATGTCTATCCCTCTAGAAGGGTGGAATGCTACCCCCGCCGCCAGGACTGGCGGGGGGTAGTATTCCAAGGTGTTTGACACCAAACACGACATGTTTCGATGCAGCCATTCCAAAGTTAGCATTTTACCGCGAGGATATAATGCACTTAAAAGTATATGGTTTAACCGCATCCACAAACAGCACCAGAGAATGGACTCTGAGAGCTGCAGAGGGGCCCTGCTCAGGCAGAGGCACCCCCTCACATAGAAGCCAAGCACCCTGCCCTCAGGATTGATAGGGCCTGCCTTAGGGGTGACTGATAGGGTTATATGTGTGTGCAGGAGAGATATAGGGAACCTATATCTCAGTGAGGGGTGCTAGCACTTCCTCACTCAGGCTGCAGTAGCAGGCCTGTGGTGTCAGATTTAGTCTGCTTCCCAGGGGTGGCATAATACATGCTGCAGCCCCTGGTAGGCCTGTGGATTACCTATGCCCTTGGTGCCTAGGGTACCATATACTAGGGACTCATAAGGTACCACAGTATCCAATCACTAGTGCACCTAGAGTGCACTCCAAATCGTTTAGAGAGAACAGAGAGGCTGTGGCCCTGATTAGCAGGGTCCCAGCCTGACTATAGCCAGAAACCAGTGTAAACATCAGAAAAAAAGTGGGGGCAACATAAGAGGCAGATCCTACTCTCCTACACAACCCCCCCCCCCAAATGCAGGGTCACTAAACTAACCTTGACCAGTTGAGTCTTCGTGTTCAAAGTGGAAATACCTTGAGAGTCCATCTGCATTGGCATGTTGGGTCCCAGGTCTATGTTCCACTGTATAGTCCATCCCCTGTAGGGAAATGGACCACCTCAAAAGTTTTGGGTTTTCTCCTTTCATTTGTTTAAGCCATAGGAGGGGCTTGTGGTCGGTCTGAACTATGAAGTGAGTGTAGGAAGGTGGAATCTGACTATATGGTTGCCCCAAATTTGTTCCTGGTGTTTTGCTGGTTTATGACTTAGTTGGACTGGGATCCTGCTATTCAGGGCCCCAGTCTATCTGCTTTCTCTGTAAAATGGTTTCCAGGTGCCTTAGGCACATCTCTGATTGGAATCTGGAGTGCCCTTATAAGTCCCTAGTATATGGTATACTATGTACCCAAGGCATAGGTACCTCAGAGGCCTACCAGGGGCTGCAGCATGTATTGTGCCACCCCTGGAAGGCCATCCAAAATGACACCACAGGTCTGCTACTGCAGCCTGGGTAAGGTGGTGCATGCACTCCTTACTGTGATATAGGTTACCTATATCACTACATACCTACACACATATAAACCTATAAGTCACTCCTATGGCAGGCCTTGTCAATCCTGAAGGCAGAGTGCATGGTTCCTATGTGAGAGGGTGCCCCTGCATGAGCAGGGCCCCTCTGCAGCAGTCAGAGACCCTTCTCTGATGCTGTTTGTAGTGCAGCCTGACCATATACTCTTAAGCGCATTATAACCTCGCGTTAAATGCTAACTTTGGGATGGCTGCACGGAAACATGTGATGTTTGGTGTCAAACATCTTGGAATACTACCCCCCCCGCCAATTCTGGCAGCAGGGGTAGCATTCCACCCTTCTAGAGGGAGAGACATGTACACACTGGCTTGCCCGGTAACTTCTTTCCAAAGCCCTGGCATCACAAAATGGATGCTGCTGCCACAGACACAAGTCTGGCCTCCTGCTGCTGACCGAAACTCCGGCAGGGGAGGCCTGGACAATAGGTTTCCTGTCCCAGGGAGGTGTGACCACCTCCCCAGACAGGATAGTGTGTATTGGGGCTGGGCGGGAGCACTTTCGGGTGCTTTGAAGTCCTGCACTGGGGGCACATTTGGTGTCCCTAGTGCATACCCCAGTTCAAACCGGATCAGGGGCTTGCAGCCCCTGCTTTGGCGCGAACTGGACAAAGGGAAAGGGGTGTAGCCACCCCTCTGCCCTGACCCACCCATAGGTGGGACCACAGAGTAAGTCCAACCCCTAAACTTAGTATAAGTATAGGAACCCAGTCCTTAGGACTTTAGATTATCCCTGGACGAAACTCTGACACAGAATCCTGGACCTTCGACGCTCTACTTTAAGATTAGAGGACTGAAGAATCTCCCTTGGGGTCAAGGAGTGACTCCCCTGCTTGGCAGGCACCAAAGAAGCAATTGTCCGGTCTGCATCGCCTAAGCTCCCGTCGGACGCCGAAGTCTTTGCATCACCAGAGGTGGATTTCCAGACTTCCCCGAGGCTGCCCTGAGTTCCCAGCAAAGCTGAGGCCCGTAGCTGTCATGGGTAACGTGAAACCGTGACCCCTGGACACCGCACACATTTGCAAGTGCATCCTCTTCTGGGTCTCCCACGAAGTCGTGCTTTGGGCTCCGAGTAGCCCCAGCCTTTAGCACCAACTGCACTGAAGATCACTGGCCTCCACTCCACGAGTGTCCTGTGAGCCAGCTCCACGTGCACCGTCTCGAGGCTCCTTTGCGGTCGCTAGCCCATTGGCTAGTAGCCCTTCACGAAGGCCAATCTTTTTCTACTTGGGCTCCCTAGTTGCTCCAGGCTTGCCCTCACTTACCCTTGCTGGGTGAGTTCCTCAGACTTTGCTGGTCTGCACAATCGTCAATCTTCATCTTCATCGAGACTTGCTGTTGCCAAGGCTTGTTGGGTCCAATCCGGTCGCCGACACCTCAGCACTCGACAAACATTGTGTACCAGCCGGAATCCTGCTCCTGGTCACCGACAACGCCTCCTGAACCTCGTGGCTGAAGAGTCAAGACGACCGTCAACCTACCTGAAGCACTCAACATCGGTGGGCATCTGCTCATCGCCTTCCTGGTCACTGGCTAGTGACCCAGACTCTGTCCCCTCTGCTTTCAGGTTCTTCAGATCTCCGATCCACCCTTGGATCCACCCGGACACTTTTCACTTGGTCGCCAGCAGCACTTTGCAGCAGATCGCCATTCAAATCGACGACGAAACCCGACCCCGAAAGGCACCTATGCACCCGGCTTCCCTGGGTGAGGTAACAAGAGTACTCCAGTGCTCCCGTGGGTAGAGACTCTAGAACGACCTAGTTCTCAAAGGGTTTGCTCCAAGTCCTTCTTTAAGTGTCCCTTTTCTTTAAATTCCCAACCGCGACTTTCTCCATAGAAGTTAACGGCGATTCGCGGCTGTGTTACTACACTGCACGCGTCCCCCGTGGGTCCCCTGGGTCACTACCTTGGGTGGTTCCTTGTGGTCCAAGCACTTCTAGAGGCTCTAGGCCTAGTGTCTAGCTCAGTCGTGGTTCTTATACCACTTTATTGGTATATGGTTTGGTACGCCCCTAGGGCCCAAACGTGTATTTGTGCTATTACTGTGTTTAAATAACTTATAACTTATGTACTTCGAACTCTAGCCTCATAAAGAGACTAGAGGGGTGTGTTTAGTAATAAATACATATATTTTGAATATATACCTGGTGTGGTGCTCTTTCATTTGGTCACTCAAGAGATTATAGACTGGTAAAACACGCTGCTTTACATTCCTTCAAGACTTAGCCTGAAGGCTGCTCTCCATAGCTACCACTAGGATAGCTTTCAATAAAGGTTGTCTTTAACCTATCTCCAATAAGGGGTTGTTTGGACTGGTGCAAGGTGCCCACTATAATTAGTGGACAGCATATGCCAGGCCAACTTCTCACATTGGTGTGCAGCGTGTGGGATTCCAGCTTGCTATTGTTTTACCAGATAATCTCAATTGAATTGATCAACTGAAAACCACTAAAGGTACCTAAGGTACATATAAATTAAGCTTAGTATACAGTAAGTTCTACTGAACTTAGAGTTGTGTGTTAAGGGATAGCACACCCTTTCTACAACTCAAGAGAGTTTAGTAGGCGACACTAGAGTAGGTAGTGCATACACCACACCTCACTAGTGATGTCTTCAAAGCCAGGACCCAGTGAGTCCTTGCCAGAAGCCACTGGGCTTCTTCCCTCCAAGTATGATACACTCCCATTCTTGGAATTGAGAGCAATATGCAATGTGAGGAAACTGAAGACAGGCCAAAGTCCCACCACCCAACATCTGAGAGAGATGTTAATGGCTGATGATCTCAACAGGCCCTTAGGGACTGAAGGGGTAGGTGCAGAGGGTGGGGCAGAAGATGAGGATGGGGCCAGGGGTAGCAACACCCCCAACCCCCCTCTGGAACTGACCAGGAGGGTGACAATGACCCTGACCTGGAAAACCCAATTCCTCCTGTGGATGAGGAGGAGGATCAGGATGACCTCCACTTTGTCCCCCAGGAAGGATTGTGAGTGTGCCTAGAAGGTCTAGATCTCCTTCTCAGGAGTCTAACCACTCTAGCACCTCAGTAGGGACCTCTGTCTCCTCTCATAGGAGGGAATCCTCTCATGAGAGGAGAACAAGACTGATTCAGTATGAGCAAGCCCAGCTTGAACTCAGAAAACAGTAGTTGGCTATAGACAGGGAGTCCCTAGATCTCTACAGAGAGAGAATAAAGTTGGGACTAGAGTCCCATGGTGGCAGCAATATCCCTAAAGATAGGGAAAGGTCTTATGACCATAGAAACCTAAGCAAGATTGTCCCTCCCTACCAGAGTGGGGATGACATCCACAAATGGATAACTGCACTGGAGAGGGCCTGTAAAGTTCAGAGGGTCCCCCAGAAGCAGTGGGCAGCAATCTTGTGGCTCTCCTTTGCAGACAAAGGTAGAGACAAGCTCCTCACTGTAAGAGAAGAGGATGCTGACAATTACAAAGTCTTGAAGAGTGCTCTGATAGATGGGTTTGGCCTAACCACTGAACAGTATAGGTTGAAGTTCAGAGACACCCAAAAAGCTCAGACTCAAGACTGGGTTGATTTTGTACATTGTGCTACTAAGGCTCTGGAAGGTTGGATACATGGCAACAAAGTGCATGACTTTTTAGGATTGTACAATTTGATTATGAGGGAGCAGATCCTTAATAATTGTCAAAACCAGCTTTTGCACCAGTATCTGGTGGACTCTGATCTGACCTCTCCCCAAGAATTGGGAAAGAAGGCAGACAAATGGGTCAGAACCAGAGTAAAAACTAAAAATCAGGGTGGTGACCAGAAGAAAGATTCTACTAAGTCCCAAGAGAAAGGTGGGGATAAATCTAAGGATAAGTCCCCTACAGGGCCCCAAAATTCCTCTTCTGGGGGTGGGCCTCAAACTCCTTCTTCTCCTGAAAAGAAACCATATTGCCATGTCTGTAAAAAGCCTGGGCACTGGAAAACTGATCCCAGTTGCCCCAGGATTGGCAATAAAGAAAATGTTCCTCCAACAACTACTACCACCCCTCCTGGTACTACCAGTAGTAATCCTCCAGTTGGGAGTAGTGCACCCAAAAAGTTAGGTGCTTTTGCAAGAGGAACAGAGGTGGGCCCTAGTTTAGACAGGACCCCCTCAACAGACTCCTCTGACTCTGATGGTGGTATAGGATTTGCCACCTTTACCATGGGTCCCACAGCATTGGGCAGGCACAAACTGGAGCCAATAATTAATGGTCAGAAAGCTGTGGCATTTAGGGACACAGGGGCTAGTGTCACCATGGTGGCAGGGAAACTAGTCCCCCCTCACCAGCTTTTACCTGAGTTTAAGTACCAGGTGACCAACATTGATGGTGTCAGAACAGATCACCCCATGGCCATAGTCAATCTCAGCTGGGAGGGGGTCACAGGCCCAAAAAGAGTGGAGGTGTCCCCAACCTTACCTGTAGATTGCCTGATGGGCAATGATCTGGAAATTTCAGCCTGGGCTGAAGTTGAACACCAAACCCATCTGAGGATGTTGGGTGTCCCTGTGAAGGTTAGTGGGGCTGTGATGGCCACAGCCCCAGCCCAAGATTTTGGAGAGATGGAGCCTGGAAGAATGGCCCACTCTCCCCCAAAAGAGAGCACAAGGGTTGAAGAGAAGTCTTCTTCCCTCCAGACAGTAGGTAAGGGTCAGCCTCCTCAGGGAACTGACCCTACCCCTAGTGAAGGAACTGCCCCAGAGGTAGTCAGGCCTGGCCTGGCCACACCCCTGATGGCAGAGGACCCTTCCAAGGTGGTACCCAGTCTGGAGCAGGTAACCTGCCCCTCTCTACCCTGCCTCAGCCAGCCCAGGGCTGCAGAGGTCAGGGAGGTCAGTGGACCCCCAGGGCCCCCTGTCCAGAGGAACCCCCCCATCAGCAGATTAGGGGCACCCAGTCTAGTGGCCCTAGCCAGGTGAAAATTCCTCTACACACTGAGGGATCCCTCATACCTTTATGTAGGGACCTCACCCAGAAGGACTCTGGTAGGCAAGGGCAAACCTGGGACCAGAAGGTTCCAAACCTGCCATGTCCCTCCAGTAGTCCATCCAAAGGGACCCAACCCCCGGCTGTAGGCAGCCAAAGGTTGACCCTTAGAGAAAAGTGCAACTCAGTCATGGAAAGACAGTCATACATGGTGACCAGTGATCTGAGGAAGCTGAGGCCAACATTCCTAGGGCCTAACTTCCCTACTCAGACACCTCACCAGCCTTGTACTTTACCTAAGCACACCACAGGTAGTGATTCCCCATGGTGGAGACCCTCTCATACAATTAGGGTGAGGGATTGCTTAGTGGACCATAAGACAGGGGGCAACCATGCTAGTGCAGGTGCTTCCTTATATGGCCACTTAGTCAATAAAGGCTCAACTGGCCAAGGTTAGCCTTATCTCCTTTCGTTTGGGGGGGGGGGTTATGTAGGAAGGTGGAATCTGACTATATGGTTGCCCCCACTTTTTTCCTGGTGTTTTGCTGGTTTATGACTTAGTTGGACTGGGATCCTGCTATTCAGGGCCCCAGTCTATCTGCTTTCTCTGTAAAATGGTTTCGAGGTGCCTTAGGCACATCTCTGATTGGAATCTGGAGTGCCCTTATAAGTCCCTAGTATATGGTATACTATGTACCCAGGGCATAGGTACCTCAGAGGCCTACCAGGGGCTGCAGCATGTATTGTGCCACCCCTGGAAGGCCATCCAAAATGACACCACAGGTCTGCTACTGCAGCCTGGGTAAGGTGGTGCATGCACCCCTTACTGTGATATAGGTTACCTATATCACTACATACCTACACACATATAAACCTATAAGTCACTCCTATGGCAGGCCTTGTCAATCCTGAAGGCAGAGTGCATGGTTCCTATGTGAGAGGGTGCCCCTGCATGAGCAGGGCCCCTCTGCAGCGGTCGGAGACCCTTCTCTGATGCTGTTTGTAGTGCAGCCTGACCATATACTCTTAAGCGCATTATAACCTCGCGTTAAATGCTAACTTTGGGATGGCTGCACGGAAACATGTCGTGTTTGGTGTCAAACATCTTGGAATACTACCCCCCCACCAATTCTGGCAGCGGGGGTAGCATTCCACCCTTCTAGAGGGAGAGACATGTACACACTGGCTTGCCCGGTAACTTCTTTCCAAAGCCCTGGCATCACAAAATGGATGCTGCTGCCACAGACACAAGTCTGGCCCCCTGCTGCTGACCGAAACTCCGGCAGGGGAGGCCTGGACAATAGGTTTCCTGTCCCAGGGAGGTGTGACCACCTCCCCAGACAGGATAGTGTGTATTGGGGCTGGGCGGGAGCACTTTCGGGTGCTTTGAAGTCCTGCACTGGGGGCACATTTTTTGTCCCTGTGCATACCCCAGTTCAAACCGGATCAGGGGCTTGCAGCCCCTGCTTTGGCGCGAACTGGACAAAGGGAAAGGGGAGTAGCCACCCCTTTGCCTTGACCCACCCATAGGTGGGACCACAGAGTAAGTCCAACCCCTAAACTTAGTATAAGTATAGGAACCCAGTCCTTAGGACTTTAGATTATCTCTGGACGAAACTCTGACACAGAATCCTGGACCTTCGACGCTCTACTTTAAGATTAGAGGACTGAAGAATCTCCCTTGGGGTCAAGGAGTGACTCCCCTGCTTGGCAGGCACCAAAGAAGCAATTGTCCGGTCTGCATCGCCTAAGCTCCCGTCGGACGCCGAAGTCTTTGCATCACCAGAGGTGGATTTACAGACTTCCCCGAGGTTGCCCTGAGTCCCCAGCAAAGTTGAGGCCCGTAGCTGTCGTGGGTAATGTGGAACCGTGACCCCTGGACACCGCACGCATTTGCAAGTGCATCCTCTTCTGGGTGTCCCACGAAGTCGTGCTTTGGGCTCCGAGTAGCCCAAGCCTCCAGCACCAACTGCACCGAAGATCACTGGCCTCCACTCCACGAGTGTCCTGTGAGCCAGCTCCACGTGCACAGTCTTGAGGCTCCTTCGCGGTTGCTAGCCCGTTGGCTAGTAGCCCTTCACGAAGGCCAATCTTTTTCTACTTGGGCTCCCTAGTTGCTCCAGGCTTGCCCTCACTTACCCTTGCTGGGTGAGTTCTTCAGACCTTGCTGGTTTGCACAATCGTCAATTTTCATCTTCATCGAGACTTGCCGTTGCCAAGGCTTGTTGGGTCCAATCCGGACGCCGACACATCAGCACTCGACAGACATTGTGTGCCAGCCCGAATCCTGCTCCTGGTTGCCGACAACACCTCCTGGACCTCGTGGCTGAAGAGTCAAGATGACCGTCAACCTACCTGAAGCACTCGACATCGGTGGGCATCTGCTCATCGCCTTCCTGGTCACTGGCTAGTGACCCAGACTCTGTCCCCTCTGCTTTCAGGTTCTTCAGATCTCCAATCCACCCTTGGATCCACCCGGACACTTTTCACTTGGTCGCCAGCAGCACTTTGCAGCAGATCGCCATTCAAATCGACGACGAAACCCGACCCCGAAAGGCACCTATGCACCCGGCTTCCCTGGGTGAGGTAACAAGAGTACTCCGGTGCTCCCGTGGGTAGAGACTCTAGAACGACCTAGTTCTCAAAGGGTTTGCTCCAAGTCCTTCTTTAAGTGTCCCTTTTCTTTAAATTCCCAACCGCGACTTTCTCCATAGAAGTTAACGGCGATTCGCGGCTGTGTTACTACACTGCACGCGTCCCCGTGGGTCCCCTGTGTCGCTACCTTGGGTGGTTCCTTGTGGTCCAAGCACTTCTAGAGGCTCTAGGCCTAGTGTCTAGCTCAGTCGTGGTTCTTATACCACTTTATTGGTATATGGTTTGGTACGCCCCTAGGGCCCAAACGTGTATTTGTGCTATTACTGTGTTTAAATAACTTATAACTTATGTATTTCGAACTCTAGCCTCATAAAGAGACTAGAGGGGTGTGTTTAGTAATAAATACATATATTTTGAATATATACCTGGTGTGGTGCTCTTTCATTTGGTCACTCAAGAGATTATAGACTGGTAAAACAAGCTGCTTTACATTCCTTCAAGACTTAGCCTGAAGGCTGCTCTCCATAGCTACCACTAGGATAGCTTTCAATAAAGGTTGTCTTTAACCTATCTCCAATAAGGGGTTGTTTGGACTGGTGCAAGGTGCCCACTATAATTAGTGGACAGCATATGCCAGGCCAACTTCTCACAGTGAGTAATAAACAAGTATGGCCTCAGCTTCTTCAGGGCCCATACCACAGCAAAGGCCTCCTCTCTATACCTGACCAACGTTTCTCTCTAGGGGTCAGCCTTCTGCTAATAAAAGCTACTGGCTGGTCTTGACCTTCATCATTCAGTTGAGACAGTACAGCTCCCACACCCAGCTCAGAAGCATCTGTTTGGACAATGAACTTTTGGTGTAGTCTGGACTCTGTAAGATGGGGGCAGTGCACATGACCTGCTTTAGGTCTTCAAATGCCTTTTGACAGCTAGCTGTCCACTGAACCTTTTTGGCATTTTCTTTGAGGTCAGATCATTCAAGGGGGTCACTATAGATCCATATCCCTTGACAAACCTCCTATAGTACCCAGATAGGCCTAAGAAGGCTCTCACCTGTGTCTGGGTGGTTGGAGCAACCCATTCCATTATGGTCTGGATCTTGCTCTGTAAAGGCTGAACCTGGCCTCCACCTACAAGGTGGCCCAGGTACACAACCTGACTCTGCCCTATCTGGCACTTAGTGGCCTTGATAGTGAGGCCTGCCTTCTGCAGGGCCTCCAAAACATTCCTGAGGTGGACCAGGTGATCCTGCCAGGAGGAACTAAAGACAGCAATATCATCTAGATAAGCTGAGCAATAAGTTTCCATCCCTGTCAGAACTTTAGTCACCAACCTCTGAAAAGTGGCAGGTGCATTTTTCAATCCAAAGGGCATCACCACAAAGTGGTAGTGCCTACCAGGGGTCGAAAATGCTGTCTTGGCTTTTGCATCATCAGCTAATCTGATCTGCCAGTAGCCAGCTGTTAGGTCAAACGTGCTTAGATACTTGGCTGAGGCCAAAGTATCAATCAGCTCATCTGCCCTTGGTATGGGATAGGCATCAGTCCTAGTGACTGCATTGAGGCCTCTGTAGTCTACACAAAACCTCATTTCTTTCTTACCACCCTGGGTATGAGGCTTGGGTACCAGGACTACTGGACTAGCCCAAGGGCTATCTGAAGGCTCAATTACACCTAGCTCCAACATTTTCTGGACTTCAGTCCTGATACAGTCCCTGACATGGTCAGGTTGCCTGTAGATTTTATTCTTGACAGGCAGACTGTCTCCAGTGTCCACCTCGTGGGTGCACCAGGAAGTCTGACTAGGGGTCAGGCTAAACATATGTCTAAACTGTTGCAGAACTTGTCTGCACTCAGTTTGCTGATGGTCAGTGAGGCTGCTTGCCAAAGCAACACCATCTACTGACCCATCATCAGGGTTCTGAGAGAGCAGGTCGGGGAGAGGGTCACTCTCCTCCTCCTGGTCCTCATCAGTTGCCATGAGCAAGCCCATGTCAGCCCTGTCAACATATGGCTTTAATCTGTTGACATGGAGCACCCTCAGGGGGCTCCTGGGAGTTCCAAGATTCACCAGATAGGTGACTTCTCCCTTCTGTTCAACTATTGTATGGGGGCCACTCCACTTGTCCTGGAGGGCTGCTGGGGCCACAGGCTCCAACACCCACACTTTCTGTCCTGGCTGGTATACAGTCAGTACAGCTTTTTGGTCATGCCAAGCTTTTTGTAATTCTTGGCTGGCCTCCAGGTTTTTGGTTGCCTTTTTCATGTACTCAGCCATCCGGGAGCGGAGACCAAGTACATAGTCCATCACATCTTGTTTGGGGGCTTGAGAGGTAACTCCCAGCCCTCTTTTACCAAACACAGTGGACCTCTCACAGGATGCCCAAACAGAAGCTCAAATGGGCTGTAGCCAACCCCCTTCTGTGGGACCTCTCTGTAGGCAAACAACAGGCAAGGAAGAAGAAGGTCCCATTTCCGCCTAAGCTTCTCTGGGAGTCCTTTAATCATTCCTTTCAAGGTTTTGTTGAAGCGTTCAACTAAACCATTGCATTGTGGGTGATAGGGGTGGTGAACTTGTAAGTTACACCACACTCCTTCCACATTGCTTTTAGATACCCTGACATGAAGTTGGTACCTCTGTCAGAAATGACCTCCTTTGGAAAACCCACTCTGGAGAAGACTCCAATGAGGGCTCTTGCCACCACAGGGGCTGTGGTGGTCCTCAGGGGAATTGCTTCTGGGTACCTGGTGGCATGATCCACTACCACCAGGATAAACCTGTGCCCAGATGCAGTTTGAGGGTCAAGGGAACCAACAATGTCAATCCCTACCCTTTCAAAGGGTACCCCCACCACTGGTAGTGGTATCAGGGGGGCCTTTGTTGTGCCACCTGCCTTACCACTGGCTTGGCATGTGACACAGGAGCGACAAAACTCCTTAGTGTCCTCTGACATATGTGGCCAATGAAAATGTGGAACAAGCCTGTCCCAGGTCTTGTTTTGGCCCAAGTGTCCTGCTAAAGGGATGTCATGTGCTAAGGTCAAGAGGAACCCCCTAAACTTCTGAGGTATTACCAACCTCCTGGTGGATCCAGGGGCCGGGTCTCTACCTTCAGAATATAGGAGTCCCTCATCCCAATAAACTTTATGGGACCCACTAGCACTCCCAGCAGCCTCAGCAGCAGCCTGCTGTCTGAGGGGTTCAAGAGAGGGGCAGCACTGTTGCTCCTTCCTCAGATCTTCCCTAGAAGGGCCCCCTGCCCCCAAGAACTCAACCTGATCAGGCTCAAGTCCCTCTGGGGCAGTTCCTTCTTCAGGATCTGCTTCACCTCCCTCTGGGGGTGAATCTGTGATCTGAGACAGAGGGGAAGGCACTGCCTTTACCCTACTGCTCCTCCTCTTGGGAAGCATCTGGTCCATTGTTCCAGGATCCAGAGCTTGTTCAGTGTCATGCATTCTTGCTTGTGACCTGGTCACAGCAAATACCTCTGCAGGGATGCCCAACATCTCAGCATGAGTCCATAACTCTACTTCAGACCAGGCTGAAGTCTCTAGATCATTGCCCAATAGACATTCGACAGGGAGGTCTGCACTGACTACAACCTTCTTGAGGCCAGTTACCCCTCCCCAGGAGAAATTCACAACTGCCAGACTATGGTTGGTCTTGGCGTTGCTTGCATTGGTCACCTGGTACATTTCGCCCAGGATGATCTGTCCAGGGTCCACAAGATCCTCTGCCACCATGGTGACACTAGCACCTGTGTCCCTAAATGCCAAAGCCTGTTTGCCATTTATTACAGGCTGCTGTTTGTATTTGCCCAGGTTACTGGGGCTCACTAGGAAGGACATGTTAAGGTCTCCCTCACAAATCAGCATTGCCTGATTGGGCACTCTGACTAGGTCAGAGTCCACTTCAGAACCCAGGGTCAACCCTACTACACCCTTATTCTGTGTACCACCTCCACCAGTAGCTGAACTAGGGGGAACAGTTGCCTTAGGGGCAGGAGTGGTGGTGGTTTGGTCTTTGGACTTGTTACAGTCAGAAGTCCAGTGCCCTTTCTGTTTACAGAATTTGCACCAGGGCTTCTTTTGGCCTTTTCCCTTGTTGGATTGTGACTCCGCACCAGATGCAGATTTTTGGGGCCCTTGTGAAGACTTCTGGTCTTTTGACTTATCCCCACCTTTCTCAGAGCCCTTAGGATCTTGCTTCTTGGTGTCACCCCCTTGGTTCTGGGGTTTCTGCCTCACCCTGGTTCTGACCCACTTGTCTGCCTTCTTTCCCAATTCTTGGGGAGAGGTCAGATCCGAGTCCACCAGGTACTGATGCAACAACTGGTTCTGGCAATTATTAAGGATTTGTTCTCTCATCATCAGATTATACAATCCCTTAAAATCAGTAACCCTACTGCCAACCAGCCAACTCTCCAGAGCCTTGGTTGCACAATCAACAAAGTCAGTCCAGTCCTGAGTCTGTGCCTTCTGGGTGTCTCTGAACTTTAACCTGTACTGTTCAGTGGTTAAGCCAAACCCATCTATCAGTGCACTCTTCAGGACTTCATAATCATCAGCATCCTCTTCTCTAACAGTGAGGAGCTTGTCTCTACCTTTATCTGAAAAGGAGAGCCACAAGATTGCTGCCCACTGCTTCTGGGGGACCTGCTGTACTCGACAGGCCCTCTCCATAGCAGTTATCCACTTGTGGATATCATCCCCACTCTGGTAGGGAGGAACAACCTTGCTCAGGTTCCTATGGTCTGGAATAGATTCTCTGCCTCTAGGGACACTGTTGCTGCCACCAAGGGGTTCTAACCCCTCTCGTCGAGAAGCTCTCTGAATCTCCAGGGCTTCTCTATCCAGTGCCAACTGCTTGGTTCTGAGGGCAACTCTTGCTTCCTCATACTGCAGCAGTTTGCACATTCTTTCAGAGGAGGTCTCTCTTATGGGAAAGTATGAGTTCCTCTGGTGGACAAATTCTCTGCCAGAGTGATAAGAGTGCTCAGATTCCCTGGAAGGGGACCTATGCCTCTCATCCACTCTGTCAGTTCTCTTAGGGAGAATTCCTCTGTCCTTTTCAGGCCCCTTGAGGCCTGGCCCTTCAATCACAGAGTCCTGGTCATTCGGATTTTCATCGTCTGACCCAGATACTGTAATTGACCCACCCACTGATTCAGACCCATTAGCTCCTAGAGCCAATCTAAGATCATCTGCTTTCAGCAGATCTATCAGGTGCAGGGTTGAGGGACTCTGTCCTAGTCTCAGGTGTCTTTCAACACACATGGCTCTCAAGTCAGAGAAAGCCATGTCCTTATACTGAGGCTGAGTGGATCCACTGGTTCCACCCTTTAAGGATATTCTAGTGTTGTGCAGTGTTGTACTACCTACACTAGTTTGTGGCCTACTGATACTAGCTTGAGCTGTAGAAAGGGTGTGCTATCCCTTGGCACACAGCTCTAAGTTCAGTAGAACTTATCGATACTAAGCTTGACTTTATATGTACCTTAAGTACCTATAGTGGTTTTCAGTTAGTAATTCAAATAGAGATTTTCTGGTAAAACAATAGCAAGCTGGAATCCCACCGCTGCCACCAATGTGAGAAGTTGGCCTGGTATATGCTGTTCACTAATTAAATTGGACACCTTGCACCAGAACAATTCGACTCTTATGGTAGATAGGTTTAAGACAACCTTTATAGAAAGCTATCCTAGTGGTAGCTGTGGAGAGCAGCCTTCAGGCTAAGTCTTGAAGGAATGTAAAGCTGCTTGTTTTACCACACAATCCCTTGAATCACCAAATGAAAAGACACCACACAGGTATATATATCAAATATATATGTATTTATTAATAAACACTCTCTACTAATCTCTTTATGAGATTAGAGGATAGGAACATATGTACAAGTCAAATATTATCAGGATAAGTTTAGCACAATTGAATATTACAATCTTAGTTTGCTAGACCTAGGTCTAGGGCATCTAGAATCGAGGGACCCCCAAGAACCACCCCAGGTAGTTGTTGGAGACCCACAGGGGACGGACGTGGTGACCTGGCACCGATGCGAATCCTGTACGAGTCTATGCGCTCAGACGCGATTGAGATATCAATGTTCAAGGTCCCTTGCGTGTTCGAGGCGAACACACCGATTGGACTCAGTACGAGTCGAAGGATACGGTCTACAGATAGGATTTGCAAGGGAGTCGGACGCGGTGTGTCTAACACAGACGCGAACCATGTACGAGTCAGTGCGAGAATCGCACGGGGAAAGTAAGAGTTTTAGGATACTTCTGGTAAACCTACAAGCAAGTCACTTACAGGGTAAGTAGTTCGAGGGCCCACACCCACAGGAGCACCGGAGTGCTGGAGTTACCTCACCCAGGGAAGCCGGGTGCACAGGTGTCCTTTGGTGTCGGATTGCGGCGTCGTTTTCAATGGCGACCAAAGAAGACTTGCTGCTTGTGATGGTTTGAGGAAGTGTCCGGTGGAATCCAAGCCTGGATTCGGTGGAAGGATGACCTGAAAGCAGAGGGGACAGTGTTCAAAGTCACTTGGCAGTGACTCGGGGCAAGGAAGGTGAATGCCCACCGTCATCGCAGGGTTCAGGTCGTTCACGCTTGCCTTGACTCTTCAGCCACGAGGTCCAGGAGGTGTCGACGATGACCAGGAGCTGGATTCGGCATGTCCCACAATGTCTGCGGCATACTGCAGTGTCGGCAACTCGATCGGGGCCAACAAGCCTTGGTAACAGCAAGTCTCAGGGAAAGTGTGAAGAGGCAATGGTGCAGACCAGCAAGGTCTGTGGAACTCACCCAGCAAGGGTAAGTCAGGGCAGGCCTGGAGCAACCAGGGGAGCCCTTTGGTTTCTTTGGAAAGTCTTCTGGGGACCCACAAGCCGGCTGGCAAGGGGTCGCAAGGATGCCTCGGGAGAATTCTCTCACAGGGGCCCACGGTCACTCGGGACGTGGTAGGCTGCTGATCTTAGGTGGGATTCCTGCTGAATGCTGGGACCACACGTGGTCCAAAGCACAAGTT
This sequence comes from Calotriton arnoldi, assembly GCA_963921515.1. Lineage (NCBI taxonomy): Eukaryota > Metazoa > Chordata > Amphibia > Caudata > Salamandridae > Calotriton > Calotriton arnoldi. The sequence goes on from CAWUFW010006994.1 coordinate 564,737, forward strand.
CGTGGAACGTTATGAGGGGTTGCACTCGACAATAGTGCACGGTACCTAGGGGTCGCGGTTCCTCGTTACTCTTAGGGTCCACTGGCCTCAGCTTCGCTGGGGACTCACGATGGCCTTTGAGAAGTCAGGAAATCCACTTCTTGGGCTGCAGGGACTTCGGACTCCGGTGGGAGCGGCGTAGTTTGCAACCATCGTTTGTAGTTTTTGGTGCCTGCCAAGCAGTGGAGTCACTCCTTGACTCCAAGGGAGATTCTTCAGTCTTCCAAAGGTAGTGGAACGTCGAAGGTCTGGGATTCTTCTTGTAGAGCGTCGTCGAGGGAAATCTAGGGTGCAATGCACAGGTTCCCCCTCTTATACTAAAAGGAGGGGAGGGACTAGCTCTATGACCCTACCTATGGGAGGGTCAGGGGAGTGGGTGGCTACACCCACTTCCCTTTGTCCAGTTTCGTGCCAGAGCAGGGACAGGTAGCCCCTGAACCAGTTTGAACTGGCATATGCACAGAGGAGCCTTCTGCTCCCCCAGTGCAGGACTTCAAAGCACTCTAAGAGTGCACCCACCCAGCCCCAATACACTAAACCCTGTCTGGGAGGTGGTCACACCCCTTGGGACAGGATATCTATTGTTGGGCTCCCTCCACTGCGAGTGTTGGTCATCAGCAGGAGGGCAGCCCAGTGTCTGTGACTGGTGGCATCCATTTTGTGATGCCAGGGCTCTGTCGGATTCTACCGCGTTTCCACAGTAGGTACATGTCTATCCCTCTAGAAGGGTGGAATGCTACCCCCGCCGCCAGGACTGGCGGGGGGTAGTATTCCAAGGTGTTTGACACCAAACACGACATGTTTCGATGCAGCCATTCCAAAGTTAGCATTTTACAGCGAGGATATAATGCACTTAAAAGTATATGGTTTAACCGCATCCACAAACAGCACCAGAGAATGGACTCTGAGAGCGGCAGAGGGGCCCTGCTCAGGCAGAGGCACCCCCTCACATAGAAGCCAAGCACCCTGCCCTCAGGATTGATAGGGCCTGCCTTAGGGGTGACTGATAGGGTTATATGTGTGTGTAGGAGAGATATAGGTAGCCTATATCTCAGTGAGGGGTGCTAGCACTGCCTCACTCAGGCTGCAGTAGCAGGCCATTGGTGTCAGATTTAGTCTGCTTCCCAGGGGTGACATAATACATGCTTCAGCCCCTGGTAGGCCTGTGAAGTACCTATGCCCTTGGTACCTAACGTACCATATACTAGGGACTCATAAGGTACCACTGTATCCAATCACTAGTGCACCTAGAGTGCACTCCAAATCGTTTAGAGAGAACAGAGAGGCTGTGGCCCTGATTAGCAGGGTCCCAGCCTGACTATAGCCAGAAACCAGTGTAAACATCAGAAAAAAAGTGGGGGCAACATAAGAGGCAGATCCTACTCTCCTACACCCTTCCACTCACACTCCTACACCACACATAGTATTGTTTCATAACCAGTGCTCCCGCGTAGTCGTAGGTAATAGCACGCCCCGTCCCGCAGAGGGGCGGGAAGACCCCGATGATGAAGCATGCCACCAAGGGTCCTTTTGGTGGGTGAGGGGTATTTTAACAAAACTGTGTGTTTTCAATCAGTGTAGGAGACACACGAAGTCTGGAGGAACACTTCTTTCCATTTCTATAAGGGTGGATCCCTTTGTTTGATACATATTGTCCAGGTGGGAGCCATCAGGCTCCACCTGGTCAGGGTTAGAGTCTAGGTCAAAGAGGTGTTCCCCTCCTGCTCTATCTTCATTCCCTGGCCCACCCACTCTGTCCTGTTCATCTGACCCAGAGGCTTTCCTCAGGTCATCCAACAGTAACACTTCTACAAGGCGTTGAGTGTTGGCACTTCTCCCTGTCTTCAGCTTTCTAGATGCACACAGTGCTTTCAGTTCTTGGAACGAAAGTTCACTGTATCTATTAGGCAGAGAGCCACTGGCATCTCCTTTAGTAGACATACTAAATGAGGTGTGGTGTTGCACCTACCTAACCTAGTAGGAACTAAACTCTCTGAGGTTGGAGAAAGGGTGTGCTAGACCCTTGACTTACCCAACCCTAAGTTCAGTAGAACTTACTATTCTAAGCTTGTATTTATATGTGCCTAATACTAGTGGTTTTTCAGTTAATCAATACAAAGATTTATCTGGTAAAACAATGCAGGCTTGAATACCACCCGCTGCACACTAATGTGAGAAGCTTGCTTGGTATATGATGTCCACTAATGTGATTGGGCACCTTGCACAAGTCCCGACAAGCCTTATGGTGATTTATGAGGTCTCATGCAACCTTAGAAAGCTATCCAAGTGGTAGCTGTGGAGAGCAGCCTTCAGGCTAAGTCTTGAAGGAGTGTAAAGTAGCTTATTTTACCAGAATGCAATCTTATAGTATAGATTAAATGAAAAAGAACTACACAAAGTATTTATAAAAATATGTATTTATTATATAACACTATCTAGTACGTTACAGTATCTCCTACACAGAGATAGACACAAAGCACACAATACTGTAGCAAAGAAATCGCAATAAATAGCACTAATACACAGTGGGCCCCGGGGGGGGCCAGACCATATACTAAGAAAGTGGTAAAAGAACCACAACTCGAGTCAGGACAATGTCGAGAGGACGTAGAATTGCTGGGGACCCACAGAACCACCCAAGGTAAGTAGATAGGGACCCCACGGAGAGCGTGTGCCGCGTGTGAACACGACCGTGTGCTCCGTACAAGTCTATGTGCAAGTCGTGGTTGGATTTTTAAAGATTAGGGACCCTCTGCAGTGGACCCTGAAGAAAGCCCATGGAAGACAGAAGGTTGGAGAGCCACCCCACCCGTGGATACTGTGGTACCCAAGTTACCTATCCCAGGGTAGCCGGGTGCATAGGTGTGAAGTAGCGTCGGAAACCGCAGTTGAACCCAATGGAGGACTTCAAGAAAGTGCCGCTGCTGGAAGAGGAGAAAGTGTACGGAGGAATCCAAATGTGGATTCTTGAAGAGGAGTACCTAAAAGCAGAGGGGACAGTCTCTATGTCACTCAGGGGTGACCAGGAGACTTGGAAGATGGATGCCCTCTGATGTCGGGTGGTTCAGGAAAGATGATGGTGACCTTGACTCTGCAGCTGCCAGGACCAGGGGATGCTGAGGATGACCAAGACCCAGGTACAAGCTGTCCCACGAAGGATGTCGAGTACTCAGGGGTCGATGTCTGGCAGGAGCACCAACAAGCCTTGGCAAAGGCAACCCACGCAGGAAGTCAAGAAGGTGTACGGTTGGGCCCAGCAAGGTCCAGGAGACTCACCACAAGCAGGGGAGTCAGGACAGGCCCCGAACAATCAGGGGAGTTCAAGGAAAACAAAGGTGACCCTCAAATGGACCCATAGGCTGAAGGCACAGGAGTCGCAAGAGGACCTCAAGTAGCTCACCAAAAGATGCAGGCCACGATGCCCACGATGCGGTGTGGCCAAAGATTCTGGTCACTGGAGATGCTCAAGGTTGAGACTACTTGGAGCCCTAAAATCTTCTTGCAAAGATGTCAACAAGCCTTTGCAACTGCAAAGGTACCCAGGGGTTCGGTTATTGCAACCCCCACGAGGACTACTGGCCTTAAACTTGGTGAGAGGGTAGAGCAAACCTTGGGAGCTGAGGAAAACTACCACCTGTGTTGCAGAGCTCACAGAGTCTAGAGGAGCTCGGGATGTGCAGGCCGGTCGTCTTCACTGCGGTGCCTAAGAATGCAGGGGAGTGACTCCTTCACTCCAAGAGAGATTACTTAAGTTGTCCTTGATGCTTCACAGGCCGTGGAAGGTTCCTGTATGATGCACAGGCACAGATGATGCAGCAGACTGGATGGAAGACTAAGTCAGGCCCAAACAAAGTCCAGAGAAATCCAGAGTGCCCAGACGGTAGAAGTGCCGTGGTTTCAGTTCTGAATCTTATCCGACGATGAATCTAGGGACCTACACCCGGTAAGCCCCTAAGTACCCTAGGGAAAGGGTTGGGAAGATTCAGGGGGCCCTCCCAGGGGAGGGTCTGGACAGGGGGGAGGTTACTCCCATGTCCTTTGTCCAGTTCAAATCAGCCCTGTTTCCCAGGACTGATTTGAACTGGACTATGCACAGGGACACCAAATGTGCCCCTCATGCAGACTTTCAGGCTCTGGCAAGCGCACCCACCCGACCCTAATACACTTAACCCTATCTGGGAGGTGGTCACACCTCCCTGTGACAGAATGCCTATTGTTCTGCCTTCCCCTGCTAGAGCATGGCTCAGCAGCAGGAGGGCAGAAATGTGTCTCTGGTCGGCAGCAACCATTTTGTGCTGTCCGGGACTAGAAGGCTGGTACCGGGAACACTGAGAGCCTAACGGAGGGCTCTTCCAGTACTTGGAATCATACCTCCCACACCGTTTATGTTGTGGGGGGGTATGATTCCAACATGTTTGAAACCAAACATGATAGGATTCATTGCAGCCATTTTTGAGATTGTCATCGCGCGATTACGCAATATCCCTCTATATAGTATATGGCTGCTTCACTGACAACCCGGGAGAATGGACTCCGTAGGCTGCAGGGGTGTCCTGCTCATGCAGGGGCACCATCTCACTTAGAACCAAGCACCCTGCCCTCAGGATTGTAAAGGCCTGCTATAGGGGAGATTCATAGGTTTTAAGTGCAGTGACCCTTAGATATAGTAGACCTATCTCTTTAGTAAGTGGTGCATGCACCAACGTACACAGGCTGCAATGGCAGGCCTGTAGTTCCATTTTGAATCGTCTCTCATGGGTGGCATAATACGTGCTTCAGCCCATGGGAGACCTCTGGGGTACCTATGCCCTGGGTACATGGGTACCATGTACTAGGGACTGACAAGGGTACCCCAGTATCCAATCTGGGGTGTACCCAAGTACATAACACAACAGTTTAAGGAGAAAGCAGATAGACTGGGGTCCTGAATAGCAGAATCCCAGTCAGACTAGTCAAAAACAGCATCACATCAAGCAAAAAGTGGGGGTAACCATAAGAAGCAGATCCTACTTTCCTACACATCTGGCTTCAGCACGGGTACATTCCCCGAAACCACAGTGTACGTGTGGCTTCCGGGAGTAAATGAAGGGAAAATGGGCTCGTACTCTGGGTACCTGGCAGTGCATGCGTTGAAGCGACATCCCCTCCAATCCATGGCTCCCCCCTATTGGAATTGACGATACCCGGACAGTCCTACATCCTAAGATTCTCATGAGGGGGTCCTTCCCCCTTTGACCTCTCTTTCGAGTAAACTTGGGGGGGGGAGTAATAGATCCTCCTGGTAAATGGTACATGATCCAGACTGACTACATCCTTCTTTGCTGATATGGCTTGCTGGGATCAAGAATACTTTTTTGGCTGCACTGCTACCTGTGTAATTATGCTGGTTCACCTTAAAGAGTTACCCTTCGATTGAAACCAATTGTTGCTTGATTGGGTCTAGTTTTGAGTCCATTCCTACCAACTGGGAACCCACGAACGCTTCCATCATTCCTGCCATGTCCGCCTTGGACAGGGCCTGTGCACAGTGTGTATTGGGCAACGGGGCCTCCACCCTTGAACGCTTTGCCTTACCCCCAGTCAAGGAACACTTTGTTTTTGCTCCAGTCCCTGAACCCACGCTGGTGCCCCCCTGCTGGAATAAGAGGGCGAGCGGTCACTGACTCTTACTGCTTCGCCCAGACACAGACGCCGATTCATCCTTACTAGCCTTATCCTGGGTGGTGATTGCGCCTGGCTCCCCTCCTACATCCTGCCCAATGAGTAATTGGGAAGACCCCTCAAGCTTAACTGATTCCGGGCTGCAAGATGCTGGCCCGCTTGGGGGGCTTAGGGAGCGAATGGTTAGCAGGGGAACAAGAGAGCTGTCGTGCCACCAGCTCTATCTCCTGTTCTAAAACCCCTGCTGCTCGCAGTAAAAAGAAGTACATTGTAGTTATCATAGGGACCATGGGGGCCGCCACGACAGTCTTGTGTTTCCCCATAGGACACTGATCTTGATAAGAACAAAAATGGATCAATGCTGGGCAACAAAACAAGAAGTTGTAGCTGGTATTGCCAAAGCTTGGGCAGGTGGGGCAGGAGGTAAAGGGAAACAACAGTCTAGCAACCAGAAAGATGAACAGCCATATGCAAAACCATTGGTAAAAGGCACCCTCCTACTTGCCCTACCTTGTGTTGGTGTTCAAAGGCCCTGAGATCCTCAATAAACTGCTTATCCTGCAGCAGCGGCAAATGACTCCAGCCAAGTTCCAAAATCAAAAGACCAAGAGGGGGGGGGGGGGGGCGGCCCGTCCTCCTCCAGTCTCTGACGAGCGCGGACAGGTCCACCCTTGGCCCAGGCTTTGCCCAGGCATGGCCTGGGGCGCAGCCCGTGCGCAGCCCATACCATGGAAGGTGAACAGCGTTTTTCAGCACACGCGGCACCCAAGAGGGCTCCTCCTCCTCCTCTTCACGGCTGTCTGGGACACAGAGCCCCCCGCTCAGTACAGCCTCAATACAGCCTCCACCAGAACCAGGCAAAGTTGTGTAACAACAGATTATTTTAACAAACTAACAACAATTAATATATCCTGAAACTATAACTAAAATATATAAATAATACTATTTTAATTCACCAAAAACATAACCGTAAGCAATATTCATGTTAAAAACCTCTCAAATATATATATTACACTTATTTAAAACATAAATAATATTTGAACACAATGTATATTAATAAAGAATATCAATTCTTAACCCAATACAAATAAATGTAATATTAAAAAAATGTACTTACATAAAATACAAGCATAAAAAAACATTATTTAGTGTTTACTAAATAAGGATATACCTGCCAAAAGAACTTTAAATAAGCCTAAAGCAGCCAATAATATTAACCTGTACAGAACTATAACCAATAAAATAGATTAACCAATTAAACAAACAATATAAAAGTCAAACAAATTAAAGCAAAAAACATCTCACAAAATGCCAAACATTTCAAGAGGAGGAAACTCTACCGGATTTTCCATGCAAACTACAAGACTACAAAATATACAACTATACGGCCACGTCTCCAAGTAAGTATTAATTCTATTTAGAATAAAAAGTTAAATAATTGTATCTTGCAAAAATACAAGTTAAGAAGCAATGTCTAACGCAGTGTTTAATGTTTATCTTTTTTTTTTACAGATTATCCAACTTTCTACTACATACTACATACCAACAAAAACTACACATTTAATACCACAAACTAACGTAACTATATTTAAACAACAACTTTAAACTTACTGCAATAGCAACTCCAAAACATGCCAATTACCCAATGGTCGTCAAACACTAAGCTACATTACATGCAACAAATAAAACTGCCTTTTCTCTCCCAACAGAAAAAAAGACTTGTTACACAAAGAAGCTTCCTGAAAGAAAAGAAAGCAACTGAACAAAACTTCTCTAAACATCATACAATTAAGTTTAAACAGGGTGCATACCTGGGCCTCCAAGCACCACCAAGAGGCCCAGAGGACTGCTGGTGGCCCTCCCAGCAGCCCATTAAAACTCTTTTCCTGGGAGGAGGTGGTCTTGTCCATCCTGTATTCTGAGGGCTTGACAGGAATACCTTGGGGGAGTGGAGTCTGGTAAGTTACATTTTGCTAACTGTCACAATACCACAATGTCCAGTTTGCTCTCAACTCTGCTTTTACTATTGTGTTGTCTAGCTACTTTCCTAACATGCAATACTCAAAGTATTAGTGTTGTATTCCTCTTAGGGTGTCCATATATAGGGTTTCCTGTATCATGTCCTTATATAGGCACAATTCGCCCTGCCCTTATATAGGCATAAAATCCCAGTCCTTATTTAGGCATTAAACCGTGCACTCCAAATACAGGCATGGTCTCCGACATCCGTCCACCCTAACGTCACAACGAGTTCTTGAAGAACAGACCCTTAGGCTTCGGGAGTTTCCTAGCACAGGACTATTGATTTCTTCAAGGACTCATTTATTATGCATGAACCGTTATACCTTAGGGGTTCATTCATGATGTCTTCCGCTGTCCGATTCACGTCAATGCTAACATTCTGAGGTACCTCTCAGGTATAAAAATACCATCCCTAGCCCTTGTAAACTAGAGGAGACCTCGACTTCAGAGGAGCCCGTTTCCCGGCCTGACGCACTGAGAAGACGATGTCATCCCTGCACGCAGAGAGTCCAGCTTCCAGTGATCTGACTTCCCTTGCGGGGTGTTGGAGTTCGAGTCTGGAAAGAGATTCCTACCTCTCTCATTCTTAAGGTATGGAGCTGACAAGAACCTAGAGGGACTCTTGGCATACTAGGTATACTTAGTATACTAGGCATCCTATACTTACCATACTCTTAGTATACCGTAGTAAGGAATACTTCACCTACTTCTTACCTCTCCCTACACCTAGGTTAGGTTAGGCACATTGGGGTAAAACTAGCTTAGAGACGCATCGTATGAGTACTCGCATTTTTTAGTCTGTGTTATTTATGTAAATGAATATCTACTAAAGATCATGCTAGCGCAGTATTATTTCTTTCCACTGCTTACGCTATACATTATTTATCTTGCATACTGTCTTGTAATCATAACAGCACATATCTCTTACACAAGAAACAAGACTGTTCAATAAATCTTTTATTGAAACGCCCGTCTATTCTTTCTGTGTAACTTTGAGGAAAACTAAGCATGCACGATTGAGCTGAGTGAAACGGTTATCTATTGTTTCCACGACTCTGGGACACGTTCTGAATCTAAAGGGAAACAAAGTGGTCATGTTTTGCGGCTGCCAGAAACTACTCCCTTCTTGTTTGTCAAGGAGTTTCTAGTGGCCTCTGAGCTAGCTGGCACAAGTAATTAAGTTTAATATACTCGATAGGGACATACCGACCTCAGTCCTATGTCAAGCCTATAGGGTATATTATTCCAATGCGCAGAGCCTATTAGGGAAATAGGAGCTACACTACATGGCGCCCAACGTTTGGTAAGGCGGTAATTCAACGCTAGATACTGAGTAACTCAGCTGTGCTTTTTCTCTCAGAGACCCCTACCCATATACTCCAAAAGACGTCTGGACTGGGCAGGGTTAAGTATCCACCACGGCTACATAGGGAAACACCCTATATATTAGCTGTTTGGTTTGCTCAACGTTGAAGGATACAGTGTTCCAAAATATTGTGCACCTTATCTTTGTTTCCTTGAAACTTGTTCTGCATTTTTCAAAAAACAAATGTCCACACGCGGGGACAATGACACCGACACCGGTGGAGCTGCGGCTGATCCAGCCCAAGCAGCAGTTTTTAACATTACAGGTTTAAATGAAACCGAGGAGGGTGTTATAAACATCCCTCCAAACTTAAGAAGAGCCATCACTCTAAAACTCATAAAACACGGCCTACCACCAAGAGGCGGTAGAGCAGTTTTCGTGATAGAGGCACACGAATCCTTTCAGACAGAGGTATTCTATTCATGGGTAATATTTCCTGAATCAAATCCAGTAACACACTTGTTTCACTTCTACAAAGAAGATGATCCACCAGAGGAATATATTCCTTTCGAGGATATTGAAATTCCACTAACATACCAGGAGCATCAGCTCGGGTTTAAAGGCGCCCTAAAACATCACAAAAACATTACAAGGCTCGGTCCACTAGGTAGACCAGGAGCAACATGGCCGATTCTAGCCGGCTACACACCTCATCCTGACATTGAAGAGATGTCAGATGAGGAATTACTTACTCAATTTACAGAGTTAATAAAAATCTACAGACAATTGGTTCAATATGTCATGCGGACTTTTACAGTCCAACCACCATTAACCATTCCAAATCAAACCCCTCATCAGGGGACTACACTAAAAATTACACCACAGACTCTATACGCAGTCATGGGTAAAATGCCCACAAAACGTGAGCAAATTCCATTCTGGATAGCTCAAAAAATTACTCAAATCGAAGCAGTATTTCCAAATACTAGCCCTTATGAGGAACACAGAATCCTAACAATCAGTTTACCGATGGGGATCACACCACAACTGGAAGACTGCACCACTTGGGGCTCAGTCTTTGCTGCCATCTATACTAAAACACATGGTATTCCATCAATTGCGGTAATACCAGATGTCCTAAAACAAATTCAAAATGAATACGGGGCAAAGCCTGCTCTGAATTTAGGTATGAAATTACTGAAAAATTTCGACCAGGTCTCAACAATAATATTATCTAATATTAAAGGGGAGGCAGCAGCAGTGGCGATCCGCCAACGATTAAGGGAATTCGATGTTACAGAACATCAAACTGAGTTACCCAGAATAATAGAACAATCCTATGCAGAATTAGGCAGAGATAGTTTAGGTGGAAGACCATTAAAACCAAAACTATCTGAAGGTCCTGAGAAGGACTCTATTAAACAAACTCCTACATCTTCTAAAAAGAAGTGGGAGTCTAATAAACAAAAATCAAATGAGAAACGTTCACAATCCCGAGGTAGGTCTCCTCAAAAGGAGCCCTCTGAAAGGAGGTATAACCTCAGGAATAGGGATAATTTGAGAAAACCTGACAGGTATCAAGATACTGATACACGTTCCTCTCGTACCTTTCAGATCTCGTCACGGACTTTGGAAAGAAGAGGACGATCAGAAAATAGAGAAGAACGCGTGAAATCCAAAGAAGATAAACACGCTCCAAAAAATAAAACAAAGCCTCAATTCTCCAAAAAGAAGGTAGCAGGTCTGAAGATCAGACATGCAGAGAATACTGAGAACACAACTCAAGAACGGAGAATGGGCTCAGACAATGCTGGACAGTGCAGCAGAAGTCACAATAGTTCGCCAGAACCTGAAGGAACTTATGGAGATAGTGGACTTGAATGAGTACATTACAGTTGAGACTGTAGACACCAGGGTTAGTACTCCACAAAGGTTATATGAAATAACACTCCGAATGGAGGGAGACATACCTAGACAGGTGAAAGCACTCTTTTGGGAAAAACTTTCAAGGGGCTATGACATAATTCTAGCAGAAAAAGACTGGCCACCACAATTTGTCATGGAGTGCCCACATGGCGAGGACATTATTATGCCTGCCTTCTCTAACCATATACAAATTCATCTAAAATATACTTATGCCAGGAAATGGGCAGTAGCCCAGGCCCCAGCATTATATAAAAATCATGTAGGATGGGATGAGGACTCACCTCACCATAAAATACATCTGAAACATGAACCAACTGCACAAAGGCAGTACCCAATAAAGCAAGAAGCTAAAAAACAGGTCAGGGAGATCTTAGATCAACTTGAATACCAAGGGGTGATTGAAACATACACCTCCTCAATGAACAATCCTTTGTTTCCTGTCTCCAAACCAGACCATTCATATCATCTAGTTTTGGATTACAGACACTTAAACACTTGTTCTAAAACATTTGCAGTGCAAAATGCACATAGCACAGCATTAATGAATAACATTGTGCGTAAAAAATATAAAACTACATTAGACATCTCAAATGGTTTCTTTTGTCAAAACATAGCACCTGAAAGCAGGTACTTAACAGCTTTCTCAATAATGGGGACCCAGCGTCAATTTTGTCGACTCCCACAAGGGTTCAAGAACAGCACGGGGTTATTCTTAGCGAGAGTAACAGAGTTACTACAAATTTATGACAATGAGGCATTGTCCTATGTCGATGACATCTATCTGACGGACGATGACCTGGACAAACACTTGAACAGGGTAAGCACCATTATACTGGGCTTCGCCTCTGAGGGCTATAAATTCAACTTTAAAAAATCCAGAATTGCCCATCTCAATGTCCTTTTTCTGGGATATGAGCTTTCAAGTGAAGGAAAGAGCTTGGCAGCTAACTTTTTAGAAAGTGTGCGCTGCTCCAACCTCCAAAAACGCAAACAAATTTACAATCCATCCTGGGTTTCCTAAATTTTGGAAGAAGATACATTCTAAATTATGCAGAAAGGGTTAAACCTCTCTACGCATTAATCAAACCTGATTTTTCTATCAAGAATTGGACACAAGAACACACAGAAATCTTGCGTTCACTACAGGCTAACATGTTAGCAACAAATCACTTACAAACACGCGTAAGTCAACGCAATTTGGTGATTCGAATAATTTCGGGTCAATGCGGATTCACCTACTTAACATTTAATGAGGGTGAAAAAGTACCAATCGCATACAAATCTCATTTGTACACACAAGCGGAAATGCGCTTCACTTCAACTGAAAAAATACTGACAGCAGTTCAAACCGCTGTAGCAAAAGAAAGAGCTCTAGCCCAAGGGAAACGCATTATTGTCGTAACCTCAGTACCAGCTTTAGAAGCGGTAACAAAAGCAAGCATTCCAAATGCTAAAGCATTACATCCGAGATGGATACAATGGGTTAATTCTCTTGCTGCAACAGATGTTGAATATGTTTTTGATCCTGATTTAAAAACACAAGCATTCCTGGAATATGAACAAGAATGTCCTCTGCCCACTGAAATTCTGCCTCTCGATCAGTATAAATTCATAATTTACACTGACGGATCCGCACAACCCGCAACAGGGGGTAAGGAAGCTTACAGTGCAGCATGTGCAATCGTTAAAGGTCGCATGCGAAATGGCATCTTCAGACCTATGGTCACAAAAACTCAATCTCTAGGAGATTGTACAGCTCAGTGAGCTGAACTACAAGCATTCAAACTGGCACTTGAAAGTACAGATCGCGAATTCCCCACACTCATAGTGTGCGATTCCTTTTACTGTGTTCAGTCATATAATGAATATATACAAAACTGGCTTGAAAATGGATTCAAAGATGCGAAAGGTGGCACAATAAAGCATAAAACGCTTTGGGAACAAGTAGTTCAGTTGAAAAACGAACTACCAAAGGCTCACGTGATCCACACACTGAGTCATCAACGTGATGGCGTTCACGTTGCAGGGAATTCATTGGCTGACGAAGCCGCAAAGGGGGCTGTTTACACGGCTTCCGTAGCTGCGATCACTCATTCAAAAACGAGAATAGACAGTGAGATAATGTTGGCTGTCAATGCTACAAGCAATGGCAGTGGTGCAGCGTTACCAAAAAAGTTTCCACTCAAGTACTCTTATGTAATTGATGCGAACAACGTTCCTTTTGCTCGAATCCCTGGAGTGGGGGATAGGGTAATTCCAAACAAGGAACGTAGATTAGGACTAATCCTAGCAGCACACGAAGGGATAGCTTCTGCCCATGCAGGTGTTTCTGCAACAGTATCTTTACTCAAGCAAAGATATTGGTGACCTGGCATTAGAAAACAAACCAAGAACTATGTTTTAGAATGTGACATATGCCAACAGATGAAAGTCTCCACAGTGAAACGTCCTGCGCAGACACCCCTGTTAATTTCAGACAAACCATTAGTTTGTGTTTACCTGGACCACTGCGGTCCCTTGCAAAGGGACGGTAACTATAAATATATCATGGTCGCAGTGGATTCATGCTCTAGGTTCTTATGGATATGGCCTCAGCGCTCGGCTGACGCTCGAACTGTTATAAAAGATTTGCGAGTCTTTATCGGCACATACGCAATAGGCACGCTACACTCTGACCAGGGCCCTGCGTTTAGCTCTCGGGCTTACAAAGAAGCCATGGCCAGTCTGGGCGTTGCATTGCGGTACTCCTCTCCATTCCATCCTGAGGGAAATTCGGTTGTGGAAAGGAAAAACCGGGACATAAAGCAGTCTATAACAGCTAGGGTATTAGGTTCGGGTGATGGGTGGGTCAAACATCTTTATGGGGTCCAACGCTCATTAAACAACTTGCCAAGAAGTTCTTTAGGGGGGGTCACTCCATATGAGGTCCTATTTGGGACAAGAATGTGGGTACCAGACCTCGAACAACTAGGCACAGTGGTGGAAAATAAACCCTTTGATATCAAAGATCGTTTGGCTGTTTTACAGGAACTCAATGAACTAAGATCGAAACAAAGCAACGTATTCCTGCAGCCAACCACCACTGGGGAAAAACCGGCGGTCCCAGCAAGGCCTGTCTGGATTTCAAAAGTTGGGGATCTAGTCAGAGAAAAGATTGCGGACAAGAAAGAATTTGGACCTTCTTACAGACAACCAGTACCTGTCCTAGCCGTTCAAGGAACAAGAACAGTACTTCTGCCGCCCCTTGCTGGAAGAAAGGAGAAAAGATTTGTGTCCATCGACCTCATCAAACCACAGTATGTGGCCAGTACTAAATAGTAGGCCTCGTGGACTCCGACCTAGTAGCAGACACACTCCTCTCGCTACTATCCAAGAGGTTCAGACTGAAAGACTGATAACCATCGAGACTTCAGCAGTAACAGATGAAGGACTAAGCAATAATGCAATGGAACTCATCCCTCTTGAAAATCAAGTAACAGTTCGTCCAAATACACCTGTCAACACCAATGTAGCTAGTGATCAACTGGTTCCAGCGATTTCTACAAATCCTGATGCAATTTCAACAATTGACAGAACTGCTTCTGGCTATTTCATTAACTTTGATACGTTCTCAGAAGATCCGAGTGAACCTGAAACGACGCCAGCATCAATAACATTCAAGCAGCAAGTACAAGACTTTCTTCACTTTCTGAAAAAAACTTATCTGGTTTCACCATGGATTGAACTCTGGATTATTTCTGGAATATTTGTTTTCCTGCTTTGGCTAGCTTTGGGTATGACTATGAGCGTGCTTATAAATGGCAGATACATCCATGTGAACACTGAAAGAAAAGATGTGAACTTACTTTTGAAACCTCATAAATCTTCCCATCGTGAAGCAAGAGACTTGTCAACAGTGAACATCACAGCCGTTCCTATACAGGATGGCATAGTGTGGGACAAAACAGATTTTGATATCTTTGGCCCGACGGACCAATTGAACATTCCACATTTGTTTAAAATTTCACAAGGTGATCTCATTTTGTCCAGTACCTATTCTGATGATTGGAACTTTGAGACTGTTAATGACATAATGTTTGGCGTAGAAAAATCTGCTGCATTTTCTAAAAATGAATATTTAGAGGGTTCATCAGACTATGAACAGCTGTATTGCTATAACCAATATGGTCATCATTATTTGCATAAATCTGCATACCCATGAAATGTGTTTATGTTTAACCAATGGGAGCATTGTCCTACACCACCAAAAGGTAGTTCAAAAACATTTGTTAATAAGTTTCCATATTTTTCAGGTTACAATACATCTGATCCAGAAACGTTTTACTATAAAAATGTAAACAAAACAGGACTGAAAATTATGTTAACAAATACAAAACAGATATATTCTGCAGCATTTATTGCCCAACTGTCTAGACAGGGTTTCGACTTTTGGAAAGACACAATAGACACAAAAACTGTCTGGGGTACTAAAGATTGGCAAGTGCAGGGGATAGATGCTTTATTTAGAGCCTGCATCATCCCTGAACAAATCATGTTTTTGAATGAAACTGTCCAACAAACATCTTGTCTTGGACTAGCCAAGATTAAAGAGATGAAAACACCTTCTGTACCAACACCTGCAAGTGATAACAATACACAGGCAGCGGTTACAGTTGACAAAATACTACAACTCAACAGATCTAATCCTGATTGGAGAAAATGGTTGATCTGGCCCACAGACACGAACAACTGTCAGGAAAGATTCCTGAATAAAACTCAGGGCTTTGCTATTCACAGGCCAGACCCAAGATACGTCCAAAGACAGCATCCAGGGGTAGTAACAACATACAGTGTAGGTAAATTATGCCTCGATTGGCTGCAGAAATCTACACTACAGGATGTGAAACAACACTTATCCTTACTTAAAGTGGATGCAGACCTTAGGGAATTCTTGCTTGGACCAAGAAAACCGCGTCAAAAACGTTTCATATATGCCGGCATTTATGCTGCCTATAATGAAGCATGGAAAGTGTCACAGATGGAGGCCGCAGAACGAATACGTGAACTTGATTGTATTAATTTAGAGAGAACTCTCTCTGTGGTCGACAATGGGTTAACAACTTTGTCCTCCAGAATATATTCATTGGATGGCATTGTATCCTCTGCTATCAACATACTGGAACAAGATTTGGCAATGTTACAACAAGGCCAATCTCAATTACGTTCTATTGTGTTATTAAGCTGGACGCTGCAATCTTTGCGAGCGGGCTATGTGCCTTGGCGTTTTATCAACACAACGGCTCTGTTTGCAGAATACAATCTAACTGATAAACAGATCGAACTGGCACAAAGAGGAGCAGAGTATACAGTGCTGGGCATTGAAAAACTGGAAAAGTTACCATTCACAGTGGCAGAAAAACCAGCTACGGAATGGCTTATTCATGGCAAAATCACACTACCTGTGACTACTTTTCAGTTTCAGTATTGCCTCAAACAAATGCAAGCAGGCAAATATGAAAGGTTGGGTAAGGAATACATTAAGACATCTTGGAATTTACCATACACATATAGATGTTGGAGTGGGGATTGTGAAGTGTTTCTGAGCGGTACACACTGTAAAAATGCACTGAGCGGTTCACTAATATGTCAGGACATTTCTTTACACGGGGCTTGTAATGGTTCTGTGCCAAATTTGTCTTGCCACCAGCAGGGTACACCAGCTGCTGTGATTAATCCAACGTTTGGACAACTTTCTAATGGGAGTTACCTCATGTTGAATGATCAGAGTTGCTGCGGCATGTTGCCAGGCATCCCATATCTAGTAACGGTCAACTCCAGGGTCACTTGCTGTATGCAAGTATTGTTTTCCCCAATAGACACAGTCAGGGAGTCGCCTTTGTGGCCTTCGCTGAACGTCTCTTTTATAAGATTTGATACTTTAAGCAGAATGAAAGCCATGCTTTTACAACAAACAGTGCCTTTGACCTCGGCCAAAGAAACCTATGATCTACAAGTAGCAAGGACTTCGGCTGAGATACAGACTTTAATACGTACAAACTGCCCTATACATTTCGTAGAAATGATAGGACGTATCTTTAACATGTCTGATACAAGCGGAATTGTACATGTATTTAAGAGCATCTGTTCTGGTCTGTTAACACCTTTCCAGGCAATACTCGGAATAATCCCAAACTTTGCACATTCGGTGTTTGGTGGCATACCATTGATTCTAGCACTTGTTGCCGGAATTCTATTTCTCTTCCTGCTATTATGCTATGGCCAGCCTATTCGCAGACATCACTCCGAGCGAAATGGAGAAAGCTCTCCTTGAACGAAAGTGCAGTGAGCGAATAGTACAGCTTTTGGGCATGACTCGTCTTACCTGTTCTACGATGCCTGCTATGCGGTGAAGAATGCGTGTTGGTCACCTGTCTAACATTTCCATCAGCTACGCCAACGGATATCGATACTCTGCTGGACCCGATAACGGCCCATGCTCTGTGTTGTCCCCAGAGGCTACCAATCCTGATGACGTCATTCATTGAGATCTCAGAGACGCTTCCGGCTGCTGCTGAGGTACGAGATGGATCTACAGGCACACAGGTAACAACGGACGCGAACATTGCTGCAGCATCCTATGCTGAAAGCGATGCTTCACATCTCTGTGCAATTAATATACTACACGAGGTGTTCCGAATGTCACCAACGATATTTTGTCTACAGAAATAGATGATCTCATGTTTACACCAGACCCGTACACTGACTCTGATTCAGCCCACAGTGTTCCAGAGATGCAGTAACAATTTGGCCTTCGTATTTCAAAAACTTGGAACTCTTCCCAAATTGAACTTTTTTCCATTTTTTCAAACCAAATGGCACGACAATCTGCTTGAAGTAGAACTATTCTTATAGTACGGACTTCGCGGTACTTCCACAGACACTTAGTCATCTTGTTAGTCTAAAAAGTTCATTAATTTCCATGACATGAAATGACTTTGATGTTGAACAACTTATCGATCATTTTTTTGTCACATGTAAATATTACTGCTTATTTCATTCAAATTGCATTTTATTTTCAAATATATGCCTGAAATGAGAAGCAATGCTTAAAATGTACAGTACTTTTTGCATTCTAATAGGTTTTTTAAATGTCTTTTAATGCTTTTAAGAAATATTTTAGCAATATGCGGTACTCCATTTTATGTTTAGCACTTTAAATGTTTAGCATTTATATTCTTATCGTACACACGAAAGTGGAGTGGGTGTTGTATTCCTCTTAGGGTGTCCATATATAGGTTTTCCTGTATCAGGTCCTTATATAGGCACAAGTCGCCCTGCCCTTATATAGGCATAAAATCCCAGTCCTTATTTAGGCATTAAACCGTGCACTCCAAATACAGGCATGGTCTCCGACATCCGTCCACCCTAACGTCACAACGAGTTCTTGAAGAACAGACCCTTAGGCTTCGGGAGTTTCCCTAGCACAGGACTATTGATTTCTTCAAGGACTCATTTATTATGCATGAACCGTTATACCTTAGGGGTTCATTCATGACGTCTTCCGCTGTCCGATTCACGTCAATGCTAACATTCTGAGGTACCTCTCAAGTATAAATATACCTTCCCTAGCCCTTGTAAACTAGAGGAGACCTCGACTTCAGAGGAGCCCGTTTCCCGGCCTGACGCACTGAGAAGACGCTGTCATCCCTGCACGCACAGAGTCCAGCTTCCAGTGATCTGACTTCCCTTGCGGGGTGTTGGAGTTCGAGTCTGGAAAGAGATTCCTACCTCTCTCATTCTTAAGGTATGGAGCTGACAAGAACCTAGAGGGACTCTTGGCATACTAGGTATACTTAGTATACTAGGCATCCTATACTTACCATACTCTTAGTATACCGTAGTACTTCACCTACTTCTTACCTCTCCCTACACCTAGGTTAGGCACATTGAGGTAGAACTAGCTTAGAGACGCATCGTATGAGTACTCGCATTTTTTAGTCTGTGTTATTTATGTAAATGAATATCTACTAGAGATCATGCTAGCGCAGTATTATTTCTTTCCACAGCTTACGCTGTACATTATTTATCTTGCATACTGTCTTGTGATCATAACAGCACATATCTCTTACACGAGAAACAACACTGTTCAATAAATCTTTTATTGAAACGCCCGTCTATTCTTTCTGTGTAACTTTGAGGAAAACTAAGCATGCACGATTGCGCTGAGTGAAACGGTTATCTATTGTTTCCACGACTCTGGGACATGTTCTGATTCTAAAGGGAAACAAAGTGGTCATGTTTTGCGGCTGCCAGAAACTACTCCCTTCTTGTTTGTCAAGGAGTTTCTAGTGGCCTCTAAGCTAGCTGGCACAAGTAATTAAGTTTAATATACTCGATAGGGACATACCAACCTCAGTCCTATGTCAAGCCTATAGAGTATATTATTCCAATGCGCAGAGCCTATTAGGGAAATAGGAGCTACACTACATTAGAGATGTTGTTTTGTTTGTGTTAATGTGTATTGTTGCACATAAGAGCACAGTTATCACTCTCCATGACATGCCACATGTTGGAATGGTGTCTGTAAGTGTACTACTATAATAATATTATCCCAGGACCCATTATATGTGTTTATATGTAAATGTATGGTCCACCCCAAATGGATGTTGCCAACAGGTATGTTACACTAACTGTTTGTCAAGTGTTGTTAAGTCGAGATTGAAATGACTACAACTACCATGAGGCCCTGTGACAGTAACTTTAACCAAGCTGTTAAACTCCTTTTGCCCCTTCTCACTTGTCTGCCATGTTACAAATGATGTTCACTGATCATGCAGGTTACTATTTTTCAAGTAAGTTGAGATACAAATCATTACAACCGTGAGGTCCTGTGACTGGGAATGTTGGGTGACACACCGATTAAAGCCCATATAAGCGACGCATACCAAAAAGCAATAAAGAAACACAATGAAGCAGTTGATGGGAATAGACACAAACTGTCAAAAATAATTGATTATTTTCATTTCTGTGGTGCTTTTGAACTTACATTACGAGGGCATGATGAATCTGAAAGTTCATCAAATCCTGGCATATTCAGATGCCATGTGGATTTAATAGCAAGGATAGACAGTGAAATGGAAGCACATTTAGAAAGTGCTACAGTCATTAAGGGCACCTCTAAAAAGCTACAAAATGAATGTCTTAAGTGTATGCTAGAAGCTATATTGTCCAAGAGGTGAAAATCACAGACTTTGTGGCTAGTCTGGCCGATGACACCACTGACGTGGCCACTAAAACACAGTCCGTATTAATCTTTTGTTACCTTGACAATGACAGTAAAGTTGTGGGGAGGTTCTATGGTTTCACACATTTAAGAGTCTCTAGTACAGAAGCAATTGCTTCAGCTATACCTTGTGAATTGAACTTTATTTTTCCAGCGCACTCTCAAAAACCAACACTTATTGCACCAAGCTACGATGGTGCTTCAGTAATGAGTGGAATATTTGGTGGAGTACAAAAAATAATTAGAGCGGTGTATCCGAATGCCCATTATGTGGACTGTTATGCCCACCAACTTAATCTTATTATTCAACAAGAAGCAGCAAAGATTTCTGAGGCACAAATTATTTTGGGGGATTTTGCAGGCATGCCAGCATTCTTCTCACTTTCTCCCAAATAAATGGAAGCATTTCAGAACATTGTGGCTTCCAAAGGGATCCCCAACTCATTGGAACTTTCACATTCGCACCATCAACCTAATATACCAATATAGGGTTGATCTTGAGAAATGTTTCAACACCATAGAAGCCAGTGGTAACTTTGAATCCAAAAGTCGGAATGAGGTCTGTGGCATTGCTAGAACATACAAGACAGAAAGCTTCAGGTCTTTCTGTTTTTGTTTCATGACATATTGTCTCAGGATGACATATTATACAACTAGCTACAAAAACGCGAACTAGATACTGTCTTTGTGCAGAAAGCTACCATTTAGTTTGTCACCAGCATGTTCAAAGTCAGAGAATGGATTGACAATTTAGACAGCAGACTGCCAAACGATTAGAGTTTTTCAAACCACAGAAAAAAACAACAGCAGTCTGGTCCAAATTGCAAAGGAAATATGTGAAACTATAGTTGTGCATGCAAGGGAATGTTTTTCTTTCACAAAGCATTTGGTGAGCACCACATTACTGCAAAGTGATCCGTTTTCAAATTAGGACATTTCCTTCCCTGAGCAAGAAATGAATACGGCTGTGGAAGCTTATCCTACGCTCAACAAAGAGGATCTGAGAACCAAGTTAATTGCACTATATGGAATGCTTGTATATAGGCATGCCACTGGTGCCATTTCTGTGCTGGCTTCAATTTAGAAACTTAATATGGAAAAGTCACTTACAGACACAGTGGCTTTGCTGAAAATAGTCATTACCACTTCTATGACAACTGCAGAGTTGACACAATGTTTTCAACTTTGAACAGAATCAAAACATTGTTGCGGAACACCATGATTGAGGAAAGACTAAAGGCCCGATTTGGACTTTGGTGGTCCAACGGCAGGACCGCCGTTGTGGCGATGAGGAGAACATTGCAAGCAAGCAGAATCCCCAGTGCTGCATTATGATTTGACCACCGGACTGGCAGTGTTGCAGTGGCGGTGGCATGCTTCGGCTTATAGAGATCCTGCAGCACATGCCGCCACTTGCACGTCGGGTGCACTGTGTATCTTGTGCCATGTCGTGCATGGCACACAGTGCACACATGACAGTATAAACAGAAAACACAACATGTGCCCCCATGCACACACCCCAATGGGCAGAATTGCCCGGGGACACTGTTTGGGGCCCCTTTCCTGCCAACCATTTCATGGTAGGGTCCCCACCATGAAAAGGTTGGCGGAAATGCAGATCGTGATCAGCACGATGCTGCTGACATTGGCACCACCACCATTGATCACTGCTTTCATCACCGCAGGATCCAAGATCCTGGCAGCGGCAACGGTCTTGCGGAGGTTCAACCGCCATGGCCATGATGAGGCGACAGACCGCAGAGGAAGGTGCAGTCGGACCGCCACTGTGGTTACAGCCGTCTTGGGACCGCCGTACCCTGAATCAGGCCTTAAATGCTATAGTAATGCTCTTTATGGAGAGAGACCTGGTTAAGAGAATCACAAACTTTAATATTCAAGTAATTGAAAAGTATGCAGCTATTAAAACAGGTGTGCTGATTTTTATCCACAAAAAGTGAACAATGTGTTAATCCTAATATTTCTTGAATGCTGGTAGTTTGTGGCCTGCTCAGTTGTTCCTCATCTGCTGTAGAGATATTGGAGTCACTGAAATCACTGGTGTATGCCTGTCTTCAATCTGTCTAACATTTACAATATGGTATGAGATGTACAGTGCCTTGTAGGGTGCCCTAATTCCCTTTAATATTCTTTCCTTGCTGTCTCATTGTGTCCAGTTTGACAAATCACAATAACTTTTATTTACTCAGTATATTTCATTTATAAAGGAATATCATTAAAAAAAGAAATCTGTGAGGTACTCAGCATTGCTATCTCAAAGTCGGTTATGAATTTCTGTGGTTATGTAGAATAAGCAGCTACCTACATCATTATCATATGAAATCTCTTTATTGAAGCCACATCACACTTTTGCAATTGCTTTATTAATCTTCTTGCTTTCTCAAATATGCACTATTTGCCCACTCTTTTTTCAAACTTTTCATGGGGGAGAACCCCCAGGACCCGCTTATGATGGTTGGTCTCGCTCGCTCCACTCGATTGCCACCGACTCTCACCATGAACTGTTATGCCACACCACTTTCAAATTTCACCAGCCTCCACTGCTTACGTTCTTCAGCTGCAGATGAGGTGACTTATCACCACATCTCCCTATCATATGCCATTACATGTAGCATACTGCTTAGCTTATTTTATTGACAGGAACATTTTAAATATTATTTTTTCAATTATGACATGGTTCTTTCAAGAGTACCTCTTCAGAAAAGTATGAATTTACACCCACAGGCAAAAGATCAGGACACTGCATGGTATTTCTTTAGATCACACACTGTTATAGATACTGTTAAGGCATACAAGAATTATTTGACCTGTTTAACTCCTTCCATGCTCATGACGGAATGGTTCCGCCATGAGCACAAGTGCGAGTGTGCTCATGACGGAACCATTCCGTCATGAGCACACTTGCAAAAAATCCCTCTGCTGTAAACAGCAGAGGGATTTCCCATTTTTTTTGCCTTGGGAGGTGGGGAAGAGCTTCCCCAATCTCCCAAGTATGGTTTGTGTTTTCATTGTAATGACGATCTCACGCATGGCGCGCTGTCGTCATTACAATGAAAACAAAACTGAAACTTAGTTTCAGTTTCACAGTTTCAGTGCTTGTGGGGCTATCTCAGCCCCCCGAGCACCACAACACATGGGAGAGGTATCGTTCCTTAGTGGATCCCTGCTTGGGGATTGCCCCAGGAGAAGCAGGGATCCAAACACTAGCACCAGGGATGGGGGAGCGGCCCCTTGGGCAAGGGCCTTTGCTCCCCCCATAAAGTTTTGCTACAGTCTTTTTGCCCCCCTGGGGGGCAGATGGGGGCAGTAGCCCCCAATCTGCCCTCCGGGGGCCCAGAAAGCACCCTAGATGCCAGGGATTTTTTTTTATAGGCCAGGAGTGGGGGCTGCCCAAAATGGGCATGCCAATGCCCCCACCCCCCCAAAAAAAATGCCACAGTCTTTCTGCCCCCCCAGGAGGCAGATGGGGGCAGTAGCCCCTGATCTGCCCCCCAGGGGGGCAGAAAGTCCACAAGGTACCAGGGGATTTTTATTTATATACATAGGGGTGGAGGATGCCCAGAATGGGCATGCCAATGCCCCACCCCAAAAAAAATGCTACAGTGTTTCTGCCCCTCCTGGGAGGGATAGGGGGCAATAGCCCCTTATCTGCCCCCCCCGGGGGGCAGAAAGCCCACTACACACCAGGGATTTTTCCCCCAATGTTCAGGGTGGGGTGCCCCCACCCCCCCCAAAAAATATGCCACAGTATTTCTGCCCCCCCAGGAGGTAGATGGGGGCAGTAGCCCCTGATCTGCCCCCGGGGGGGCAGAAAGCCCATTAGGCACCAGGGTTTTTTTTTTACACGTAGGGTGTGGGGGCTGCCCAGAATGGGCATGACAATGCCCCCACCCCAAAAAAATTGCCACAGTCTTTCTGCCCCCTGGGAGGCAGATGGGGGCTATAGCCCCTTATCTGCCCCCTCAGGGGGGCAGAAAGCCCACTAGGCACCAGGGGTAAATGTTTTCAAAATTCAGGGGTGGGGGCTGCCCAGAATGAGTATGCAAATGCTCCCATCCCCCCAAAAAAGATGCCACAGTCTTTCTGCCCTCCCCAGGAGGCTGATGGGGGAAGTAGCCCCTGATCTGCCCCCCGGGGGGGGACAGAGAGCCCACTAGGCGCCAGTGATTCTGATGGCTTTTATACGTAGGGGTAGGGGCTGCCCAGAATGGGCATCCCAATGTCCACCACCCCAAAAAAAATTGCCACAGTCTTTCTTCCCCCTTGGGGGCATATCGGGACAATAGCCCCCAATACCCCCCTCCCCAGGGCGGCAGAAAGCCCACTAGGCACTGACTTTTTTTTGGAATGTGCCTACTTGTGTATTTTGGATCCTAGCGCAGCTGGCACCCAAGGAAATCTAGCAAACCTATACATTTTTTAAAACTAGACATGCAGGGGAAAACAGGATGTGGTTACTTGTGTGGCTCTCACTAGGTACAGTTACCCAGAATCCCTTGCAAACGTCAAACTTTATTAAAAAAAAAAGAAATTCCTCACATTTCTGTAATGGAAAGTTCTGGAATCTGTGCAGATCCACAAACCTCCACCCACCCAGCATTCCCCAAAGTCTCCCGATAAAAATGGTACCTCACTCGTTTGGGCAGACCCACTATCCGCGACAGTAAATGGCCCAAAACGCAACGTGGACACACCACATTTTTACAGTGAAAACTGACCGTTTTTTTGTAAAGTGCCTAGCTGTAGATTTGGAACCCTAGCTCTGCCGGCACCTAGGGAAACCTAGCATACCTATGCATTTTTGAAAGCTAGACATCCAGGGGAATCTAGGATAGGGTGACTTGTGTGGCTCTCACCAGGTTCTGTTACCCAGAACCCCTTTCAAACCTCAAACTTTGTAAAAACAAAAAAAAAAACACACATTTTTATCACATTTCTGTGACGGAAAGTTCTTGAATCTGCGTACATCCAATAAATACCACCCACCCCGCATTCCCCAAAGTCTTCCGAGAAAAATGGTACCTCACTTGTGTGGGTAGGCAATGTGCCCGCGACAGGAAACGGCCCAAAACGCAACGCACACCACATTTTTTACAATGAAAACGGACCCCTTTTTGCAAAGTGCCTAGCTGTAGATTCTGAACCCTAGCTCTGCTGGCACCTAGGAAAACCTCGCAAACCTATATATTTTTGAAAACTAGACACCCAGGGAAATCTAGGATGGGGTGACTTGTGTGGCTCTCACCAGTTTCTGTTACCCAGAATCCCTTGTAAACCTCAAACTTTGTAAAAAAAAAAAACACATTTTCCCCAAATTTCTGTGATGGAAAGCTCTGGAATCTGCATTGGTCCACAAACTTCCACCCACCCCGCATTCTCCAAAGTCTCCCAATAAAAATGGTACCTCATTTGTGTGGATGGGTCAAGTACCCGCGACAGGCAAGGGCCCAAAATGTATTGTGGCGACATCAAAATTACCTATCACAAAACGACCTGGCTCAGCCGCCATCTAGGGAAACGTACCAAAGCCACACATTTTTTTAAACTGGACACCATGGAGAGTCCAGTGAGGTATGGCTTGCGTGGATCCCCCAACGTTTCCCTACCCAGAATCCCCTGTAAAAAACCCAAATTTACCTGAAAAAAATCACATCTTCCTCACTTTTCTGTGTGGGAAAGTTGTGGGATCACTGGGCTGACACAAATTTCCTACCACCTAGTGTTCCCCCAGGTCTCCCAATAAAAATGGTACCTCACTTGTGTGGGTAGGCATAGTGGCTGCAACAGGAAATGGCCCAAATCGTACTGTGGTGACTTCAAAATTACCTATCATAAAACTACCTGGTTTTGTAAGGGGGGCACCTGGTTTTTTGGCCCCGTGCTTGCGGCCATCCAGGGAAACCTACCAAACCCATGCATTTCTGAAAACTAGACACCCTGGGGAGTCCAGTGAGGTATGGCTTGCGTGGATCCGCCAACCTTTTCCTACCCAGAATCCCCTGCAAACATCAAATTTAGCTGAAAAAAATCACTTTTTCCACATATTCTTGTGTGGGATCACCGTGCCGGTACAAATGTCCTACCACACAGCGTTCCCCTCAGTCTCCAGAGTAAAATGATACCTCACTTGTGTGGGTGGGGCAAGGGCCTGTGACTGGGAAGAGCCAAAAAAATATAGATTAAGGGTATAGCACAGCGAATTCTAAGAGCTTCATTTTTTTTATATGTTTTTAGCCAATTCTGCATTGGACACCCACACAAGTGAGGTATCATTTTACTCAGGAGACTGAGGGGAACACTGTGTGGTAGGACATTTGTGCCGGCACGGTGATTCCGCACAAAAATATGTGGAAAATAGGTTTTTATAAGCAAAATTCGAGGTTTGCAGGGGATTCTGGGTAGGAAAATGTTGGGGGGTCCACGCAAGCCATTCCTCCCTAGACTCCCCCGGGTGTCTAGTCTTCAGAAATGTGTGGCTTTGGTAGGTTTCCCTAGATGGCCACTGAGCCCTGGACAAAAATCCAGGTGCCCCCCTTGCAAAACCAGGTCGTTTTGTGATAGGTAATTGTGATGTCTCCTCAATACGTTTTGGGCCCTTGCCTGTCGCGGGTACTTGGGCCACCCACACGAGTGAGGTACCATTTTTATCAGGCGACCTGGGGGAATGCTGGGTGGTAGGAAATTTGTGTTAGCCCAGTGATCTCACAACTTACCCACACAGAAATCTGAGAAAAAAGTGATTTTTTCAGGTAAATTTGAGGTTTGTAGGGGATTCTGGGTAGGAAAATGTTGGGGGTCCACGCAAGCCATTCCTCCCTGGACTCCTCCGGGTGTCTAGCTTTCAGAAATGTGTGGCTTTGGTAGGTTTCCCTAGATGGCGGCCGAGCCCGGGGCCAAAAGCCCAGGTGAGCCACCTTGCAAAACCAGGTCGTTTTGTGATAGGTAATTGTGATGTCTCCACAATACGTTTTGGGCCCTTCCCTGCTGCAGGCACATGGCCCACCCTCGCGAGTGAGGTACCATTTTTATTGGAAGACTTTGGGGAGTGAAGGGTGGGTGGAATTATGTGGATCCACGAAAATTCCAGAACTTTCCATCACAGAAATGTGACAAAAATGTTTTTTTTTTTTACAAAGTTTGAGGTATGCAAGGGATTCTGGGTAACAGACCCTAGTGGGAGCCAGACAAGTCACCCCATCCTGGATTCCCCTGGGTGTCTAATTTTCAAAAATGTATAGGTTTGCTAGGTTTCCCTAGGTGCCGGCCGAGCTAGGGTTCAAAATCTACAGCTAGGCACTTTGCAAAAAAAGGGTCAGTTTTCACTGTAAAAATGTGGTGTGTCCACGTTGCATTTTGGGCCGTTTCCTGTGGCGGGCTCTAGGCCTACCCACACTCGTGAGGTACCATTTTTATCGGAAGACTTTGGGGAATGCGGGGTGGGTGGAATTTTGTGGATCCTAGCAGATTCCAGAACTTTCCATCACAGAAATGTGAGGAAAATGTATTTTTTTTTACAAAGTTTGTAGTTTGCAAGGGATTCTGGGTAACAGAACTTGGTGAGAGCCAGACAAGTCATCTCATCCTGGATTCCTCAGGAAGCCTAGTTTTAAAAAATGTATAGGTTTGCTAGGTTTCCCTAGGTGCTGGCAGAGCTACGGTTCAAAGTCTACAACTAGGCACTTTGCAAAAAGGTAAGTTTTCACTGTAAAAATGTGGTGTGTCCAAATTGCGTTTTGGGCCGTTTCCTGCCAAGTGCACTAGACCTACCCACACAAGTGAGGTACCATTTTTATCGGGAGACTTAGGGGAACCCAGAATTGTAGAGCAACTGTTATTACCTATTGACTTTCGATGCATTTCTGCCTTCCAAATGTAAGACAATGTGTAAAAAAGAAGTCACTTTGAAAAATGTCCTTTAATTCACATGCAAGTATGGGTACCCACAATTTCGGAGATGTGCAAATAGCTATTGTTTCTAAACTCTATATTTTGTTCCCATTTCCGAAATACATAGGTGTCTTTCATACCGATTTTTCACTATTTATATTTTTCCAAATGAATTGCTATATACCGTACACAATAAAAAAAACATTGCAAGATGCTGCTCAGTTATTGGCTCTGGGTTCCTTGGGTTCTTGGTGAACCTACAAGCTCTATATAGCCCCACAACCAGTAGGGTCCAGCGGATGTAACGGTTTATTGCTTTCAAAAATATGTCATACTTAGAAGAAGTTACAGGTGAAAACATTGGCACAAATGGCTGTTTTTTTTTACTCATTTTCAATTTTTCCTATTTTCAACTGTTAGTTTCTATAAGAAAACCTTGAAGGATCTACACAAATGACCCCTTGCTGAATTCAGAATTCTGTCTACTTTTTAGAAATGTAGAAATGTATAGCTTTCCTGGATCCATTATTGCTTTTATACCCATTTTTACCATTAACTGGAAGGAGGTTGAAAGCACAAAAAATAGGCTAGGTCCCAGTAAAATGCCAAAACTGTGTAAAAAATTTGGTTTTCTGACAAAAGTCTGTCAGTTCCTGAAAGCTGTGAAGATGGTGATTTCAGCACCACAAACCCTTTGTTGATACCATTTGCAGGGGAAAAAACAGACGCTTTCATCTGCAGCACCTTTTTCCTATTTTTCCCCCCAAAAACAAAATTTAGCTGTATTTTGGCTGATTTTTGGGTCCCCTCCTGGGGAATTAACAAACCCTTAGTACCTTTAAAATCCCCATGATGTTGGAAGAAAAGGACGCAAATTTGGCGTGGATACCTTATGTGGTCAAAAAGTTACAGGCGCCTAAGCGGGAACTACCCCAAATAGCCCAAAAAAGGCTTAGCACGGGGGGGGGAAGGTCTATCAGCGAAGGGTTTAATGAGACATTAGATAAGACCTACATTATGACATTAGAGGAAAGGAGATCACATATATTTCACAGTAAAGAGAAAGATGCCATTTACAAGAATGTTTGGAAGAGAGAAGATGATGAGGACAAAAGTAAAATGGTGTACCCCAAATTGAAATTAGGCAGACAACAAAAAGGGAAAGTATAGGTTCACAAAAAAGAAATCAATTTTGAAAAAGACATATTGGGATTAGTTGCTGTGAACCTGTTCAAATTCTTACAGGGAAAAAAGTAGTCATTCCAGGGGTTTATTTTGTTTGTGGACAAGATGCTTACTTCCAGTTACCTGATCATTGGAAGGATGTTTACTATTTAGCTTTATTGTTTCCCAAAATGTATTATATACATAGCATAAATTCTTTGACCATGACACCATCCCACAGACCTACTTGGACTGCTTATGATGGAACACAGTGGGAGACATTTGTGGTGCAATCATACCGCCAATAGGGGTAGTTTTAAATGATGAAAATATTAGAAAGCTGTCAACAGCAGTGGATAAATTAGCCAATAGCAAATATGGTGCTCTGCTTGCTGTTAACACAGAATTAGTAGCTATTAGATCAATGGTTTTACAAGAACGATTAGCTTTAGACATTTTGCTGGCGGAGAAAGGCAGAGTTTGCAAGATGCTGAAATCTCAGCATTGCTATTCATACATTCCAAATGAGAGTAGAATAATAGAACATTTCTCACCTGAAACCTGAACTAGAACCTTTAGAAACTGCTGGTATATTAGAAAACTTAGGTAAAGGAGCTCCTGCTTTTAGTAACTGGTTTGCAACAATAGGAGTCCACGATATACTGGACTTTTTAGAATCATTTTGAAACCTGTTCTTATTATAGGTATTTGCTTGATAAATTTATATGCTATGCATAAAATACTTAGATGTCTAAATGGAAGAAAGAATAGAGAATGAAACAGAGAATTAGAATTAAAGGAGAAAAAGAATAGCGAACACAAGAAATGGAAGGAGCTTGAAAAACATAAAAGTGAAAGAGGAACTCAGTGAGTGAGAGCATACTCTGAAAGATTCATTTGTGAAGAAATTATGATGGTTCTTCAACCATCAGAGGGGGAAACTGCCAACACAAATTTATTCATAAAATGGTTTATTGGATAACGCAATCTGCAAAATTTGCATTTAAGTATGAGAAAAATGTGAGCATACCATGTTGTAACATAAAAACCCATTAGTACTGAAATGCTTGTATTTTCGCTTAAATAAACCAACAGTTGTGCAAGATGTTTTTCTTCTCTTTGCTACCGATGTTGCAATCTCGTAAGCTACAGGTTATTAGTTAATGAATCAACATTTGTTGTATTAGATGACTGATAGTAATGTTCTCACTGCAAGAGATGTAGATGAGATGGAGGGTGATTCATGGGGAAATGTGTTGGAAAACAAGAAAGGATGTGCCCACAACATTCAAGGACACATGGTTAGAAGACGATTATACTCTGGCGAGAAGATGGAGAGTAGACCTGTTCCCAGGAGCATGCTGAATCCTTATTGGTCAACATGAAGAAGAAGAGCATATTAATGTTGCAAGCTTAGAAAATATGTGTTTATATTAGTGCGTGTTCCTAGACTAGCTAGGCAGATTCTTCCACCTTTTGATGCAAGGTAGATAGAGACTTTCACAACTTCTTTTTGCAGAACATATTAGATGTGTTTCCTTTTGCCTTTCTCTCTCAGAAGAGACTCTGTACTCAGTTTTCTGGACATCTCTTTATAAGACGTCTAAGGGCCTGATTTAGATCTCGTCGTCGCTTTTTCGGCGGTCTGCCCGCTGACTTGGCTGTCCGCCCACCCGATTTAGATGTTGGCGGGTCCATAGACGAAAGACCACCACAGTCCCACTGCCTCCGCCAGGAATCTTCTCTCATGTCGAGGGCGCCACAGCCCAAAGCGGCTGGCAGCGGGAGTCCAGTTAAGAGTCCTGCTGATCTGATTTAAGATTTGTCTTTCCTCCGTGGCAACTGTGGCGGGAATCCCTCCAACTTTGAGTTGGCGGAATCGAAGGAAATGAGGTAAAAAAGTACCTCTTTTCCCCTTCCGTTTCAGTCTTCTACCCCATCATCAAGGACCCTTCTTTGCTGCTCAGACACCACCACAACGCCAAACGACTCCGCTGTCGTCAAAATCTCAGGTAAGGTACGTGTACTATTGTCCTATGTATTGTGTGCTGACATTTGCTGTAGCCTCATGTATTACAGCGTTGCTCTTACATGCAAAAAATTGTATATTTAATGCAGTGGTGTTGATTTTCCTACTTATCAAGGTAAATTGAACACAGCTTTATTAACGCTTGAAAAAATATATTTGTTGTAGTGGTGCTTGGGGGTGTTGTGCTAGTGTTGCCTGTTGATGTGCATACTATAGTGTGTGTATGTTGTATGAGTGGCATGCAATACGTAACACAA
The DNA here is from genome assembly GCA_963921515.1 of Calotriton arnoldi. Lineage (NCBI taxonomy): Eukaryota > Metazoa > Chordata > Amphibia > Caudata > Salamandridae > Calotriton > Calotriton arnoldi. The sequence goes on from CAWUFW010006994.1 coordinate 596,308, forward strand.
AGGGACATAACACATTGCCTACATATCTATTTCATGCAAACATAACACATGTGTTTTGACATATGAATAAATTGTACTTACCAGTCTCCACACTCCCATAAACCTCATTCCATCAGGACCCCGTCTCCACAACACCACCAGCACAACAGGAACATCTAAATCGGCTTGGCGCAATCCCGACGGACTCACTGCGGCAGAGTACTGTTAGCCAGAAGAGAAGACTGCCGCCGTGGTGATCTTCTGCCTATAGCCTTAACATCTAAATACAGCGGGCGGCCCAATGTCAGCTCAATGGAGTACTTGGGACTGCCGCTGCAGTGTGATGGTGGTAGTACAACCAAGATCTAAATTAGGCCCTTAGTTTATTTCTTGATTTGTGCGATTAGTAGAGCTGAGAGTACTTTTCCGGCTAACACAGTTAGAAGCTTTATGTTATGCTCGATTCTCTCATCAGGAACTCATTCTGAGTTCCAGAACTGACACCTTAGCTCCTTCTTGCATTAAACTTAGCTTAGAATAGGGAAGTTTCTTTATGGACCAGCTTTTATATGTCATTGTATTGATGCCATCTTATTACTAATAATTGATTATTGTTTACCTTTTCTTATGTATTTCGGAAAATAATACTTAATAAATAATTAACTAAAAGATATGAAAATAAAACCCTTTAACTCATACCTAACTCTGTTTATTGACTGAACTTAAACTAATGTTAATTGATGAAGTTTAATTTGACTTCAGCTCCTTATATCTCCAGCACCATCAAAGATCCATCGACCTTGTGTACGGGATTCATGGTGATGAGTAAGTGACAAAAGGAACCCTGTGCTCCAACATCGTCATCTTCCTCATTAGCATCGGCAGAAGTCTTTCTATCTGATGCAGTGGAAAAAAAGGTGGAATCTACCTTATGATGCCCAGTCTATATTGCAAGACTTTCAAGCTTTGACTGTCTACAGCAATAAAACGATTCCACACGAGTGTTAGGAAAGACGTAAATGTAGGCACAAATTTTAACGGACACTACGTTCAATTCATTATGGGCCTCGGCTATTACTACTGATGCAGCAATAGCAGGAAGGAGACGACTATGGTTGAAGGTATGGAAAATTGACCAAACCAAAAGGTCTTTGATAAATAAGCTACCATTTTTAGGTTCCAAATTGTTTGGCACACACTTAGATGATTTGGTAAAAAAGATCTTCAGAAGAGACAAAAATGCTATATCCATTTTGTGCATCAATAGGGAAAAGGTTGTTAATTCAGAACAAAACAATTCCAATGGTTCAGAACTCTAAACATCCCTTTAGAGGCTGGGTTTGCGGCCGGGGAGCAATGCTGTTTGATTAATCCCGGTCACAAAACACAACCCAGCAAAACTCAAATACCAGACTATATGATGGAGTAGGTGGGAGACAGAATATCAAACTTCTTTCCACAATGGAATGAGTTAGTCCATGACAAATGGGTATTTAAGATAGTAGAAGAAGGCTATACTATAGAGTTCAAGGACTTGCCACCAAAGAATCTTTTCATAAGACTCCAATTCCACAACTGGTATCGAAACACTGTTCTCGGGGATTCAGGATTTAGGGCCCGATTACGATGACGGCGGTCCCACAACCATCCCAATCATGTTTTCCAACTGCCACATTTGAATGGCGGGTGGATGTGTGGCAGTCAGAAAGACCGACCGCCATGGGTCCGACAGTCGGACTGTAACCGGGCCCTTAGTTTGCAAAGGGGTAAATGTTTCAGTTCCCCAAATGCAGAGAAAGTCTGGGTGTAGGATGCTCGCTCTCCATATAGTGTACTAAAATGTTGCACTTTGCAGAGAGTCCTGTGGATCCCTTACTGGTATACAGAGGCAAAAGTAGATAATACTAATGTTCTTTTTGTGATAGTGTGGGTGAGCAGTTAGGCTTAGCAGAGGGTAGTGCTAAGCATTTGTTGCACTCACAGAGGCAATAAATGAGACACACACTCAAGAAGAAATCAGAGACCAATTTGTAAAAATAACATTGAATTTTATATAATTTTTTAGACCAAGAACTTTGTCCTAAGGTAAGTACTTTTTAAGTTATGATTTTTCAAAGTTTGCAAAGTAAATCACTGTTGTACGCACTTACGCACTATAGAAGTCAATGGGAGAAAATAGGAAAAAAGCATATAAAATCACACAGTGGGTTCTCAAGGTTCACCTTCTGGATTTAGGTAAGTAGCAGGGCCACCTGAAAAAAGCTGCACAGAGGGACTTAAAGGTAAGTAAGTGGAGTCCTACTCAAGGGAGCAGGTATTAAGGGCCCCAGGATCATGGGAGTATAGCTGGTTCATCGTTACCTAGGTTGGGCTGGCTGGGTGCAGAGCAGATAGGGCAGCCAAGCATTGTGCATCAAGATGGTCCTCACGGTCATGGGCAGACAGATTGGACTCTTTCTTCTTGGTCTTTGGTGTAGGGGGTCCGGTACCCCGGCTATTGGCACGCCACTGCTCTGGTAGGTACTGGTATCCTCTCTCTTGGTGAAGGGACAGATCTGACCTTATGGAGCTGATGTACCTCTTCTGGCCTGGGTGCTACTTCAGAGTCGCCAGGGAGCAGAAGATTGATAAACCGGATGTCGCAGTTTGGTGTCTGCAGGCTTCAGGGGGAGTAGCTCCTCTACTCCAAAGGAGGTTCTTGGCAATTGGTCAAAGGCTGGAGGTTCTTGGAGGCCTCAGAGTTGCAGGACAAGACAGCACACCATGATTGTTGAGTCCTGGAAGCAGCCAATAGGGTTTGGCACCAATTTTTTGCACCAGCACTTCTTTGTCCGTTCCTCTTCTTAGGTGAGTTAAATCTAAGTTCAGGGTCTGGGGATGCCACCTAAATACTACATTTAGGGGTGACAAAGGGAGTGACAGGTAGCAGCCAATGGCCTACCTACCTTTAGGGTGTCTACACCCTCTAAGTGACCATTTCCTGTGGGAAGGGGCACTACCTCAGGCCTGATAGGTTGATTTCCTGCCATCACATGATGGAGGAATTGGAAAAGTAGTGCCCACATAGCCTGCCCCACCTTAGGATTGGTGCTGGCTGATTGTGGGCACACTTCCTAATCTAACAAATGTTCCCGCCTTTCCTCCTGCTAAAACGAGAGCAGACAAGGGGGGGGGGACGGCATCCTCCACTATCTGGAAATGCCTTGTTGCATTTCAATGGCGGCATCGCTATAAAATCGGATAAGCCCTTTCTGATCCAGTGGCTGGCTTGGATCTCCCATAGTATGATGTCCTTAGGGAGTCCCGATTTATATGCTAATCCCAGCTGCTTAGTTAGCTCTGATCTTAAACGGGTTGCAGCAGCATTTATGGGCAAGAAGCCAGCAGATTGGGAGGACTCTGCAATATTGAAACTTTCAGTTAGACATGTTGGTAATTCAGAACCATATTTGACTTGGAACATGACTCGTCATCAGCGACGCTTATTGACTTAATTTAGGCTGAATCTATTTCCACGTTTAATTTTTTTTAATCATGGTTGTTTTAAGGATTCGGAATAGCCCCTATGTGATTGTGACAATGTCTGTGTTAATGACACCTTAAACATTGTTATGATTTGCTCTAAATATAATACTCTACGATATACATTTTTGCGAGCAATTTTAAAATTAATGAATTTCACTCAAGTTAGGCCGGCCTTACTATATTTACAGT